>CAJQZP010000444.1:622500-1822500 GCA_907164705.1 Parnassius apollo
GGTCCATTCCCCGCGCGACAGGTTGAAAGGACACAGGTCCAAGCTTATGAATGCTTTTTTTGATTTATTAGGATCAACAAACATTTTACACAATATTTATTAATCTAAAATACATTCACTACAACAAATATAATACAATAGTGCAACCAACACCGTCGACCACCAATTACTATTAACAAATGTTGAGATTGAGAATAGCGTACAATTTTGTTTTGCTTGATGTTGATGGTTGGATTTGTCTGAAGCTGTTTGAAAGAACAATCCAGGATAAAAATGTTTGATATTGTGGGTTTGATTTGTGTGAAGCTGGTCGAAGAGACAATGTCGTACCGGGTCATGGCACGCGGCTGGTTGAAAGCAGACATTCGTCCGGCATCCAAACATATGAATTGTGGTGTTACACTGGACTAAAGGACAATGGTTCGGTCCATGCGTGGTCGAAGGGACACTCCCGTCCGGTCCAGTCAGGTTGGTCGATCAGAGTACAGATAACAGATTCGTCCGGTTCATATGCAAGCGGTTGGTCGTATCAACATGCTAGTTTGCAGTTGTATGTGATGGCTTGAGAAAATGTGCCGTTCAGTCCATGCGCGATTGAAGGGCGCACGCTTTCGATTATTATATGATTGAGGAGTATGCATAGTTAAAGCGTGTATCTTCTAGATGCTAACAGTTGTGTGAAAGATGTACAAATAGCTATATGTGTCTGTGTGTGCTTAGTGGAAAGAGGAAGTTGTCCGGTCCATGTTGTCATATGAGATGATGACAGCTCGAAGAAACGCTGTCGCTCACTGAATTAGGTGTCGTTATATGAGACCACGGGTAGAGAGCCGGTTGTCCAATCCACGTTATCATATGAGATAATGCATAGTCAAAAGCACGCCATATAGCTAGTGTTACTTTGCATGAGGTCAAATGTAATCGTTTTGCGTATACTCGTATGTGTATAAATGTCCATATGTAGATAGGGACAGTGTACCTATTCATGTCAGGATAGACGAGCAGAAGTGGTAATTAACACGCCCAAAGACTGTCGTATGTCAGGATTGGCCGTGTGGGTACGTCTAGCCACTGAAAATCAGGGCTAGGATGACACATCTTATCGTTTCCTGAGTGGCAGTCCTATTTGGACTACTTCCCATTAAAAAAAAGTTTTTTTTTAGTTAGCTGTTAGCTAGCTGTTAGTTAGTTTTAATGTATTGTGTATCTATCTGCTTTGTCAAAATGATTTATTTTTCATTGTAAGTGTATAATTAAGTATACCTATAAGAATACCTAAACATAATGTTTGTTTTGAGTTTTTAGTGATAAATTGTTAAGAAATGACCAAATAAATATCTCTTTCTTTCTTTCTTTCTATAAAATACTGGTTGGATCAAGAGTAAAAAGGTTTTACTCTAGCGAAGCGTCGTATCGTTGGTAATGTTCACGACGAAAAATTGACGACTCCGTGGCGCAGTGGCTTAGCAATGAGTGGCTGCGCTGGGGGTCGCGGGTTCGAATCCCGCATGGAACAAGTATTTGTATGGCCTACAAGTAGTTGTTCCGGGTTTGGATGTTCGTCCTTGTGCAATTTATGTTTGTAAACTGCCCCCACAACATAAGAGAAAATCTTAGTGTAGGGGTTTAAAAAAAAAGAAAGAAAAAAGAATGTGGCAACCTTTGTTGTTTATGGGATTTTGCAGAAAAAGGTCACCCTAAGTGCAAATCTATTGTCCTTATTTATTTTTTTGTATTTTATGTTGTAACTTTTTCCTCGACCTTATATTATGAAATGGACATTTCCAGCCAGGTTCTTACAAAAAAAGTTACAGATGCGTTAAAATCCATTGGAAATAGTGGAATACCTAATACCTAATACTAAGAATATCTAAGAAGGCGGAATTACGCAGGCGAGCTTCTAGGCAGAGACGAATTTAAATAAAAAAAATAATTTAATAAATGAACGTTTATTATGAGCTCTTGTTAAAATCAAACGCTTATAAAGAACGTTTATTAAAAACCATAAAAAATATATTGGATATAGGGTGTACAGATTTCTCTGGCTTTTGAGGCATAGGCTGCTGTGTTTCGTATGGTGAGTGTAGAGAACCGGAGACCCTTTTTACTGGAAACGAGGCATTCCATCTTATTCCTCACGGGTGACAACGCATCTGCATTTTGATTTGTAATCGAGGATAGATGTAGATGTCTATGGGCCGCAGAAACCACTTACCATCAGTGGACTGTGTACTCGTTTGTCACCCTGTCCTATAAAAAAAGGCATAGGGAACTCAAGTATAAGATAGTAGGTTTAAGGATAAATGGACTTCAGGTGTCAGGAACTTGTGGATAAAATATAAAAAGTTTGTGAAGGAATTTTGCCTCTCGTGCATGATTAATAAAGCTATAGGATAAACCGTCATTTTTGTAAACGTTAATTTAAAATACTTAAAGAAAATTGATATTTACGTACGTGTTAGAGCCACGCTATAGCTGTATTATTGCTGTAGCCTAAGCGGAGGCGAGAAGTCTTTCAGTGAATACCGGCGTAATTTTTCTCGTAAAACGTTTCGTATTTCTTACTAATTACTGCCATTTTTTGAAAATGAGGCATTTTAACTTAATCGACCCTACGCAAAGTCAACGCATTCTACATTTAGATTCTAAATTAAGGATCGAGGTATCTATCATAGAATCCACCCAGTGTTTGGCCGGTGTGCACGCTTAGAACCCGCAGTTGCATAAAAAATATTAAAATGTCCTTCCTCCTCTGATCCTTTCCTGGTCATAAACTTCTGACATTTATGTCACATTTTACGATTACACGGATTGTACTTACACGGATTGTATAGTACAATAGGTAAAATCATAGGTTTTATGGATGTAACATTTAGGATGTTATGGTTTCTGTCCGTAATATATGACTGTTTAATAAAAATTAGGAATTAATATCCTTCAATAAATTGAATTTGTGTTTTATGTTTCCCAGTTTATTAAGAGCTAGGCCATTTTAACAAATATAAGACGAACATCCATAGAAAATGTCAATATTAATAGTTATTGAATTATATTTGCAAAAAAAAAAAAAACAAGTGAACAGCCAAAACAACAACGCTCATTATAAATTTCTCTGTTGTCCATGTACATATAAATCACATCTGTTTAAAGCTTCAACCGAATAAAATTGGTTGAAATTCATTAATTGGTTAATTTTCAAAGTGGTTTTGGTGGTAGACGAACATAGCGTGCAAGACACATCATTTTATTTTATTACGCGGATCTCAGCTAACAGATTTTTTACATCATTGATTATATTAACAACACTTCATCATTTTTAGAATTGTCTTTCTGTCTGATTGTTTATGAATGTCTCGCGTTCAAAGTATTCATTTGATACAAATATACAGAATTGTCAAGAAAATCATAAAGCGTATCTTTGCTCTTTGTTTTATAAAAAATGATAATTTTATCAAAAAGTATGATTAATATTTTGAAATGTAGGTTCGTTGTGTTCAATGATGGCGTTAAGTCATCAGGTGCTTTTCAATCTAATCTCAGAAATCGTAAATAAATGATGTAAAATAATATTCTGTCATGACAAACTTAAACCGAAACTTAAACTTAAAACATAATACTATACTATACTAAACATAATACTATACTTGTTGTATATTTTATTACTAACATTTAGTAATAAAATGTACAAGAAGTACCATCGATGGATGGCATTGTGCAAAAGTTATGCAAAATGGCGGGTTGTTTTTTTCTTTCCTGTAGAGGTATCTTAATGACTGCTACTGATTCTTACATTGCTCATAAGCGGAATAAAGTATACATCCATCCATTACAGCCTATTATCGTCCACTGCTGAACATAGTTCTCTCCCATAGATTCCATATCATAGGGAGAATGATCATTATAGGATTCATAGGGAGGATCCTACCTATAACTCATATACCGATGTAAACTTTATAAGTAGGTATTCCCCCCCTTATTACAATCAAATCAAAGATTTAAATTCTACTTTTTAAATACCGCCTGTCTATTATAACGGCAAAAGGTAAAATGTTCAACTTCAGTTAAAAAGAAACCTAACCTAGTCCTTATACGGCCCACAGCTGGGTACAGCAATCTTTATATTTCAGAGAGGGTTTTTTTGGACAGTGAATAAATACCCTACTGTGAGCTGACGCACTCGTTTATTTACTTTCAATTTTTAAAATCTATGCTTGCTTACAATATTTTTCTTCGTCATCGAATACATTGGTCTAGTATAAATTAAAAACTGCTATTAGTAATTTCGTGGTTTTGGCGAGAAATGAACTTTGGTTTTTATAAATACTATGTGGGCACTTATTTCCTTCCACGGCCCTCCTTGGATGGAATGATGGAATGAAAAGATGGAATGACTCGTTTCCAGTAAAAAGGGTATCCGGTTCTCTACATTCACTATACGAAACGCAGTAGCATTAATGTGCTATTTTACGCCGGTATTCTGTGAGTGGTCCTACCCCTGTCGAACCGATCCATTTGTGCTGACCACACTACAATATAGCTGCAGCATGGCTCTATCACGTAAATAAGTATTTAATTTACAATATCACATGTTCAAAAACATTGAATCTTTGTATGTATTTATATGGAATCACGCGCGATCCGTTGGAGTGTAAACACGGTTATCAGTCAGCTGTTACTTTATTTTGTTCCTAATAAGCTTGAAAAGTTATTTGAAACTTTTCTGAAGTCAATATATTTTGTTATTTAATGTGTGTGTTTTAGAAGATACAGTGGATTAATATGTTTATACTTTTTGCAAAGTGTATTAGTGTATTATAAAGTGCATTAATTTTGTGTATTTGTTTATACCGTGAATGTCAGCTGAGAGTTGCGTCACCTATCCTTTGCTTGTATCGGTCGTTGATCTGTATTTGCGCATAGCCCATCTTGCTCTCTCAAGCATCTTATCAAAGACCTATCGCTAAGCAAGGGTGTATTTGGCTTGTCGGTTTATTTACCGAGTACCTGCTTTTTGAATTTATTTGCTTGCTATCTACATAAATTATTTATACAAATAATACAAAACCATGAAATGCTTAGCATGTTCTCAGGTGATTCGTCGCGAAGAATTATTGTTTTGTATACGCTGTAAGGGTACGTATCATTATAAATACCTAAATATTACTACGGCTCAGTTTATGAATAAAAATCATGATATTAAGCGTGCAGGGTGCTGTCCTTCGTGTGTGAATGTAACATCACGCCGTATTAAAGACGACGCACCTGTTAGAAAACAATTAGAATCAACGCTTAACCAGACTGACATGTCATACGAGGATATTATACAGGGTCAGGGGGATTTTAATGAGTCGCCATCTTGTGAGCAACCTAATACGATCATCAGCAGTAGTAAGTTACAATGCCAGTCGGATAAATGTATTAATATCTCCCTTGAGCAACTTTCTTCCCTTCTCGATTCGAAATTAAATCATATGCGTAGCTCAATTACTAAGGAGATTAAGCAGGAGTTTGATACAGCAGTGGATAAACTCAAAAAGAATTTACGGAGACTACAGATTTTTTATCTGCTCAACTAGTAGAGGTAAAAAGTGACATGTCGGCATTCAGTAACAAAATATCTCTTTTAGAGAATGAAAATGAAAAACTACAGGCTGAGTTGTGTTTTTTAAAAAACCAAAATTTACCTTCCACATATCAGGATTTGCGTAATACCATAACTCAGTTACAAGTGAATCTTAATGGGCGTGATCAACAGGCTTTATTAAACGACTTAGAGGTTTCTGGTATCCCGGAAAATATCAACGAATCAGTTCAACACATCGTTGTTGCGGTAGCAGCGAAGTTGGGCACTCAGCTCGAAGAGAGTGAAATAGTTAGCGCCTGTAGAGTGGGAAATAGTCAGCGCCTTTCGAATTTAAATACTCAAGCCCTGGGAAGTCCTACACGTCATCGTCGTATTGTGGTACGCCTCTCTCGTCGAGTTATTCGAGACGAAATGTTACGAAATGCTCGCGTTCGCCGTGGGGCTACAGCAGCAGTTCTTGGCCTGCCATCACATGAACCTAGACCTTTTTATCTCAATGAGAGACTTACTAGTACAAATCGACAATTATTTGGAAAAGCACATGATATTGGAAGTCTTAATTGGAAATACATTTGGACTAAAGAGGGGCGTATATTTGCTAGACAAAGTGATAGTTCAAAAATACACCAATTGCGATCTATTGCTGATATTGAACGCATTTTTGGTGTTTCATCAGAAAATAGCTCGAAATAACCAATTAATTTTTTTTTTACATGTTTTATATATATATATATATATATATATATATATATATATATATATATATATATATATATATATATATATATATATATATATATATATATATATATATATATATATATATATATATTACAGTTTGACCCCTATTTAAAAGTTATATATTTACTTTTAATTCTTTTGCACTCCGCCTATTCTATCTGTGTAGGTTTGTTTATAAATTTATTTAATTTTGGTGTTATTATCAATGTGTTAAATGAGCCAATTTATAAAAACATAACCTCATCACTTTTACTTTTATTTTCTGTGTGTCTTTATATTTTCTAATTGTAACGAATAAGGTTCTAATATTATTCTTAGTCGGTCGGGTGTATTCGCTTATAATAATCGGGCTGGAGACCCACTGATATTTACTATTATAGTTTTATAGGAGTTATAATTCAAAATATTTGAAAATTGGTCTTTTTAATGCCGGATTTCTTGGCACTAACCGTGATGACGGTTGCACTGGAGCGATTGTCACCGGATTTATTGGCAATAAATGAAACATGGCTTAGGACCGGAGAGTCCGGCCGTGCACCGTCTATACCCAGTTATACTCTAAAACATATTCCCCGTCCATCTTCCATGCGAAGTCGTGGCTAGAGTTATTCGTCCGTATTTGTTCGCACCCTTCTTCGAATGGTGAAGTTAAACAAATGTGGGTATCACTTGTCATTAACTCGACTAAAATTTTAATAGGCACAGCCTACAGACCGCAATGGGTAAATGTTGATACTTTCTTTGACGCTCTCACTGATTCATTAGCAACAAGTAGTGTTATTGGGTGATTTTAATAAAAATATTCTTAATGAAAGTGATAATATGACCTTGAGACTTCAACAATTTCTACAATATTCTAGTCTTAGAAACTATGTTACAGAACCCACACATTTTACATCTCACAGCGAGACGTTAATAGACCTCGTCTGTACTGATGCTGAAGTCAAGGGTATACAAGTAAACCGTGTGTATGATCTTGAAGCACATGCGATGATTCTGGCAACCCTTAAAATAATTAAACTTAAACCGCATTTAAAATTTATAAATTATAGACCTATAAAAGAAATCAATTTAATTCACTTTGATAATTTGATTTCCTCAGTAGATTGGGAAAGTGTAATTAACATAGATTGCGTCAATGAAATGGTATCAAGATTTACTTATTTGTTACTAAATATATTTAACATCTATGCACCTGAAAAGTCTATTGCAGTACGTGATCGAAATTCACCGTGGTTAACTAGCAATGTTAGGTACATCATGAAACTTCGGTATAAAAGCTATGCAAAGTTTAAGAAAACTAATTCGGAAATCGATAAAATTCAATATAAATCGTTGAAACATTTGTCAAACATTAGTATACACCGGGAGAAAAAAGCATATTTTAATAATCGAATCAATAGTAACTTAAACCATCCCAAATTATTGTGGAAGAACTTGAAACAGTCCGACTTTCCCAACATTAAGCAATCGACAGCACTTCCTGTGTTTTTCACGACCCAAAAAAACCCCTACGGAATATAATTTAACATCTGATTTAACTGAATATAGTTTCATAGATTTGTTAATTTACTTCATAATTAAGGAAGAATATGTTGCAAAGATAACATCTCTACCGATAAATTAGTAGGATATGACCATCTTAACACTTCCGGCTACTTTAAAAGTGATTACAGCAATCATAAGTAAGTCTATTGAATCATCTACTTTTCCTTCTTCGTGGAAAATAGCTCTCATACGTCCTTTACCTAAAAACAATGATCCTAAGGATCTTAGAGATTTAAGACCAATAAGTATATTGCCGTTTCTTTCTAAAATTTTAGAAAAAATTATTACTTACAGTCGGGTTTTAGAAAAGGTAGAAGCACGTCTACTGCTTTACTTGACGTGGTTGACAATATTCTTACATCACAAGACTCTGGTAGAGGTACGATCCTTACCCTGCTTGATTTTTCAAGAGCATTTGATTCTATTAACATAGATTTGCTGTCGTCTAAGCTATCGTTTTATGGTTTCGTAACATCTTCCATAAAATGGTTTCAACGTTACTTATGCGGTCGCTCACAACAAGTAATATTAAATCAACCGAATGGTCTTCCCTTGTTTCTCAACAACGACACTAGTGTCCCACAGGGTTCTATTTTAGGACCGTTGTTATTTATAATTTACACTGCTGATATAACTAATTGCATGTATTTTTGCAAATAACACCTTTATGCTGACAATCTACAGGTGTATCTTTCCTGCAATTCGCTTGAATTTCGTCCTACAATTTGTAACATCAATGAGGACCTGAATCGAATTGCAATATGGTCACAAAAAATTCCCTCATTCTAAACCCACTAAAGACTAAGTATATGCTTTTAGGATCGAAAAACCAAATAAATTTTTTAGAGAATCAAAACCCTAAAATCATGTTGTTAAACGTCCCTATGGAGCGTGTAAGTGAAGCTCGTAATCTCGGTTTAGTTATGGATGGCAGACTGCGTTTTGAAAAACGCTTTTATAGGTGAAAGGTTTTATACAGAATTCGCGAATATATTCAGCTGGACTTAAGAATTAGACTGTGTGAATCTCTCGTTTTATCAAAATTAAACCATTGCATTGCAGTGTATGGACCCTGTATTTTGGAAAAGTCCCAACGTCTAATTCAACGTATACAAAATGCATGTGCACGATACTGCTTCTCAATACCGAAACGGTCTCATGTAACAAACACCTTTTTTCAATGAAGCAGGCATTTTAAAAATTAAAGCGCGGCAGAAACTACACCTAGCTAATGTACTGTTTGATGTTGTGAAAACAAAGTCGCCACTATATTTATATAGTAAACTTAAATGGAGAGATCAGATCTTGTACGAACCCACTTGCTAACCCCACTAACTGTTCTGCAGCTTTCAGAGGTAGTTTTAAATATATAGCTACTAGGTGCTGGAACGACATTCCTCCACCTATTCGTGAGTGTAGTTCATAGCATAATTTTAAATCACACTATAAAAATCATTTATTACACTTACAAAAAGCCAACCTTAAGCCTAAAGCAGATGTTTATTCCAGCATCGTTGAGTATTATATGTTTGTTTTTAGTGTGTATTTACCAAGGTATATATATATATATATATATATATATATATATATATATATATGTTATGTATGTGTCTGTGTATATGTGTATGTATTTAAATTTTTTTTATTTTTATATTAAATTTATGTGTATTTCTATGTCTTCTACGTATGTATGTATATCTCTAATGTACTTATATATAGGACTAAGTTTATATAGGTATACTGATGAGCAACGTTTAGTTTTAATTTATTATGGAAACGTATTTCATAAAATACACCCAGGCGGATCGTGCGTGTATCTGTGGTTATGACACAATCATCAGCGCTGTAGGTTACGCTGCAGCATTACGCTGAGTCATAACCTTTTCACTGGCTCTATACACACCCCATCACTTGTAATATTAATCTGCTAAATTTTAACTGTTTATTATTTTATTTTTGTGATGTGTACAGTTCCAGTGAATAAAGGTCTTTCTTTCTTTCTTTCTTTAAATACATTCATATTCAAATACCAGTGTGCTCTTAAATAGGGAAGAGTTGAGTCTTGTAAAGACCACTGTTTACTTGGTATAAGCTGCACCAAGTAATAAGCTACTAATTATATGTGTACATGATATCAAAGAGGACATTTTATGAGAAATATACGGTATATATTTTATTGCTGGTCAGTAATAGCACTAGCAAGTCATAAAGAGCCAGCAAAAAAATGAAATCGATCGATATGTCGCACCAAGTAATATGTTACCAATTGCTGAGAATTCTAATCTTTCTTACAGCATGTACTGCAGAAGGTACGTTAGTTTATTTTAGTTATTTTGATATCGTAATGTCTTATGGAATTTTGCTATGGGGTAATGTGTCTAACGTTGAAGCCATATTTGTTTTTCAAAAGAGATCCAATTACGTCGATTAGACGAGTACTGGCGATTTATAACTTAAATTGTAAAGGGTCCCATTGAGAAAAATTTAAATAAATAAACATATTAACTTTGGTATCGCAACACATTTATGAAAATTTAATGTATATACATTAGAATATAAATAGCATTCACAATAATAAATATGTTCATACTTTAAACACGAGAAACAAACATAACCTTGTAATGCCAGTTACTAGACTCCACAGAATTCGTTATTCATTTTAACCCATTGACTCGGCTACCGATCTAATCAGATCATACAATACCTACCTTACGTCGGCTCTGGTACGGTTCGAATTAGATCAGGTCGGATCAGAAGTACTGCCTTATGAAAAAACTATTTTTTCCTTTAAAACAAAACCAAAGACAATATGCAATAGATAATAGTATCAAAGACAAAGATATGCTCTTTTATTTTAAACCATAACCTGGCAATGTTTCTTAGAAAAAAAAAAAAAAAAATAAATCACTCTGAACTTTCGGCGTTCCACGTGTCGTTTTGATGAAGGTGCTCCGTCTTTTTTATAGAATTTTATATTTGTGTCTGGACTAAAAACGAAAGTATTATACTTTTTTATATTCCTTGTAATATAGTGAACACGTAGATATATAATTTGTGGTATAAAAAGTGAAAAGTAAATTGCCAAAAGTACTTCAAAATCTGGAAGACCCATTTTGGCGGTTGGGTCATAAATGTGTTATTTTTCAAATTCTCATTTATTTTTAGTGTAAAATGTAAGTAAAAATAGTTTTCTTACATATTTCAAATAACTTGACGTTGTATTTATTTCAAATTCACACATAATTATTTTTGAAATCTTGTTCTAAATGTCACACAGATAAAATATTATTATTGTTTTTTTTAAATTTTAATATTTTAATATTTTGGTATGAGTAACGAATGAAACATATAAAACATAAAAATATACATATTTCCAAACATTTTCATATAAATTTCTCCAAAAGCAAAAGTGAAGAATTCAAATTAGTAGTAATTTTGTCACTAAAATTGAAGTATATATACTACTACTGTGCTATACAGGGTAATTTATGTATTTTATTACAATTTCTAGCAACTAAAAATAATTTTATTCGATAGTTTGTACATTCAACAAGAAATCCTGTAAGTTTTATCCATAAATATTGTCTCAAAGTGAAAATATAGCAAAATTTGCAATATAGCAAAAAATTTTCTAACTTACAAATTTTCCCGCCATTAAGGTCCCGAGCGAACGGGAGTATAACATGTCGCGCGCTGTCAGAGCCTGGGAGCCAAGCAACCTATAAGCTTTTACAACAAAATCCCAGAAAATGTACAAAATTTGTCATTAAACAAGTTTAAATGTTTTATTAAAGAAACATTATACAAACAAGGGTTATTACGATATCAAAGAATACATAAATAAAAATAACCCCTGGGAATGAGGTTATCGCCCCCATGTTGGTTCTATAAAAATTCATTTAAAATTGTACAAACAAAATTATTGTAAAGTGAAATATGTTTTAAAAAAGACCGCTGGGTTTCTTGCTGCGTCTTCCTGGGACAGAGAATTTGCCAAACTAGTGGTAAATAAAAAAAATTACTTTCAATATGTAAATATTTTGCAATAATCTATAGTTAATAAAAATCATTCATTTCATTTTATTTCATTCATTTCATTTCATTTCAGTCGTTAAAAGCGGCAAGTCTCGGGGCGAGGATGGAACCAGTAGGTACTTGAAGTTCTTCAGAAGATCTTTGACTCCATCCTTCATGGTGGCATTACTCCGGAGGCATAAAGCAGAATTGCTGAGGTATTGTACTTCAAGAAAGGCTCCAATTTCCAAAAAGGCTTTAGCGTTATGGACCACATATATACCCTTCGACAAATTGTACAGAAGACAAAGAGTACTACCAATTTATTTTACGTATGTGGACTACGTGAAATTCTTTTATTCTCTCGAAATTTTGGCGGTGCTGCAATCCTCCCAGCGGTGTCAAGTTGACTGCCAGAATATCGAAGTGCCAAAAAACAAACGCTTCAGTGTTTGTACAGTGTGACTGTCTGAGTACACAACCAGAGTACGAAAGTTGTCCAACTGCAAAGATGTGTACCGCTGCATTGGAAACGTTTTCAAGCTACTGGACTGGAAAGGGTACTTTATTAAAATCGATGGCGAGTACATCACTCATCTTCGATACACATATTATACAGGTGTACGTACGTATTGATTTGCGTAAATATTTGTCGCTAGAAGTGCAAACTAACCCACGTTTAATATTCTACAGATCGAATTTCAATCACGCCTGAGGCCATTCTCTCCACAGAGTATCTATTTACGTATAATAGGAATACAGGAGCTTAGTGCATGAATGTTTACACTCTCTATTCCCTCGCTCTCAAAGACCTTTTGTACTTTGATTCAATACAAATGAAAATAGATCAAACGCACGACCAACAACGTGTTATCGAAGGCAATTATTATTAACAATTTAAACAACTAAAATCTTGACTCCGGGCTGCTGCCGATAAATTAAATAATATAAACCTAATAACATATGTTGTGCCCGTAAAAACCTATTATTTAAATAATTGAGTATAGTTTTATTTTTGATATGTTTGCAGGTCAAGTGCAGAGGTATAATATAGATACTTAAAGACGTAGTTTTATAGATTTGGGTATAGTGGAATTAGGCATTTACTTTTAGGTATTGTAAATTATAGCCATGATAAAATTTTATAATATTAATGAATATATGGTGCCTCATATCGCAATACTAATAATTGGTGATGGAGCTTGCTTTTTAGGACAATCTCGTACCTGATGTATGGGAATCATATACAGATTTTCGGGAGGAAATTGTAGATTATGTTAATGCAAAATGGGTCAATTTTTAATTCGGTTATCGCCCACGTTCATATAACTCCCGACCTTCAAATGGTAACAATAACGTTAGCGACGCAGGGTACTACACCGATTTATCTCAACACCTCTCGTCTCGTCGTGTTTGTGAATTGTGCTAAAATGGCATATATGGGAATCCTGTCACACAAGTAAACACAAGCGTATAGTTTGAAAATTAGTTTCTTGGTTAGTTTGTGCCCACAAACCGGAAACCGTCCGTTGCAAGTCAGTCTATTGGTTCGTTCGTTTGTTTGTCTTATTGGCTGGCTAACTAAACACCTTTGTTTAGAATAGTCTGTTTCATGATCTGCGCGACAAAAATCATTACAAAAGTACTAGCCTCAGGCGAACGAAATCGCAGGTACAATTAGTACTTGAGACTGTTATTGTTACAGCCTATTAAAGTCCACTGCTGAACTTCTAATCGATTCATAGGGGAGATATTTGCCATAGTTGTTACGTTTGGCAAGCTGGTTGGCAGCCGCAGTTTTTATTTTTAGTTGTTATAAGGAATACGCTGCTGCCCGTTTCCTGATTTGCTTCTCTCTGTCGCTTCTTACGACACACAGCACACACGAGATGCTAAGTAGTTTGTTTAAATTTTCACATCGCCACTACAAGCTAGTATTTGACAAATATGAATGATGTGTCGCAATTTGTATCGACAAGAGTTTCGAAGGTGAATTTGGACTAACGGAGCTTTTGTACCTTCTTTATATATTTATTTATATTCTTCTTAATGCATTCCCTATTACAAAATAATATAAAAGGACGGACATAATACGTAGGTCACTTAATTAGTTTTGAAATGCTCGAAATTTAAAAATGGAATGCACCCGTGTTAAGTTTCTGAAAAGCAAATTTATTTAAAAATAGTAATTCATAAGCCAATTGCTCAATATTAAAAAAAACAAAGTTCTATTAATTTTCCTGCTACGCTTTCCGCGCTTTTCATTCAAAACGCGGAACAATGATGTGAACAAACATGGACGTGAACATTTGCGTATCAACATTAGGTGACTCAGCTCTATCACAAAAATTTTTAGGTAGTTTGCTGAATACAAAAGGGGTAAAATTAACCTTAAGGATGACCAAAGAACCGAGGCTCCGAAAACAGCAGTAATGGCAGAAAATGTATGGACTACTGAAATTTTGGTGCGAAAAGACCCACGAATCACATATACGGACATCGAAAAGGTTGTAGGCAATGCTGTTGCGGTTGTCCCAATGGGTGTTGTTGTGTAGGAGGCCTGTTCCCAAAAGTGACACCTATACATTTTTAACTTTACTTATTTTATAAATCAGTATCAGCTTATTACGTGGTGGAACCATGCTGCAGATATATTGTGGTTGTAGCACGACTGGGTCGGCTACCGGCAACCAGGTTAGGATCACGTTTTCACAGAATACCAGAGTAAAATAGCAGCTTAATGCTGCTATCTTTCGTATGGTAAGCCAAGAGAACCGGAGATCCCTTTTACTGGAAACGAGGCATTCCTCAGGGCAACTCCATTTTGATTTTTAATTAAATGTCTTGCCACACAATCACTTACCAAAGGTGAACTGTATACATATTTGTCAAACTTATTCTATAAAAAAGGCATTTTGAAATAAAAGTGTGAATGAAATTAATTTATGAATTAAAGTGTGAACATAAAGCTATTCGTAAAGGTGGAGACTGTACTTTTTTAATTACATACGAGGCAAAGGTGCTTAGTTGAAAATGACGGTGCCAGTGCTGTCAGGGAAACGAGTAAAAGCTTTGCACAAAATAACTCTTACAGACTTATTTCCAGTGCACATGATTAAACTTTGTTCGCGTTTAATATCCTGAATTTACATTCGTAGTTACATCTTCAAACTCGTGGAAAGCACAGATATTTCGAATTTCACTTGCATGTTTATTTCCTGATATTAAACTCTCATGTAGTTTTCGGACCGGACTGACATTGCTTTTGTAGGGTCTATATATATGGCGTTATTTTGAATTAGGATAATAAAAAAACCTTTGGTAAATCCAATTGTGCGTGCTTTAATCGCTCATATTATACGTCAATTTTTTAAAGTATTTTAAATACATACAAGTTTTCACAAATAACCTTTTTACTATTTCTTCTAATTTTCCGATAATTTTATGTCAAACATCAATAAAAAAGAATGGAAAATCTAAAAGTGTACGACTCATAAGGCGTACATTACAGTTTTACAACAATCACGGTTATGATTGACGAATAAACTACCGTGCAATGCAGTGATTGACGCCTGAATGAGCGTGTAACGTACGCCAAATGGTCATATGATCGTGAAGAAATGTAGAAAAAAATTCTCAATCAACAATAGAAAATATTTTTCTAAATTTTATTATGTAATTATTAATTAACATTAAATATTAAAAAAACGTATTGTTAATTGAAAAAAGACCTTTAAAATAATTAGCTTAAAACTATCAGAAATCAATTTTAATATTACTTTAATTTTTAAGCATTATCGTAAAAACTAATAGCATATTTTACGTGACTCGTTAATAAAAAAATATCTCATCCACTTTATTTCGTTTTCAAATAGTTTTTCACGTAGTCATAGCCAGTATTTTAATTTACCATTAATCAAAGTACAGCTTCAGTTTACTCCATAAAGTCCAAGACGTTTTATATATAAATCCTACGTACTTTTAGCGAAACAATATATTGTAATGAAAATCTGTGATTATAAAATAATAATAATATCTTAAATTATCTTACCTTGGTCAAGTAATTATCAAATTTTGTTTATGGAATATTTTGTATTTCTATAACGATGGATATTTTTCATCATGAGCCGCTGTAAACAAACGTACAGCAAACCACTCACGATTTAGTAAAATATAATATTACAATGCAGCTCAAGACACCGAAAGTTTCGGAATTTATCAGCCCAAAAAAATAAATTATAACTAAACAAAACAAAATTTTCAGCCATTTACATTCCATAGCTTTCCACGACATGAGAAGATGTTGACGTCCATGCGGACTTGATAAATCTACATCATTAGCCACTAAAACCACTTTTTAATATAAAAATAGCAATTCATCGATTCAAAAAAAAAATAGTTCAAAATTGATCTCTCTTATAATGTGTCTTTATATCATTTAAATGTTCAATATTATTGTTAGATACAATTTCATGCAACAAAACGTTGGATTCTTGATTTTTAGGCGCTAGTTGAACGTTCCGACGCGCTTTGTGCTTAAGGCATGCAATACTTATATACTATACTACTTATATACATATAATTATTCTATAATCGTTTTTTTTTTCAAAGAATCTCTTAGTTTTTCAGATAAAACTAGACCAAATCACTCTAAATTTCTGTCTATAAGCTCACATGCAATTTTTTTTTAATAAATTCTAGCTTTGAGCAACCTGTTCAGTCATTCCGAACATTACTCCGGACAGACAGACAGACAAAAATTTTATAAATGGTTATAATGGCATGCAAAGCAGCTTAATGGCTATTATTTCGATATTTCAGACATAAACTTCAATTTTATTTATGTGTAGAGATTTACTTGTTACGGAACACTATAACAGATATTTTATCGTATTTTGATGTCTTTGTTTTATTGCGGTTTTATTTTGTTTGCTCGTAATATTTGCAGTTGGAGAATCGATCGTGATGTAGACCGATGTTTAAGGGAATTTAATCCACTGCAAAAAGAAGTGTATCTTTTAATACGATATACCTTTTTGTAAAAGCAACGTTCAGTGATTTCGTTACTCATATCCTTATAATTTTAAATAATCACTTGAGAAAGACCGACCGATTTTAATTAAATTCTTTGTGTGTTTGAGTAGATAGTTTAAATTAACAATTGAATCCCTGAAGGTGACGCTGTTGTGAAGGTCCAAAAATCACCATCGGGGACGGATCGCTGACTTACAATTGCAACAATGGACCCTGTAAATGGAAGACTACAGATGTCTTGTTACTTCTGAAGACTAAACTGGAATATCTCACAGACTGACTACTCTCAATACCCTTCGACCGGAAACATAACAGTTATTAGATGGTTAAGGGGTGGTACCTGGCCAGACAGACTACTAAACAGAGAGTGAGTCTTACTTCTCATTCTGATAATCATCTGTAAATCATGAGTTTCAGGTTAATATAACATTTTAGTGATAGTAAGTACTTATCTAAGGTATACGTGCCGTTTGCATACAAATGAACATCTTACCTTTCTTTATTAATTTACGACCTTCGTCTATCGGTATCAAAACAAAATTTGACGAGGCTCGAATCCCAGGATGGAGGAACTATCTACATATGTAATTAAGTTTACTTACAACCCTCAGGGCACGGGCCCTACACGCTCTATTGCGGTTTTATATAACAAGGTTAACCGTAACATGTAAACGAATAAAATAAATTGTATTTATAAAAATTGTTTCAATTTCTACAACAGTAACTTAAGAGTAATGATAAATATGTAAACTCGAAAAGAATAAATCATCACTTGAATAGGGAATAAGGTGTTCTCAAAGTAGTTGAGATATTTTTTATAGAATAAGGGTGACAAAGAAAATACACAGTCCACTTGATTATCTTAATATATAAATTACGTGTCACGTTGTTTGTCCGCGATGGACTCCTAAACTACTTAACCAATTTTAATCAAATTTATACACCGTTTGCAGTTTGGTTCAACTTGAGAGATATGATAGTTTTTATTTGCCCGTGAGTGACCCACAATTTTCTTTTGCTAATTTAAGGATTTTTAATAGGACATAACAAAGGGTCGTCAAAAAGGGCAGGACAACGTCTGCCTGGCAAGCTAGTAATTAAATAAAATAGAATATTTTTTCAATAAATCTAGATTATCATTAAAAAAAGCCTGGTCCTGGGATAACAAGCAAGAAACCCAGTAGGCCTTTTTTTGAGAATAAGAAAAGTTGTACAAAATTTTAACACAACTTTGTTAAGAAACAGCTTGGAAGCGTTCACCTCATTCCCAGGGGTTTTTAACAATCGTGTGTTTATTAATATTATAATAACCCTAAGTGTTCCTAAGTCACTCAAATAAGTGAATTCCCGGTCTTGTTTGTAATACATATAAACCTTCCTCTTGAATCGTTCCGCCTATTGATGAAAAACGCATCAAAATCCGTTGAGTAGAGTACGAGTAAAATAAAGCCGTACGAGCAATTGATAATTGTAAAGAGTCCTTCAGAGAAAAAATTAAAGAAATAATCATATTTACTTTGGCATCGCAATATATTTAAGAAAATGTAATGTATGTTACATTTTCTTAAATATATATAAATACATAAACAGCTTTGATGAGAATAAAGATGTTCATACTTTAAACACTGGGAACAAACCAAAGATATTTAAATATACTATATGTATACTATAGAGCGGGCATTGGGAACATTACAAAAACTTTCAGCTCGCGCATGTGTGATATTCTCTAGCTAAATATGGAAAACATTTCAGCTATTCCCCAGTAAGTGACGCTAATAAATATAAAGTAAGCCCATTTTAGGAATGTTATCGTTTCGACATCAAAATATCGATAGTGTTGTTGAAGGTTACTGAGTTTGTAACTTTACTTGCTTTATTGTACTAATCTATTTATTATGACTACCTTCACACGGAAAAAATCAATGCAACTTTTTATGTCATTTTAGTGTCATGAAATAAAATATTTTGAACTAAGAATCAATTCAAACATCAGTCACATTGATGGCATCTTGGGTCCATAAGGGTCTGCGCTCTCAGACGGCACGGAATGATACGGCGTGGCACGACATAATTAGTCATGCCGAAGGATTGTTGGCATCCCGTGGCATGCCGAAATAACACGGCGTGGCACGACATAATTCGTCATACCGAAGGATTCTGTGGCATCCCGCGGCATGCCGAAGGATCCTGTGGGAATCCGCGGTATGCCAAACCAATCAAGACGTGTTCATGTTCACAGAGTACATTATATATACCTGAAATCTTGCATCAGGCGCGGGCGCTCGCGCACGTCGTTGAGATCGCCGCCGCAACGGGCCAGATTCAACCTTGTTTCAATTAATTAACACTCACGTTCCTTTAACAACATATAGTTACCTATGAGTTTCACTTTCAATCTCCTGAAAGCTACGCAGCCGAGTTCGATCTGCCAATAGACCTCTCGGTCAAAGTTAAGCCTATCTAGTCCAACAAGGTTCTTTGTAAGACACACTTTATAACAATTACAGTATATTTCGGAGAATATTTCAACCATGCAATGTTTACTACGCCTATAGATTAAAATTTTCTTTAAAAAAAAAACAGAACTGTCTGGTCCATACATATTTTGTTGCATTAAACGCATTTCTTTCACTAAGCCTTTGTCAATATTCGACTCCATTATAAAAAAAAACATTCACTCCTGTCACTCAGAGGAGTAGGCAGAGACTACAGACTTCCATTTGGCAGGATCCTGACACACCTCTCTCGCCTCCTCCACATCCATATCTACGCATACATGCTCGTTGGTTAAGGGTACTCCATTCGACTTCATTATTCTTAAAGTAATTTATTTCCAACTGAAGAAACTTTTCCAAACCTAAATGTTTTTTCTTCCATGGATTAAAAGCCTTGGCTCTCTCAAATGTCGCTTTATTTCTTTTAGTATATGTCAGATTTATTGCTTTGCTTGTTTCATGAAATATAACATCCAAATTAAACTGTACACCTGAGTCGGAAAATCAACAATAAATACCAATTTTATTTTCTCTTTGACATCGTATTTGTATGGTACATTTACCAGTGTCAAGTAATAGAAAATTATCTTTTGATATTAATTTGTACAGAAGCTTATATGGCGCATTTAAATGCGGATTTCTTGGAAGATTTAGATACGACAGCTTAGCGAAAAGATCTCAGAGTAATTACTAGAATAGAGTCATAAAATAAGAACAAAATTCTTATAGCTGAAGTATTTATACATATAACTTCGACGAACTAATATATAATAACGACTTCCTTCGAATGAACTAATTTTTATCTCAGTAAGATCAAAACTTTGAGATATATGAATATTTTTGTAAACACGTAGAGAATATCTCAAGAAAAAACAAAATGGCTGCCACATAGAGGGGAAGGGGATTAAACCTCAGTGTGTAGTGTATTTTTGTATAAAAATAGCTGTATTATATGGAAGAAAAAACATTTAGGTTTGGTAAAGTTTCTTCAGTTGGAAATAAATTACTTTAAGAATAATGGAGTCGAATGGAGTACCCTTAACCGACGAGCATGTATGCGTAGATATATGGATGTGGAGGAGGCGAGAGAGGTGTGTCAGGATCGTGCCAAATGGAAGTCTATAATCTCTGCCTACCCCTCTGAGTGACAGGAGTGAATGTTTTTTTATAATGGAGTCGAATATTGACAATGGCTTAGTGAAAGAAATGCGTTTAATGCAACAATTATTTTAATTAATTATTTTAATTATTTATTACAAAAACAGTAACAACATCATAACAGTACAGTACAAGATATGTATGGACCAGACAGTTCTGTTTTTTAATGAAAATTTTAATCTAGCGGCGTAGTAAGCATTGCATGGTTGAAATATTCTCCGAAATATACTGTAATTGTTATAAAGTGTGTCTTACAAAGAACCTTGTTGGACTAGGTAGGCTTAACTTTGACCGAGAGGTCTATTGGCAGATCGAACTCGGCTGCGTAGCTTTCAGGAGCTTACGACATCCAATCTGTGTTGCCAGTGCTCAATTGCAGTATACTCGTATTTTGAGGGATATTTTATTTTTTTCTTCACACGTCTTTCGACAGAAATATCTCCTTTATTTCCAAATTGTACACACGAGGGTTTTAGGATATACTTTGCTAGTGTGTCCTTTTAAGTTCACATCTAGACAAGACCAATAGGAAGTGACTTTTCCGTGTACAACATTATTTTTTATACGAACGTCATTAGTTTTAGAATATTTAACAAGATGTAAATACAATAAAGATAATATAAAATATCGATCATACTGGAATCAATAACTATTTTTATATCCAAATATAAGAAAAAAGTTTTAGATATAAGGAAAAAGTTTTAGTTTAATAGTTCATTATAAATTGTAAAAAATAAATATGTTTTACGATTTTGCAATATTGCTAAGCCATTGTCAGTCATTTATATTCAAATTCAAGTTACAAATCACATAAAAACCTTTTTTGTAAACTTTTTATCATATTTATTAATATTGCTTATTCTTACGCATAAATAAGCGTCACGGAAATTAATGCTTACATTAGACTACCCTTAGACCATTAAAATTGGGTGAATGGATTACCAGAATATCGCACGTCTACTAAGTTTTTCAAGGTGAATTGGCAATGTAATTTTTAGTTGGCTTGATTCAAATAAATAACAACATAAATGAAAGTATTAAAATATACCAAAGAGAAAACAAATTTTTAATAAATATAATTTTGTTTTGTTTTAATTGTTACATAATGGTATAATCATTACGAGTGGTATTCTGATAAAGGTTTATGAGGAAGTGATTATGAAGAAGAGTATGGAGCTCAGGAAGTATTAAAATGATTTTAGATAATTTGTATAATGGTGATTTTGAATTTTAAATTTAAGTAAAAATTCGTGTGATCTATTTATAAATTAAAAAATAAATAGATAAAATATTTAAAGGTACAATAGTCAACGTAATAGAATAGACAGGTCTGAAAGTGAATTTGGACAAGACAAAGTTATGTCCATGTCACACCCATGCCGGTAGTTGTTTGGAGTACTACGTTCGAAGTTGTTGATATAGCATTAGAAAACGAGGCTGGTAGAGACCGGACTGCAAAACATTTTAATTTAAAGTTAAGTTCAATTAACTTAAATAAAAGTGGTTTCATTAAATTATTTTAAAATAGTTTTAATAAATTTATTATTGTTATATTATTTGACTGTTAAATTTTCCTGCATATTCCATTTAAGTTCATGTCATATTGTTTCAAGTGGTTTCTTTGGAGATGGCGAGATTGCGGACGACTTTCAGAGTTGTACGCTTTGTGCATATTGCACACAGTTGCGTAAGATGCACCTATAAATAAGAAAATAACATCATATTTTGTAACGCCATAATGCATGTTACTTTCGAATATTGTATGATACGATACCTGATATGATACCTGCAAAAAAATATTATCTGGAATACCTGCAAGCCAGGTCTCCTTAACTTGCTTAAAATATTTATGATAGTTTGCTTTGCTGAAACACGAAGTGGTAGTTATTCTGTTTTTCTTATGAGACATTATTATGTCGTCAGGGTCAATGTAAGGGCTATTTTTAGTTGCCGTTGCCGTTGTCAGTCTCAGAACTTTGATGTCATAAGCCATTCATGCCCGCAGGGATTGCACATTGTTCAACAAAACTTAACGTTTGGTACTAACCACTCTTAAAACACAGCAATGACGATAACAAAATAATATATTTAACAAAAACAGTCACAAGTAACAAAAAACTCTTGGAAATTTTGCAATTAATTCGTGAAATTAAATCGTGGCCACTAGGCGACCACTAGTTATAATAAATTAGGCATCACTTTTAACTTTGTTACGAAGTGTGCCTTGTAAAGAACCTTGTTCGGCTAGGTAAGCCTAACTTTGACCGAGAGGTCTATTGGTGAATCCAACTCGGTTGCGTAGTGTTTAGGAGATTACACAATTCTTATCATGTGTCAACTAGTGTGTATTGCCGGTGGTTCCGAAACAAATGGATAAGAGTGGTGGTCTTTTTTATTTTTTTATTTATTTAATCTTCATTATACACCTTATATACTAAGGGATATAAAGGGCGGACTTAATGCCTCATGGCATTCTCTGCCAGTCAACCCTGGATGATTTGAGAAACTGTGGCAGGTGTAATCAATCACTTCATAAATAAATAATAATGATATAAAACAAAATAAAATGCAAATGAATAGAATAGATATACAGTTAGTAAAATATACATACTTACTTAATATATAATATAGGATAAATAATAAATATATAAACGGGTACTTCTATACAAAACTATAAGTAAATAAAATATTATGAGATAAAAATAAAATAACACAATACATATTAAAATACATTATACAAAATATTACTTATAAAGTGAAAGAGAAAAAAAAACACAAAAACAATAGTCGGATAGTCAGGTGGTATTATTCTTACGACAGAATTCTCGAACTAGTCTTTTAAAATAATTCTTGTTATTAGTTTTCTTGATATAAACAGGCAAGGCATTCCAGAGCAGTATAGACTGCACAGTAAAAGAGGAATTAAAGAAACCACTCCTATGTGGTGGAATACGAATTTTAAGACAATTTTGGGAACGGGGAACTCTATCGTTAGTAGAATACAAATATTGAAAGTTATCCTTAAGATAAGAGGGAGAATTGGGGTCATTTAAAATTGAATGTAGTACTTGCAAAGTCGGGAGCTATCGAATAGATAGCCATTTAAGCTTAGATCGGTACTGGGAAATATGGTCATACTTACGTAAGCCGAAAATGAATCTAATGCAATTGTTGAGAAGGCGCTCCAACTTATCGAGAAGATATTGAGATAGATCTGGGTAACATACATCCGCATAATCAATAATGGGCAATACCAAAGTCTGGATTAGCAGAAGTTTAGTTTTAAAAGGCAGAAAGTTTTTGAGACGGCAAAGAGAACGTAAGGTGGCTTGTTTCGGCAACTTGAACTTCCCAGCTTAAGGTATGGTCTATATGTAAGCCAAGATTTTTGACAGACTTACAAAAATCCCAATAAAATAAAATAAAATAAATCCCGTATTTTACAATGGCAACAACGTGCCATTGTAAAATACGGGAGCAAGGTTATCGTTATTAATCTTAGCTAAAATTCTGCTACTACCTATAACCATTGCTTTGCATTTGGTTGGGTTAACCAAAACACCATGTCTGTATGACCAATCTCTAATGGCATCGAGGTTGTGGTTGAGTTTATGAGTATTATCATTAAGGTCGTTAACACTAGATTGCACATAGAGCTGAAGATATAATATATAAATATATAAAAGAATATGCATATCTGCATACAGATGGTACGAACAGTTGTGAACTGAAGTGATAGAATTTATGAATAAAGAAAACATTAAAGGAGAAAGCATTTCGCCTTGCGGCACGCCTGTTTCAATGTCAACCCATCTTGAGAACTATTGTCCTAATCGTACTGATTACTGACGGCCGCGAAGATACGATGAAAACCATTCCAAAGCTGGGATTGAGAATCTAAGATTAGTTAAGAAGGCTATAAGGATATCGTGGTCGACCGTGTTAAAGCATTTGAAAAGTCAACAAGCACTACCACCGTAAGCTTTTGCTCATCCATTCCTATTCTAATATCATCTGTAACTTTTATCAATGCAGTGGTAGTACTGTGACCTGCACGAAAGCCTGACTGATATTTATTCAGCAGATTGTGTTTGGTTATGAACATAGAGCATTGCTTGTGAACACAGTCTTCCAGAACTTTAGATAGGTATGGCAATATTGAAATTGGTCGGAAATGGGTAGATAATGAGGGATTAGGTATTTTAGGAAGTGGTCGCACAAATGCTTTTTTCCACTGAGTAGGATATTGACTTGAGTCAAGGGATTAGTTTATGATATGTGTGATTGCAGGCAAAAGGCACACAAGGATCATGGATACCATAACCTTACTAAACTCTTGACCGTCTCCACTCACACTCACGGGACGAATTGGGGTGATGGTTATTTTTACACCGTCACTACAGGGTTAACATGGCACAGTCACCTAGAGTTCAAAATATTTGGAGTATTTTTCTACCACAAAAGGCTGTCTTCTTGAAGACCTACTCTCTTCGACTCAATGTCATTATTCATTGGTGACACATCATAACAAATCTGTCGATAAATCCGTTCGTACTTTCTTCATACGTCCTCATGAGAATTATTTCTGAAATATAGTTGATAAATATAAATAAATAACTGAAGTTTCTTGAAAATAAAATTGTACCGTGATTGGATAAATTTGTATTCACATACTTATAAAGTTAATGTGATTCCAAAAATATACTGTTAATAACTGACGTTGTGGTCAACTACTAACAGTACGGTCCATTGCCTCTGTTCATAAAATTCAGCAATTGATGCGTTAACGTAACAAATATTGTAGTCCCTATTCGATATGGAGCTTACTTTATACGACTTTGTTCTGAAATATCAAAGTAAAACGTGATCTGAATCAGATTTTTCACAAAAAGATAACGTAGAAAAATAAACACATCAACATAGATATAGGGATATTTAAATGACAATTGACTAATTAAAAAAGTACTGGCATCTTTAAAATGTTTTTAATATCAAATTGTTTGACATTGATTTCAGATAGATTTTAAATTTAAATTAAAGAAAAATTAAAATGTTGTGGCGGTAAAAAATCAAATAAAAGGAAGCGAATTTTGTACTCAGAATATTTTTTTTTATTGAATACCACTATTTAGACATATTTTTGATTCATCTTGGATATATTGTGATGATTTGATATTTTATATCAATGCAGCGTCGACATTTAACTGAAGAAGAGGTGTTAAGAACTGTAGGAATGCTGCAGGTTGATGCTTTCCAACGTGATGTAGCTGCGGCAATAGGCACCAAGAAAAATGTTTTTAGAGGAAAATTTTACTGGAAAGACATACATGAAGTCGATGGATGCAGGTGGCTCAGAACCGTGCTTTGCGGCATTTCTTGGGGGAGGCCTATGTTCAGCTGTGGACTCGTGATGGGCTGTAATGATGATGTGTATTCTATAAATAAACTGATCAAAACTACAATTATTTATATACTCTTATTATACTTATAGTTTTATAAAAGAGATTTTTATATTAGCCGTGATCCGTAGAAATAATATCTTGAAGTAGTCGAGCATTTTGTGAAATGATGGTATTTCATAAAATTTAATATTGTTTTTAACCATGTCATGATATAGCTTGACTAAATCAATGAAACGAGATCATTTGACGATATAAACAACTAAACATAATATGGTTGTCATGATATGGTTATATCGTAAAATAATTTCCCCACGATGTGCTTTATAAACTGAAACAGAATTTTGAACAGAATATACATCACTTTATTACTATACATATTACTATATTTTATTAATTGACATATTATATAAATTTTCGCGGCCTTGTTCCGCGATTATGAAAGCCCAGTCACATCTCAACTTACTGTCGCTGATGTTACTGGGGGTACAGTTTTGTTTTTCTTAGTTTTAATACAATAATCGCGTCATCTACTTACTGCGAATTAAAAATAAATTAAGTAATTAATGAAATTAAATGATAAAGTTAAAATAAAGAATTTGTTTCTGCCGCCTGGTTCCAAGCTTCAGGACGCCGATAGTTTAGGTAATTTCTTTTTACAGTGAAAATAATGGTAATTTAAAAAAATAACATAAGCCCTGCTTTATAGTTAGTTCAGTTAGTATGCAAAGTTTCGTGATCTAATTTAAAGTATTTTATGAATAGCAGGGGTTTATTGTTCAGTTTTGAGGTAACTTTGGATTATTTTTCTATCGACAAAATTTTACTGAATCATGTTTTCGTCTAACATAGTACTTAAAATTAATCCTCAACTTTACTATATATTTATTTCAAAATTAATGTTGCAATATTTTCGGCATAACGGAGGATCTTGCTAAGCCATTTGAGGTTATATTTCCCCTTAAAATTTGCCGCCCGGGCCATAGCTCCCCGGTTCCCCCTTGCTGCGCTACTAGATACGGTACGTCAATCGAATACCAATTGAATTCAAAACTCGATGTTCATTCATTGCGCTGCTTAAAATAAAGGAAATTTTATCGTCTGTAGGACACGCTAATGGATAAAGGATGTTTTTTTATTTTTTCAAATGAATCTAGTGATAAAATTTCACAGTATGTGAGCAACTCAATTTTATTCTCGCTAGCAGCAAAGAATTCGCTTCACGTCACAAAAATTTTTAGAAACTCTTTTTATAGTTCGTTTCTTGACCGTATTGTTTCTTGACCGTAGTTAAATGTCTCGTTTTAAAGTCAATAATGTTATATTATACCACCTTCTGATTACAACACCTGTGTAATACTTCACATAATACTACAATAATTAATATCATCATCATCATCATTACAGCCCTTCACAAGTCCACTGCTGAAAATAGGCCTCCCTCAAATAATGCCACAAAGCACGGTCAATAATTTACCTTGGTCAATAAATGCCACAATAATTAATAACAATCTATTAAAGTCCACTGCTGCACTAGGGCTCCCATAGATTGCCTCATGGGGAGATTTGTTCCATACTTGTTGTTACATACATAACCTGCACTGTTTGTCACTTCAATGTTATAAAATGAAAAAAAAAATGTTTTTACTTTAGACTCCGTTTCTGCGTTGCTTTAATTTCACAAAACGTTTCTTAAACTCCGTGACGGATCCTTGACGAAGTGGCTTAGCATAAGGTTGCGGCACTGAGGGCGCTGGTTCGAATCACGCACGGAATAAGTATTTCTATAGCCTCAAGGCATTGTTCCGCGTCTGGATGTCCGTCATTTGTCCTTGTGAAATTTATGTTTGTAAACTGCCTCCACGATACAGGAGAAAATCCTAGTGTGGGGGTGACTTATTGTAAAAGAAAAAAATAATAAAAAAAAAAAGAATTTTGTGTTACGTTATGCTTGTTTTCTTTTGCTGTTTGTATTTATTGTGTCTCATTAAATCTAAAAACTCGAGGCTGAACGATTTATGACGTAGGTAATTATCAAGTTAATCGTATGTGATATGTTATAGAGCAACGGTAATATTGTTTAAATTATAAGCGTACGAGTATGTTAAATTGCCTGTTAAACTTTTTACTTTAATTAAAAATTCACCAGAAACCATGATCAGGACAGAATGCTCTTTGTCTCTAGGTGTTTACAAATATCATGAATTTTAGAAACGAATTGATTATTAAAACTACAGGAATAGTAATAATAAGACAATAGAAATGAATTAGCGCTCGATTACTTCCAAAACCGATGTCCTCACCTACAGCCGTATTATAAACATATGCAATTCATAATGATATTTAATGTTTCACATTACATTGCATGGCGAGTTTGTCAACGTAGCGTGCGTCGCGTATTACGGCAGAACAAAAGCAGCAATGGTAATTGTCAATACAAAAAATAATAAATGAAAATTTACAAAGGTAAATAGTAAAGTATTCATCGAGATGTAAATTAGTTAAAACAATGATAATAAGTAAATAATCAACTTAACTATGAAATTTTATGCCTTTATTAGTTGAATTACACGTCCTTGATATGAGTTTTTACTACTTTTTTGCTATTATGCTGCAGTTCATCATTATAATAAGATAAATTCAAGTACGACGTTCCCCGCGCGACTAAATCACAAAATAGTGAATTATGTTCGTCAACACATAATAGCGGCGACAAGGTTACGCGTCTATGCGACTTCCATTGTCTTAATAATACGATTGCTGTGATTAAAACAGTCTACAAGCAAGAAACGCAAGCAAGGAACATAAATTTCGTCGTGGATACCCGCGGCGATATATGATACATTTTATTGTATAAAAATTACTAATAACGGGCAGGCACACTACGCGGGAAATCGGTCGGTCCGTTGGCGGACCCGTCATTACTTATTAGTCATTTATATACAATGAAATATATTAGCATTCCGCTGCGGAAGATCCGTGACGGAATTTACGTTCAGTGTAGCGTAGGCCTTATAGTTTTAAAAATGAATTCGTTTAGTCAATATTGCGGTGGCGCTAGTGAATCTAATAGCCAATGACATGGCATTGTAGCGACCGAGGGAAATGAAACAAAAACAATGAAACAATTCCTCACAACAAATTGAAGTAATAAAAACTGCGTACTGGTATCCTACCTGCTAATCGCGCTAACTATGGCTTGTCCTCACTATAAGACAGTCTATGGGAAATCCTATGTTCAGCCAGACTTTGGGCTGAAATAATTGAGTTTATGAGTTTCGTAACTATTTCAATAAGGAATTCTTTTCAAAATTTTAACCGTTCCTGGACGTCTTCTGGGTATCTATAAATGGCGGAATAATTTATAACAAAAAATCTCACAGATCTATGGAGGAGAATAACACCACCAACGCGAGGGTAACATCATACTTAATTTTGACGCGCTGTCCACCACATGGTAAGTAGATGCTGTGGCTCTCACCTACACCCATCCCTGGTAAGAATCATAATACAATTGAAAAAAGACTAAAAAGGAAGGACTCGTTACTACCTTGAAAGGGTCTCCGATTGTCCACACTTATCATAAGAGATGCAGAAGCTTTATTCTGCTGCTTAACGCCGTTACTCTTTTTAACTCTGGCTGAGGCGACCCATTCGTGCTGCAGCCAAATATAGCAGCAAGGTTATATCTCGTGAGTATAATAAAAATAACTTATGATTTTACCACTCATAAATGCATTTTATTTCTTTCTTCAATATACCTGTATCTTAAGTTTTTACAGTATTTATTAAAGATTGATTGACAACATAAAATATGAAACATTATCTTCATAAATGAGTTTTCTTTCGTATATTTGTATTCACATGCAGGACTCACTTTCTTTTCTTCCGGCGTACGACTACAATCTCACCTGAAGGGAAGTGGTAACGAATTCTTAGATAGTAAATCGCACTGTATTAGCATAACAAGAACTGTTCACACTTGCCTTTAAAACACCCAGATAGTAATCGGACTGAAAGATACACTCCGGCAAATCATTTCACTCCTTTGACGTACGCATTACGTAAAGCAAAGCAAACTGTTTGTTTCGAGTGTGCAAACATCGACAACAAGGGGGTAAAGGCCTCGTTGTCCGATGGTGGAAAGGGGAGGGAGGAAGTAAGGCATGTAGTGCCTGCGCACAATTTCCGAAATGCATTCTGAAGGCACCTGTGTGGAACTCTACATAAACATTTGGGAATGAATAAGGTCAGTGCTAGACGCTTTTATGAGTAATTCACAGATATTTATTCGTAGATAGCTACGAATCTAAAAGCATTTTGAACACAGAAGATACAGTAAATAACATACTCGTACATAGTATTCAATTTTATTTAAATTTTATTAATAATATTATTTTAATCTTAAGACATGAATAACATAAATTTAAGTGGTACTGTACCGTGTAAAATCCAATCATGTTTCTTTTGCATTATTTGCAACCCTACGTGGTACTGATTAAAAAGGTAACATGCCTGTTGGGTCCGTCTTTATTGGACCACAAAAGAAGAAGAAATGTGGTTTATAGGTCTGAATACTTAACCTGGCTAATATGAAACTATGAAATAATAATTTAACACTCGTTAACCTTCCTTATCAATTGGTTTTTAATTAATATAATTCATTTACGATATATTTATTCCTTTATAACGAATATTTCCACGTAGGCTTTACGTGGAAAACATTAGACAGGGCGTACGGCATGGCGGAACGTTCGTCATACTTTTGAACTGGTGCTACTAAAGACACTATTATAACCATAGAATACTATAATACATACAAAATAGAATGGAGGAGTGGGCGGTGCCCCTGTAGCCACTAACATGTCTATTTCGCAATCATCATCATTATCATAATTACAGCCCTTCACAAGTCCACTGCAAAAGACCTATGGGTCACCGTCCTGAGCCACCTGCATCCATCGCCTTCCTGCATGTCTTACCAGGTCGTCACTCCATCTTGTGGGGGGTTGCCCTACACGTCACCTACCGGTACGAGGCTGCCACTCGAGAACCTCTTTTCCCTAAAGGTTGTCGGTTCTTCGAGCTATATGGCCGGCCCATTGCCACTTCACCTTACTAATCCGTTGGGCTATGTCGGTCACTCTGGTTCTACTGCGGATATCCTCATTTCTAAGTTTATCACGCAGAGAAACCCCGAGCATAGTCCTCTCCATAGCTCGCTGAGCGATTTTGAGCGTCCTCATACGGCCAGCAGTGAAGGACCACGTCTCAGTTCCATAGGTTGTCACTGGCAACACGCACTGGTTGTACAATTTAGTTTTCAGGTTTTGATATATATATTAGCTTGCCAGGTAGACGTTGTTCTCCCCTTTTCGACGACCCTTTGTCATGTCTTATAGAAATCCTTAAATTCGCAAAAAAAAATTGCGGATCACTCATGGGCAAAAAGACTATCCTATCTCTCAAGTTGGACCAAACTGCATACGGTGTGCTAATTTGATTAAAAGCGGTTCAGAATAAGTAATATATAACAATTATGTCCTTTTCATCTCTTAAATTCAAAATGCATAGTAATGCATTATTTTAACAGATTTTTCTACGCACGCACGCATTCATAATGTGTAGGCAAAAAACACAACTTCAATCTTTTGCATTCCAGAGTGGACTGTTAACTTGTGTATTTTTCTTAAATTTTGTTATAGTATAAGAGTGACTAACGAGCACACAGTCTATCTGATGGTAAGTGAATACTGTGGCCCATAGACATCTCCTCGATTAATAATTAAAGTTGATAAATAATTAATAATTAAAGTGCCTGTTATCACTAAAAACATCTCCGTTTCTATTTTCTTTAGGATTTAACTTATACAAGCCAGAAAGAATGGATCGACATTCGTGCTGCATCCATAATATAGTTACAAGGTAGCTCTACCATGTCAAAAGTTACTCAAATTACACAATCCAATCGTATTGTGTCCAATCCAATATTACTCGCAGCTGACTCGTATATTTATTCAATACCTCGTGTTTCAATTTAGTCCCGATAATGTATTGCTTTGCAAACTTATACACCTAATTACCATTAAAATCGATGTTGCTTTTAACATGAATAATAAATAAATTTATGTTCGATAATAACGAAATAGTTAATACAAATCGTAAAATCTTAATCTCTGTCTATATGCACATGAAACCACTGTCTCATTGCATATAATATTCTAAACTAGATTTTTTTTATTCTGAGCCATCGCTTAGCTACAATCCTACCTGATGGTAAGTGGTGATGTAGTCTAAGATGGTGAAGCGCACTGTACACCGTAATCGGACGGAAAGACAGACTAGCTGTGCCCACGACTTCGTTTGCGTACAGTGTTTGTTAGTAACTTATTTGATTTGAGCATTTATTTTTTGGGCTTATAGATTACATTTTACAAACTACACCACTATACCAACTCAAATGTAGTATTGTAATGATAAATATGTTTCTATAATTTAAAGGAGGAATTTAATCATGATACCGAAAAAGTGTATTGGATTATTACGTTGTCGTATATGCCGTTCAATATTATATTTAAATAAAACTAAGTATAACGTGGATATAAATTTTTATAATATATAAAATTAACTAATTAAGTGGTTAAAAATTACTCTTATTTACGAAAATATAAGAGTGAAAGACAAAACATTTGCGATGTAGTAGCGAATGTGTTTGAGGCGACAAGGGAGAGAAATCTAATCTAAGCCAGACATAAAATACACAGACTGGCTACTAACAGCAACGTCAAAGGTGCGAGACGTCTTATTTTGCGATCGTCAATTTGTCTGCCACTCGTTGCAATGTTAGCGATACACTTTTAAGGGTTGATTATGAAGGAGAAGAAGAATAGATAATTCTTTTGACTTTTTTTACGACATAAAGTAACGCTTTTGCAAGTCGCGTTGTTTATTGCCATATTTTCCTCGCTTAGCAGGTGAGTTTGCAACCGCAATTTTTATAATTTTGAGTTAAAGTTAGGAAGATACTGCTGCCCATTTTCTGTTGCATTTTTTACCTTCTGTCGCATCTTACGATACCCATGGGTCGATATAGGATAGTGGATTTTATTACATCGCCGCTACACGGTTAAGGGAGTCAGTACACTTCGGGAGAAGCCAGTTAACCAAGCTGGCTAAAATAAGTGGTTAATCTTAGCACATCCCCAACGTCTTTCTGCTCTTATCTCTAACTAACTAAATTAAACATTGCGATGGTAATGTTATATCTATAAAATTGTCCATTACTTTACAGGTTTAAGTCAGTTCGATATAAACGAGATTTCATGTGCTATATTTATAAAACTTGTGTTAAAAATGAGCTTTTTGTGTGGTTTTATCAGTAGTCTTATTAGTAAGACTACTGGGAATTTTCATCCCAGTACTCTTACCAAATAACCTCATTAGTAAAATAACTACGAATTTTATTACCAAGTTGAATTACATCGCGAAAGAAAATTCTCAGTAATCCTACTCTACAAAAAATACATGGATTTTTTTAATACTTTGTTGTTTATTTTAGGAATAGTACTAGGTACTTGCAAGAGGCAGTAGCATAGTTCTAGTTGATATTTTGTACACTTATACTACTTTTATTAACTCCTGTACGTGTGATACTTGTAAAGATAGGTAAGATTAGACAATCTTCTTATTTTACTTGAATACATGATCAAAGATAAAAACAATTCGATAAAACATTTGCATGAACGACGCCTTATCACATAAATAAAATTGCTCGTATTTTTAAAAGCTATTATTTAACTAGAAATGTTTATTTTTTAGAGTCAAATGTTACAACTCGATTTTAAAGCAGTTATTTTTAAATTAGAAAAAAAGAAAAAAGAAATGTATACATGATGTTTAGTTTCGATGAAAATACATGGTTAACTAACTAAGCGACTCCCATTTTAAATTCAATATGGCGGACCGCCCACGATAGCGTACTAGTTATTTTCTATGCACTTGGAAGTTAAGGTGAATCCCTGACCAAAATGTTGCGAAAGTGCGTTTTTCAGACTCTATTATCTCATTAGTTATGAAAAATAAACTACATCTAAAAGTACATTATTAATGTTCGATATCTTATCATCGCATTTCATGTTCTAATTTATTTTTATGTGCTATAAATACATTTAAAATCAACTTTTAAAAAATGACTAAAATTCTTGATTACATGCATCTGTTGCTAAACGCAACGCTCTAATCATTTGAGGATAACACTAATGGATAGATAATTAAAAAATCTATATTCTCCACGTTTTATTTAAATTTTTAAGTTCGTTTTTTCTCTTTTAATTGAAATAATTCCGAAAATTGTGTGACTTCTATGATAAAGGGGCGTGCGCAGAGTGCGGGCGGCATTACGCTGTATGCGTTCATACGAGGTGGCCGCGTCGCTGATCGCCGCAAACATAATATTATTTGAGTACCTACCAACCGATGCGCTTACGTCACGGTATATTGTAACTCGGCCGTATCTTAGAAATAAATATTACAGCCGTGCGGTACGTAAACATGCGATAGGGATGCCTGCCTCCAGCATTTTTACATTTGCCCATTGATTTATGTGTTTTATAACTCAATGCATTTTCCTACTTTGTGTTTCCATTTAGTTTTATGATTGTACTTAAATATAATTTTTTATATAAACAAATGTATAATAGGTACTTTGTGAATTGAATAGGAAGTGTTCAATAAAAATGCGTGTCGTTTTATGATTGGTAGATTTAATTAAAAAACCATGTTTATGTTTGAATAACAAATCGGTCTTATAAATTTGCGGCCGAAAAATATTTGCGCCTCGGCTGAGACGTACGAAATGCTTTATTATTAAAATTTTAAATATAAAAAATCCGCATTATAATATAAAGCTTAATTAAAAATTGTTTTGGGAAACATGGACAAGTTGGAGTAAAGGAATATCTTTTACTTGGTTATAGATACCTGCAGCTACTTTACAATTTATATGTTTGGTTTTAAATGAAGTTTGGATTTATTATTTTTTTATTTTTATTCTATTTTCTGAAAGGGTCCTAGGAAAGGAATTATCACTGCGTGTTGGCGAACTTTGCATGTCTTCGAAATATTTTTTTCTTATTTCTCAGACATGCAGGTTTCCTCACAATGTTTTCCTTCACCACTGAGCACGTGGTAAATCAACACTTAAAATTGCAATTACAATATTATTGGTGCCGGCGGGGATCGAACCCGGTTTGCTCGTACACTGTGAAAATTTTAGCAAGCGCTAACCATCTGAGCTACCACGGCTCCTCTCCTCTCGAGCTAGAGACTTTATTTTATTTATCGTCAGGCCTGTTGGTCTAGTGGTTAGTGACCCTGACTGCTATGCTGCAGGTCGTGGGTTCGATTCCCACCCAGGACAAATGTTTGTGTGATGAGCACGATCATTTGTTCTGTGTCTGGGTGTAATTTATCTATAATATTTATGTATTTAGAAATATATAAGTATGTTTATCAGTTGTCTAGTACCCATAACACAAGCTCTGCTTAGCTTGGGACTAGATGGCGTTGTGTGATAGTTGTGGAATATTATTATTATTATATTATTATTATTGGAGTATCTGTATAGTTTCTCATCTGGTTGGTTATTATAAATATAAATTAAAATGAAAAGATAAATATACATAAATATCAATAAAATAAAATAAATACAAAAAATATACAAATAAATAAAGATCCAACCATATTAAATAAAAAATAGTCTCCTATCTTTCTCTCTATGTTTTGATCTCCTAAAACGAGTTTAAGTTGGTAAAATTAAGGCAAACTTAGGGTAGGGTTGTCAATTATTATTTTGATAATAAAACTAGTGAAATTCCGCGGTTTTATATGCGCAAGCGTGAACGTAGTTAGAACATAATATAACCTTTATGTTTTACATAAATATCCTAAAAAACTTATTATTTTAATATTTTACTAAGTACCTATAAAATTAACAAGTTTATTGCATTTTTATTTGAGTAATTTTTTATGCAATTTCTTTATCTACGTCTATTTTTAGGAACCTTTATTTAGTCTGAATCATACATAACACTATATTACTGATTTACTTACTTATACGTAGTTTTCTTTTTTACAGTTACAAATATCTTGTGAGGTTGAAAAAGGCAGTAATGAAAAAATAATAATAAGAAGAATAATAATTAACGTCAGCCACTTCTTTTCATAAAAATTTCAGATCATGGTCCATTAGGTTGGAGCTTCAGCGAACCACAACTTATAATAATAATAATAACAGTAATAATATAATATTATTTTGTATTTATTTTATTTTATTGATATTTATGAATATTTATCTTTTCATTTTAATTTATAATTTTTATATATTTAAATATTTATATAACCGAACCAGATGAGAAAATTATACGGCTCCAACGATTTTAGTGACGAACGCTTGGATTTATTTTTAGAAAATGTCCTTTTGTCCATGTTTTCAGGCAATAAAAAACTGCTACAATATAAGAAGGTAAATTTCGACAAATCACTAACGGTCGTTATAGCTCAGGTGGTAAGTCGGTCGGGCGTGATTACGGAGTTCCGTGGTTCGCGTCTTGGCTTTGGTCCCGCTTTTTTTCCTTTTCTATTTCAAGTTCTCTTCTTTTGTGATAAAATCTATTATTTCAAACCCTTTTTTTTAGTAATTTTTAAAAATACGAAAATTTTAATTTTAAAAATTTAAAAAAAAATATCTATTTATTTACTAATGCTATATTTATTATTTTAATAATTACCTACCCAGTAGGTAAATATTAAAATAATAAATGTAGCATTATAAACAGTAAATCTCCCTCAAACTCAATTTACTAATATTGTTCCTAAATAAGGAAAAGCAGATAAAAGATTAGTAGGTAATAACTATTGCTCCTCAAAATTATATTTGACCTCAAGGTAAAACATATCCTAAAATTCAGAAGCTAAATAAAATAATAATACCTACTATTCAAGTATATTTTCAATATGTAAGTAAATGAAAATAACAAAAATGAAGCACCATTAGCATGTAAAGTTCGAATCCATAATTAATATTTCGACAAATATTATAATTTACACTATAAAAAGCTAATTCAATATTAGCAGTATAGTATATAGTTAAAAATAATCAAAATAGTCTTTTTTATTAATTAGATAATATATTAGAATACATAATTCTAATATAATGCAACTAATATATCGAATAAAGAAAATTAAAATACATTTATCATTGTACGCCGTGTCTATTTCCATATAATAGTTCATTGACATCGCAAAATAATACTACGTTCGTAGCAGTAGGTGGCGTCTTTTGGCGATTTCTTACGCGATATATTGTAGCGAGCTTCGACAGATCAAACGCTCAAGGTCGTTCGCTGGAGGTAGCGCCTTAAGGGGATTAAATGATAGGGTTTGCTTAGAAAAATACGTAAATAAAATGACGTCACTTTAAATCCAAAATGGCAGACACCCAAAGATGGTGGCCTATGTAGTTTTTAAGCACCCCCATGATTGATATAAAAGGATTTTCTGAGAAGAATACTGCACACGCCTTTACCCAATGGGGGTCGCTTCCGATACGGCAAAAAGGCCTTACCAGGTCAAAGCCAGTCTCAGGTGGTGTTTAGTGGATTAGGCACTTAAGTTTTTCAGTGAGTTCCACATAACATGCTTAGAGCATTCACCATCTCTTTCCCGGAGGAGTATCCCTTTACTTTGCTTTTGGGCGCGAAACGCAAAAAAATGAGAAGAATACGAATAAAATTATGTCCACGTTTAGCTCTTCGATACTAGTGTTGAAAACAATAGCAAGTTGGGGTTCGATTGCATCTACTATAAACGCAATAATTTTGACTGAAATCCTCCATAGATCTGCTGTTTTCTTAACATCAATAGTTTTGAAATATCTTACAATGTCTCCTGATAATATTTTATGGATATTTTATGGATGCAGTATTTATTAACTATGACATAAAATTGAGATGAATATTATGAATTCACAATATTTAAACTATTTTAATTATTCGGGACCAATTACTTTAACATCTTACACCAGGGTTGCCACCTAGGTACGCCACAAAGATTCCAAATAGTCTTAGTAGTAAAACAATTAGAAGGTTCCCATTAGTTTTACCAGTAATACCTAGTGGAAAGACAATTCCTTGTAGCCTTTCTATTAAAGACTGTTTGGTAAGACCACTGGAAATACCCCCTTTTGTCTTCCTTTAAAATTTCCTTTAGCAAATAACTATTAACATTATTGAAATATAATTTCGTTATAGTAACTTTTTTTTAAATTTAAAATTATCATAATCGAAAATGAATAAATAAGTAACATTTGGAAACTAATACAAATAAAATTTTTGTTTGGTTAATTAATCAATGTAAGGAATTTCTTGTAGAAAATACTTTGTGCATATGTATATAAAAGTATCATTCTAAAAAGAAACAAGACGATTTATAATAAATCACATTAATTTTTATTTGAAAGGAGACCCTTATTATTACTACCTGTCTTAAAAACGAAAGACCAAATTTTTGACGCGATTGATAAATTATGTAAAAGAACCTTGAAATGTGTATGATATGGTATCAAATTTATAGATTATTAAGGAAATGAATTCCGGGGTAATTCAGAAAATAAATACTCTTTAACTAAGTTTGACCAACGAAAATGTTAATAGCACTTTTAAAATTTCAGTAATCACGTACTCGATGGCGAAGAAAAAGATTGTGATTGAACATAAAATTTTAAAATTGAAAGTACAAGCCCTGTTACAAAAATAAACATTCTCAGAAATATGATTTTACATGTGGTCTCGATCGAGCCGATCCAGCCACGCTGGATCGGCTTGATCGAGAAAAGACCACACACCAAGATCACAGAATACTAGCTTAATTAATTAAAATAGCAGAATAAGTGCTGCTGTTTCCTGTGGTGAGTGTAGAGAACCGCAGACCCTTTTCTGAGCTTAAATTCATAGAGGTGACAACGCATCTGTATTTTTAATTCTTAATTGTATACACATGAAGACAAGTTTGCGATCAGTTTGAAAAATCTAAATATTTTTTGTTAGGCTAGACTATTTTTTAATTTATTCTTCTTTTTAGAACTTTATATATATAAAATATATATATATATATATATATATATATATATATATATATATATATATATATATATATATATATATATATATATATAGAATTAGAATATAAAACAGTAACACAAATTCAATTGCTTTTTCATATAAAAATAAATTTGACTCATTCTCATTCAGACTTACTTAATTTTAAGGGATTCAAAATATTATTTCGAGAAAAGTTATGATTAAAAAAATGCTAAGAGGATTATCAGAAGTTTTGCGAGTAAGAACTGTTTTTGTTCTTTGAGGGGAGAAGGATATTCCACGAGAGAAATAGAACGCAGTTATTGTATCCCAAACCTGTGTCATGGCCACGTTGAATAGGTACCACGGCATGGATAATTTAGTTAACACACCCTGCAGTAGTCGCCAAACTGTTCTAACTGCTGCTCCGAAGCGCTTTATGAGATTGAAGGCAGCCCTTGACCCAACAATCAACGCCACTACAATAAAAGCAGAAGTGCTGGCCGCTTCTGGACTTGAAGTTAGAACTCAGACCATTCATTTGCTTACATTAGCCTGGATTACAAGCACGTAGGTTTCGGCGAGCACCTCTGAAGTCACGGCAACGTCAGCGAAGGATATTGCAGTGGGCTAGGCTCCAGCAAAATTAAGAAAATGAAGAGGAAAACATTTTAGTAAAACTGTCTCTTCGTTGACGAATCGCGAATCAATACTCCAGATAACCGTCATGTCCTTGTCTGGAGAAGACTCTGAAAGGCAAAAACCTGCCAATGAACCTTTCAGCAAGGCGGGAAATAGGTAAGCTGTTGGGGTGGAATTATAATTGGAACTAGAACGTTGTTCAGTTCCTAACACTGTAACGCAGCGACACTGTAACCCAGTATCACATTAAGAATCACAACAAGAATAATATACTATATACAACTATAGACACTAATTTTTATTTGCAAGGCGGGAAATAGGTAAGCTGTTGGGGTGGAATTATAATTGGAACTAGAACGTTGTTCAGTTCCGAATACTGTAACGCAGCGACACTGTAACCCAGTATCACATTAAGAATCACAATAAGAATAATATACTATATACAACTATAGACAGTAATTTTTATTTGCAAGGCGGGAAACAGAAATAAATTTATTACTATAAATTTATCACTATTAGTATAATGGATTTCCGCAAAGTAACGCCTGATTCTATCAATTATCTTAAAACCAAATTGATTTTCAGACAGTAATATATATGTTTATAGGTATTTTAAGTCTTTTATTTATTAATTTCCAAAGATTTTTGATTAAGTAGAAAGTGCTGATATGGGGCGATAGTTATTGATACAGTCTCTATACAACACAAACATTCTCATTTTGATTCTACATGGTACCACCACAATTTTTTGTTCTGAATTTTGAGGACCACCATCATAATTTCTTAGTTCGGCATGTAGTCTGACTAATATATTATGATTTAAGAATAGAAATTCCGTGACCTTTAACCTGGTAAGCTGTTGGGGTGGAATTATAATTGGAACTAGAACGTTGTTCAGTTCCGAACACTGTAACGCAGCGACACTGTAACCCAGTATCATATTAAGAATCACAATAAGAATAATATACTATATACAACTATAGAAAGTAATTTTTATTCGTTTATAGCTAGCTCAATAGTATTTAGCATAAGCACTATTATATTTTATTAACTTGTGGCTTTAAATTACACATGATTGGATGGGTGTCACGTGTGAAACGCAGCCTCCCAGCCTGACAGCTCAACAAGCCAAGCAAACCCATCCGCTCACACTAGTTCGTGACCTGAGTACTAGCCGACAGCAACCGCCCTTAGAATACCGGCCACCTCCAAAGCAAGACTCGATGGGACTCTACCAGCTGAAACCTCTTCCTGCGAGACGTTCAGTTCTGAAAATTGCCACACATTGTAACACTGTGACCGCGTTACCGAAAATCATATACACTAAGAGTTCGCTTAATAATCTCAGCGATGACGCAAATAGTAATATTAATGCAAACGTATAAATTATAATGGTTAGTTAATAAAATCCTCTTTCAACGCTTGACGACATCTTCTGTATTACTGCCGACACTCCTGGTAAGACCTAACCCTGACATCCTGTCTCATAGTGCAAACATTCAGTACTTATATAATTTATGTACATTTATTTATATGGTAGGGCTAGGGTGTTAGGGACTGCTAGGTATAGGGAACCTAGTTAGGGTCCGTAGAGTTCAATATTCCTTCATACTACCATATTCATGTGCAGTCAGGTAGTCGAGCTATTGAAGGGTAAATAAGTTAAGATTTAAACATAAAGATACTTATACAAATGTTTTTGATCCCGCATCGAGAGTCCATGATGGAAAATAGGTACAAAACTGTCTCTATTAATGGAATTGTCAGACTCTTCCGAATAAACCCCGTGCATCAATTTGTACTGGTTGATGATAATGTGCTCCCATATCGAGCTCAACGGGTCAATACTGTTCTTCGAGAATACGAAATCACAAGGTTAGACTGACCTGCCGGCTCGCCTGACTTAAACCCAATAGCACGCGTGGGATGCTCTTAAGCGAGCTGTTTGGAACCATCAGCCATCAACGGGGACTCTTTGTACTGGAAACGATGCATTCCATAATAGTATTCAGTGGTGACAACGTATCTGCATTTTGATTATTAATCGAAGATAAATCTAGATGTTTACGTTCCACAGCATCACCTTATCAGGTGGGCTGTATGCTCGTTTGTCACCCAAATCTTTATAAAAAATCTCTCCCCTGAAAGGTGCCAAAGATGAGGGAAGTCACTATTTAAGAATGGGACAGGTTACTACAAGAAATGCTAGATAACTTGATCCTCAGCACGCCCAGGAGGATCTCCACTTATATTCAAGCCAGGGGAGAAGTTATATTTAATTAAATAAAAACCTTCTATTATAAATTGTTGTATAATTTTGGTTAAGCAATATTTTTCCCTCCATCAAATTTCCGTTACAATTACATTAGGATTAAATTACTTAATTTTTGTTATTATAAAATAAAATAAAGTTATATTTTTTAATTTCAAACAGTGTATTTCCGTTTGAAAAAGATATAACGTAAACACTTTTTCTTGATAAAGTTAAATTTTAATAATATATCAGCTTTTGTTAGTGATCACAAAGTGTTTGATGTGATTTCTATGGGCTACAGTATCCAATTACCATCAGGTGACAAACGAGCACATAGGCTTTTATGTCATTCTTATTGTATATAAAAAATATAAGAAGATACCTGTACCCGGCATTAGGAGGTTTAAAGGTTTTTATGTTACTTTTTGATTGAAGGTTCACCTTATCTTATTTTTCTGTTCTCGTAATAGATGGATATTTGCATAGCATCATCTCTCGGAAACGATCCTTAGCTATCATTCTTTTTTAATTAAGATGGTATTACGTTAATATTTGTAAGACAACATATCGACTTTTTGTATAATGTATTTTAAGCGTAAGTAAATTAATAAAGAACATTATTTTACACCATATAATTACAATTTGTGAGAGTAGTTTGAAATGATTCAACGCCGCCATTGAACAAATGCGTACTTATATTTTTATCATAACACAAGTTATCATTTTTTTAAAGTAAGTTTTTGTTTTACAATACAATACAATACTCTTTATTGTACACTAAGAAAACAAATAACATAAACAACAAGCAGAGCGAAAAACAAAAGGCGGTCTTAAAGTAATTTTTAATAATGCTGTAGTCGTACTGTGACCCGACCTAAATCCGAATTGGAGTGAATTAAGGATGTCACTTCTTGTGCAAAAGGAATTTAACTGTTGTTGGACAAGACGTTCTAAGACTTTGGACAGAAAAGAAAGAATTGAAATAGTAAGATACTCTGAATAACTCGAAGGATTAATTTTTTGGTCAATGGTATGATTTGGGCATCTTTTTAATGAAATTATACATTTTAATTAAACTTAGCCAAAATGTTTCCCGAAGATACGTTTTATAACAAACAATTAGACAGACAATTCTAAAAAAGATAGAAATGCATTTAATTATTTATTTTTAGTCTCTCTAGATCATTTTTGTCCCAAAATATACTAAGTACAGACACCTGCAATTTGTATTTTATTGTACGTATAGAAGATATGCATAAGTAAGTTTTCGTCTTCCTTGATGATATATAGAAGAGAATAAATAAGAGTACTGGGTTTGTCTCTTTCACTGCCTTAATAAAGGTTCTTTACAACTATTCTCAGGTTTTAACAAATCTGTTTCGATAAAGAGGTCCCGTGAAAAACACGCGAGCCTGCGAAACAAAATATATAGAATTTGCCCGCAAATGTCAAATTTTGCCAAGTGAAAATGTGTCCACCTGTAAGCGGTAAATAACAGTTCAAAAACTCTCCACAACAGCGCTCGAGTAGCTACGGGGTATGATAAATCGCCGTAAAATACGTTGAAGTGGTTTTGAAAATAAAAAATTTGAAAGAAATAAAATAATTATTGTAAAAAGAATTAAAGTGAAAATCTCTGCAATAAAAAGTTATAAAAAGTTCTTAAAAATTTAGATTGTAGCTACAGTGGCGCCACCCTTATTTAGCGCTTTCCTGCGGACATTTTTTTGTACAAAGTCTGTATTCCTTATGTCTAAACTCCATATTTAAAACTTCATTTCATAACTTATTGTTATTACAATAGAGTAATTAAATACATTCGTATGAACAGGGAGAACCATGGAGGTTAGAGAACAGGAGAACGATCGCTGTAGAAAATAGTGTCCCAGAAATGTGGAAAAATTAAGTGAGGCGCTGCGAACGCTAAGTTGTCTCAATAAAAGCGGACTGTTTTTATTAATAAATTATAAATTATATTTTTTATAATTTCATTTATTATAAATATTATAAATTATACAAATATAAATTATTGATTATTAGTGATTTTTTTTAAATATTGTTTCACAATTTTTTAATGTTTCTTATTGTCAATAATTAAAAAATTACTTCGAAGATACTATTTACCGACGGCAGTGCGGCTATGGATTCTACAAATTTTCAGGGAGAGGCGGGCTATGTTTTAGCACGTAGCGATCGTTCTCCTGTTCTCTAACCTCCATAGAGAGAACCTACAATTCTAGATAAATTAAGTCCATAGACTTGAACTTGTCAATGTTCAAAACAAGGCTTCAGATATTGTGAGCATCAGTAAAGCATTGAGATAGCTAGCAATTTTTATATTTTTCATACCTAATTTTATTTTTATATTTTACTGTTGTAGTACACAAAGACTACAGTAAAGGATGTCACGGTAGAAATACTTGAGGAGGTCTAAAGTACACGAGAGGTAAATTCTAAACATGTGCCAAAGTGGGAATCGAACCCATAACTTGATTTGTAATCCTGGATTGTAAAGTTTAGGGATAAAAATATTAGTTGAATAAAAAATGGTCTATTTAAACTTGCATTTTATTTGATGAAACATTTTATATCAAAGTATATTGTAAGTAAGACCAAGTTAATGAAAACAAGCTTCTTTTAACGGTTTCCATTGCTGCTGGTTGTACCTAGTGGCTCAGCACCAAAACCACTCTATACACCATCTAAGAAACCTGAAAGAAAAAATAAAACTGAGAAAAAGGTAAATATTATAATGACCTCTACTCTAAAAGGGATTATGTTAATTTATGAAATTGTTGGTTTGATTTTTTTAAATACTCAAACATAACTATTTGTATTTCTGACCTCAGATTATGCAGAAAGTATAGCCAATACTGAAATCGAGTGCAGGAAAGAGGTCCTTCAGTTTTTGCATTATATCCAGCTGGGACAAACTAACACTTGTCCCAGCAAATGCCATCCTGATGGTGCGCACAATTCTTGGCCTGTTGATGCCTGACCTGAAGCATATCAGTCTGCCGATGAGGGCCCTAGCCTTTGCGATAGGTTCTTCAATTCTTATTCTCCAGGCTGGGATAGCGCTACTTTGTCCAGTAGTTCGTCAAGCCGTGGAAAGTTTGGCGCCTATAATTTGGCATAATGCCAGTGCTGCGCCAAAAAGAATTGAGTTCGTCTCGCAAAGGTCCCGGTTGGCTTCCAAATAGGTCACCAGCATTGGGTTTAGAGCCCTCACGACAGCCCAATTCCGCTTGCTTAGGGCTATGCGGGGAAGTCGCGGTCGATTTTCGAGAGGCGTACTACGAGTTTCCACAATCGCCTCTTCCAATGTACTCTTCATATGCTCTAATTCCAGTTCCTGGGCGAATCATCGTTTGAATTAACCACAACTGGGGTATTCACGGTGGCATCCACGTTTGCGGGTTGCTCTGCAATTTGTGGCGCCGCATCCTCAGCAGTAGCATTTTCATCCAATGACGGAACAGCCTCACGTCGTAGCCGTTCGAGTTCGGCGACATCAAATATATTTGAGCGCAAGAGATACCGAACTCGGTCTGCCAGGTTTTGCTCTGTGACGGTTAAAGATGGCTCCAGCTCAGCAAAAAGACGATGCATCCTAGCCCAATACGCTTTCGCCCTAAAATATGCCCGCAATGCGTTAGTATTCATTTCGTATATTGTCCTCGCAACCACTGGCCCGCTGGACCCGCGAAGACCCTGCCGACACCAAGCCAGCTGGTGGGGATAATGGATGCGAGGGGCTGATGGGTGGTCGTGCAGCACCTTTCGCTCCGCTGGCGGTTCGCATGCTGTCGCGTCCAGCGCCAGCTCCTGACGCGCCCTGGCGACCTCCAGGCAGCGGCCCTTTGCGCGTTCTTCCGTATTCCATCATCCATAGTGGTGGGCGTCATTTAACGGGAGACGCCCAGAACCGGCGCCGTTTCATGGTGGGGCCATGTGCACAAGCGGGCCTTTGCACCTCCAATTTTTGCCGAGGCACGGTACTAACACCTCTTGGCAAGGTGCTGACTGACTGCGCTGATGTAGTGGTTTTGTCACATAACTGTTACGTCAGTGGGCGATGGGGTCGTCACTTCCCTACGCCGTTATTTTATTATTATTATTATTTAGATTTCAATTAAAAACTTAACTACATATGTATCTTTTTAAGAAAATAAATATATGACATCCTGGTTTCTTTTCGATTTGTGGCTTTTATTTCATATATTTTATGGTCGTTACACCTATAATTAATATGCAAAAGTAACTTATCTGCTTTTGTATACTTCCTTCTAAACATTTTTAAAAAAGTAGGTAGGTAGGTAGGAAGTAGTCATAAAAATTGCAAACACGCATGTAACGATATATTACCCATACTAATCGGTAGTGATTTAGTTGAGAAATTTATTAAATAAAATCTGAAAATTTTCAGTTGACTCTCCTGTAAAAATATTGGGTCCTTACATATGAAATTACCGTTATATCGTACTAATCACTTTGATCTGAAATATCTGCTCTTTGGCTAAGAATTCCAAATTCAAATTTATAAATTTATTTAGATGGTACATTTGAGTTTTGAAAACAGTCATTCATTTGTTATTTCTCATTATTTTTTCTATGGAGTCGCTTATTACCGCACAATGGAAAACATGAAATATCGGTATATTTACGAGTACGAGTTCTATAGTAGCACCAATGCTGCAGAAACAGCTCAAAGGATTAATGATGTTTACGGCGCTGGTATCGCAAAAGAAAGCACGGTACTTTTTTGGTTTCAAAGTTTTCGTTCTGGAAATTTCGACCTTCAGAACCAACCCCGTGGACGGCCGGAGACCAAAATGGAAAATGAAGAATTAAAGGCTATTGTGGAAGCAGATCCGTCACAAAGCACTTGCAGGAACATTTCTTTAATGTCTGCCATCACTGCCACGCTTCCTTCTCTGAATCGTAGCAGAACGCCAAATAATGACTTCAATAAGTCCGGTCCGGTTGATAATGCATCATTAAGACAACGTACGCCCGTCCTAGCGGCGGCGTCGAAAACTATTCTTATTTTCCTTTTTATTTTTTGCGGATGAGTCACTGCGAAGTGAGGGAAGATACCACGTGCGTGGGGAAATGGAAATATGATTCGCTTTCTCTGCGTAACCGTTAAAGATGAGATTTTCAATTTGCTTCTCATATTCTTTTTTTCAACTCGCTATTTTTATCGAGCTTCTTTTCGATATTAAACAGGCGACTTTCAACCTGCGCTCTATTCGACGGCATGCACTCATTATCTGTGAGCCATAACAAAGCAGTCTCGTACCTATTATTAGGTATACGACGTACCGTTTTGCTCAAAATATTTAAAGCTCGTTCTTCTGGGTCGTTCATGGGCTTTCGCGCAGACACTCCCAGAGATTTCAAACTAAAATAATCTTTGATCAACTTACCCATGTCCTCCTCCTTCTTGGTGGAAATGTGGTTAACAATCTTGATTGGTTTAATGCCACCCGAAATGTGACCATGTAAAACCCATCCAAGTTTAGTGAGCGATGGTACAGGTAGGTTCTTACCTCCTGAAATTAATTCACGAGTAACTATAAGTAATGAGATGCCAATTGTCCTGGCCAATTAATATGGTAGGTCCGGACCTCTCATAAATCAACTCGTCCTTAATCAGGGTCAAATGAGAACATCGTTGCAATAATTCTCGACTCACTGACTGCGGAGGAAGGTTAAGTGACTTAATTGTTTGTACACTTATCTCTTCTAAGTCGTTCGAGTAAATGCCTTTTATCTTAACGATTAAGCGATACGAACTGTCGTCGTTAATTCGCTTACCTCCCACGGCTTCAATACGTAATTCTTCTTTACGTCCGCGAGGCGCTAACTTCTGAGCCATCCACTCCTCTATGAGTGTCATGGTTGATCCTTCGTCCAGAAGAGCTGTGGTCTTGACTTTTCCTTTAGGTCCATACAACTCGACCGTTATAATCTTTAAGTATGCACAGGCCAGTGCATTCACTGTACTAATGGTTGTAATTTGAATTTCTCGCGATTATTCATGTCCTTAAACTTGTAACAACTCACTATAGAGTGCTCCTTGTTACACATAACACACTTATGTGTTACCTTACTTACAAGCTTATCCTGGGTTATCATAACCACTTGTCGGTTATGCCCTTTATTATTTCGGCGTTCTCGACGCTCGCTCGTATTACTTCGGCGCTCATAACGCTCGCTCTTGAAACGGTTGCGTACAGACCCCTTTGCGGTGTGTACAGTTTGCTTCCTGAATTCAGGACGCCTCCGTTTTTCAGGCACATTTTCATTGCTTAAGGACGTTCCAAATTGTTCACTCAATAAATTTAAAAACTTGGCCATCTTCTGTAACTCTGGCTCCAAAGGATGCTGAGCTCGATATTCAAACCATTTAAATTTAATCGTAGTTCCAAGTTTCTCGACTATGCGGTTTACTAACTCCGGTGAGTATAAATACTGTGGTTGATTCAATGCTTGTATTGTGGCAACCACGTTCGTAATACGACTTGCAAAAGATCCTATATTCCGGCAATCTTCTGCCAATCTTGGCATACGTCTTACATTCTCGATTTCGGCTAAAATGAGCATCTCAAACCTACCGAATCTTCTTTCGAGAGCGTTCATTATTTCTTCAGGTTCACACAAAGTAAACAACAACGACTTAACCGCTTCCTTAGCGGTGCCCTTTAATGCCCTTCTAAGGCGTGCGACATTCTGCACCCCTGAAAATTGGCTTCTCGTGTCTTCAAACACCGTTTTGAAAACTATCCATTCACCCGGGTCTCCATCGAATACCGGTAATTCCTGGAGGAAATGAAGCTGGGAAGACTTATCTTTACCCGCTATCTTTATTGCACTCACAATCGCTTCGGTCAATTCTGACACCTCACTCGCGTGTGTTTTCTGTGCATTCCCTTGGTTGCGCTCGATCTCCGCCCCTTTGCGGCGTGATCCTTTACACGCTTCCTTATCAGTAATATCGGGTTGCGTTACACTAACCGGCGCGCTCATTATGGTCTGTTGAACCCAACTCCTTACGAAAGATTCCACCTGAGTATTCCGCTCTTCATCATCCTCACCCGAGTGATCTCCTTTTCATCTTGAACGTGCCAACTCCAATTGAGACTTGGCTAAGGCAGCAGATGCCTGTGCTCGTTCGAGCTCTGAGCGTTCGAATTTAATCCGCGCCTCTAATTCGGCTTTCAGCCTCGCCGATCGCGATGACCTACTACCTCTCTGTGACCCTTTGTCACTAGTGTGCCTGATTACTGTCCTTGACGATGCCGCTTCTTCGGTCCTTTGACCTACTTTTTCAAATACCGTTTCACTCCTGGATATAACGGATTATTGTGCGGTGCTGGCCTGTGTACCACTGGTGTCCGTCCTGTTGCTTGTCGTTGCCATGGACGCCCCTGAGTCCCACGTGCATGTGGACGTATCGGTGGTGGCTCCACTTGAAGGAGTTGTTCCACTCGAAGCAGTAGCTGTGGTCGCTCCAGATGGTTCCGCCTCTTTAGCTTTTCTTGAGGGCCCTGTCCTTGTCTTGGTTCCTTCGCTTCTCCCTGTCTGGTCTTGTGCCTTCTTCATCTTGCAGGAAGGTAATTGTTGGCCTACAGTCCCTAACTGTCCCTACAGTCCCTACAACCCCTTACCTACAACCCTTCTACACCCCAACCTAACCCCACTACCCCGCCCCCCTGTATGACCCAACCCTACAACCTTACTACCACCCTAACAGCCCTATCAGCCCTATCAATCCTGAACGGGGCCTACCGAGGTGAGCCGTCCAGGGATGGAGTCGTGCAGGAATGGAATGGAGGAAAGGTTTAGGAACTGTCCCGCCAAGGAATATTACGAAACAGTCGAGCGGTAGTGCAAGCGCAGTCTCGCTCGAGAGAACTGCTCCACCCGAAGGTATTGTGCCAGAGCTCGACCGTTTGGCACCGTTAGGTGGTCGGGATGTATGCTGCGCTTCGTCGCCCAGTCGCCAGTGACGCCTCGTCCAGGCACCCTCTTCCGGCTGCGATGCAGTCAAGTGCCCACGAGCACCCTCGCCTGGCAGCAGCAGCGGTGGATGCTTCTTCTTCTTGCACCCTCTGATGACCCGACAGGAAATGCCGGACACGGTCGTCCGACAGGAAATGCCGGACACGATCGTCCGACAGGAAAATGTCGAGCACGCTTACCCGACAGGAAAAATGCCAAGCCCTGCTTGGCCACGATGAGCGCCTTCACAAGGCACCTGCGCCCGGCTGCGATACGTGCCCCATGCGAGCACACGCCCCAAGCCGCAATCCCGATTTTCTTTCTTCTGGTAGTTCCAGGTCCGGTCCTACTGCGCTGACCTGGTCTTCTGGCCTTTGGTCCTGTTGCTTCAGCTCAAACCTCCGGCTTCCTTCGGTTGCTAATCTTCACTCGGCTCCGAAGGTCTGCTTTTTCCATAACCAGCAGTCCACAGCTGGTTCCTTGATCCGGCTCGAAGGACCACTTGAAAAGGAACCAGACAAACGTTAAACTAAGAAACAGAAGGGAGGAATCGAGGCTTCTCTCGATCCGGCCTCCTACAACGCCTACGTTGGGTTCGGGAACAACGTATGTGATCTCCGCAACGGAGTAACACACAAGGGCGATAACCTCTTCCTTTTCAGAAAATAGGTTCAGGCGGGGATTACGGGTCTTCCGAAGTCGTCCCGGTCCCAACGCCTTAATTCTTCGATATGGACTCTATCACTTTAAGGCGAGAATTCCTTGGGAATAAAACAGCAATTATCTTCAAACCGTTCCGTGAGAGAGTAATTACTTTTCCCTATCACTTTCCTATACTTTTCTTTCTTCTTCTTATTGACTACTGGTCTTGCACTTTTCCCAAACTTTCCCGAACGATTTGCAAGAAAAATCAATTTACTGAACTACCTCGAAGCTAAAAGCGAAAGTGAGCCGCGCCATTTGTGCGCTTGCGCAACTCAATTACATCAATTTGTACTATCACTCTCTCACGGTTTGCTCAATAACTTTATTTGTATAAGACATACATTTATACAATTTACTTATAAAGATAGCACAAAGAAATATCTATACTACGATATACATTACATTTTCATATCACAAAAAATCCTTTATTTATTTAACAAAATATGCTTATTTTACTCACATGTTCAAAGTTGAAATTTCTTAAATATTTAACATAGAAAGTTAAAACAATGTTTTCCACTCGAAATTATACATATCTTAACTAATACAATAGTTTAATTTACATTTTCTCTATACATTTCACTATTAAAACACTTTTAAATTTCTTATACAAAACTATCTTTATTTCACTTATTCACAGGAATTTTCACATAAAATAACACAGAATTCACCTCTTTTACACGTACAATAAATCTGAAATGTTTTACAAGTCATTTTACATAATTTGCTGAAATTTGCAAATATTTAAATTTCTACATATTTGGCCTGCTAAGTACGTGGCTAGCGTGCGTCTATGAACTCACACTATTTGAACAACTAACTTTTGCACGGCTATCGACTATCAGTAAAAATGGAAAGTTTAGTATACACTAATATCAACAATACTAGGTGAATAAATGATTCTACTCAATTCTCAAACGCCGAAAACTACCTCTAATCAGATTCTAATCAGTTATCATGTTTCTTATCAAACAATATAAGTGAATGTTTTCATAAATCAATCATAGAAAATAGGCATTTGTTTTCATACAAAACATATCAAACTTATATAAGACAATACTTATGCAATTAATTTCCATTAATTCTACTTATGCACAGCGATCATCTCGACCGGGGAACAAATCCGGTAACATAATTTATATCTTAAAATTCCCTACATGAATTTATTAAGAGATATTACTAAGAAAACGATAAACTATTCCGGCCTGGGAGTCGAACCCAAGACCTTCATATCATTAATTCGATATTTCCTTAAGATTCAACTAAGCATTTTCTTATCGGAATATTGTTGCTTGATAATTTGCTTTTTAGAAGCTATTCGTAAGCGGTTAACTAATAAATTGAAATATTCTTATAGGCGCGTCGCCAACAGTCATACAGGTTTACGCACCAACCTCGGCACATCCCGATGAGGAGGTGGAGGAAATGTATGAGGATATTTCCAAAGCCATGCATTCCTCCAAAACCCACTACACGGTGTTGATGGGAGACTTCAACGCAAAACTAGGCACAAGAGAAAACGGTGAGCTGAAATTAGGGAAATTTGGAGTAGGGCAACGGAACTGAAGGGGCCAGCAGCTGGCCGACTTTATGGAGAAAGAGGGACACTTTATGATGAACTCTTTCTTCCAGAAGCGGCCCCACAGGAAGTGGACCTGGTCGAGCCCCGACGGTTCGACAAAAAATGAGATTAACTTCATTATGACGACCAGACGCCAACTGTTCAGTGATGTCTCAGTGATCGCAAGGGTGGAAACTGGCAGCGATCACCGAATGGTTCGAGGCACACTGAACCTAAACGTTAAGTTGGAGAGGTCTCGTCTTATGAAGTCAACGCTCCGTCCCCCCTCGTGCTCTAATCCAGAATCCCGAAAACTTTCAGCTCGAGTTACGTAACCGCATTCAGTGCCTACAAGATCGCAATGCAGTGGACGATATGAATGACAAGATCGTGGAAACTGTCCATGCGGTCGGAGCAAATTTCTGCAAGACCCGCCGCAGAAGAACACAAAAACTCTTCGATCACACTCTTAATCTCATGGCTGTTAGACGGGAGATGAGGCTGCAATCGTCAACAGATTTGACAGCATACAGGCAACTGAACAGACAGATCTCCAAATGCATGCGGCCAGACTTACGCAACTTTAATACTGCTCGTATTAAAGAAGCAATCGAGCGGAACCAGGGCTCCAAAGTCTTTGCCAGAGATCTGTCTGACAGTAAGAGCCAACTGACAAAGCTGAAGACTGAGTGTGGCAGCATCGTTTCCGGGACACCTGAGATTTTGAGTGAGATGGAGAGGTTCTATGGGCAGCTGTACACATCATCGTTTGAGCCACACGCAAGTGTGAGTAACGATCCAAGAGCAAATCTTATCCAACACTATTTCGATGATATCCCGGACGTCAGTCTAAGCGAGATTAGAATGGCTCTCCAGCACCTTAAAAACGGCAGGGCCCCAGGCGAGGCGGAATTACAGCGGAGCTTCTGAAAGCGGGTGGAACACCGGTACTTGAAGTCCTTCAGAAGCTCTTGAACTCCGTCCTCCATGGTGGCACTACTCCAGAGGCGTGGAGCAGAAGTGCGGTGGTCTTGTTCTTTAAGAAAGGCGACAACGCTCTCTTGAAGAACTACAGACCGATTTCTGCTGTTTTCGAGAGTCATTACGAATCGTCTCGCACGCAGACTTGACGACTTCCAGCCTCCCGAACAAGCCGGTTTCCGAAAAGGCTTCAGTACCATAGACCACATACATACTCTGCGGCAGATTGTACAGAAGACTGAAGAGCACAATCTGCCACTTTGCCTGGCGTATGTGGACTATGAGAAAGCCTTTGATTCCGTCGAAATTTTGGCGGTGCTACAGTCCCTTCAGCAGTGCCAAGTTGACTGTCGGTGTATCGAAGTGCTGAAGTGTTTGTACAGTAGGGCTACGATGGCTATCCGAGTACAGAACCAGAGCTCGAAATCTATCCAACTGCAGAGAGGTGTAAGACAGGGTGACGTTATATCCCCGAAACTCTTCACCGCTGCATTGGAAGACGTTTTCAAGCTACTGAACTGGAAAGGATACGGTATTAACATCAATGGCGAGTACATCACTCACCTTTGATTTTCTGACGATATAGTCCTTATGGCAGAATCGCTGGAGGACTTAAGCACTATGCTCAATGACCTCAATAGTGCCTCCCAACGGATAGGTCTTAAGATGAACATGGACAAAACAAGGATCATGTTTAATGTCCATGTCGCACCTACGCCGGTAATTGTTGGGAGCACTATGCTCGAAGTTGTTGATGAGTTCGTTTACCTGGGACAAAAAGTCCGACTAGGTAAGTCCAACTTCGACCGAGAGGTCAATCGACGGATTCAACTCGGCTGGGCAGCGTTCGGGAAATTATGACATATCTTCTCGTCAGGTATACCTCAATCTCTAAAAACTAGATTGTACAACCAGTGCGTGTTGCCTGTGATAACTTACGGATCTGAGACGTGGTCCTTCACCGTTGGCCGTATGAGGACGCTCAAGGTCGCTCAGCGAGCTATGGAGAGGGCTATGCTCGGAGTTTCTCTGCGTGATAGACTCAGAAATGAGGATATCCGCCGATAACCGATGGGGAAGAAAGGTTCTCGAGTGGCAGCCGCGTACTGGTAGGCGTAGTGTAGGGCAACCCCCCACTAGATGGAGTGACGACCTGGTAAGTATGCAGGAAGTCGATGGATGCAGGTGGCTCAGGACCGTGCTTTGTGGCATTACTTGGGGGAATCCTATGTTCAGCAGTGGACTTGTGAAGGGCTGTAATGATGATGAATGATGATGATGAAATGCCGCATTACTCGACTATGATTTTGTTGTAAGATATTAGATGAAGTTTCCATAAACTTTCATTGATATAAATAAGCATTACAAACCGGACTAATAAAAAATCCCTAATTGTATCGACAACGTTTTCTGTTTCGTTAATGGCACCTCAATAGACGTGTCTATGGGTTGGAATAACGACAGCAAAGCTTGTGAAAGAAAGAAGGTGGGAATAATATCTTATTTTGTACCAAGGTAAACATCATGTATATAAAGAGTACAGTTATAAAAGTTTTGTTCTTATTTTAGGACTCTTTCTATGCTAGTAATTACTCTAAGGTAATTCATACATACGCATGCATACAGAGAACCTACAATTATACATAAATTAAGTCTAGTATTAAGTAGTAAGTATTATACATAAGTAAGTAAATCTTTTGAAATACTGCGAAAATAGTAGCCAACTGTGTAATTAAAAAAAGGCATTACTTTTCATAGATAAATGAATTTTAATTTCCAAATTCCTTTATTAAAATTAAATCAGAGCTCAACCTAAATTTGTCACAAGCAACTCGCGTCGATTTATTCGGACATCTTCCGATATTTTCGGACTATGCATCCTTTTCTTTTCAATTCAGTTCATTTTGCTACACTTTTCTTTAATTACCGGCACGTGTGACTAGTGCTGTACCAGTTAAACTATAATATTGGTACAAGTAAATATTTATTATGCATGTTATCGTAAATGTTTTACAGACTTATACTAAGCGACATAGGTGTAAGCTGAATTTTTTTAGTGAATGTACGTTAATCCATATTTGAATTAATTGATTTAATAATTAAATCATATTATTCAAAACTTCTTAAAAATAATTCATAATAAAATTGATATAATTTTTAATAGACGGCACTCCGCTCTCTTTACTGCTAAGACGCCATGTCAAGACAAGTAGGAAACGGAAGTGAACTTGACGGTTTAAATAACTGTTGCTATTTTATTTTTAATAGTATTCTATTATTATTTCATTATTGTAAAGAAAGCTTGTTTTAATAAAAAATATTCTTTAAAACAAAAAATTATAGGTATTTTACTAAATACGATACCTACTTAAGTAAAACTTCTTTTTTTATACTAATTTAAAGTAGAATATAATTCTGGTACTGATTAAGTAGACTTGGTACCAAATTTATTAGTTAAAGTTCCCATTACTATTTGCTTATTAGAAAGTGTCGCAACCTTGATTTTCACCAATTAGCGTGCATTTCAACCCGCTTCCCCCGCACCGCTTACCTCAAACTTTTTACAGACAAGTTTGGATGCAGAAATATATACATTAGGCGTCCATTCGGGCTGTGTAGTCGTTGCTTCACAGATATTACGTCTTTAATCTATAGTGATTTCGTTCGCAATGTTAGCTACAATCGTCATCGATATACTCGTTTTTGTTTAGTTATTTATTTTTATTACTTTATATGTGTAAATATATTTAAAGAAGTAGGTCTAGAATTATTATTATTCGAACTATCAAGTAAATTGTTCTCTAAATCATGTGATTATTATATTTCATTTTTAAATAACTTTAAAAACTAATAACTAAGTTGTATTAATACTAAGTTTTGACACAGTACATGAGCGAGTTGGATCCCATTTGTGATCCCAATTTTATATGCTACTAATGGTCTGCCCCGGCTTTTCTCGATCTCGACAACAATGCCATTTACGGGGTCCAATTCTAAGTGTGAGTGTTCATCAAAATCTGTCCAGCTTAGCGGAGAACGTAAACTATCGATATATTCAACAAAACTTTATCTGCTTGGTTGAAAATACTTCTAAATCATGATGGTAGCGCAGAACCTTAATAATGCTGTGAGAGGTGGCGAAAAAGAATTCACTACCTCCTACCAAATAATATATATCCCGTGAGTATCGTAAAAGACGACACAAATAAATGAAGCGTGAGATAGGCAACAGTCTCTACCTAATAACAAATCAAAATAATAAAAAATTGCGGTAGCCAAACCACTTGCTAAGAGAGGGAACAGTGGCAAATGTTCTCCCTACGTTCAGCTGTTGACTTTTAATTGGCTGTATTTTATCAATAAATGATGGATAATCCTGGATCTTGAATGTTCGTAATCGATTTATTTATAGTTGTGATCTAGCGACAAAAGAGAAGTCTTGTACTTACGTACTACTGTGGTTGTTGTTGTAAGTACTTGGTAGCGAGAGCTTTAGCTCTGAGTAAGCGAGGTCTGTACTAGTGAGTTTGACATTGGAAAAAATTTCTTAGCTCACAAATTTAATAGTACCTTCTTAAATAATCACAATTTTAGTCGTCCGGAGTTCTTCAAAAGAATGCATAAAATGAGAATTATCTCACAACAAACGGACATTTTATTCAAATAAAATGGGTAAAATTAAATTGGACATTTTATTTGAATTCTGCCATAAAGTATCGTTTAACGGTGCAAAACACGACCTGTCCTAAGCAAGCAGACTTAATTGCACCATGTTTATGCTCTTTTGTTACTAAGCTGAGAGACATATCTCATTAGTCTTTATGCCGACTTATTAATATGTTACATTGACGGTAAATAAATTCAAAAAGAAATAAAATTTTGTGTTTGTATCATTTTATACAAAAAAAAAAAATAACGATCCTCCCCGGTTTGGCATGAGTGATTTCTGAATCTTGACAGTAGCGCCATCTAGAAGCCATTGAATGACTCACTCCAACATGCCCAAAAAGTTTCATCAAAATTGGTACAGCCGTGTAGTACGAGTACTCCTACTTCAGTAACAAACATACGAGCGGAAGAATTATGTATATAAAGATTCATCGAAATTTATATCGCCAAAGTCAAAGATATACTTTTGTAATTTACTACTTAAACGTTTGCACTATTAAATAACGAAGTGGATAACGGAGGGAAAATTCACCAGGAAATTAGCGTCACATTTTAATTAGAAATTTAAATTACTATGACAAATGAACTAACAAGGAGCGCAAGAGGGACTATGGTGTGCTACGCGATGCACCCTGATGAATAACGAATGGGTAGCCCCCATAGCAAACCAAGCGGCAGTTATATTTAGCGATCTTACCCTTACGGAAGTGAAATCAAACTAGATTGACTTCTAAGCTTAAAAGTATTTCTATCGCCTAAAAATGAGCACGTTATAAGTAAGCAACTGTAAATAATAATTAAAAAAAAACTGTAAACTCCGAAACAAAAAGAGATGACGATCTTCAAACAGCAAAACAGATTTTCTTGACACATAGCTAAGAACACTCTATACCAATACACCTTTCAAACGAAAAATCTTTATCAAAATCGGTTGATCCATTCAGAAGATATGATGCTACAGACAGACTATAGATACACACAACAAACACACGCCTCTGTTTTCATTGGGGATTAAAAAGACAAATGGTAAAATGGTTTCCATATTATTAATTGTTCAAAATATAAGACAGAACGGAATGCTAATATAATGATTATACAATAACGAAGTTGGTGTTTGCTTACCTTTGAACACCAGATGTAGTCGACATTAACCCCATTCTTTTCATCTCATTAGTGTATGGCTCTGATTCTAAGGCGTATCGATCACGGAGACTAGTGTAAACGGCGCATCGTAATACTCGTAGCGACCCCAAGAAGAGCATTGTTTGCGTTTACCTCCAATCGACCTCCCGCCTCAGGCGTGGGTCTCAATTAACTTCACCGTGGGTGACCAAGCCCCAACCTAACTACTATAAGGCACGAAGTCGATTGGAAAAAGGGAGGGGAGTATAATTATCACCTTCCTGAACCAAATACAAATACCATTTAAAGTACAGAGATTATTGTAAGGAAATTAAATTGATTCCGTTTTATCCCTCCAGCTTCAAAGTGGACTTCTGAATTTAAGTGCCCATTTTATGACTTCAACTTAACGACAGACGTGATCTAGACTAAAGAGCTCACTTATCTAACTGATGACTGCACGGAAGGTTCTTTATTTTTATTGCCATCGTTCTTCAACTGCTAAGTACGGGCAAAACTGCATATTTTTCTCATCAATCGTACTAAATATAACAATATCGTACTAAAATATAACACGGGCAATGACTTATAAAGTCTATTATACAAAATAATGAGGGAAAACTGTAAATTGAGTGTTAAATTTTGCATATTTTAGAAAACTTTTATATAGTTTAAAAAAATTAAATAATGTATAAATGCGGAAATTCTGTTTATAAATTAATTTTCTATAAAATATGCGCATTGTACGGGCTCGATTGTTTTTATTTTGTAACATCTTGTACAAGCAGAGATCAAAAGAACGGTACTATATAAATTTGCAGTCGGAGAAGCATCTCGCACGTTTATTTAAAGTCTAGGTACTTTTCCTTTGTAAATTTGTACTTTCTTATTACACTAATGAAAAGATAAAAAAAATGTTTTATTTTTTGTATTGTATTTATTAGCTTAAAGTGTGATGATGGCACACACGACTGTATAGAAGGCATAATTTGTATATTCAACCATCTTTGGCTTTTGTTAACGACATTCCAAGAGTTTTCGGTTTTTCGGTTTTTCAGGCATCAAAGGAATGCGTGTGGTTGTTTATTTTGTACGTGCACCCACAATGGCGTCACTTACAAATTTAAAACATTGTATAAAAGGTGTTTTTGTGTCACATTGGACCACCGTCGAGACGTTTTATTTTATCATATAGTCCCAAGAAGAGAACAATAAATGTATACCTAAAAACTAAAAAAGTTAGTAATCTGTTGCCTGACAAAACCTAATTGTAACACTGAGTAATTCATAAAAAGAAAAGACGTTCTGCTATTACAGTGCCATGCACTGGCGGCGTAGAAAATCACTACAACATAATAATATCATCCCGTGCGTGTGATAAGAGGCGGCGGAGGGAAATGAAATATAGGATAGCTAACAGCATCTTCCCGATAACAACTCAAAATATTGGAAAACCGCTGTTGTCAACCCAAGACGAGGTTGATAAGCGTGGTTACCATGCTTGATTAAACTTTTTATAGGTTTTAATAGGTGGATTACGGTGAAACTCAATATCCAATCGAATTTTTTTTATGACGTTCATTTAAGACATAGCAAAAATTTGCAAATATATCGTAGCAGTCGCTAACACTTGATAGATGTCGAGCGCTGAAAGAACACACGGATAGTTGATCCATGAATGTGATGATGATGGCCGCACGTGTATTCGTCAGACATAGACAAACGTGAATAGGGACCATCTATGATTAAAAGATAACTTTTGGTAAACGACGCGACGGTCATCCATGTGAAGGATATATAAGCAATACCTGAGCTGACGTCGTTTTAAGATAGCTTCATGCCATAAATTCGGGAAAGAACAAGAATTTGGGACACGGTTCTGCTACTTAATCTAAGGTAAGTTTCAAGTCTCTTACATGTGATTTTTAAAGACATTGTCTCTGCGCTTCGCATAATTTTCAACAAAACATACAAACGCAGTTAACAAGTGCGTTTGGTTTTAGTTAGAACTACTTTCAGCAATAACTTTGTTTACACGTCGCCTACATTGAATATGAATCGATAATTTATAGTTTTAGATATTTCCTTTAATAAACGCTTATGATCCTAGATGCGAAATTTAAAACAACTATATTCTCCTAAAAGTAAGAGTTGGCTAAGTTTTTGATGACTAAGTCAGTGAGTCATTCAGTCACCTAAATGTTAAAAATCGCACTTTCAGGCCTAAATAACTCAAGAAATAGATTTTGAAGGGCGGTAAAATTAAAAGTACATCTAATACTTACGTCTTACAGATTTTGAGTTTAAGTTCACCTAAAATAAAAGTGGGCTAGGTTTTTGATTAGTAATTCAGTGAATCAATCAGTCACCTATATGATAAAAATTGAATTCCCAGACCTAAATAACTCAAGAACTAAGTTTTGAAGAGGGCTAAAATTATAAGTACGTATAATATTTATACTTACGTCTACACACAACACGTGCATTCTGGTTTCTCACCAAGGCTATCCAAGGGAATTCTCTCGTATCTGTGCACAGGGAGGGCGACTCACTGGTTCATGCCGCAAAGGACAAAGCCGATCTGCTGGGCTGGCTCTCTGCGTCCAACTTGAATCTTGATAACGAGGGAAACATCGCCGGATGTGCTGTTTACCCAACGCACGGTGCGTAGAGCACTCTTCACCCTAGACGACAACAAGTCGAGTGGGCCGAATGACGTCCCTCTTATTGTATATCATTTTCCGGTACTCCTACGACGAGACGTAGTCCCGAAATCATGGAAGACAGCTTTCGTGCAACCGATCCCTAAGAAAGGTAACCGCTATGATCTGTCCAACTATAGGACTATCACCGTCACCTCATTCTAATAGTTAGTAAGTTAATGGAGGTTTAACGTTTGAAAGTATATCAAATTGGTTGTGTAAATATGTATATTGTCAGTGCGTCACCCTTTTTTTGCCAAACTTAACTTGGCATACTGCCGTATGTTCTGACGACTCGAGAAAAGCTCAAGGCTTCCCAACATTGACCTCATTACGACAACTCGTTGAGGTATTGGCAAAAATGTTCCACAAATTTAATTTAATATCTATGTCATGTCATTGATTGAAAAATTTCATCCCATTATAGTTAGTTTTGAACCAAGAGTGTTAATGTTGTTAAAAAACTATGGTAAGTGATACGCTGCCGGTAGTTACTGGCAAATTTATAAAGGGTATAAACTTCGCGCTGTGATTATTTGATGCGATATTTTATCAGAAGAAAACGCTAATCTTTGCTCGAAATAAGTAATTTAAAAAATTAATTTTAAGCTTGGCTTGGTTTGGCTACTGACATCACAGGTAACAGAGTCACTTCTCATATACATATGGCTTTAAAAGTCCACCTTGGCGCTTGGACTTGTTGGAGAATTTGCCGTAATCGGCAAGCTTTGCAGTCGAATTGTATGTCTATTATGTACGTTTTATTGCACTTTAGTCATAGGTTCCAATCGCCAATCTGGATACTTTAGGGCTGGCGTAGGCGGGATTGATATGCAACTATCTCTTAGAAGCCATGAGATAACACTACACAGCACTAGGCCACATTCTAACGTGATATCATCAAACATTATCTTATTTCTGTGGATAAAATAAACATAATATAACATAATTATCATCATTGCACGTCCTCCCTCCATAGGTCCACTGCCTCTATAGGCCTCGCCCAAAGAATGAAAAAAAGCAAGGTCCTGAGCCACTTGCATCCATCGACTTCTTTCATGTCTTACTAGGTTGTCAGTCCATCTAGAGGGGGCCCGCCCCACAATTCGCTTATCGGTACGAGACTGCCACTCGAGAACCTTTCTTTCCCATCGGTTGTTGATTCTTCGAACGATATGGCCGGTCCATTGCCGCTTCAGCGTATTAATCCGTTGGCCTATGTCGGTTACTCTGGTTCTACTGCAGATAACTTCATTCTAAGTTAATCACGCAGAGAAAACCCGAGCATGGCCCATCCCATAGCTCGCTGAGCAACCTTGAGCACAATATACATCTTTATCGTGAAGGGAATATCTCTGTAATAATAGGTACGTGTCCGTGTGGTAATATTCAGCACCCATATAACAATATCGGGTATCGTAAGTAACGAAAGATGTAATCAAACCAGAAGATGGACAACAGTGTCTTTTTAATAACAAGTAAAGATAAAAAGACTCCGGTTACTCACCCGCCTCCTAAATATGCAGCTATGGCAAATATCTCCCTATGGTGCAAAATATGGCGGAGGCCTATGTTCAGCAGGAGACTTTGTTGGTCTGTACGAAGGAAAACTTTGTACCCCTCTTAAAACATTACGCGAACACGGAGAAAGGATGAAGAAAGCTCAATTTTATACATTATATGTGTTACAAATAATTGTAATTAAATAAATTCATACTGCCAATGTCAAACACATAATATTCTGTGGTCAAATTGTCGCAGAGTAGAAATCGTTGCAAAAGAATTTCAAAATGTTCCCAGCAAATAACTAACCACTTAATTTTGCGTGATTTCGATGATTTCAAATATCCCTTTTTCAATAGCATGTGAGATGTACGTATATGCAAAAAGCGCTTCGTGTACAAACGTAAAAGGTTAATGAATTGCGGTCGAATTTCGTTGTGTGAACTCTATTATTTAAATACGAGTAGATAAAATCTGTGCTACAGTGTTTGACACATTTGTATATATATACATAATAAAATGTTTCATTTACTATTAAAATTTTATTTCAACACTGATCGAATAGATTGCTAAGGGAAATGGTTTACTTTTGTACACAATATTATTTTGCAACAGCCTCAGGGAACATGTTCACACAACTTCTGTAATACAACGAAGTTAAAGTGGCGTTAAGTTAATAACTACGCCTTTTCAATTCTCTGTTGATACTCGTAAAAGTTGTTTTATTATAGTGACGTTTCGATCAGGGCTAACGCAACAAATTGTTATTTTTTGCACGAAAATAAATGTTTAATTTTTCTTTTTCAGATATCACTAATACAAAAATGTCAAGAAGGAGAAAAGCTATGCAAATTCCACTAGTCTTAGACATCAGGTTAGTGGTATTTGTATCAAAGGGTAAAATGCTTAAAGTAATAACATACATAATTCTTTAAAAACCATGACATATTTTAGACGTTATATTTTAAATTTAGCTAGAGACACTTTAAAAAAATTTGTAATGACTAATGATGAAACTTGTTAAGTGGCTGCCATAGTTCACGAACGCCTGGTTTTAGCTTTAAACAAAGAAGGTTGCAGATGCGCTGTCACCTCTATGAACCTAAATGGAATGCCTAACAGCTGTAATCATACTGCTTTCAATACCCTTCGGACCGAAACACGTGCAAGCACTGCTCTTTGGTGTCAGAAATAGTAAGAAGATGGTCCAAATCCAGCCGGACTTGGCAGAAAACTGGTCCTACCACTACGAGAATGGCTCCTATCCTATAATCTTACAGCACAGTTGCTATTTTTTTTAATTATTGTTGTTAAGTCATCATAAATAGTAATTTTAATTTCCCTGGATAAAAGTTACTATGAAACTCCCTTTTGTATGTGTATTAATATCCGATGAGAAAAGATTCTTGATTTCCTTTTATACTTTCTACATCTGTGTACATATAAAAACCCCCTATACACATATGCAAACCTAAGCGTTTATATGTTACGAGCTATTTCACTCTGGGACGATACGCCATCATAGAATCTGTTCTAATATTAGTACACACGGACAAAGCTCCAAATTTCGTCGTTTTTGAAATCAGTCTCAGGAGGAAATTGACTCGTTTAAGCATATTACTATGATTTCTTGTACTTTCGGGATTGGTCAATTCATGTCTGGTTACAAAAATCGTCCGTAGCTAAATATTTTGTAACTATTATTTATTATTGTATGCTTAAGTAATGCACATTTAAAAAAAGTAAGCGTAATCTGTGTATAAATCAGTAAAAAGTGTTTAAACAATCGAAAAATATATCGTAATCGAAAAATGTATCGAAAAGAGAAATAGTTGTTTGTTTGCGAATAAATGAATATTTAAGATTATCGCCGTCCAACTCTAATTAATTATATCTAAATATAAATCAGAAGTAGGTAGGAGGGTGGAAAGTAGAGCTCGAATATCGGACCATTTTTCAATTTCGGAATTGCGTTTCAATATTCAGCAATACAGTTTCAAAATTCCGAAATTCGAAGCCTGCTTTAAAAATGGTATACAAAATATTTATTGATTATTTATAATAAGTTTTTACATATGAAAATGGCGTTTTGTACGGAAGGAATATAAAGTCAATTTTTTTTTTTGTAAAATATATTTCATTAATCAAAGTGTGCACCGTTGTTATCTATGCACTTTTGCCGTCTCATAGGTAGTTTAATGATCTCTTTATTCAAAAAGCCATGGGAACGAGAATCAATAAACTCTTTTAAGGGAATTTTTTCCTTGTAAGAAGTTGTCCAAGGTCAAACTGTTGGAGCAAGGTCCGGAGAGTACGGTGGATGTCGCAGATATTTCAATTGTAGCTCATCTTAACTTAGTGGTTGTTTGTTGTGCTGTGTGTGGTCTTGCGTTGTCGTGAAGCAGCAGGGGCCTAGAGCGATTGACCAATCTCGGTTGTTTAGTAGCTAATTCTTCCTTCATGGTTTGCAGGTGCTGACAATAGATATCTGCCGTAATCGTTTGGCCAGATTTTAGAAAGTTGTAGTGAACGACACCGGCGCTAGTCCACCAAACACTCACAAGTAACTTTTTCTGAGTCAATTTTCTTTTATTGATGGATGGATTCGGTTGGGTCTCCAGGGTTCAGCCATTGCGACGAGCGCTTCCGATTATCTTCGATTTCGATTATCGTACAGTATCCACTTTTCATCACAAGTAATGATTCGATTTAAAATCCCTACTGATGATTACATCTGAGATTATTAAGGACCTCACCGAAGAAACTTAACGATTTTGGACGACGTTATATGATACTCGCTGTGTGTGGAAGAATACATCAATTTCTCGTCTTAACACATTGACTGCTAAACGAGGCTTGAAACACCTCGTCCGTGTCTCGTCTTTATAGCAGTAAGGAAAAACTTAAACTTCTCTGTCGTGCGAGAGGCGTAACTTCCGTTTGCTTCAGTCTAGGAAACAGATAACTATATATCTGAGATGTGCTATTGATGCCGAGTTTTTTGGTATATCTACCTTAACACCGGATTTTTAGGCCTCCTACCGCACCGAATAAATTAAAGTTTAATACAGTGCGTTACGAGGTTGCGAACACCTCGTACCCCGCACACCTCGTACCGCACCCTACGCTAGCTTTACGAGGTTAGTGTTGTACAAAACGTTGAACGCTGCACCCGCGATGATATAATAATAGTCGAAACGTTGCCAAAGAAAGTAAATAATAATATTATTAATGATGAAGTAGTAAATCTAATTCTAAACTAACGATATTTGAAAAACAGGTAACTTTCTAATCAATATTTACAAATTAAACTCAGTCTAAGTGAAATAATTATGTAGGAAAATAACAAAATAATTCAACTGACAAAAGCAAAACACACACAGGCCGTAACGATCCCATACTTATGTATAGAAATGCTCCAATAAATCGCTACACCTAATCAACCCGCTTCAAAAATACACTATCAGTTTTTTTTTCAGAACCCGCTCCAAACAATCCACATCATCTCGAAAAAGGATCAAAGAAAAGGAGATGTGTAGGATGCTACGAAAAAGTTCGCATCTTCTTATCAAGTCGTGAGGCTGACAAAATAGCAAACAAAATTGTCACAGAATCTATCGGTTGCAAAAATATTATCGTTTGCCCTGTTTTGATAAAAAGCATCCATAAGTACAATTAAATAAAATCGATATTTTTTCCCATCACTAAACAATATGAAAAACTGCCCTTTTTCAGTGTGGTATGGGGTACATAAGACCCCACACTTTATTTTACCTATAGAATCTAAACTAAATAATCTGTCCACAGGCGGCGGCAGATTTAGGTTAATCAACTCATTGATAATGATAATCGCGACAAAAACCATACAATTCGCCTTATTTGACGCCAAAAAAAAGAATTTTTGTCTCATGTGGGCGGTTGCGTTTACTAAGCCTCGTGCCGCTACAACCTCTGGTTCAGAACGAGGTTTCAAACGTCTCGTAACGCAGTAATGGAAAGTACAGATAAATCAGTGCCGCTGGGAACGTGTTAATCGGCATTCTTACTCACTCTACACGTCATTATATCATACGTTTAGCATTACCTACCACTTTGATATCGAGCATTTCTTCCGGTGTGTTATTATGAAGGGTAAATGGTCTTGAAATAAGAAATTAATTAACATTTTACTCTCTACATTTATTCACCATTTAAATTCATATAGTTTGATAAAATAATTTTGAACTTTATGGGTATTAATAGGTAATATAAGCCATATTGTTTATTTACGATATTTGTTGATTCAAATCATTGGTCCTATTAAATACGAGTATTGATTGGCATCGTAAAATAGATGACGATATTTTTTTCGTTCGCGTAGATTTATAAATTTCATAAATTTAGTTCTATTCACGGTAAACCTGATAAGAAAAAGAGTCAAAATATATTCGGCTTGAGATAAGGAACGGGAAATGAGCAGCAAGTAATTAGTCAACCAACAATGCCACGAACTATTTTATCAAATAGGGATTAAAATCTCACGGTGCACTTAATTTTTAGACTTTTAGACACCAACTAACTTAGTCAGTGAAATAATTGCTATGCCAATGGACACTCAACCTCGTATATTCAACTAAAGAACTTCCTCCTCAACACAGTTTTGTGTACCTACACAGTTGGATACTGTGTACACAAAACTGTGTTGTATAACAGATTAGTTAGTCATTTTGGCAAACGTGATAATTACGCTAAATCATCCCCATAATGGTCAGCGGTCTGGATATTTTAAGCCTGATAATTTTTTATGCTGCGATTATGAATAAGTATTCAGCAGAATTTAATGTTATCACTTACTTATTATTACTTTATTTATCAGTAAGTACACAGAGCTGGATGGAGTGACGACCTGGTATAACGTGCAGGAAATTGATAGATGCAGGTGGCTCAAGACTGTGCTTTATGGCATTCCTTGGAGGAGGCCTATGTTCAGCAGTAGATTTGTGAAGGGCTGTAATGATGATGATGATGAAATAGCGCTATTATTAGATTAAAACTATGAAAACCAAAACTGTGCCCTCTAGTTATACTGTTCGAGCTTAGGGATCGTTATGTTAATTAATTAGGTTGATTATGGCGCGCAACAATCCTATAGACAGTTAGGTGAGGTGTGATTGGGGTAGCTCAATAGCACAAAAATGAATGTGGCTGCAAAATGATGGCTGTTCTTCGAATCACGCCTTACAAATGATAAACTTTTTAAACGAAAATTACTTAATTAAATTATTTATTATTTTGTCGCCTTCACGGTCACCCGATCTAAATCCCTTAGACTTTTTTTACAGGGGATATCGAAGGAGAGTGTGTACAAGAAGCCGATTGCTAATATTGAAGAACTACGTGGACGTATTCAAATCGCTGCTCAAGAAATTAATAATGCAGGATATGCACAACGAATCAAACGATATTTTATTAGAAGGTGTCGGGCATGTATACGGTCAGGGGATGGACATTTTTAACATCTGTTATGAAAAATAAGTGAAGAATATTTTTTTTCATATTATTATTCATCTAATCATTACTGTTTTTATAAACGTATTAACGTGTAAACTTGTTTTATTGTTAGTTTTGCTTCCACCTCTCTAAGTTTTGCCACAATCTCTAATCTTTACAAAATTTTGAGATATACTGCAAAATAAAACAAAAAATTTTTCGTTCAGCAATGAAAAAAAGTAAAGTGACAAATAAAATTACAGTTAACCTAATGATACTATTGTCTTACTTCTATCAAGCCGACCAATTCGTGATAATATAACTGCAACGTACATCTAGCGCGTAAATCCACCACCACGCACGTTCAGAAAACCAGCGTGAAATAGCAGCTTAATGCAGCCATGTTTCGTATGATGAGTGTAGAGAACCATTATTTTTACCGGAAACGGGCCATTCTATCTTAGTCTTCAGAGATGACAAGGCTTCTACATTTCTCTTAATCGAGGATAAATATAGATGTCTATAGGCTACTAATCTAAGTGCTATTTAAGTCAAGGAACTTTATGTGTACAGGTTTTATGTTCTTTTCAGTATTTTATAATGATGTATTTGTCACAGAATAGTACAAGCTACTACTACTGCACCATACTGTGGTAGAATACATGATACCTACTGTAAGTTTTACCAACATCTAACTCATTTATTTACAAATAAATAAAAGAATTTGAATTTTAAAATTTAATACTACTAGCTACTTTCTATATCGTATTAATTATAATTAGATTTACTTTTTTATTGACTACTGTACAAATCAATTTTAGGTGGACAAATGGGCAGACAATCTACTAAATTTTAAGTGGAAGCTGTGACCTATTAACATCTACATCTATACTCGATTAAGAATTAAAATGAAGTTGTGTCGTGATTCCTGACAACTAAGTTGGAATGCTTCGTTTCCAGTAAAAATGGGTCTCTGATTTTCTACACTCACCAAACGAAACACAGCAGCATTAAGATGCTATTTTCGTTGGTATTCTGTAAGTAATGGTGAATTAATGAAATAGCAATAACTTTTTTGTTTTATTATAAATTGCTTTTGTTTTATTGTTTTCAAATCTTCATTCATTGCACTATTATTCTAGCCAACAAGGCATCAAGGATGTAGTTCTTTTTTAATACCACAGTACCTATATATTAAACTTGGATGAAAAATCTTATGGCGTAGAAATTTGCAACTTTAATATTTTTTCTAAAGAAACTGTTCATGTTGTTGGGAAACTGCAATAAATAGCCTGCATATGACGGCAATATTGCTTCAACTGAATTGCCGAGTAATTGAGTTCATAAAAGTGTCTTTGAGGCTATGCACACGAAGCGTATATAGACACATGAGGCCTTTATGAAGCTAAGCCACATTGCACTGCATTACGCAATATAGACAAGAACTTGCGCAAGCTTAAATTGCCACAAAAATAGTCCAGTCCAAAAGCGGTTGCACACTTTTAGGTTGATTTATCTGTGGACACTGTACACATTGAATGTTGATTGCGAGTTTGTTATTAAAGAGAAAGGCCACTCAACTTTATAAACGATTCCATTGCATCAATAATTTTATACCTTTTTCATGATATGTAGGTACCGCAGGAATACGCCGGATGTGCATGATAAATTGCTATGTAAACGAACCCACACTTTTTTATATATCGTTTTAGACACGTTCTGAACTAAAATTTATGGAATTGTTTTTAGTGTTTTAAGTCTATTTCCATTTCCGTAAATAAAATGGATTCATATATATTTTATGTGTTAATATACTTTTTATTTACAAATTAGATTTTATTAAATGGAATGTTCGTAAAAATAAAAATTAAAACAATGATTAAACCGCCAAATAAAATATATAATCATCGTGTAGGTAGGCTCTTAAAGTAGCTTGACGCTCTGCCTGTTCAAGACGCCTTTGCTGACTTTGAGAAGGTGTTTCAGAAGCTCTTAAAGTAGCTTGACGCTCTGCCTGTTCAAGACGCCTTTGCTAACTTTGGTCAGGTGTTTCAGTAGCTCTTAAAGTAGCTTGACGCTCTGCCTGTTCAAGACGCCTTTGCTGACTTTGAGAAGGTGTTTCAGAAGCTCTTAAAGTAGCTTGACGCTCTGCCTGTTCAAGACGCCTTTGCTGACTTTGAGAAGGTGTTTCGGAAGCTCTTAAAGCAGCCTAACGCTCTGCCTGTTCAAGACGCCTTTCCTAACTTTGAGAAGGTGTTTCGGAAGCTCTTAAAGCAGCCTAACGCTCTGTCTGTTCAAGACGCCGTTGCTGACGTTGAGAAGGTGTCTCAGGTGCTCTAAAAGCAGCCTGACGCTCTGCTTGTTCTTGCCTTCTCAGTTCAGCATCTTCTAAAGATTCTAGCGATCGAGCTAATCTTTCCGCTTGTCTTTGAGAAGATACTCTTGAAAGGCTGGACTTACGTTTTTGAGGCATTATGAAGTAACAAAAAACCTATTTATAAAAAAACGTTAAATACCTAAAAGGAATTAAATTTCCTTTTAAATATTTTTTTAAAAGCAAATCCAAAATATCTAAAAGGAATAAATATTCCTTTTAAATATTTTTTAAAATCAAAACAACAAAACCAATTCAAGACACAACACGAATCCGAAAACGATAGCCAAAAAAAATCGAATCAACTTAAACCAAATCACAAAACAAATCGCAGAAAACCGAAATCGAAAGCAGTAATCAATATAAATATAACCAACGAAAAAAGAAGTAAGTGTATAGGTACCGTATACACTATCTATACTATTAATATTCCTTTGAATATTGTTAAGCAACCTAAAACAACGAAAACCAATTCACGATTCTAAATAAGCAAAATCCAAAATCAAAGCCAGAGTCTAAATATTTATAAAGGAATACCAACCAAATCAACAAAACCGATCCAAGAAAATACACACATCCGAAAATGAAAGCCAATATAAATCTTTCAACCTTAACAAAATCACAAAGCAAATAACAAACAACCGAAATCAAAAGCAGGTAGTCGAATTTAAGCGTATAGGTACCGTATGCACTATAAGTTGACGCGCGGCTCAACAGCGGGAGTTAAGTACATGTCAGGAAACATTTCGTTACCGCGTTTTAAAAACCTAGTAACGACATCTAGCGGAATCAATTTAAACTATGTATACGTTAGTTAATAAGAACTCTCAAAAATATTTTTTCTTATAATTTTGCACAATTTTTCTTATTGTAATACCGATTCATTCATAACCACATAAAAGAACTGTATTCATTTCCGTTAAATAAATATTATTAAGGCTTATTAATAAGGCTTACTAAGAACTGTTTCTACCACAGTTAAGTAATAGTTAAGGGTGAAAGCGTGACAGGTGGTGATAGTATTTCTGATTCATACTTATAATCACGCTTGTAACCCTTGCAGGGTAGGCAGAGCATCAACGGATTACTTAATATCGTCTGCGAGGTTATGGCCTATTCTGTGAATTACAATGCACCAAAACGTTTGAAAAAAATCAGCTGGTGAATTTTATGTTTTTTATCGCTATCTTCCCGGTCCTGCGAGGAAAAATACAGATCCATACATTTTTATCTTAATTTTGGTAAAAAGACATAATAATCCAGATATTCTGACCTTCTGTGTTCGTCCATCGTGAATTTAATTTTGCAACATATTCGATTTTCCCACGGGAATGATATGTTTTTCCGCTGAAAAAACCACCGAAAGCGAAGCCACCGAACTAACCCCATACCAAAATTCATGCCATGCCGACGCTCTGTTGCGACGTGAAAGAAGGACAAACTTTTGCAACATATTCTATTTTCCCACGGGAATGAGGTGTTTTTCCGCGGAAAAAAGTAACCTATGTCACTCTACATCCACCTAACTATCCCTATACAAAAAATCATTCCATTCCGACGCTCTGTTGCGACGTGAAAGAAGGACAAACAAACAAACAAACAAACTTTCGCATTTATAATATTAGTTTGGATTACATAAACTTCAATTTTTATAGAAGAGGAGACAAACGAGCATGCTACTCATCTGATGGTAAGTGACTACTGCCACCCATGAACAACTGAAACACCAGGAGAATTTCAGATGCATTACAGGTCTTTTAGAAAGGAGTAAGCTCTTTTCTTGAAGTCCCTAGGTTGTATCGGTCCAGACAAATCGCCGGTGGTAAACAATTCTACATAGAGGTTGTAGCAGGAAGAAAACTTCCAGTAAAACGCACATTTGCGGATCGTTATCGTGATTTTTGACGCGATATGCGTTAATTGAAATCGATTTCAAGATTTGGAATTAATCTGAACAATCCCTAGAGGTAGAAACGATAGAAAATGCAAAGGGATGCAACATTCTTTCGGAGCGCCAGTGAATTGAGCCGATCAGAAAGAACGGTCCTCGACGATTCGAGTCACTCTGCGTGAATGCGGTCAAATCAAATGAGCTGCCACTGGGGTACCCCGGCCCAGAGACGAGAACAGTATTCCATGAGAGACAAAAATGCGCTATATTAAGTTGCAAGCGGTGTGCCGGCATGAAATACTGTCTAGATCTGCTGTGTACGGTAAGCTTTTTAGAGATCAATTTGGCCTTACTTCTAAGTGACCACGAAACTGCATATTATGTGATATGTTGAAGTCAAGGGGAGTGCTTTAAAACTGAGCAGATACGACAAAGGGGTACTTTTAGGTTCTTTGTAAACGACAATGGCGGTTGGAGGCTTTGCAGTTAAAATACGTTCACATTTGAACGGGTGCAATTTCTGTTGCAGTTCTATAAATGATAGATATAGGAATGTACAACGTTCCAAAATTGAATTAAAATAAAATTTGTTAAGCTTTTAGATATTTATTTATAATTTAGCAAAATGAAGTACCGTTAAGGTACTATTTATATAAGGTAATTATTTATCTGCGTGTTTAAATAATTAATGATAAAAATTAAACTATATTTTCGTTACATTTTACGATTATAATATCTCGATTGATAAACATGTAACGGAGTCTTAGAGTCTTAGAGTTTAGAGTGATTAGACACTGGTCCATGGTTAAGTAGGATAGGTGGCGCTTTTGGAGAACTTGACATCTTTATATATTACTTAATCTGAAATACCATAGCTTCTAGCACAGCACATATGTACATATGTGTAACATATACATCAAATTAAAAGAAAACCATTATTTTCGTTCATATTGTTAATAAAACACATAATTGGCTATGGTCAAACAACCAACGGAGTAGAGGTTGTCGTCATAGATTTAATATTAACGTGCAGTTAAAAGATATTGTACAGCTTGCTTAATTAACAAACTTAAATATTTTACACTACTGTCGAATTTCGGCCATTGGTTAAAAAATTGTTAAATAAACATCAGTTGTAGTTTCAATTTATTTTGCGGGCATAAAATAGATTGATGAACATTGAACACTGCACTGCAGCATTTTGTATACGTTGACTTGATCTGTGCAGATGTTAATAACTGACGTTATGAGTTTTCTGAGTGCATGCCAGTATTCCTAAGTTTAAACAACTTACATAATATTATATTCACCTAAGCTCATATGCAGTAACAAATGTAAGTTATAAATTTTTAATTTTATTATGTAATATATTCTGCTTGAAATAATGAATATGAAATAGTAGTTGCAAACAAAGTTGATTCATGTTGAGAAACACAAACTAAAAGTGCTTTTATTCAATAAGGAGTGATAGAAATATAATTCAATGTATGATATTTAATTTCCGCTGTCCATACATTTGAATAATCGGCTAAAGGGTATGCCAAAAAATCTTAATGGAATCCGACAGATGGCGATAAATCATTTTATTTACGTTTACAAGACCAGCTAATCCGGGTTTTAACATTTTGAACAATTATTTGTAACTAAGGCGTAATATAATGCCTGGTGTAATAAATAAAAAATGAAATATATGCTATAGTTTTTAACGGGATGAATAAAAAAATCTCCGACTCTACTTTATTCTTTCATTATGGGCGGGTCACGAAAAGCCGGTCTGGAGGAAATCACTTTCAGTGTGATAAAACTGTTTTAGTAACCTTTATTATAGAGTTCTTTATTATTTAATAATAAAAACAATATTAAAAATCCAACCTTATAATACCGTATATTTCGAGGAGACGAGAAGTCGGGGCGGTGCGGAGGACACTTCCTTACCCTAAAATCCTCTCAGACGTTAAAGGAGACCTTTGCCCAGCAGTAGGAAGTATATAGTATGCAACTTTAACTTTTAACCTTTAATTATCACGACAATAATATGCTGTGTGCAGTTATGCAATCAACTGCGAAGCAGGTTTTTCATTAATTAACAAAATGAGACATATTATTTTAATTTAATTAGTATATTAATTATCATTCATTTGTTAAATACTATCATATAGTATTACTAGAGGGCACAATTTTGGTTTTCATAGTTTTAATCTAATAATAGCGCTATGTCATGACCATCATCATCATTACAGCCCTTCACAAATCTACTGCTGAACATAGGCCTCCTTCAAGAAATGCCTCAAAGCACGGTCTCGAACGACCTGCATTCATCGAATTCCTGCATGTCTTACGAGGTACTCACTACATCTAGTGGGGGGGCAGGGTTGCTCTAGACTTTACGTACCGGCAAAAGGCTGCCACTCAAGATCCTTTCTTCCCCATTGGTTTCAGTTTTTCAAGCTATATGGCTGGCCCATTGCAACTTCAGCTTACTCATCCCGAGCATAGTGATCTTGAGTTCTCTCATACGGCTAGCTGTGAAGGACCACATCTCAGATCCATAAGTCATCACTAGCAACACGCACTGGTTGTAACTATAATCTCGTATTCAAGTTTAACCTGACGAGAAGATGTGTCGTAATGTGTCAAATGCTGCCCAACCGTGTTGAATCCGTCTATTGTCCTCTCGGTCGAAGATGGACTATTTCATCACTACATAGCTATTTCTAAATTGTTTTGTGTAGTAAATTGTGGAACATTATCTATTATGGTATACAATTCCTTTTTTTTAAATGTCCCCCTGAGTTCCTAGGAAAGAAGTACTTTCTGAACCAGTGGTATATTAAATATTTGCATGACTTAAAATAAGTATTTATATTCTATATTTAATAACAATATTTCTGTTTCTGTGTCTTACGCTGCCACTGTACGGCAGTATATTATTTCACAATAATAATTTATTGACGTTGTTAAAAACACGACAGTCAACTGGAATTCTTTGGCTTCTTCATGCTGGAACCCTCCCAATGATATTCTAAATTTTGTTATGCTAAGATTTAGTGAGAAATTGGTGACAATTATTGAATTGAAAAAAAATGGTGACTTAATTCTGTAGTAAATAAAACACTTTTTGGGTGGATCCTAGCTTGAATTCAAGCTAGCAGCCTTCCAAGGAAACACCATTATTGTTTGTGTCTCAAAAATGATTCCCATTTTAAGATTTAGTGACTAATTTGTGAGTTTCATATACCAAGATTAAAACATATTGCTCCAACGGCTTTGTCTTTCTTTCCAACGGATTCCGACTTGAAGATTATATATCATAGAATATTTTCAGAACGCCTTGTATTATGTCATTCACTGTGAAATATGTGTTAAGATTTAGTGACTGGTAGTTTTAGAAAACAGTCCAAATTTATCTATCAGAACTGTTCACGACGAAATATAGTGTAGATCGATATAGAGATCGATATAATGATAAAATTAAAAACAGTGCTTAAAACGCAATTAAGCACAAACCGTGCAAACAAAATTTTATAAATCGTTTATATCATCAGTGTAGTGATAAGCTTATAAAGTATACGACCTCTATAACTAATTTTATAACTTTTTTGACAGTTAAATTTACTTTATTCTTTCCCTAAGAAGCCACTGACACTACGGCCAAAGTTTATGACACATTTTTCTTGTCACCGTGTATAACAAAGAACGTGAAACGTGACAAATATTAATAACCTGGCTTTGTTTCGGCGGCCTTCGTATGTGTTTCTCAAGAGTTTCGAATTTAAATATCTTTGTAGATAGATTTAGATGGTTAGATGCGTTGATAAAAATTTTATAAATTATACTCTATTGCTTACTTGGATAAATTTAAATTTATATTTACATAACTATAATATTTTTTGATATATAAAAGGTACGTTTTTTTTTATTATATTCATACTTCTTTTATACTGCAAAGCTCTTTTGTAATAAAATTTTCATTTTTAATTCTAAAACTTCCTTTAATTTAAATTTTTTTAAAAAAAGACTTCGTACAAAGAATGACAAACTCTGGGGCAGTTTGGTGAGGGCAAGGTCGGTAACTTCAATAACTTCATTTTAGTAACAGGATCTGGCTTTATTTTTAGTAAAAATCTTTAAATTTCACTATCTCAAAAAGTACCTTTTGTGGGTTGGATTCTGTTTACTTAATTACGTCGTACCTATAATAATAATAATATTTTATTTGCCTAAAACATGGTATATAATAGATTTTACAGAACGTTTCAGATCAGCGCGTTTTGCTATGGTTATTCATAGCATGCAATTTTTTTTTACATTAATATTTTAGGCTACAAAAATCCTTGACACTATAAAAATTACAATTAATTAGCCACTGATATCGTTTTAACTTAAATGATCTTGTATTTAATATTTTTAAGTAATTAGGTATCTTATTATAAAAATGAACACACATAAATAAACAACTTTTATTATATTTTCTTATTCTATGATTATCTTTTAGTACGTCTATATGGATCTCGACGATTACGGGGATTTACATCATCTATCGAGCGGCAGTAATAGGCTTGTAATCGGAGCTTGCACCGTCTACTACGATCTCGGTGCTCCGATCCGCCAGAAAACTGGTGATCCAGTTGCACAATTTTTCGGCTGCGCCTGGCCTGCGCTCATCGGTGTGTTAGATAAACAAGAAGATCATCAGCTGAGCCACCCTGACGGAAACCGAACTGGCAGTCACTAATCCACTGGTAGAGTGCTTAAAAATATTTTAAACGGGTCTTGACGTTTGTCCATGTGCAATTTATGTATATAAATTACGTCCGTGATACAGACAGGGTACACTTGTTCGGTTAGTGCTCATTAGTTAATAACATTTAAGAGAAAATGTTTAGTTATTATTTCAAGTAATATATAAAATACTGACGGACTGCGTCTATATATATATAATCGGAATCTCGGAAACGGCTCCAACGATTTTCATAAAATTTTGTGTGCAGGTAGTTTCCGGGGCAATAAATCGATTTAGCTGGGATTTATTTTTAGAAAAAATGTCGGGCGTGATATCGGAGTTCCGTGGTTCGCGTCCTGTCTCTGGTCCGGCATTTTTCTTTTTTTTTCAAGTTTCCTTCTTTAGTGAGAAAATCTATTACTTCAAGCCCTTTTTTAGTATTTTTTAAAAATACGAAAATTTTAATAAAACTAATTGCACTCATGATTTTTTATTCAAATAACCAGTTCAGTTTTTTCTATTCTGTCAATAAGATAAAATATTATTTATATTTCATCAGTATGTAATTTATAAATGTAATTTCAAAAAAAAACCGAGCAAAACTCGGTCATCCGGGTACTTTAAAATTATATCATAATTCTTGTTACTTGAGTCGTCAACGAGCTCAGTAGAACATTTAGCAAATTGCAATGTTGTACTTACTCGTAACATGGGACTATTTCAAAAAAGTTACTTTAGCTATTTCTGTGCATAACACACGAGCCAATTTCTTAAGTGTTATTTCGTTGTGCAACCAACAAATTTCGCCGATGCATCTATTGAATCGATTTTCTTGTCACAAGCACATTGAAAGCGTTATTTGGTGCAGTTAATCCAAACCAATTTCACGTGGCGGTGTTTAAACATAATTTTGCAGTAGCTATCAATGTATGTTGTATTAGATTTATGATAATTAAAAATACTTATACGTTTTGGAATTTATTTGAAAAGAAAAAAAAAAAATATATATATATATATATATATATATATATATATATATATATATATTACTAAAAGGAATTCATGAATTATGGGTTGACTGGGAGAGAATAAATAACGACATTAAGTCCGCCCTTTGTAATCCTTTTTATTAAAGTGCAAATAAATAAATAAATACATTTTAGCAAGGTACGCAAGTATGTTAGCATGAATTGGTCTGCTCGACCAGGAACGGATCACACATAAAATTAATGTAAAATAACAGGATAACGATGCTGTGATGATAATTGTAAAGAGACTCCATCGTAGTCTTTAGGGAAGACAACGCGTCCATATTTTGATTCTTCGTAAAGGATAGATGCTAATATCTATGGACCATAAAGCGGCCATCTACGTCTCTTCATCTCATGCCCGATCATATGGGTTCTTTAAATTTCATTTCGCCGGAGATAAATAAGCCATGGCCACTAAGACCTCTGGTACATACAATTAAATTGTCTATTTGTAATATCGAAATAACTACGTTATATTGAGCTGAGGAAGTTATTTGCAGGGGGTTATTTGCCTGCCTTGTTGGGGTCGAATCCCGAGTCGGGACATCAAAAAAAGTTATTGAGGTTTTCTATACCGAAATTTTCAGAACTGCCCGGAGTCAGGAAGTTGGAGAAGATTCTCCCCCGTGCCTTAGAAAGCACATAAAGCCGTTGCTCCTGTGCCTGAACTCTTACTGGAGGTGATGGAATAGAGAGGGCACCGGCACTATAAACCTATCCTGAGGAAAGTCTCCATTGTAAATGGCCACCGTGACTAAAATTCGACCTGTAAGACATTATTATGTTGGCATGGTTGGTGTTTGGGTTGAAACATAGTACATCGTCCAATCTATTTTCTATAAAAAAACTATTATATTATAGTATACATATAAACTATTATATTAGAGTATATTATTAGTAATATTTATAGCATTGTTAATATTCTTTCAAAAAAAATAAAAAAAATAACAAGAGTACATTACTTGTACGTGTACAAGAAGTAAAGTAGTATATATTATACATTGCTATATTATGTTGCACTGTTCAAAGTTGCTGAAACAGCTTTTAAGGTCCTACAATGAAAAATATACAGTTCAAAGAATCACTTATCTCCGGATCATGCTTTATCTTTTCCTTACACTTCATCTTATAAATAAATTTATAACGTGCTATGATTTATTTTTAACATTTCTATAATAAGACCGCTGTATTTTAACGAGGAATTTATAGTCGAGTTTATGGGAACTTTATGGGAAGTTTTGAACATTACTTGCCACTGTTATACTTAGACACGTTTATTGTCGCGTAAGACTCGACTTCTTCGGCTAGCCTAAGATTAGAACTTACAGTAATATTTACTGACGACAACGTCGCCTCTTTTTTCTACTTTTATATAATCATATACATTAGTTAAAGTTATAATGCATGCTGTGTTTACTAGTAAGTAGTCACTACACTTAGCCTAAGAAATTTTTCTGTTATTTAAGATTGTTATAGTGTAAGTTGACTGTTAGTAAGCCATATGATTAAAAAAATTACTTATACTTACGCGAACACTACATATTGAATATATTTTTATAGATATATTTATAAAATCTCAGATGCACGGTTCTTAAATTTTTAAAAGAATTTGAAATGCTGAGTTTGTCAATGCATATTGTAAGAAAGTTCGTAAGTCTAGGAAGTAATTAAAAATAGTATTAAGTATATTATGAAAATTAAGAGCAGAAGTATGTGCCGGCAAAAAGACCCTTAGAGTTTTTTCCTTTATTCTAAAGACTGTGTGAAACTTAACTTAGAATAAGTTTTACTGCTAATCTTCTTCATATATAAAAGAGGATGCTCTTTCAACGGACAGCCCAAATCGATTGACGTAGAAATCTGAAATTTCTACAGTATTTGGCTTTTATAACGTAATTCAACCCTTAAGGCTGAAGTAGAATGTCATATAGTGTATGTAAATTTTTATTTTACAGGGCGATTGTCTCGAAATTTGAAACTTTTTGAAAGTACTCCGTAAACAAAATGGATGAAAATTTATTTTGAAATTTTATTTAACAACCCTTAACGAGGAGGCTAGCAGATGTTCAAATAAGTATGGAGAAAAAACTATTGTGGTTTTTTGAAATGAGATGATAAAATATAAATTTCTTATTTTTGTAAAATAAAATGCAAGATTTAAAAACGTTTATATGAAAAATGTTCTATTAAGACGCCCTGCCCAGACCCTTGGTTGTAAAAACGTGAAATTTGGGTTGTAGGTTCCTTTTATTACATAGGCATCCAACAAGAAGGTATTTTAGAAGATTCAACTCCTAACAGGGTGAAATAGGATGTTACAGGCTGTACGTTCCTTTTATTATAAATGATGATTATATATTTGTATGAAGAAAAAATATAAAATGATTTTTGTAACTGGAAACTGAACTTTTCCTTTGGATACCAATAATTAAATACGTTTATTTTTAACTTTGCTAAAATGTAACTTTAAAATGTTGAGACGACAAAGTTTGCATGTAAAAATGAAAATATGATAATTGTGAAACATGAGTATGTTTCTTTTAGCTTTTTACAAAAGTCTGTACTTGAAATTGTTAGACAAAATACGTAATAGCGTTCATATAATTTTATAATTGTATAAAGGTCAGTGTAATGCCGATCGGCAAGTAGATGGAATAGAATAGAATCATTTTTAATTAGTTTTTACCACTGGTTCGGAAAAAAAACTATGTCCTGGGAAGAACTAGCAAGAAACTCAGCAAGACTTATTTTTTCAAACATTAATTTACCGTTACCATTACAGCCATCGATATACATGCACTAAGCACCAGTCAAGGCATTCCGAACACTCATCATGTTCAACTGAACTGTACTGCAATCCGTACACCTGTTATTGCGGCTTCGATATTTATGCAGTGCGGAGCGTCGCTAATAATAATTTTATATTAAATTAGCATATATGCAAAATAAACGAATATTTAAAAAAAATGTACGCGATTAACAATACTGCGCATGCGCGACTCTACTGCTTCCCGCGCATACGTGATACGGAGCAGGGCACATTTTTTGTTTGGAATAGCTTTTCCAGTACGTAGTGCATATAACTCAATGGCTACAGCCTATTAAGGTCCACTGCTGAACATAGGCCTCCTCCTTAGATCGGCTCATAGGGTAATATTGGCCATAGTTGTCATGCTTGGCAAAAGAGTTGGCAATCGTAGTTTTTTTGTTACTAAGATGACGTTTCTAACCATTTCCTGATTTATTTCCGTTTGTCGCCTCTTAGGACACCCACATGATAATATGGGGTAGTGGATATTTCTACACCGCCATGACACGGTATCTACAATATCATATTTTCTACAATTATGCATTAAACAATCAGAAACATTATGTTAGCGGTCACTTCATTGCCAGGCGTTATTACATATCTCTTTAGTGGTATAATAACCCTTATTAAACAAATATTTGTTCAATAAAAATATCACACTTGTTGATGGATATGTCCTGAATATTTTCTGACTTTGTTGTAAAAGCATAATATACATTACCCCATGAAGAAATTACTAATTATTTAGAGTTGAGGAAACTGGTTGTACCAACCAGCTTGTGCTTGTGTGCGATAATCTTAAATTAAAAGACGATAATATCGCCTTGTTACCGCAATAAGTATACAATACATGTATAATATAATTTTCCTCAATCTACCAATTTTGAAATACTTTTAAAAAAACTAATTTTTGTTATAACTAAAATACAGCCTCCTCCAGGTACTGTAATACCTGTCACCCAGGCCGAATTTCGGCTATGACGGCCAGAATCAACGGATACCAGCTATTTTGTTTTTGAAATATGATACGTATGTACGCACTTTTCAAAAAAGTAAACGTGTTTTGTAGTACGTACGTACGTAAGTACCTAGGAAGTACATTATACTTTAATAGGACAGGATAGGATTAAAGTTAACGAGTAAGAGTGGGCGATACAAATGGTATATAAATACAATATCTATATATCGGTACAATAAACAATATCTATAAATCGGGTGACAGACTGGCTATGTATTAGAACCGCTGCAGTATAGCATTACTTCACAGAACGTCTCACATCGATCTCAAATAAATAATCTATACGTAAAAAAACTACAAAAACTGTTTTTACCTGTCCGCTGTAGACTTTGAAACGGTCCAAACGATTTTGAAGAATTTTTTTGTGTATGTTTGATGGGTTATATATAATAGGTTATACATGGTTTATATTCACATTTGAACCACGTCTAGATCCAGAAATCACCCTCACAAACCTGAGGCGGATCATCGTCATCATTACAGCCCTTCACAAGTCCACTCCGGAACATAGGCCTCCCCCAAGTAATGCCACAAATCACGGTCCCGAGCCAACTGCACCCATCGACTTCCTGCACGTCTTACCAGGTTGTCACTCCGTCTAGTGGTGGGTCGTCCTACACTACGCCTACCGGTACGAGGCTGCCACTCGAGAGCCTTTTTCCCTCATCGGTTATCGGTTCTTCGTGATATATGGCCGGCACATTACCACTTCAGCTTACTAATCCGTTGGGCTATGTCGGTCACTCTGGTTCTACTGCGGATATCCTCATTTCTGAGTTTTTGTTTGTCCCTTGATGGTGTAGATTTACAATTGAACCCGGTAGGTGGCGTTGTTGTCGAGATCCAGTAAATTACCCGGCGGATCACTGGTTGTTAATAAAAAATAATTAAACTTTTGCGTGAAAAACGTCTTGTGATTTGTTGTGAGGTCATTATGTCCGATGAGACTGTGAGCCAATTGCAATCATGCTATACTTTAGTATTTTCTATATTCGGATCAGCATGTGTAGCATAACACATAGCATAACAAAACAATTAAATAACATATATAATGCAATGACATTTTTTAAATTTTCAAAATGTTTTATCATTTCAATGGTTGACTTTTTCAAATTTTTCTTAATAATATTGAGTAAACATTAAAAAAAATTAAAACATGCTACTTCTCTATTGGTGAATTCGCTACAGAGATCATCTTCTCAATATCCTAATAACTAGAGCGTAGGTTAACCACGACGGAGTGTGCGTGTTCTAATTCAATTAAAGTTTTATTGTTAGTTCTTTAGTGCCATATAGGTACATAAAGTAAATAATTATAGGCTAATAAAAAGTTTTGTTTGTTGAGTTATGTACACATAAATATTACGATATATGTGAACTACCGTAAGATTAAAACTTTGGTCGAATGATGTTTGAATACATATTTTTATAGAAATGCATTGTTTAATGATAAAAAATCTAGCCTATTTAAAACCGTTTTTTTAATTTAAAAAATTAAATTCGTCATATAGGATAAGAGAAAATAAATAGAATTGAGTGTAGATCCGAAAACCCCTACTTGTGTTTGCAGTAAATCACTAGCGCCGTGTGAAAAGGATTCTATCGAACGCATTTTACGAGTCTAAGTATCGTGGTTCTGTCTGTTGTGAAAATACTTGTAGTACAAGCAAAGAAGGTCACTAAGCGGAGAGGCTGCCCTCCACATTACACTTGTATGTATTTACGACCGGGACTTATTACGGTATGGTCAAACTGTAACTGCTCTATATACTTAATGTACCTATAAAGTGCGGTACGCTGTTTTATTGTGATAATAATATTTGCGTAAAAAGTGAACAAGTCTTCAATTCACAATTCGCAAACACTTGTATTATTTTTAACAATAACCTTTTTAATGTATTTCCAATATCTATATGTGAAATAGTTTTCTCGGAAACGACTAACGATTTAAATGTAATTTTGTATATAATGTTTTATTTTACAAAATTATCTAGCTAAGTGTGATCCCTTTTTTATATATAGACATTTCTTTAGCTGACGGACGTACGCAGTGCTGGAACGTTTTGTAGTAGATCAAAGTGCCGTCTTTAGACCGCCTTGCCGCTACCTTCATGTTCGTCAACCTATGATTTCTAAGCTGTAATTTGAAATCTTAGGAACGCTATGGCTAGAATTAAGATTGTTCTTGCACTAGCATAACGTCAACATCGCGATTGCGTAGGAAAATCGTGATCTTATCCTTCTGGTTTCTGAGGTAGTTGGCATTAAAGAACACTATAGTCAGAGAGTGTGGTTTCGTTCTACTTAACTGTTGAATGTTATTTATTGTTGGTGAGGTGGTTATGTGTACTGGAAAAACCAGATCGCGTCGGTCATTCCTATATGCTCATTTGTAATGTTGAGCTTGTGCTAAGGTGTGGTGGCTCCGCGGACCTTGCAAGCGAAAGAAGGTGGTGAAGGTAAGGGAACGCCGTGAGGTGGATTTGGGCATACGGATCCGGGGGGCGGGCGTTGGAGCCGAGGCCTATCGGGGGCTCAGCCCAAAAGTTGGGTTTCGGCGCAGGAGACGCGAGCTGGCTTGCACCTTGCAAGGAGACGAGAGGGGAGGAGGGGGAGACGAGAAGGGGGCGAGCTTGACGGTAGTATGGGAGGGTGCGAAAGTTTCTACAAGCTTGGGTATTAAAGCCGGTATATGTTTAGCGGTAGTCTGCCGAGAGCGGGACATACTGGTATTATTCGCGCGTCCGGATCCGTCTTTCTTTCGCGGCGTTTAGTACAGTAGCGATAGTTCGCATGTTGCTCCGCTCTGCCGATATTAACACAGCTCGGAAGTTCAATCATCTCGGGCATGTGTATGCAGTCAGTAGAGCCATGGGATCAACGAGGCACTTAACGTACATAGGAGTACTAGTTAATTCTGCGTAGGATTTTGTATTCTCTGGGTAGGTCTTTTCGCAGGGTCTGTCTGAATTGTTTGATTATTTGCTTCTTCTATAGTGAAGTTCAACTTATTAACGTTTTGCAATTCGTTAGTTTTATCTTTAATCGAGAGTTCAGTTGCAAGTCCAGTATTCCATTGAAATGTCATTTCCGTTGTATTACAGTCTCTTAGATGCCCTATACGACACTACGACGCTAATAAAAGGGGGACTAAAATAGAAATTCATTGCTGTACTGGTGTTGTTAGACATAGAAAGTGCATTTTTTTATATAAGATAGGGTAACAAACGAGCACACAGTCCACCTGATGGTAAGTGGTTGCTGCGGCCCATAGACATGTACATCTATCCTCGATTACAATTACAAATCAAAATGCAGATGCGTTGTCACCCGTGAGGACTAAAATGGAATGCCTCGTTTCCAGTAAAAAGGGTCTCCGGTTCTCTACACTCACCATATGAAACACAGCAGCATTAAGCTACTATTTCACGCTGGTATTCTGTGAGAGCGTGGTCCTTCCCCGGTCGAGCCGACCCATTCGTGCATTTGATAATGCTTGGAGGAATCAATGAGCTTCACCTCAAAAATGTTGATGTGTCTATGTTAAGGCTCATAAAGAACTATTTGTCGGAAAAAGTACGCTGGACAAGAAATTAAGAAACCTACAAGTAGAGGTTGTATCCAGGGCTCTACATGTGGACCATGTTCTCGAATACTCTACTCATTACATTATTACATACAATGGAGAACACGCAAGCCCATGTACAAGCTTCCGCTGACGATATTTTCAGTATCGCCATTAACCAAGATGGACAATAACCACACTTTTAAAATAATAACACAACCTAAAATTAATACCACATCCTTGTAAAAAATTATGACGTAATTTAAATCACATGAATAACCAGAAGGATATTGACAAGATAAAAAATGACTGCAAGAAGCAAGATCGATCCAAAAGAGGGCGCTTCAGTATCAATTTGGCATAACGGACTCAATATTAAAACAATAATAACTTTTAGACTGGAAAGCTACTGCAGGGCTTACGAGTACCAAGCGGAGACGATGGCAGTACAGAGAGCGCTAAACATATAATACGCGTAAAATTACACAGGAGCAAGCATATTCAGCAACTCAAGATCGGCAGTTAGAACCATATGTGACCCAGTTTTTCTTAATTCAATAGCTTCAGAAATACGGAAAATGATCAACACTCAAAAAGACAACCAAAAGTAAGTTATGCTTTATTGGATTAAAACATTGCGGAATACAAGGCAACGAAAGAGCAGATGAACTTACTTGATTATTGAGATAAACTTATAGGCTCTCGTACCGGACTTTAACTCCATATTACTTTTCTTTTAAAAAAAATTTTAGTACATCAATAATAAACAGCTTTTTAAATAAATTCTAATATGGCTTTTCTTTCGGCCGTAGCATGGTCACTATTGTAACAACTCGTGACTTTTGACGACGACTGAATCGCAGTTACGACTACAGATATGTGCAAAGAGAAGTTTTATTATTCTCTTTATCTCATTGAAATCGGCTTTTCTTTTATATTGAGAGTTAAAATTTTATATTAAAACACGTTTAATTTTACTCATGAAAGAGCGTCTACGCCTACTCTACGTTAAGTTAGTGTTTTGTTTACCTTTACCTATGTCAGACGGATTATAATCTCTTTTTTTATAGAATAAGGATTTTTTTTATAGAATCAGCACACAGCCCACCTGATGGTAAGTGGATGTTGTGGCCCATAGACATCTTAAATTAAAAATCACAATGCAGATGTGTTGTCAACCCTGAGGACTGAGATGGAATGCCTTGTTTACAGTATAAAGGGTCTCCGGATCTCTATACTTGCCATAGGAAACAAAGCAGCATTAAGCTGCTATTTTACTCTGGTATTCTGTGACAGCATTTTCCTACCCCGGTTGAGCCAACCCATTCCTGCTGCAACCACAGTATAGCTGCAGCATGGCTCTACCACGTAAAAAACACGTTTTTTCAGTTTTATAAAAAACAGCACCGTGTGTATTACGTCAGTACGTGTACGTAACGAAAATACCTAAAAATGCAGGCGCTCCTCCTCAGCCGCGTACGTTTAACACAGACCTAACCCAATGTAACGAATTCTTTGATTCTTTTGCTATCGAGTGGTGTTATTAAATTTTTGATATAGATGATTGAAAAGGAACCAGACAAACGTTAACTAAGAAACAGAAGGGGGAATCGAGGCTTCTCTCGATTCGGCCTCCGATAGCGCCTACGTTGGGTTCGGGAACAACGTATGTGATCTCCGCAACGGAGTAACACACAAGGGCGATAACCTCTTCCTTTTCAGAAAATAGGTTCAGGCGGGGATTACGGGTCTTCCGAAGTCGTCCCGGTCCCAACGCCTTAATTATTCGATGTGGACTGTATTATTTTGAGGGAAGAATTCCTTGGGAATAAAACAGCAATTATCTTCAAACCGTTCCGTGAGAGAGTAATTACTTTTCCCTATCACTTCCCTACACTTTTTCTTTCTTCTTCTTATTGACTGCTGGTCTTGCACTTTTCCCGAACTTTCCCGAAGGATTCCCGAAATTCCCCGAACGAATTGCAACGTCGTTGCTGTCCTCTGCAGGGCATAATGCCGTGCAGGTCTCGGGCCTCGGGGTGTACCCCTTTGCCCGGATGTTCCTCACGGCACACTACAGTGTGCCGGTCCTGGGCGCCTAGATGTTATAGGCGTTGTTTTAGCGACTTTTGTCGCAGTTGGTTAATTTTGTCATTTAAGGGTGGTAATCTATAATTTGTGTTTAATCACAAATTATTATGTCTGAGTTTGCCTTTCTGCGGCATTGTGGGTTTTACTCAACTCCCTAATCTATATAGGGAGGAGTTCTCTTGGATAGGGTCGCCCGTCCAGCAGCCTTGCATGCAACGGCGCGAAGCCGTTGAGGTGTTCATGTGGCCCGTTGTCGGCACGGTCAAACATACCGCGCGCCAGCCGGACCACGAATTCATGCAGGCTCTCCATCTTCAAGTTGGCCGCTATAACGTCGTTACGGACGTAGCGATCCGCTCCGACTATGGTTCGTAATGACAAACTCTGCTGGGCCTGAAGTCGCCGCTTCTGATGATCGCTCAGGAGTGCATACCAGGCCGGAGCAGCGTATGTTAGCAGGGGTCTCATGTATGTTTTATAGATAGTTAACTTCGACTTTGTCGGTAACTTGGATGTCAGGACAGGGCGGAGCATTGCCCGCGCACATCGAGCTTTGCGTATAGCAGAGTCGACGTGCGCAGTCATACGCAACATCCTGTCAATCCGACATCCAAGGTAGGTCACGGCCTTCTCATATGCGATCTCCTGGCCTCCGAGGGTTAGCGGTGGTGGTAGATTTCTATAGCGGCGAGTGAGTAGAGCGGTCGTCTTGCTAACATTGACGGCCATCCTCCACTCGTCCAACCATGGTGGCAGCAGGTCCAGCAGACGTTGCATCCTGGCAGCTGCAATGTGGGCTCTTCTGGACGACGTGAAGTATGCGCTGTCATCCGCAAAAAGCGCTAATTCGACGTCGTCCTCCCATTCGTGCAAATGTCCTGCCAGGGTAGGGATGTCATTTGTGTACGCCGCGTACAGGGCTGGAGACAGACAGCTGCCCTGTGGCACACCAGCTGTTATGGTCTTTATTGCGGACACGGCGTCCTCTACGCAGACGTAGAACTTCCTGTCTTCCAGGTAAGACGCCACTAGCCGCAATATAGCAGGAGGGATACTTGTTTGTACGTCTAACTTGTAGAGTAATCCTGTGTGCCACACCCGGTCGAACGCCTTCTCGATATCGAGAAAGACGCCCAACGATATGCGGCGTGTTCGGCCGCAAGCAGGTGCAGCACTCTGGTCAGCTGTGTTGCTGTTGAGTGACCCCTCCTGAATCCATGTTGCTCCGCCCGAAGTTGGATGCACGGGCGGAGACGTCTTAACAGTAATCTTTCGCACAGTTTAGCTATATGCGGTAGCAGCGTGATCGGCCTGTAGTTGGCAGCTCTACGCCTGTCCTTCCCGGGTTTCGGCAAGACGATGACTTTGCCTTTCTTCCAGTCCTCCGGGAAGTGGGATGTCCGCAATATGCCGTTGTAGAGCCGACCTATCTCTACAAGGACTCTATTGGGCAGCTGTCGTAGTGCAGCGTTGGTAATCCCGTCGTGCCCCGGCGCCTTCCTCGGTTGCAGGCGGGTTGTTGTCCTCCGCAGTTCGGCGGGGGATATAAACCACTCTCCTGCAAGCGGTGGCGCGGGCGACGACAGGAGCTCCTGCACGCGGCTCTCCTTCCGGGTATGGATTTCCATGAACTCCGCGCTTGCTGGGTTCGGCATAAACTGCTCCTCGAAGTGCTCAGCTAGGATATCCGCTCTGCCCTTGGCATCGTAACGTTGAATGCCCGCGTTGTTAGTCAGCGGGCAAACAGGTGGTCGTGTTTTCGTTAACTGTCGGTTCAATGTATAGAGCGACGCGTGCTGTTCGTCTGCCTTCCATATGCGCCGCTCCCAGGCCTCTCCTCTGTGGGCCTGTATTGCAACCGACAGTTCGTCTGACAGGGTGTTGAGTCTCCTTTTTACTCTAGGGCAGCGAGTACGCGCGCTCCTCCTCAGCGCTCTTTTGTGGTATAGCTGCACGCGTATCTTTAGCGGCAGCTCCTCTTTCCTTCCCGTGAGAGGGACGATCGTAGAGGCCGCGTTGAGGGCCTCCTTGATGCACGTGGATATTCTAGTTGCAGCGGCCTCTACGTCGTCCGCTGAGTTGATCGGTGTATGGACTGGAGGTCTCTCCTGCAGGTGTTGGTGGTAGAGCCTCCAGTCGATCTTGGTCTTGACAGCTCTGGGCGGTGAAGTCACTGCCTTAGTGCCAAAGGTTATCAGAATCGGGAGGTGCTGTGTATTCAAGTCATACAGCACTTCTACCACTACTGGATAGTTGACGTTCCTAGTGAGCACGATGTCTAATACATCCGGACGCTTCCTAGGGTCGCTAGGGATGTGCGTCGGTTCCTCGGGACCTAGAACGTCATAATCATGGTGTTCTGCGTCTTCTTAAAGTTCACGACCCGGCGGGGTGATCACTCTGGACCCCCATGCCGGGTGTTCGGCGTTCAGGTCCCCGGCGATGATGGTGGGTGCTGTACCTTCCATTACCGTCCGGATGTCTGAGGAGTGAAATGGAGTCCCTGGCGGGCGGTATGCTGCAAAGATCCTTAGTTCCTCGCCCGCCGCCTCCATTTTTATGCCGATTGAACGCATCGTCTGGAAGTCTGGCAGTTCCAGCTCCTGGTGGACGATGTCTCTCCTCACCAGGATCGCGGTCCCTCTATAAGCGACCCCTTGAGGATCAACCTCGTCCCTCCTGTAGATAGTATAGTTGGGCAGCTTTAGATGCGTTGATGGTCGTAATTTGGTTTCACCCAGCAAGATCACCTGGATATCCTGTTGCTGGGTGACCGTGCGGAGTTCATGGATCCTTTGACGAATCCCGTCCGGATTCCAGTATAGCAGGCGCAGGTTATTATCCTCCATAATGCCTTGCCAGTAGCGATGCCAGCGCCTTCATGACGGCGGTAACGGGATCTGTCCCGGCCCTAATGTCGGCCAGGACTTGTGTTCCGACTTCGATGGCTATGCCTACCAATCTGTGGATAGCATCAGTCGTCTCGAAGTCGGAAGTTGGTGGTCTGCGTTCTGCACTACGCTTTTGTGAAGGCACTGGTCTCGGGGCATTGGTTAGGGTCTTCCTTTGCGCAGAGCGCGCTCTATGTGTGGAGCGGGCTCTGCTTTCCGGTAGGGCCCTTTCTGGCGCTCTACTTGCCGTTGCTGGTGCTGATGTTTTTGCAGTAACCTGCGCCTGCGAGGCTATCGGTCCTGTGGTTGTAGGGGTAGAGGTGGTCACAGCCTGAGGAGCCGGAGGAGGCTGTTCCGTTCTCCTGCTCCTATTCCTCCGCCTCTTCCTTTGGGAGGGTCGTTGGCAGGAGATCGGAGAGTCGCCCCGGTAGTTGCACTTTGCTCTGTGGGAGCCACCGTTTCCATTGGTAGTGACTGGGGGGTGGGGGGGCTGGTTGCCTACCCTTCCCTCTGGTGATGGTAGCCCACCCGCCCTCCTGTATGGTCACAGCCTTTGGGCGACTCTGGGGGATCCTCTTGGGGTTCTCCGGGAGTAGCCCAGGTAGAACGATCCCCTGCTTCCTGGCAATCCTCCTCAGGACTGGGCAGCGGCGATCGTTGGCCGTATGATTCTTGACGCAATTTGCGCACTTTGGCTCTTCCTCTCTACGCCTTGGGCAAAGGCTGGCAATATGCTCTCCAGCATAGCGAACGCATTTCACTGGCCTGAAGCAGTTTGCTGAGGCATGTCCGAAAGCCTGGCAACGGTGGCATTGTGGTGGCCCCGTTTTTCTTTGCCAGGCTTCGATGACTACTCCTCTCATGTAGAGGAGTTCATCTATATTGTAAAGTTCTTGGAGCCGCTCCAGGCTCAGATGCTCCAGCTGTGCGTAGTAGAGGCAACCCGGTCTGCCTCTACGTGGTGGTATGGCCTTAACATAGTTTATCGGGAAGCCTTTTGCCCGGATAGCCTCCTCGATCATCTTGGGATCGGTGCCCACTGGCAAACCCCGGATGCCCCCTTTAGAGGGCTTCTCCTCTGCCGGGGTGTAACAATACCACGACATGGTTTTATCTTTCTCGGAGAGCTCGACCATGTACTTCTGAATGGTACGGAACTCATCCGGGCTCTGCGGAGAAAATCTGACTCCCTTCCCGAATGGACGGGCATTAGGAGGATGGCCCAACTTCTCGTTAAGGACCTTAAAATGCCTAGTCCAGTCCGGGAGGCATTCTGCAACAATCGGCGGATATCTGGACTTCTCCTTCACCTTCTCTGTCTTTTGAGACTCCTCCGCCGATTGCGGTCGTGGTACTGCAGGGGCCGCAGCCATGTGGGCATAGCTCGTTGATGGCCGCTGTCCATCGTCGTGAGCTAGTCCGGACGGGTTGATGGTTTGTACCGGTGATGATTTTCCGGCTGATGCAGCTAGGGTTGCGTACGTTGTTGAGCCCCAGCTGTAGGACTCCTCACCTCCTTGCTCATATTGGGCCGAGTCGTGGCTACGTCGGTCCGGAGAGATGGATGGTGGCTGTTGCGGTGGTGATGGCGACCTAGGAGGTGAGGTGTGGACCTTCTTCCTAGACGCTGTTTGGGGCTCCTCGTCATCAGATGATGCTGATGATGGTTCTGATCTTCCAACACGCTGCCTCTTCTCATAGAGGGAGGCCTCGGTCTCGGGCGGTGTGTGCCTTCGTGGCGTCTTCGTGGGCCGCTGTTGCTGAGAGGGCAGCGGTTCACGCCCAGTCGTACACTCAGGTACGATGGGCGAGAGTGCAACCCTAGGTGCAGACTCCTTACCCGGCGACGAAGGTTTCCGGGTCGGTATTTGTGAGTAGGATGAGACGACTCTCATCCTCTCCGGATTGAAAATATCGCGGTAGGCGATGGGTCTATCCAGTACGCCTGGCCGGTCCGGTGGTTTCCTCGATCTCGGACGAGGTTCCCCCTTATCGTTCCCTGACATTTCCTAACCTAACAGTCAGCATCAGCGGTAATCTATTTAAGGCTCTATCTATCTTCCAAACGATCGGCAGCAGATTGATGCGCGACGCGGATGGTGGTGATATTGTTACAGACTTTCAACACTGTGAGCACTGCCTACCCCTTTTAAACCAAAAGGGTTGGGGGAAGTGCGACGGTGGCACTTTATTACGCGACTAGGCACAGGATGCACGAAGCGCATAAAGTGCCAAGAATCACCTAGGGGCCGGTGACCTCGACGCCTCACGGAATCACGGGACTCAACGATCGGCGGAGTTTGTCGAACCGGCGGTTATTTGCAGCCACTGCTAACTACGAAATAACGCACACCTAGGAGATCCTTGATAACGAATTGCAAGAAAACTCGTTTACTGAGCTACCCCAGAGCTATACGCGAAAGTGAGCTGCGCCATTTGTGCGCTTGCGCAACTCAATTACATCAATTTGTACTATCACTCTCTCACGGTTTACTCAATAACTTTATCAATAAGACATACATTTATACAATTTACTTATAAAGATAGCACAAAAAAAATATCTATACTACGATATACATTACATTTTCATATCACAAAAAACCCTTTATTTATTTAACAAAATATGCTTATTTTACTCACATGTTCAAAGTTGGAATTTCTTAAATATTTAACATAGAAAGTTAAAACAATGTTTTCCACTTGAAATTATACATATCTTAACCAATACAACAGTTTAATTTACATTTTCTCTACACATTTCACTATTAAAACACTTTTAAATTTATTATACAAAACTATCATTATTTCACTTATTCACAGGAATTTTTACATAAAAATAACACAGAATTCACCTCTTTTACACGTACAATCAAGCTGAAATGTTTTACAAGTCATTTTTACATAAATTGCTAAAATTGCAAATATTTAAATTTCTACAATCTATCGCGTCTATGAACTCACACTATTTGAACAACTAACTTTTGCACGGCTATCGACTATCAGTAAAAATGGAAAGTCTAATATCAACAATACTAGGTGAATAAATGATTCTACTCAATTCTCAAACGTTGAAAACTATTTCCAATCAGATTCTTATCAGTTATCATGTTTCTTATCAAACAATATAAGTGAATGTTTTCATAAATCAATCATAGAAAATAGGCATTTGTTTTCATACAAAACATATCAAACTCACATAAGACAATACTTATGCAATTAATTTCCATTAATTCTACTTATGCACAGCGATCATCTCGACCGGGGAACAAATCCGGTAACACAATTTATATCTTAAAATTCCCTATATGAATTTATTAAGAGATATTACTAAGAAAACGACAAACTAGTCCGGCCTGGGAGTCGAACCCAAGACCTTCATATCATTAATTCGATATTTCTTTAAGATTCAACTAAGCATTTTCATAAAGGAATATTGTTGCTTGATAATTTGCTTTTTAGAAGCTATTCGTAATCGGTTAACTAATAATTTGAAATATTCTTATAGGCGCGTCGCCAACAATGATAGATATGTTCCGGCAACACCAAACTCTATCATCCATTTTTGTCATAGGTTTTCTGATTTGCCTTTCACGTTGAAAGGACGTATTCACGTCAAAAAGTCGAATTCGGATAGTCTTAATTTGATTTGAATTTACTATTGGATTTTTTACCAACAATTTTATATACCAATGACACCTCGCAGAACACAAATCTAGAATCTATATCAGCACTACGTATAAGGCACACGCGTACATCTATGATGTACGCGTGTGCTTTAATAATTTAGTACCCGGTTGACCGAGCTTTGCTCGGTATTTTTCGCTCGGTTTTTTCTTAAATTCGTGTGTTTATGAAATTATATTTAGATACAAATTACATACGGATGATATACGAATAATATTTTTTGATCTTAGCGACATAATAGAAAAAACTGAACTGGTTATTTGAATAAAAATTCATGAGTGTAATTAGTTTAATTTAAATTTTCGTGTTTTTAAAAAATACTAAAAAAAAGGCTCGAAAAAATAGATTTTCTCAAAAAAGAAAGAAACTTGAAAAAAAAATTAAAAACAGTCGGCCGGTCGGTCTGGGCTCGAACCATGGTATTACGTTTTTTTGACCGCCCAATATACCAATTAAGCTATTTGTAATCATTTATAAACTGTCAAAATTTACCTTCTTATTCTAACGATATTGTAGCAGTTATTCATTGCCTAAAAACACGGACAAAGAGACATTTTCTAAAAATAAATCCTAGCTAGATCGATTTATTGCCCCCGAAACTACCTGCACACAAAATTTTATGAAAATCGTTGGAGCCGTTTCCGAGATTCCGATAAAAAAAAAAAAAAAAAAAAAAAAAAAAAAAACCAAAAAAATATATATATATATATATATATATATATATATATATATATATATATATATAAAGAATTGCTCGTTTAAAGGTATAGGATAATTTAACCGGAATATCAAATCCCACAAATATCTTTCAGGCATTTTTTGCTGTCGATTAAAAAGTCAATGCCGTGTAGTGCGTTATATCCTCCCCCATATCTCTCGGTCGAAGAAAGAGAAGGAGAGGGGGGAGACGCTCAAAACAACAAAAAAAAAAAAAAAAAGCGCACCGCCGCTACCACTACATACCCAAAACAATCAGTTCTTACTACAAAAATACTTTCAAAAATTCTCAAGGTAAATTTGCATAGATAGGCTGTAAATTAATTGAACTTTTAATTACTTTCCGCTGCTAATAAATAACTAATCGAGTGATTACAAACCACTACAATTTTTGTGAAAGGTGTTTTTTTATAGGATAAGATGACAAACGAGCAGACAGTCCACCTGATGGTAAGTGGTTGCTGTGGCCCATAGACATCTACATATCTATCCTTGATTACGAATCAAAATGCAGATTCGTTGTCACCCGTGAGGACTAAGATGGAATGCCTCGTTTCCAGTACAGAGTCTCTAGTTCTCTACACTCACTATAAGAAACACACCAGCATCAAGCTGCTATTATAGTCTGGTTTTCTATAGTGGCCCCACTTCCCGTTCTACAATTATAGTATAGCTGGAGCGTGGATCTACCACATAATGTGAATAGTTTCGAAGCTATAATACGACAAAACCCTATATGGTATTAAATGAACTAAATAATTAAAAACAAAAACCCGTCATCGTAAAAAAATTTCAGGTTGCGATGTCGTCTTTCGTTTGATTTGATCTTTCGCTGCGATTTGATCTTTCCTCCCGTTATTTTTATCTTACCTTGACCTAAATGAATGTACCTCATAGTTTATCATTATAGACATACTTTTGCCGTTTAAAACAATAGAGCTAGAAATTTGATGCAGTTGTACTAAATTATTAAGTCATTGAATCAGGAGGCAATGTGGCACTTTCTTTACTAAAAGTAGGATCAAAATAAGTTACTTTAATAACTTTCGATCAAGGTACGATAAAAATAATATTTTAATACTGCAACTCAACAACACACACACACACACACACACACACACACACACACACACACACACACACACACGCACACGCACGCGCACGCGCAACCGCACGCACGCACGCACGCACGCACGCACGCACGCACGCACGCACGCACGCACGCACGCACGCACGCACGCACGTACGCACGCACTTTAATATAGGTAATCACGGAATGGCCAAATGAATATTGCTAATAAATTTTTGCTGCTCCAATTATAGTAGTATAGCTCCAAAGAGTTGAGTATCTTGACTAGGTAGGCAGTCTGTCATCACTTTACTGTACCTATCAGTGAGTAAATTTATGACTCGCCGACACCACAAAGCATGAAAGTAGGTACTACACTTATGTTAATCGTATTTTTTGTAGTTTGTGTCAAAATGGTAGGATAAATGTGTGAAAATATATCTGGTATTGGCTATTTTCACTAGCTTTCATGTGATACTCATATTATTATTGTACCAAAATATGTTTTTATCCCTCTCTTTATGAATCACAGCCATGTTTAAATGTTATACAAGTAAAGTAACAATACTGTTCAAAACTATTTCACTGCCACGAATAAAGCAAATTTAATGACACATCATGCTTTAAAATCCATTTAGCCGTTTAAGCTGCGGAATCTGTGAAAGCAATCGACATACACTCGAAAAACATTACTAGTTTTAATTTACTACACTTCTGGCATAAAGGACCATGCCCTAATTAAATAATTTATAAAATTCATTCTTCTGTGTGAAATTTTCGGCTTAATTTGTCACCTCGATAATGTTAATCCAGCATTATTTTTTTTAAATGCAACCAAATTTCTATTCTTTTTAAACAGTTTTAACAAAACACTAAGCTTTCCCACGAATATATTTTTTGCATTTTTATGGTTTTTACTGTAAATGAAAACATTATTAAATTCGCTAAGTTGCAGAAAAAAGGAATGGAATATTGTCCGCAAATATGTTGAATATTTTTATATTTTATTTTTGGAATAATAAACCGCGCTCGTTCAAATGCATGGCCCTTGTCTTAAAATTCAATGATGCTCAAGTAATTTGAATTCGATTCTTAATGATATTCCAAAAATAATTCGTATAATGATGTCTTAGGATATAATCGAGTCCAACATTCGTACTGCGGCAGTGCAACGGACATTTTCCTGTTTCATAACTTGTGAAACGAGAGGAGATTTGTCCCCAACTGTGGGACGTGTATATATTGTTACTTTACTTGTAATTACCATAACTTACTATTGATATTTCACACGGTCACGTAACTATTAAGAAAACTAATAATCTATAAGTACATAATACGAAATATTTATGCGTGGTAGAGCTACGCTGCAGCTTAGGTTGTAGTAGGGTCGGCTCAACCGGGGAAGGACCACGCTCTCACACAATACCAGCGTCAAATAGTAGCTTGATGCTGCTGTGTTTCGTATGGTGAGTGTAGAGAACCGGGGACCCGTTTTACTGGAATTAAAGCATACCATTTTAGTCCTCAGGGGTGACAACGCATTTGCATTTTGATTCTTAATCGAGGTTAAATGTAAATGTCTATGGGCCACAGAACCCACTTACCATCAGCTGTGGACTGTGGGCTCGTTTGTCACCCTAATTATATAAAATAAAACCTCTAAAAATTACTAGAATCAGGCGTTGCTTTGCAGAAATCCATTATATCCGTGTTATAAATTAATAATCAGTCCTTACTCCTAAGACTAAATAAGACATCATCATTACAGCCCTTCACAAGTCTACTGCTGAACATAGGCCTCCCCCAAGGTATGCCAAAAAGCACGGTCCTAAGCCACCTGCATCCATCGATTTCCTGCATGCCTTACTAGGTCGTCACTCCATCTAGTAGGGGGTCGCCCTACACTTCGCCTACCGGTACGAGGCTGCCATTCAGGGACCTTTTTTTCCCCAACGGTTGTCGGTTCTTCGAGCTATATTAAAACACATCATTATAATTTAATACGCGGTTCTCAGCTAATCAATTTTAACATCTTTAACCTCCAAGAAGCTGGTTCCAGTAAACTAGTCCAGAGGCCAGAGGACTATATTCAGGGTACTGAAGTCAAGTCAGGAAGACAGACACTAAACCATAGGATTTTTGTATATTGTCAACCACTTTTTAGACGAACATTTCATCATAGATACCAATTATACTATTCTATATTCACAAGGGAGATATGCTCCTATGCTATGAAAATTATCCTTTGATTATATACAAGTATATAATCAAAGGATAATTTACGAATTTTTGCTTACACACGTTCGGGGCTCCTGTAACCCGGGGGCCCATATCATTGATACGGCTGATACGGCGGTAGCTACGCCCCTGCTCTGTAGGAATAATATTAAGAGGCTTTGGTTTAAAAAGTTCTTTAGGGTTTCAGCTTAGCGAAAACACATTTCAAGCGTACTAGACAAAAAACTGAATCTCGGAAAAAATTTCTCAGAAATGCTGGGAGACCTGTGCCCAGCAGTAGGATGTGTCTAGGCTGTAACACAAAATGTTGAAAAATAATATAACATTAAATAAGTTACCTGCAAACAAACTCATTAGTAGAAGAGATTTTATATTTCTTACTTACATTTTAATTCCGATTACTTCGACCGAAGGAGACTGGAGAGGTATGCCTCGTGTGTACAACATATTTAATTGTGTGTTTTTTTTTAATATTACAAAACTTTTACACGTGTTGCAATGACTTATAAGCTTATTAAGAAAATGGAATATATTTTAGGTTAATTTTATTATTCATTAAAGCCCGAACTACAATATTTTTTATTACTTTCATTGTATGGGTGGAATTTCATAAAATTCGTTCTCAGTTGAACTCAAGACAACAAAAATAATAATTTCGTCAAATTTCAAGTCTCTAGACCTTATGGTTCCAGATATATCGTGAAGAGTCAGTACATAGGTGGAAATCTCTTATTATATATAAGATAAATAATAAATACTAAGATAAAGAATAAAGAAGATAATAAACAGTAAGTATAAGATTTATTGATATATATAATATAGCATTATACATAACATTAATTACATTAAAGATGGATCACACCTACCTAAATAAATTGAGATAGTAAAACTTTATTATAATACAAAATTCAACAATACAATCCTAAAGAGCCGTTTTATTAGCAAGAATTGCTCACTTAATATATAATATGGAAACGTCTCTACTTTTAAGGGATTATGTTTGTGTCTAATTAATAATTAGCGATTCAATGAATGTACCTTAGCGGTTACGGTAAAAGCTTTCATACCTATTTAATTTTCTCGGAAGATAAGTTTAACGGAAAATATTTAACAATGTGAGCGGAACTCATCGGTAAGTTATAGGTACTTCGAATAAACCTACGTAGGTCTTTTTACAAACGTATATGACAAATGACTTGGATTTGTCCATGTTTAATTTTTTTTATAACAACCTTTAATTATAAATGATAAGTTCGGATCTCGTTGCTCCCAATATAAATGTACGTTATTTTTTCTCTTTTTTTGCCAGCAACTCTACTTTTTTTAAGGCTGTGGGTTATTTTACGTAGTAAAAACTAAATAGATTTTGCTTTTTCATATTACGAATTGCTGATTTGTAATTCACATTTATATGTAAATCTTTTGTTTAGAGTGATTTATTTTCTTCTTAAATTCCCAAAAAAGATTTTTTTAGGGTAGCCGTTATAAGAAATAGTAGATATGTTATATTTTGGAAGAGACAGTGGCTAATGGCGGAGTGCGGACCGCGAACTCCCGGTGAACACGAATAAGTCGTGGGTTCAAATCCGTCATTCGACTACTGTACCACTCTTAACAAAATCGTTTTAGCTTATCAAGAGTGGTTGCAGGAAATACTAGTCACGTTAATAGCATTGCTAGTATAAAAAAAGTAAACCACAGTAGACTTTCTGTCGAAATCTTATTGTTCCAATCATCTCATTGGTGATGTCTGGAAACTTTGATGAATGACAAAAAGTGAAGAAGAGAAGAGAAAGAGAAGGTATAATAAAAAGTTCAGGTATAATAAAAATAAATGTGTCAGTTTTAATTTACGTGCGCGAGTTCATGATCTTTACAAATCTTTTTTTGCTGCTTTCTCTATTTTGAAAATTATTTAAAATTATTTGAAAGCATTTCTTGAAATCCCTTTTTAAAATAAATAATCAGGAAATTATAAAAATGGAAAAACTGTCTATGTAAAGCTAGTTTCTTTCTATCGCAGTTAATACGTTAAACACAAAATGGATAATATACCGCCATCTATGGGATCAAAAACCTTAACAGTACTAGGCTGCACTAAAAGTATCGGGAATGGGTATTTCCACTGTTCGTGTCATATTAAAATCTTTTTAATTGAAAACTCCTTGGTTTTAAAAATCGAATACCAATTATTTATTTAAAAAAAGATTGTTGGTCTTGTCACAAGGTTTTGTCAAACTTGTTTAGTCGTTGAGGAAATGGAATTGACTCGAGAAAATTCAAGAGCGATGTTTTGTTTATGACTTTCAAAGTGGTTTAACACAAAAACAGTTTGTTGACCGGATGATTTCTGCATTTGGTGATGAAGCCCCATCCAAAACCACAATTTATGGCTGGTTTGCTGAATTTCAACGTGGACGTGTCAAGCTCAATGATGATCCCTGTCAAGGTCGTCCAAAAACTGCAGTCACCCAAGAAAACGTTGATGCTGTGCGTAATCTGATAGAGGAAGATCGACATGTGACATACCGCGAAATTCAGGCAACTTTAGACATTGGCATGAGTCAAATACAAATAATCTTGCATGAACAATTAGGTGTAAAAAAGTTGTTTTCCCGATGGATACCGCATTCGCTCTGTGAAGAGCAAAAAGCGGCTCGCGTTACTTGGTGCGTCAGAACTCTCGAAAGATTCCATGCAGGATCCTCAAATGCTGTATATAACGTGATCGTATCAAGTGACGAATCCTAGATATACGCGTACGAACCCGAAACAAAAAACGAAGAGATTTTCATCACCTGAAGAAGCCTACAAAACGGCCATTTTGGAGACCCCAACTTCCGAATGGAATGGTTGCTTCAATGATTGGTTCCATCGTAATCATCATCATCGAAAAATGTGTCAAATTCGCGGAGAATACTTCGAAAAGCAATAAATACATTTTTAAATAGTAATGTTGTGTCACTTCCTTGATTCCCGAAATTTTCAGTGCTGCCCTCGTAGTGACTGACTAAATGTCACTTTTTGGCTGATACCGAGGACGAAACTGATTATACGACTCTTGCTGTTAAAGTTTAAGTTACATCCTATATACGTCCCCGCTGCTAGGTACAAGCATCCTCTCTTTTTTTGTGAAGGTTTTAGGCAAGGTAATGTCCGCCGCGCAGTTCCAATACGTGTTGGCGAACTTCACATGTTTTTGAATTATTTTTCTTATTTCTCAGACATGGTTTTCTAACGATGTTTTCCGTAGCCACCGAGATAATAATGAGAACGTGGTAAATCAGCACTTAAAACTGCAACCAACAATTTTGTCGGTGCCGGCGTGGACGGAACCCGGCTCTTAATGTGACTTTCGGCCAATGTAATTGTAGTAAATGTAAATGTAAAAAAGCGGCTGAAACTCCATAATTTATGTGCTTTAAGGACATAAGGTGCAAGGAGATAAAAACAAAGAAATCATTATTCATTATTACAGCCTGTCAAAAGTTCTTAGCTGTACATAGGCATGTCCCATAGATTACAGGAGGGTCACGAGCAACCTGCATCCATCGACTCCATGCACGCTTCTTTGGACTGCAAAAACATCTAGTGCGGAGAGGCCCAACACTGCACTTGCTTACGAGACTGCCACTTAAGAAATTTTTACTCTATCGTTTGTTGGTTCTTGGATGGGGCTCCATAGCCAGCTATCGGCTTACTGATCCAGAGATAAGTTATTCTTATTGTTTTATTTTCCGGACTCTTGCTACGGGTTTTATTCCGCAGAGAAATGCCGAGCTAAGGCTTTTCCATCGCACGCTAAATAGCCTTGAGCTCCCTTATACAGCCAGTAGTGAAGGAACAAGTTTTCTGTTTCGTGAGTCATCATTAGCATCACGCATTGATTGTGCTTTTTTGTATTGATTGTTTGAGGTATGTCGGACATGAAGATATTATCACTATCGTCCAAACATGATTCAGTCGAATTAGATCTGTCAGTTGACATCTTGTTTAATTAATGACTTACATAGTTGAATATATTGTCTTTAAATGCAGCGATGAAATTTCGAGTGTAGAACGTTAGACATTTTCTCATTATTCTGGATTGGCTAGCGTTTTACTCTGATTTTATACCTAGAAAACCATCATAGCACCATAAGCTAACTTCAACTGTTGCCGAGTCTACATGCGGGATGATTCGTAACTCTCAATAACTGGACGTAGACACGACTCAAAAAAAGGATATCGGTCCGTAGTTCTTCAAGACAGTTTTATCAGCTTTGTTAATGAATAATAAAGTGCAAAGATACCTAAGTAGTTTCAGCTACACTTCTATAACTGATAAAATAATTTATAAATACTGTAATTTAAAAACCGGTCTAGAAGTAAGTAATGTAGGTAAGAAGTAGGAAGAGTTAAACATCCTTATATTATGTATGCTAAAATTAGAAGTTTATGGCCACGTAAATTAGATTTGCTGACGTCATAGATTTGACCTACAGCACTAAACAATTCTTCCCTAGGGATTTGTACGCAAGCCGAGGTCAATGGCGAGGTCGCATGGCGCGCTACGCTATTGTTATTTCTAAAATGTATTTCGATTTTGGTTGTTAAATGAAAACTTCGACTGATTTTGGCAGAAGGCCGTATGTTCTTCCGAAGGTGTTTTTTAACCGAAGGTGGTCGATGTCGACCGAAGCTGAAGTTTCAGTCGGACTCAAAAATAAATAACTTAAAATATTATCAGATGCAATATTTGCTGTTTTTTTTAAATTAAAGTGTAAATATCACATCTTACTAAGAATGTAATAACATTATAATATAACCCGCTATTTTTAAATTTTAATATGAAATCAAATTTAACAGGAAACATTAAGAAAGAAAAAGACATTTAATAAATATTTCTCATACCATGGCTGTTAACACAATTAGTATCAATAACCATGTTAATAAAATTAGACGTGATCAAATTTGTAAAATTAGTTAGGTATATTTAATTTCATCTTTTTGGCTAAACGATATGTTCAAAAGTTTCAATTATTTAAAACTAAAATGTTTACCAAATAAAATTTTCTTGTGTACAGATAATATATTTGTGAAAAGGAATTATCAATTTACTAATTATCATAAACGTCGCCCATATTATTCGAAAGATTTGTTTTATTTTTGTGAACAAATAAAGAGTTCAGAAAAGAAATAGGTTGTGGGGGCTTTTATTAGGCGTTGTCCTTTTGGCACCGCGGATCGAAAGAACTAAAGATGCCTTTTCCGTGATGTTAGTACTGTTAGCCAGTTGGCTTTTACAGCTTTATAGAACTCAGACACTAAATAGGATGGGAGATTCATGATTATGAGGACAACGATGATGATGATAAGGATGCCAATTATCTTCTAACGTCAGTTTTTCGTTACGGTGTCCACTTATATATACTAAGATGAACGTGGACAAAACAAAGGTCATGTGTAATGTTCATGTCACACATATGCCGGTAGTTGTTGAGAGCACTAAGCTAGAAGTTGTTGACGAGTACGTTTACCTGGTACAAATAGTCCAACTAGGTAATTCCAACTTCGACTGAGAGGCCGATCGACGGATTCAACTCAGCTGGGCAGCGTTCTGGATATTACGACATATGTTCTCGACAGGTGTACCTCAAAACCCGAAAACGAGATTGTACAACCAGTGCGTGTTTGCAGTGATGACTTATGATTGCTGGCCGTATGAGGACGCTCAGCTCAGCTTCTCGTCAGGTATACCTCAATCTCTGAAAACTAAAGTGCAACCAGTGCGTGTTGCCAGTGATGACTTACGGATCTGAGACGTGGTCCTTCACTGCTGGCCGTATGAGAACGCTCAAGGTCGCTCAACGAGCTACGTAGAAAGCTATGCTCGGGGTTTCTCTGCGTGACAAACTTAAAAATGAGAATATCCGCAGTAGAAACAGAGTGAACGATATATCCCGACGGATTAGTAAGCTGAAGTGGCAATGCCGACCATGTAGCTTGAAGAACTTGTGAATAAGAGGGATCTGTGAAGGGCTGTAATGATGATACGTATATATATATATATATATATATATATATATATATATATATATATATGTTTATACTGTATTTATGTAGGTATATATATAATTTTAACCCTTACTATTCTTATTATTGCTGCAGTCCATATTCGGATCCTTCAATCTAAGCGATAAACTTAACAATCCGACTACTACAATACACAATTTTAAGCAACTTGAATATACATTCAAACTTAAAGTGAGAATGCCGCATATTTTATAGGAAAGAACAAACTCAGTCTCGTTTCCACGGCCATTTATCTTCTTGTCCGTCAATAAAACGAAAGTTTCTTCTATCAAATCTTAACTGGATTTAAAAATGGTATAAGTTTAACAATATAATAAAAAACAAGAGAATACGAACAGAAGAGGAAATAAAAGAGCAGAACCTATGGCAACGCTTTAGTAAAATCTACTGAAAGTGACCGGTATCTGCTGGTAATGGGACCTCAAAACTCAATATTGAAAGCAAAGCGAAGGGGTGCCATCTTTCATCAGGGTGATGTTAGTTCGACATATATCCCCCATTGGTCTATGTAAAATCATCGGAATATGTAAATATCAGGGTGTTAAAATGATAAATTTTCCCTTATTCCCGTGATCATGACAATTTTACAAAATAATTTTAATGGCAAAAATATAATTTTAGTGTAAAAGTTAAAATTACCCGTTTAGCTTTTTTAAAAAGAAATCATAAATATATAAAATTTACTCTTTCTTTTTCATGAAAATATGTTCCATTCATTTCAATTTAATTTCGGCTAGTACTTTCGCAATCATCCTAATGAAGTGTCAACATGAGCATGGAAATGAAGATAAAACGGACTGTTTAAACTAAACTACTTTTAAATGGAGGTCAATTTTTTTTAAATGAAAAATGTTGATATATAAATGCGACTAAAATAAACCTTAACATACATTAAATATTTTTTTTTGACTTTTATTTCGATTTTGAATCGATTTGAATCCATAAAAAAGATTGCACTCAGACCCGCCCGACTACACGTCTATCTCCATCATCTCCATGTTTTCCAGAATAATGGAATTCATTATACACTGCCAGCTCATGAGGTACCTTGGAATCACCAGCTGATTATTGACCGCCTTTAAAGTTTCGTCGGGGTCGATCAGTTGATGATCTTCTGGTCTACCTGAATCATTGATGGCGAGGCGCACGCCAGGGCATCAGGCGAACCGCACGCTCGTTTGCTTCCTCTACTATAAAAAAATCACATTTCATCTCAGTAATTGGGAGAATTCACATGGTGGATGCTAAAGAAAAAATAGTATTTAGAGATATATTAGGCCAAAATAAATCGAACTTAGTGTGACTATATCCTTTTTCAAGAATAAATTAACGCCCGGGCTCCATCCGTCAATTTACATGAGTAAGAGATTATAACGGATTCAACCAACATCCAAATGAATGGCTTGAGCTCTTCGTACTTATTACCAACGGAAAAATCGTGGTGATTTTGATAGCAGAATACATCGATTGTGTTATTTCCTCTCCTAAAAATTATAAGTTGCCTGTGAAAACTCAAAAAGCAAAATTCCTCAGAGTTTCTTGAAACTTCGACATTGAAGTGCAGTGATATGTTTACATACGAAAAACAAAGCGTAGCGTGCTATGGATTTAGATTTTTCTTTTTGACTTTCATTAGGAAGATGGCGCTGACCATCTCCAGGTCTGTTTCACTCTGCTGTCTCATACTAGACAAATGTTAAAATATGGGGTAGTCGATATTCCTACACCGCCATTACGAGTTTAAGGCTTCCTTTATCTTTCTAATTCATTAACTCTTCTGAATAATAAGTTTACTCTAATGGAAACGCAGTATTGTCTTCTGTTGCAGCATATCCAATAATGTAGCTTACTCGAGTTGCGGATAAGTTTCGGTATACCAGTAACTAGGTTCTATAGAAGTTCTCAATATTTATTATTGGTCAAAACTATTGATATAATTTAAGTCGAGGAATAGTTAAGTTTTAACTAGAAAACTAAAACAAGACAATTAAATTAATTGTTTCAGTTCTGTATCAGGTTACTAAATATTTATATTTTTGCTATGTAAATAAATGAGGTAAATATAAAAAAACAACCACTTAATATAATAATGATATGAGAGTATGAAGGTATTGATTAAATCCATATAATAAATGAGATTTAATCGTAAGCCTGGCTACGGTGGCGACCATGGTAACGGCGGGGCAGGGGGTGCTAAGAATCTCCGGTGGAGGTTCGGTTGCCACCTACGACGACTCGACCTGGCAATGTATAACGCACGCACCCTGAGGACTGACGACAAGATACTGGAACTGGAAGAAGAAGTAGACAAGTTGCGCTGGCATATTATTGGATTATCTGAGGTCCGAAGAGAGGGGGAGGACACGGTAATCCTCGAGTCCGGCAACTTGTTCTATCACCGGGAGGGCGACCATCTGTCCAAAGGAAGTTGCGGACTTATCGTTCACAAGTCTCTCGTCAACAACGTTCTAAAGATTGGGAGTGTGTCGACGAGGGTCGCGTACCTGATACTCAGAATCACCAAACGGTATTCGCTAATGGTCATACAGGTCTACGCACTAACCTCAGCACATCCCGATGAGGAAGTGGAGGAAATGTATGAGGATATTTCTAGAGCCATGCATTCCTCCAAAACTCACTACACGGTGTTGATGGGAGACTTCAACGCAAAACTAGGTACAAGAGAAGGCGGTGAGCTGAAGTTAGGGAAATTTGGAGTAGGGCAACGGGACCATAGGGGCCAGCAGCTGGCTGACTTTAAGAAGAAAGAGCGACTCTTTGTGCTGAACTTTTTCTTCCAGAAGCGGCCCCACAGGAAGTGGACCTGGTCGAGCCTCGACAGTTCGACAAAAAATGAGATTGACTTCATTATGACGACCAGACGCCAACTGTTCAGTGATGTCTCAGTGATCGCAAGGGTGAAAACCGGCAGCGATTACCGAATGGTTAGAGGCACACTGAACCTAAACGTTAAGTTGGAGAGGTCTCGTCTAATGAAGTCAACGCTCCGTCCCCCTCGTGCTCTAATCCAGAATCCCGAAACCTTTCAGCTCGAGTTACAAAACCACTTTCAGTGCCTAGAAGATTGCAATGCAGTGGACGATATGAATGACAAGCTCGTGGAAACTGTCCATGCGGTCGGAGCTAAGGTCTGCAAGACCCGCCGCAGAAGAACACAAAAACTCTCCGATCATACTCTTAATCTCATGGCTGTTAGACGGGAGACGAGGTTGCAATCGTCAACAGATTTGACAGCATACAGGAAACTGAACAGACAGATCTTTATATTTAAATTGAAATACGATACGTCACTCACCTTCAATTTGCCGACGATATTCCTTATGGCAGAATCGCTGGAGGACCTTAGCACTATGCTCAATTACCTCAACGGATAGGTCTTAAGATGAACATGGACAAAACAAAGATCATGTTTAATGTCCATGTCACACCTATGCCGGTAGTTGTTGGGAGCACTAAGCTCGAAGTTGTTGACGAGTACGTTTACCTGGGACAAATAGGACAAATACTAGGTAAGTCCAACTTCGACCGAGAGGTCAATCGACGGATTCAACTCGGCTGGTCAGCGTTCGGGAAATTACGACACATCTTCTCGTCAGGTATACCTCAATCTCTGAAAACTAAAGTGTACAACCAGTGCGTGTTGCCAGTGATGACTTACGGATCTGAGACGTGGTCCTTCACTGCTGGCCGTATAAGAACGCTCAAGGTCGCTCAGCGAGCTATGGAGAGGGCTATGCTCGGAGTTTCTCTGCGTGATAGACTCAGAAATGAGGATATCCACAGTAAAACCAGAGTGACCGATATAGCCCAACGGATTAGTAAGCTGAAGTGGCAATGGGCTGGCCATATAGCTTGAAGAACCGATAACCGATGGGGAAGAAAAGGTTCTCGAGTGGCAGCCTCGTTCCGGTAGGCGTAGTGTAGGGCAATCCCCCACTAGATGGAGTGACGACCTGGTAAGACATGCAGGAAGTCGATGGATGCAGGTGGCTCAGGACCGTGCTTTGTGGCATTACTTGGGGGAAGCCTACGTTTAGCAATGGACTTGTGAAGGGCTGTAATGATGATGATAATGATGATGATGATGAATATATCGACCGCATCAAAATAGTTTACAGTTTTACAATTGCTTTCGCTCCCTATTTTCTCCTTAGGAGTACAGTAGGTACTCAAAAAGTTTTAAACACGTGTTCTAATTGAAGCAAGTTAATTATTGGATCAAAACTACTGAAATACGTGTCTCTTCACCTTAATGTAAAAAATTATTTACTTTACTTAAAAATTAATCAATTTATATTTAAGGAGTAGCTAGAGGAAAGGGTTCTGTAAAATTTTAAATTATTTATTATCCATAATTATCATAATTTCGTTTAAAGAGTATCCCCACCGCCTTAGAAGTAAAATAAACATTTTTCTTCATGCATCACATGACCTTCGTCTGATCAATTTGCGGTTAGATTTTCAGATGATGCGTATTTAAAAAAAACCATACAAATATTCGGGCTTATTATTTTGAGTTGTTACCAGAATAATTTAAAAATTAATCGCCTCGTAAAATAAAAAGTTTCATACAAACTGTAACACCCTACCTCACCCTCTAAGGGGTTAAATTTTGCGAAATCTTTTCTTAGTGGACTCTCAAATAATAAAAGGCACCAAATTTCAAATTTCTATATCAAGCGGTTTGGGCTGTGCCTTGATAGATGAGTCCGTCACTCAGGACATCCTCTTGCTGTTGGTGAGTGGCGATACTACGGGCCGTAACCGAGTTTTCCCGGAGAGATTGTGATCCCCCATCTTTGGCTTGTTTGGTCAGCTAGACAGCTGGAGCACTAGAGCTTAGAGCCAAACTTACAGTGCTTGTTGGCGACGAAGAACGAGACGCACCTCTTTTCAGTGCTAAAGTTTAAAGTTTGAAGGGTGGAAATGTAAAATGTCATAAAGCTGTATAATGTATTTCAGCCTGCATACTCACCACTCTACATCCTTAAGGCGACACCGCGAAAAAATGCACCTTTCATCGAATAGTGTAGGACTATGACACCACTAACGAAAGTGGAATTTTGATATAGGTAAATTCATGTCTTTATCTTGAATTTGCTTGTTCAAAAACACGATTGATGACGATATTTGCGAAAACACCTCTAAAAAATCACTATAGTTGAAATTACAACGAAATCACTTAATCTAATGCTTGGGAATGACTCAAATATATTCATAACATCAATATTCATAATTTACTTGCTCATTATTTTGATTACTTAAATCAATCATTTTTTTAAAAATATTTTAAGATTCTGACAATTTCTAAGCGCTTTTAATCGTCGCGGGCGCTACGCAAGTTTAGACCTTATGACGGCGTTTTTTCAAGTGTTTATAGAAATTATTTATTCACTTGGATCAGTACGGCGATAGCCTGGAGCCACGCCACGGAGCATTTTCGATATGTCGTCTTAACTGCTAAACATAGTTAATGTTGCAACTCGCAGTTAGTTGAGATTGCAGAGTGAGGTGCCCATTTAGTAAGCGGCGAATCGCTACCTGCCACCGTTTATCCATTATGACACGATAACATCAGGTGTCCCGAGTCTCTCCTCAAAAGCACTGTATCCCTATCTAAGGAGCATCCTAAACCTTATGCCCAATACTTTAAAAAAATTTGCCAATAGTTTTTAAGTAAGTAAGTTTTGTGGCTCTTTTTCTGATACATTTTCATTATATACTTGTATGCGTAAAGAAGCCTACAACGTACACCGCCACATTACAAAGTACAGTAAAAAAAGGCCTCTGCGTGTAGGGTCTGTGTAAGTCTATTAAATGACTGGAGCACAACATACCTGAGATCACGAAGTTCAGATACAACACAGTAATATTGAAGATAAATTTATTAAAGAACTGTTGTGTTATCGAACAATTATTCATTTAGGTACTTTTTAATTACTATTTACTGATTACATTCTGATGGAGTGTGCAAAACCTTGTAAATTTATTTTTGAATCAACTTATAGTACTACTTAGTATACAGATCAATTAAGCTAAATTTACTATTATAATATGTCACTACCATGCCCGTTGGAACACTGTTTTTCCTATAATTTATCGAGTGAAAGGGAACGGAAATTATTGAGTTCATAGCACGCCTCATCGGGACGTTAATGTAAACGTTAATTGCAAAAGATTAATAACAATTTTATGATGAACTTCATCTAATTGACTACTTATGAAAGTTTTGTTTATTTTTGATTGATTATATAACCATTTTTGAAATATAAACATAAACACTCACGCCTGTCACCCAGAGGGGTAGACAGAGACTACACACTTCCACTTGACACTAAAAGACACAACTCCCTCGCCTCCTCCACATAATAACCATACATGCTCGTCGATTAGGGGTACTCCTGAGTTGATTTTTGAAATATATATTTCTGATTTATATATTTTTGATTATACATATTTTTATACAATTTAAAACTCCAACAGTCGATTTGTGATGCATTAACATACAATTTTATGTGGTTAAGCCATACTGCAGCTATATTATGGTTGCAGCATGAATGGGTCGGCCTGACCGGGGTAGGAGCAGGCTCTCACAAAATACTGTGATTCGTATGGTGAGGGTAGAGAAGCAGAGACCCTTTTGTAAAACGAGGCATTCCATCTTAGTCCTCAGAGCTGGCAACGCATCTGCATTTTGATTTTTAGTTGAAGATAAATGTATATAGTCTATGGGCCAGAGCATCATCCCCTTACCATCAGGTGGACTATGTGCTCGTTTGTCACCCTTATTATAGACAAAAATACATGCAACATATTCGAAATGTAAAATTTCCTTACGTGTTTTACGCCCGGGGCCCCGGTTATTGCCCCCCCCTCCTATTTTAAATATTACTTTAAGGTTTAAATACTTTATAATGGACATCGTACAACACGCAGATGTGAATAACGATCCGGAGCAAGTCTTATACGGCACTATACCGATAATATATCGGACATAAGTCTGTCTTTCTTTGTCTGATCTGTCTGTCTTGTCTTTTCTATGTAGGACCTCTTTTCTAGTTGCCTCGTTAGTATAGTGGTCATATGAGGCCCCGGATTCGAATCCCAGATCAGGCCAAACTTATTTATTGGGTTTTTCACTTTTCACTCCGTGCCTCGGAAACTCGGAAAGCACGTAAAGCCGTTGGTCTTGTACTAAATCTCTCTCCGATTGTGTCGGATTACCGTCGCATCGGACTATAAGAGGGAGTGAGTGCTCCTGACTTCCGCATACACTCGGGCACTATAAATCTATCCTGCGCATAGACATTGAGACTGGCCCCCGTGACCGAAATTCGGAATAATAATATTATCAATTATGAAAAGAAAAGTGGACTAATGATTAATTATCTTTTAGTTTATTTCGAAATATGACAGCTATTTGAATTTCACGACATCGGCCAGTATGATTTCTGTACCTTCACATTGTTTTTTAAACACGTAATGTAATGATTATGAAATAAAAATAGTACCACAAGCGCTCCATATATAGCGATAAGTTTTCTTATGGAATGAAAAAAAAAATAGCTTCGAAAAATAGGATCGGAACCACATAAACGTATACGCAACGTTGGATTGAATCTCTTAAAATCATTTAAAATCAATTTTTATTCGATTTAGATACTAATATACATTTAATATACATTTAACTATATATTAATAATAATGATAATGTCTTTCAATAAGAATTAATACATTTAATTCTTATTGAAAGACATTTTTTACCTTTTTTACATTTTACCATCGGTTCGGAAAAGACTTCTGTACTGGAAAGAATGAGCTAGACACCCAGCTAGATTTTTTTTAATAAAATTAATTCACAATATGTTTTATACAAGTAGAAATCAATTTATCATCTAGAAACAGCTTTAGCAGCGATCGCCTAATTTCTAGAGGTTTATTATCAATCATTCACTCTTTACTAATATAATAACTTATTAATAACAACATTTAAATTTTTTCATAGATATGACCTGCAAATTTTCTGGGACTTTAATGTTGAATCGTATACTCGTACATTGCCCCATGGAGGAATTACTGACTTTTTGGAATCGAGTATCTTGAGCTTGTTCCTAGTATTTACAGAATGTATATCACTATTTTATATAAAAGTATTTTTATTTTTGTGAATACATACATTACATTTTTGTAAATATACTGAGTGGTGAAAGTTAATACATTTTTTTTAAATTTTACTCAAATAATAATATAAATAATATAAATTGCTTTTCTGTAAAACAAAAATAGTTTCAATGTCAGTCGCATTACCCCGTAGCTAGATTCCATGTGACATTATGCTATGAAAATAACTAAAATAAACTAATCTAGCTATTTCAACACATATAAGCTCTCTAATCTTTCTAGAGCATATTCTGCAAAACGAAGTTTGCTCATCATCATCATCATCATCACAGCCCTTCACAAGTCCACTGCTGAACATAGGCCTCCCCCAAGTAATGCCACAAAGCACGGTCCTGAGCCACCTGCATCCATCGACTTCCTGCATATCTTACCAGGTCGTCACTCCATCTAGTGGGGGGTCGCCCTACACTACGCCTACCGGTACGAGGCTGCCACTCGAGAACCTTTCTTCCCCATCGGTTATCGGTTCTTCGAGCTATATGGCCGGCCCATTGCCACTTCAGCTTACTAATCCGTTGGGCTATGTCGGTCAATCTGGTTTTACTGCGGATATCCTCATTTCTGAGTCTATCACGCAGAGAAACTCCGAGCATAGCCCTCTCCATAGCTCGCTGAGCGACCTTGAGCGTCCTCATACGGCCAGCAGTGAAGGACCACGTCTCTGATCCGTAAGTCATCACTGGCAACACGCACTGGTTGTACACTTTAGTTTTCAGAGATTGAGGTATACCTGACGAGAAGATATGTCGTAATTTCCCGAACGCTGCCCAGCCGAGTTGAATCCGTCGATTGACCTCTCGGTCGAAGTTGGACTTACCTAGTCGGACTATTTGTCCCAGGTAAACGTACTCGTCAACAACTTCGAGCATAGTGCTCCCAACAACTACCGGCATAGGTGTGACATGGACATTAAACATTATCTTTGTTTTGTCCATGTTCATCTTAAGACCTATCCGTTGGGAGGCACTATTGAGGTCATTGAGCATAGTGCTTAAGTCCTCCAGCGATTCTGCCATAAGGACTATATCGTCGGCAAATCGAAGGTGAGTGATGTACTCGCCATTGATGTTAATACCGTATCCTTTCCAGTCCAGTAGCTTGAAAACGTCTTCCAAAGCAGCGGTGAAGAGTTTCGGGGATATAACGTCACCCTGTCTTACACCTCTCTGCAGTTGGATAGGTTTCGAGCTCTGGTTCTGTACTCGGATAGCCATCGTAGCCCTACTGTACAAACACTTCAGCACTTCAATATACCGACAGTCAACTTGGCACCGCTGAAGGGACTGCAGCACCGCCCAAATTTCGACGGAATCAAAGGCTTTTTCATAGTCCACATACGCCAGGCAAAGTGGCAAATTGTACTCTTCAGTCTTCTGTACAATCTGCCGCAGGGTATGTATGTGGTCTATGGTACTGAAGCCTTTTCGGAAACCGGCTTGTTCGGGAGGCTGGAAGTCGTCGAGTCTGCGTGCGAGACGATTCGTAATGACTCTCGAAAACAGCACGTAGACGCGGCTCAGAAGGGAAATCGGTCTGTAGTTCTTCAAGAGAGCGTTGTCGCCTTTCTTAAAGAACAAGACCACCGCACTTCTGCTCCACGCCTCTGGAGTAGTGCCACCATGGAGGACGGAATTGAAGAGCTTCTGAAGGACTTCAAGTACCGGTGTTCCACCCGCTTTCAGAAGCTCCGCTGTAATTCCATCCTCGCCTGGGGCCCTGCCGTTTTTAAGGTGCTGGAGAGCCATTCTAATCTCGCTTAGACTGACGTCCGGGATATCATCGGAATAGTGTCGGATAAGACTTGCTCTTGGATCGTTACTCACACTTGCGTGTGGCTCCAACGATGATGTGTACAGCTGCCCATAGAACCTCTCAATCTCACTCAAAATCTCAGGTGTCCCGGAAACGATGCTGCCACACTCAGTCTTCAGCCTTGACAGTTGGCTCTTTCTGGCAGACAGATCTCTGGCAAAGACTTTGGAGCCCTGGTTCCGCTCGATCGCTTCTTTAATACGAGCAGTATTAAAGTTGCGTAAGTCTCGCCGCATGCATTTGGAGATCTGTCTGTTCAGTTGCCTGTATGCTGTCAAATCTGTTGACGATTGCAGCCTCATCTCCCGTCTAACAGCCATGAGATTAAGAGTGTGATCGGAGAGTTTTTGTGGTCTTCTGCGGCGGGTCTTGCAGAACTTAGCTCCGACCGCATGGACAGTTTCCACGAGCTTGTCATTCATATCGTCCACTGCATTGCAATCTTGTAGGCACTGAAAGCGGTTGTGGAACTCGAGCTGAAAGTTTTCGGGATTTTGGATCAGAGCACGAGGGGGGACGCACGTTTGCTAGCTAGTTTTAAATATGTGAGGGCTCCACTGAAGCTTCCCGTCAACTGTAACTGCGACAAGTCTCGGTATCAATATGGTAAGCAATGTAACGCACCGTCAACGCCACCCTTAGGGTCAGTTTACACCGAGACGGGACGTGACACGACGATGCTTGAAAAGGCCAGTGGTGTCACACGGTGTAACTTGACGTCGCGGGGCGCATCGTTAAGTCGCTGGCAGCGCTCCGCTCTTGCAGGCTGCGCCTAAGGCCTACTGTCCATAGCGGCGTAGCTTCGTAGACGCGAATTCGTCATTATACGCTTGGTGTACGCCTGCTTGCAGCTTACATGCAAAACTATGTAACTCTGTCGACGGAGCGGCAACGTCGCGCTCGCGTCGCTGCATGCAGGCTTCATGGCGCCTACCGTACCGCATGTCATACGCCCGAGCGTACATCGAGTGAGCGCACGTGTTTATTTTCGTAAAAATGGCGTCAGCGGCCACGAAATTTGTTCAGATAGTAGAAAAATATCCATGTTTATACAACAATAATTTAGCTGAATATTCTAGAAAATATTTAACTGAAAAGGCTTGGAGTGAGGTGGCGAATGAAATGCAATGGACGAGTGAGTGTCGACTTTATTTATTTTGTACTTAAATACTTAACATTTATTCAATTATACAATTATTCCACTACCATGGCAGAGCAACATTAGGCTGTAAAAAGTAATTTGCTAAATAATTACGTAAACCGTTTGGTGTACTTAGAAATGTCATGTCGTCATGTCGGTATCAAAATTGGTGCACGATGAATATTGGAACTACTTGAATAGTTTGCAGTGGTTGTGTATTGAACACCATCATATCTCCGTATGTAATTATGCAAAATACATGCGCACTGTACTATTGAAATTATTTTTGAGTATTTACGGTACGATATAGCTTTCAGTAGTACTTGAAATTTTTGTGACAACATTCCAAAACACATTCAATACTTTTGCGTCCGCGACTTAAGGGAATATAGTAAGTCAGCTCAAATTCTAATTTCGCCCCCACTTCCCCGCGCGTCGTATGCTATGTACCGATGTGTTTGTAATCACTAATACTGTAAGTAAATAGGTTGTTAGACACTTATTTCATTATGTTTATCATATTTATGCCTGTTTCTTAACGCCAACCCAGTCGCTTCTTATTTTTATCACGGTTATTTCCTATTTTAATTTTACGTCGTCCTATTGCGTAATGTGTATTCTGATAGTAAGCGACACAACTTCTCCCTCCAAAAGCCTAAGCGATACTAACGGGGCGACAGGAATCAAGCTTCAAGACGCCGATAGTTTAGGTAATTTCTTTTTACAGTGAAAATAATGGTATTTTAAAAAAGTAAATAACATAAGCACTGCTTTATAGTTAGTTCAGTTAGTATGCAAAGTTTCATGATCTTATTTAAAGTATTTTATAAATAAAATACTTTAAATAAGATCATGAAACCGCTGTTTATTGTTCAGTTTGGAGGTAACTTTGGATTTTTTTCTATCGAGAAAATTTTACGGAATCGTGTTTTCGTCTAACATAGTCCTTAACATTAATCCTCAACTTTACCATATATTTATTTCAAAATTAATGCTGCAATACTTTCAGCATAACGGAGGATCTTGCTAAGCCATTTGAGGTTATATTTCCCCTTAACCTATAACTGTAAATTCTTTTCACATTATCCAGATTTCTAACTGAATATGGTCTCAATAAATTTTTCCTCAGAGGGAATGCATTATCTCACACAAAGTAGTAAGTAAAACGATTTCCAGTGGCATCATTTGGCAATGGTGTTAATTCAGTTGGGATGCTTAAACCTTCCCTTTCCAACCAGTGCCCAAGCGCTGATACATGGAACATGCCCCCGTCACTGTTCCGTCCCGCAAATCCACATTCAATGCTCGTAAAGTATCCATCTGCATCACAGCATCCAAGCAAAATAATAGAATGATACCCCTTATAATTGTAGTTGTCTGAACCTGTATTAGGGAATTTCTGTATCCTGATGTGCTTACCGTCAATAGAACCCAAGCCATTGGGTAGATTCCAAAGTTCATAATACTTTTTCGCAATTTCTTTCCATTCATCAGTAGTTGGTACAGGCATGTACGTATCCTTCAATGCATTCCATATTATTTTAGTCGTTTCTGATATTACGCGTGACATTGTACATTCTCCTCGGGCAAAGTAAAGTCCTAATGCTCGAAACGAACAGCTTGTAGCTAAATACCTGAAAATAAATTATATTTTGTTTATTTTATTATCAGTTTATTATGCACAAAATACAGCAGAGCTATTTTGTCGGTTATCAATAAAAGCGATGGTCACTACATCTAGATTACGTACTACGGATTGTCAAAACGTCGTCTTGGTACTGGTTATCGTCGGTTACCAACTAGAATGATGAAACGTAACATCTAAACATTTCATAGTCCGTAATTTAAGTGTAGTGAGTATCGTTTTTGTTTTTGATTGAGTTTAATAGCCCTGCAAACGTCAATCTTTTAAATATATATTTGTGAATAGAAAATCCTCAAGTTAGTACCTAAGTATTTAGATGTAATGAAAATCTGTTTGTTTCAGTAAACGATTGTAAGGAAAAATGGAAAAATATTAGAAACGGTTTTGTTCGAAGTTTAAAACCGAAGGCTAGTGAATCTGCTACCACCAGAAAAAAATACTATTTGCACGATAAGATGCAATTTATATTACCATACGTAAAACCAGTCGTTCACATTGAAGAAAATGGATATTTACTAAATCCTGAATTATCGCCTCTCAATCAGGAACCTGCGTCCACCGAAGAGCGGGACGTTGATTCTAACAGGAATATTACGGAAGAAACTAATTCAGAAACTCTTTCCCATGTTGAAAAGCCGTCGTCGTCGTTCCAAAAACAAAAAAAAACTAATTAAACCTGTTAGTAACGAAGCTTAAAATGGCTTTTGTGGACTGGCTAAAAAGCAAAAAACCTAATGAAGATGATCCACGAAAAATGTTCCTTCTGAGCTTGCTACCCGACATACAAAGTCTTTCAGATGAACAAATGAGCGCCTTTGGAATAAAAGTGTTGATTCTTCTAGAAGAAATTAAAAAAAACCAATGTCTTCAGTAATCCAGTCACAGCTGCACCAATATAGAGACTATTCTCCGATTTCCTCCGTTAATTCCCATATTCCACTGGTGCCACCCACACCTTCTCCAATAAATTATTCCACCGACTCACAAGTTTTCTCTGGGTATTCACAACCACAAGCTTTAACACTGACTCCTATTAATTATTCCCAAAATATTAACGATTTTGAAGATTTTGCAATAGAATAAACATGATATACATGTCCATTTTTCAACTGTGATTTTGCATGATAATTAAATAAAAAATATTTTAATTAAAATTGTTTTCCTTACCGCAATGTTATTAATATCCTTTCATCTGGGCTGACACATTCTCGCATATTGGTGTTTTGTTTTTGTAACAGAGGGGCTAAGATTTGCAGTAAATTCTGATAAGTAGTTTTACTCATTCTATAGAACAAGTGAAATACACTATCATCTTCTAATAATTCTCTTGCCGCAACAAACAATCTGATTTTTTTCCATATATGGATGCACCCAATATAATCGACGTCTTCGGCGTCGAATGTAGTAATAAGCCAAAAATAACGACTTCTTCGTTCTACGACATTCTCACAAATGATTGTAAACGTACGCTAGCTATACGCCTCCTGGACAGAGTTGAGTACGCTGGGCTGCACAAGCTGCACGACGTATTTTGAAGCGTCTATGAAGCTATGTCTCCGTGGACAGTAACGTTAACGAAGCACGGCTGCGTCGTGATGCGTCGCGCTACGCCGCGAGGAATCACGTATATTTGTTATTATTTATATATTGTTGTATATTTTTGTATAGCAAATAAAACCATATTTTATATCGAAATAGAAAGTCATAAAAGTGCGACACGAAATCGAAATCGGACTATTTGATTCATACAGTAGTAATTTTTCATTTTTAATATCTCATTATATGTCATGTGTTATCATATGAATAACTTATCTGAATTATGGAATTTAATCAGCCATTAATTTATTTTCGTTATTGCAAAAACAATTTTTTATTGCTGCATAGCTGCGTATCCATCATTGGGTATAATTCAAAATGTTTAATACAAGTTTCGGTTTTCGGATTATGAGCACTACGCCAACGTATTAAAGTTTCATTTTCACTTACTACATAGATGTAATCAGTCGCACATATTATATTAGTGTTCTCCTAAAATAGATTGCTCCGTTCACGTCGGCCCCGGGTTAATAAATAAGTAGGTGCTATCGATTGTAATTTACTTTATTGCAAATATTCGTTAAGCTTTTATATTTACAGTTAGATACGGATCAAATGCGGTATTAATGAAATATTAAAATGGCGGATCCAAATCTATTTTTCTGAATCTATTATTATCTTCAACTGTGGCTTTCGAATTTAATCTTATTACGAGTATAGGGGTAAAAGTTTGGCGAAAGTTATATCCAGTTGTATCATTGAATTCAATTAAATATTTTTTTGAGATGAGAAAATTTAAGTGCTTATGTTTACAAGGCAAGGTTGAGTGAATTCTATGTATAAATTACTTATGTAATTTATATTTATTATATTTTATATTTGCTTAATTACATTGACATAGAGCTATTCTATAAAGTTACTTGTAGACCATAGTTTCCCCGAAGCATTTTCGAATTATCGCAATAAAATGTGTATATTTTTGTATAGTAAATAAAATCATATTGTGTATCGAAATATAAAGTCATAAAAGTGCACCGCTGTAAAGTTTGCGGCAATTACTCGGCTACCAGAACCTCATTTGTTATTTATTAACTATGCACTGCAGACAGGCGAGGCTTATTCGAATGTGTCATGGGACCCTCCCATAGTAGAAAGTAATTACGAGTATATATTCACCAAATTTACTCAAACCAGTGCCACGGTTCTGAAGCATTGGAGCCTAATTAATCTATGAATCTAAAGGCAAATTCGACAACTACTTGTGTACCACACTTGTTCAGGATCAAACGAGAGAAAAATTTATTTATCTACTCCTTACTGCATTTCCTTATAATAAAACAAAGAGCATTCTTCACGCATTTGGACATTATCTGCCAGACAAGTCCACCCTTTTAGTGGTAAATATTTGAAGCCATTTGGTAAAATAAATAACTTGAAATTGTATTAGATGATAATACAAATGATGTTTGTATTTGCATATCTAATTATATATGACAAGAAAAAATGTCTATGTGATGTCTTTGTCTATTGACATTATAAGAACTAATCTCTAGCCTTCTAGCCTTGATAAAATTCATTAGAGGAAATGTAATCTAAAATAAAATCCATATATCGATAATAATTACAACTGCAATATCCACTAACTGCTGTCACCAATATCTGACGACAGTCGTCAAAAATTCGTAAGATTCATTCAAAAAAGTTACAACGTCTAGCCTCTATACGTAGCCTTTGACACTGGCCTTATCTTATTTGTAAAAAAGGTTTTGAGTGTTGAAGTGTCAGCCACACTGTCTGAGGCCTCATTCGCATGTCTCAAAAAATTTCTAATTATATTTTTTGTTTCTTTGACTACAATGCCGAGCATGCGATAAATTAACATTTATAATTCCAATTAACAATTTTATTGGCGCAAGTTAGGCTTGAGAAATGAAGAGGGGTTGAAAATTACATTGTCAGTATTACTACCGTAATAATACTAAATGTCAAAATTTTGTTATAATGGTCCTCGAGTGGCTGCTTCGGAAGAAGCGATTGGTAATATCTTTAGTCCTCTCACGCTGTTTCTGTTTCATAAAGTCAGCCACTGTCTCTATCTATTATCTATATTATATACGATATATTATATACGATATCTACTACTATATATTATACAAGATTGTAATATCATATTTGACGGCTCCGTAGCGCAGTGGATTAGCAATGAGTTACAGCGCTGAAGGCTGAATTGTTCCAGGTCTCGATATTTTTCCTTGTGAAATTTGTGTATGTAAACTACCCCCACGATACAGGAAAAATCCTAGTGTGGAGGAAACGTTTTGTAATAAAAAAGAAAAGAAAGAAAGAATAATAATATATAGAAATAGAAGAATAATAGAATAATAATAAATAAGAGAAAAGCAAAAAGAATAACATTTTTAGAAAAAGGAATTAATTTAAAATATAGGGGACCGAATAAAATTGTCGCATCTTTATGGTTAAATTCATTTGGTCTTGAGAAATCAAGAGTCCTCAAAATTGATGACCCCCGAACTTTTAACATATTATGTAAAATACTTGTGCTTACTTGTATAGGCGTTTTTTTTTTAATTTTATGTTGGCTAAATCAATGATCACTATAAAATTTTGTAATTTTCAAATCCATTTTTTAACGTTAGTTGAGGATGAATGTATTGTTTTCAGTTTATGTTCAGGTTTTACCGAGTAAGTTTAGAGCAGCTGCGAGCGAGCGACATGTTTTTGTTTTGCTACAACCTGACGTACTCGTACCTATTGCTTTTGAAACGGGTCGAGGATAAAGCGTACATGGATACTAAATTTATCGCAAGTAGAACCAATTTTATGCACCCGTTTCTGGAAAATAGACATGTGTTTACTTTGCACTAAATGTAAAACTGTAACCTGTTTGATTGTGTAGTACTGGTGAGTTGCATAAAACTGATTAATTAATTATACATATAGCGCAGAAGTTGGAAGATCCTATATAAGAAAATTTTACGCTTTAAAATCAGGTCCATTATTTCTCATCATAATTTTTACAGGTAGCTACACAACCAACAGTTTGTAAAGCAGGAGTAAAATTACCTATCAGTCACTCTAGTTCTACTGCGAATATCCCCATTTATAAGTTTATATGAGAAACCCGAAGCATAGTCCTACACATAGCTCGCTGAGCAACCTTAAGCTTCCCCATATGACTTGCAGTAATGGACCAGGTCTCAGACTCGTTAGTTATTATTATTTTTGGGGTATCTGTATAGTTTTCTCATCTGGTTGGTTTCTAAAAATATATAATTATAAATTAAAATGAAAAGATAAATATACATAAATACCAATAAAATAAAATAAATACAAAAAATAAACTAATAAATTAAGATCCAACCAGATGGAAGCCCTCGGCAGGGAAACCAAAAAGCCGAGGGTTAAAGGGAAAGGGAAAGAAACCGACGGACGATGCGGGCGGTATCGAGGAGCACATCCTTCTACATTTGAGCACGGAGCGGTCCGTCACGGAGTCCCAGTCGCCTCAAATGACCCGAGAGGCTGACTGGGATTAGGCCATTCGCAGAGACGACTACAGGAATAATTTTGTTCGGCCGACCACCCCACATGTCGGTCACCTCGTGAGCCAGGTCCAGATATTTTGTTCCCTTATCTGTTTCGGCTTTCACGAGGTTCTCGTTATACGGAATGGTAATGTCGACCAAAAATATCATTGACTGTGCCCGGTCCATCAGCACAATATCAGGCTTATTCGCAAGAATAGTCCTGTCTGTGATGATGGCCCGGTCCCAGTAGAGCCTGGCGCGGTCATTTTAGAGCACGGCTTCCAGCAAGTACTTGTAATACGGCAATTTCCACGAGACCTTATTTCAGAGCGAGCTCCTGGTGTAGAATTCTGGCTACTAGGTTGTGCCTGTGCAAGTACTCAGAGTTAAAAAGCGCCGAACAACCGGAGATGACATGCCTAAGTGACTCCCCGGGATGGCGACAAGCTCGACAGACTTCGACGGTGCCATCCTTTAGGATGTATCTCCGATAGTTGTTGGTCTTAATAACCTGATCCTGTATTGCACAGACAAAACCCTCGGTTTCCCCGAAGAGGTCACCGAAACGTAGCAAGTTGAGGGAGGCGACCTCCCTCAACTTGCTCCCTGTATCTACGAAGGGCTCAAGTAGAGCTCTGTAGTACCTCCCGTGGAGCTCCTTCTCCTTCCATACGGTCTCCCGGTCGAAAATGCTAAGCACTGCTGGGTCCTGCCATTGCTCGTTGGATAAGGATAGAGGGGTAAGCGCTTTATCACTAGAAATGACGTCATTATAAAATGAATCATCCGATCTCGCCAGGAAGTAATGACGGAGGCTGCACACTTCACGATTACGCATGGTGAGCGCGCTCAGAAAGCCACGCCCACCATGCTTTCGCGGCAAGTACAGCCTCATTACCGACTATCTCGGATGATGCATCCTATAGGACGTCATGGTAGTGCGGACTTTTCTATCCAGGGCGTTAAGTTCAGTCTGAGTCCACCTGAGTATGCCAAAGGTATACATAAGGACAGGCATGACCCAACCGTTATATGCGTGTGTCTTATTCACACAGGACAAAAGGCTATTAAGAACTTTGGTCAAGCGTGCATAAAACACGTCGCAAACTGACTGTTTCATACCATCATCATATCAGCCTCATCGATACCGATGTTCTGTGACATACCCAGGTATCGGTATGTTTCAGCCTCGGAAAGGGTCCTTAAGTTGACGGGCATAGATAAATCTATGCCCTCAGAGTTAGCAACCCTTCCCCTTTCAACATGGAGGACCGCACACTTATCCATTCCTAGTTCTATTCCAATGGAATTGCTAAATTCACAAGTTATTTTTAGCAATTCCATAAGATGGGAGCGACTGGAGGCGAATAACTTGAGGTTATCCATATAGAAAAGGTGGGTCACTTTTGTCCCTCCTTTCCGTAGCTAAAATCTTCTCCCGGATTCCTCCAGTAAGGTTCTGAGAGGGTTCAGGGAGAGGCAGAACCAGATTGGACTCAGACAATCGCCCTGGAAGATACCCCTTCTTATCCTTATGTGGTTCTCCGCAGCCATCATCCGCTCACCCAGATGACAAAGGATCGTACTCCACTGCCCCATACACTGCTCAAGGAAGTCTCTCACTGTGCAGTCTATCTTGTACAGCTCGAGGACTCTCTTTAGCCATGTATGGGGCACCGAGTCGGATGCCTTTCTGTAGTCTATCCAGGGGGCGGAGAAGTTCCGACGGTTGCGTTTCACACTTTGCTAATGACCGCGTTAATGAAGAGTGGTTCCTTGGTTCCACAACCACCGCCCCGACATCCATTTTGAGCGCATGACATCACCTGATTTAGCTCCAGGTGACGAGTGATTCTCGCGCTCAAAATGGATGTCAGTGTCTTATATATGGTGGGTAGACACGAAATGGGGCGGTATTTGCTCGGGTCTGTGGTAACCTGGTCTTTAGGAACCAAATGAGTGATCCCAGTAGAGAAGAGGCTAGGGAGCGACTTCTGGTTGAGAGCCTCTTGAAACTAACGGGAGAGCACAGCGTGACACACCATGAACCCCTTCAGCCAGTAGTGATGCAGTCCGTCAAGTCCCGGACTTTTCCAGTTCGGGGCTCTACGGACCGCCTCAGTTACGTCATCCGGCGTTATGATGACGGGGTCCATGGGCGTAATACTCGCACACTGACTTGCCACAACTTCCGTCCAAGGGCCCTCGCTGTGGTTTACGGGCTGCGGGCTGACCACAGGCCACGCCAAAATGCGACAGTGTTAGCCTGATCCGGTCCTGGGCCCGCTCCACATACCTCTGATCGCTCCAATGATTTGTAGAGCTTCTTCTGATCACTCTGGAAGAGACGATTCTGTTTGAACCGCCTTGACCTCTCGGTAAATCGGCGAATCCGCTTCCCCCAAGCAGCAATATTTTGCTTCAACTCGTCTATGCGCTCTATATATGTCTATGCGCTTATTATTTTTATTATTATTTTTAATATTATTATTACTGGCAACACCCCCTGTTTGCACAGTCTTGCTCTCAAGAATGCGTGAACCAAAGACTTTACTAATCGTCTGAAAAAGAATCTGAGCTAGGTACTCTCCATGTCGCGTATGAAGTTTGTTTACTTTAAACATTCTTTAAAGTTCTGAATGAATGAGTAATTTCTGACATAGAAGTGACGTTTAAAAATGGTATATATATGGTATATATAGATAGACTAATAAAGGATAAGAAATCCTCGTAACATCTTCCTACTATATTATGTTATTACAGGGCAAATTGAGCTTAACAAATTATGCCCTATAGTAGAACGTTAACAGGATGTCACTTTGTGCAACTACATTCAAGTACGGCATCATCAAAGCAATATAACTTTAATTACATAATATCCTTCAACAAGATTTATTATAGCTAGGACGATTATTGAATAAAGTCATGTAGTTAGTGTAGAGAAAGTTACAAATTTTATTAGTGTAAACCTTTCATGTCTAAAGGGTTAAGCATAAAAGGAATTAAATATGTCCAGAGCTTTATTAATTACATATATTGAATATGCTCTCAACATTAAATAACAACTCATAGCATTTTTTTGAGTAATGAGAGTATTTAACTATTCTAATAGGACAAAAACATATAAAATAAATAAATATTATGTATAAATTTTTACACGAAAATGCCATTTGTAAGTCGTTATAATAAATGGACACAAGCTAATTAATCTTACAGTTTTTTTGTTTCTTTCCAATATTCTATCTCCCGTAGTCACTTACCTCATGAGGTTATTAAATTACAATTCAAATCTAATATCGTCGTAGCGTACCGGACAAAGGGAATGAGATTAAAAGTGTTCCTCTTCTTTGGTGTTCTTCCACTGAAACATCTAGAATGTTCGAGCACATACCGGTACCGACCGACTAGGTGTAGAAAGTTTTAGTATAAAATTTTCTAATCATTAGTGACATTAACTATGCCGCGCAACACTATTGTTTAATGCATGATAAAAATACAAATCACATTTAAAAGTAAGATGGACACGAAGATAGACAAGTTATGTTATTTTTATGCAATGCAAACCGCAGAGTTATGAGGTAGTTTGGTTTAACTTATTAGGTGTATAATTCACTTGAACGTTGACAGCGTATATTGGCCATCTTGGTAATGTGATAGCTGTCAAATTTGACAAGAATACTTATTTAGTCTTGACATTTCACTTCAAGCGTGTAATGTTCCATCATTACACGCTTCAACGACACGTTGGAATTGTTAAAATTTGTTATGAAAATCAGTGCTCTGTTCGCTTAACGATCCGTGCGTTGCGTCCAGTTTATGGCATTCATCCGTCCTGCAGAGTCCACAATCGGTCGTTTAATCAATAAAATTGAGACAATCGGGTCAGTGATCTATAAAGCCTTGCGTGTACGTCAAAGAAGGTCGTCGGAGAATGTTGTTGCCGTTCGGGACAGTGTGTGAAGTCCAATCTGCATCGTGCGCAAGAGCTCGGTCTTTTTGCGACATAAACGTGGTAGAATTTGTGACCGGACTTGGACGTTTATCCATGCAGAGTTGAATTAACGCAAGAGCTAAAACCAAATGACCACCGACAGCGCTTTGTATTCGCTGATTGAGCTTTAGAACATTTGACGGCTGATACTGCATTCGGTAAAAAACCATCTTTATTCATGAGGCTCATTTCTGGTTGGGAAGCTTTGTTAACAAACAAAATTGCTGAATTTGGAGCGATGAAAATCCACGGGAGATTCATCAGGTACCTCCAAACTCCGAAAAAAGTCTCTGTTTGATGTGGATTTTGGTCCGGTATCAGCAGCCCTTATTTTTTTTTAATTTAAAAAATATTAGTAATCTTATTAATTAACATTACTAATACTCTCTTTAACCACTCCTGGTAAGCTTAAAATGCTTGTGTTAGGAGTAGTTCACGATAGTAGTCGAATGGTTGATTCGAACTCACGACCTTTTGAGTTCGCGGTCTGAGCCCTACCATTAGGCTACTGTCGCTTTATTCTTAGTTATTTTATTTCCTCGAAGATGAGCAAGGAGCCGCGCTCATTGTCGACGGAGATCGTATGGACCTCACAAACACGTGGTTCCAACAGGCCACTTGTCATACTGCGCGGAAAACCTTGAATTTATTGGATGATAAATTCGATAGCGTCGATATCTAGTGTGGTGGTAATATCATCTGGCCACCGAGATCGCACGACTTAACACCGCTCTACTACTTTCTGTGAGGGTTACGTGAAATCTCTGGTCTACGCAGACACACCACAGACAATTAACACCCTGAAGGGCAATGATATCGGCCAAAATTGGTCCACCAAGGTACAACTACACCTACAGCACCAGTCGCGATGGCCATTTGGCTGAAATTATATTGCATACATGATATCATCGAACGTCCTTTAAAATAAAATAAAATATATGACAATATCACTTACACAGGTTGTTTTATTTTGTTTCAAATTTCGAGCGCTCTTAAAGAAAAACGCTGTAGTTGTAGTTGTAATATATATATTTTCTGGTCATTATTTTTAATTAAAGCATTGAATCCGGATTTTTTTCTGATTTGATAACATATAGTAAAGTCATTTAGTTTATTTTAATCTGGTATTATATCAGGAGCTGCAAAATTTAGAACAATTGGTTTACTAACAGCATATAGTAAAATTTTTGAAAAAATATTTTAAATCAAACACTGTAACACAAGAGGAATTTCAGATGCGTCACAGGCCTTTTAGAAAGGAGTAAGCAGAAAGTGATTATCAATGGAAAAAAAAACTCTCCCGTGTCACCTGTATTAGGGCGAGGCTCAGGACTCAATTATGACTTGGCTTATCTACAAGGTAAGCCAAGTCATAATTGATAAAGTTATTTTTTGTATAGTTTGACAGTGCATTAGTATGATAAATAATAATTAATTTCTATATAAAACCATCTAAAATATTTAAGATTTAATATTTTGAACAATTAAAATTCATTACTAAGCATAAAGTTTTTATAAATTCATTAAATTCTGCTCAATATATTTAGAATATATTAAATAATAGAAATACAACTTGATTTAATTACATTGATAAAGATAACTACCATTTATAATATAAATGGAAAAAGGGGCAAAAAAGTTATTGATCGTATTCTTGTAATGCTGAAGCGTGTTTATGTATTGCCAGAGGGTGTTGATTGCTTGCATGTAATGATTGCTTTTATAAGGGAATTGCCGGAAATACATATCTGCAGTCATATATATACCAATACATATAGGGTGGTCAGATGTCTGGCTACCAAAGTACTATTGCACAATATTTAGTCGTATATAAAAGATTTACATCATATTATGCTAGTAAGGTCTGTGATACAAAAGCGTTAATATAGAAGCTTCTATGATGCATAAGCATTATAATAAAATAGCTGTGGTTTAAAGTTCGATACTTAAAAGATGTATGATAGTAGGGCTTATGAAATAAAACAAATATGAGGAAGGTTTCAAATATGTAAAAGCATTATATCGATAGAAATGGGGCTTGAAAAGGATTAACAGTGGCGTGTGGATTGCTTTACCGTGACCGAGGCCAAGGTAAACTTGGACTTGCTAACCGTGCCTAAGGCGTATTATCTTGGTGCCGGTGGTAAGCTGGTTCGCTGTAGCAATATGACTTGCCCCTGTAAATCGCACCCCTGTGAACGGGGTCTTAGGGCATAGCATTATGACACTTCGGGTCTTTGGGATTAGGTGAAGTGTGTTTGGTAGTACTTTTGAGTGCAGCAAGGATACTCAACTCCATGTCTTAGTGCAATGACTCTATGATACGTAGGTTTTTGGTTACTGGCGTCTTAGTAGCGTGCTACTATAATACTTTAATGCTATTTTTAATATAAAAACAGTACCAATTTTGTTTCCAATGACGATATCGTGGATCTTATCTGTATGTTGTGAGAGTCGTCATTATAATATTTATTATTGCCAAAGCCGATAAGGATCATGTGGGTGTATTAAAACTGGCGCCAAATAGTCTGTAAGCTCATTAAAATAACATATTTGAGCGGTAATTAAACCATTAAGTATACAGAGACTATATGACGTACCTTTTTTTTATATAGAATAGGGTGATAAACGAGCACACAGTCCACCTGATGGTAAGTAGTTGCTGCGGCCCATAGACATCTACATCTATCCTCCATTAAAAATAAAAATGCAGATGCGTTGTCACCCGTGAGGACTAAGATGGAATGCCTCGTTTCCAGTAAAAAGGGTATCCGGTTCTCTACACTCACCATACGAAATACAGCAGCATTAAGCTACTATTTCACGCTGGTATTCTGTGAGACCGTGGTCCTTCCCCGGTCGAGCCGACCCATTCGTGCTACAACTATACTACTAATATAACTGCAGCATGGCTCTACCACGTAAAAAACCTACCTACTCATATTTTAAATCATTTATAGAGACTATCTGTTGTTTCAGTGAAATTATCCCTGCAGTCCTTAAATACATTTCACAACGACCGTAAATCAAGTTAAACTATCCAAATCAGGTATCTAATAGGTGTAGGCATACACGTGCCTGCACTGCGTATCGATTTGCTCACTCTCAAAACGGAAGCCTTTAACTATCAAACATCCAGTTATACACTACTACATTATTTAACTTACCTTAATACAAAGTATGTACTTAGCATATTTAACTATAGCATGCAATAGGTGGGCTTCTTTGTTCGCAATGCATTTAAGATGTATATATTAAAAAGTACAATTTAAATACTTCTATTTTAATATGCAATAAATGCTCGGCTGAGCAACGTTCTGAAGATTCGTAATGAGGACATTCGCAGTGTAACCAGAGTAATCGACATAGCCTAACAGATCAGTGTGCTAAAGTGGCATAAGATAGGCCTGTTAGCTTGAAGAACCGACAACTGATGCAGAAGAAAGGTATTGGAGTGGATGACCCTGTGTTACTGTTTCATGCACCCTCCTGGCATGAAAGCATTGATTTAGCACACACAGGTCTCGAAGAAGTTATGTCTTTGATTTTCAGTAGATGAAGTAACGACAATTTAAGACATGCGAGAAGCCGATGGATTCAGGTGGCTCAAGATCGTACTTTGTGTCATTACTTGGGGAGGCCTATGATCAGCATTTTACATATGAAGGGCTATACTGATAATGATATTCGTAAGTGGCGATATATATATAGTATGATAAGCACAATCATTTTACGCCAAGTTTGTTATGCGATTTTATAAAATGACAATTAATACATATTGTTATAAGTGACACCCATAAAAAAATAAACTTAAAGCCGTACTTTAAAGTAATTACATAAATACGTAGCCGTACAGTCAATGGGGGTAACTTTGATTAACAAGGGTAACTTTGACAGTCAAATCGCAAAATAATATTTTATTTACTACGCGAACAACATTTAGTGCGTAACATTGAATTTATACAATTTGTGTACTTAACAAACTTCATAAGCGAACTCTCTAGAAAAAAAGTAGCTGTCAAACGAAGTTTACTTCAAAAAATTATTTGAAAGTACCATGCGCAACTGTTATCTTTTTGCAATGATAAACTTTTAAAGGTAAACTTTTAAAGAATAAAATTTTAAACTATAATTTTATGGTTTTATTGACTTGTTTATAACTCCACTTCATCTGAAATTTATAAAAAACAAAAAATAATGTTACCCTGAATCTATAAAATGTTTTAAAACTATAATTCCTGCGACTAACCTCATCTGTGTCAAAGTTATCCATATATGGGTTATAGCTTTGACACGCAATAAAATTTTGACATATTGTACGAATTTTAAAGACGTTAAATAATTCAGAGTATGAAAACGAAACTGAGAGCACAGATTAAGTACACTCTTTTGTCTCATATTTAACATAGTAAAAGTTATATACAAAAATAGAGTGATGATCTTTCAAAGTGACCCCGATTGACTGTACATCATTTTTAAATATCGTAGACAAAAATAAAATATTAATCATTAATGCCTAGTTTACTGGTTTAAAAAAATGTTCACATGAATTCGAAATAAACAATATACATAAAATGTAAAAGTGTTAAGGTGCGGTAATGCTCGCTTGAGCGCAATTAAACACGGACAGCAGACCGTCTCCGGTTGTTGCGGCGTGCATTATATCCCTACGGATTGCAGGGATAATTTCCCGGAAACATACACATTGTCTCTGTGAATGCTTAAAAATATGATTACGTCATATAGTTTCTGTATACTTAAACGTAAATTAACGCTCAAATACGTTTTTTTAATGAACTTACAGACTATTTTAGTTAAAAAATAGTGAGATTTTGATACAGAGATGATTGGATCATTGTGTAGTTTCAGTAGTAATTATTATTTGTTGATTTCAGACATAATACACAATTTTAAAGTAAACTCATTTTGATATGCCGTTGTCATCTGTCAAAATAAACGACAACGTACAATCATATTTTTTTTAAAAAGTTACCCCCACACTAGGATTTTCTCCTGTATCGTGGGGGCAGTTTACAAACATAAATTGCACAAGGACAAGATCCAGACGCGGAACAATGACTTGAGGCTATACAAATACTTATTCCGTGCGGGATTCGATCCCGCCGCCCTTAGCGCTGTAACTCATTACTAAGCAAGCGCCATGGAGCCATCCACGGTTAATATACATATATATATATATAATATATATATATATATATATATATATATATATATATATATATATATATATGCATACAAGCATACATCTTCACCAATTTGTATTAAAGGTGCGGGTACAACGACAACATTTTTCACGTTAATGTGAAGTTATGTAATATAAAGACTTGAATGCCTGAATACATAAGACAATTTATTATTCTTTAATTAATATTACTTTAGTTACTGTTTATTGTTGTTGTGCGTATGTGCGGAAGTGTGGTGCGTGTGTGTGTGTGTGTGTGTGTGTGTGTGTGTGTGTGTGTGTGTGTGTGTGTGTGTGTGTGTGTGTGTGCTGTGTGCGCGCGTGTGTGTGTAAGTATGTGTGTGTGTGTGTGTGTGTGTGTGTGTGTGTGTGTGCGCGCACGTGTGTGCGCGCGTGTGTGCGCGCGAGTGTGCGCGCGTGTGTGCGCGCGTGTGTGCGCGCGTGTGTGCGTGTGTGTGCGTGTGTGTGATTGTGTCTGTGCGTGTTTTAATTATGATAATATGTATTTTATATAGATATTGTAAGAAGTTTTTCAGTTTGGACATAGTCAAGATTTTGTAGCCATTTCAGTACACATTTTTTAAATCTATTGGTGCTTAGAGTTATAAGGCTAACAATATTCTCGGTGGAAATTTTATGGTGCTATGAAATTGTAGTGTCGTTGCATAAAGGTGGTTTTGGTAATGCACTTTCAAGTTGAATCATTGTTGTTTTTGGTGCGCTACCCCACGTCGTCACACAGTAATTAATGATACTTTAGCAGAGCGCTTTATAAGTCTGAAAAAGAACTTTTTTACTAGCAACTGTTCTTAATTGTCTAAATAAATATATAAGTTTTCTAACCCGATAACAGATGCTAATATTTGTTCTTTCCAGCTCAACGTTTCATCTACTTGAATACCTAGGTATCTAATACATCTGGCTCTAGTTAATGTGCTGCAATTGCATTAGCTAGTAAGCTTTCTATTAAATGGTAAAGAATGTAGTGGGATTGTAAAGTCTTGAGTTGGACCTGAAGTTGCAGACCTCGAGAAGCAGAGGTATTTGGTCTTTGAAATATTTAGTGTTAGTTATGCTCTAACCAGGCTGAGACATTCTTAAAACAGGTTTCTGTAAAAGTTTGTACTTGTTTCCAACTCTACCCATTAAATAGTAAGATTGTGTCATCAGCAAATATTAGCAATTCCGTATTAGATGTTAATGCGTTTGGAAGACTATTAATATACGCCAATAAGAGAGTCGGGCCTAATGCACTGCCCTGTGGAATAGCGAATCCACAGGTTGAGGCGTCACTTAGGTCTTTATTTACTCTAATGTATTGCTGTCTGCCTGCCAAGTAACTACGGAACCATTAGTGTAGATGACCGCGGATGCCCAAGCTCTCTAGTTTAGACAATAGTATCGGAATTGATACTGTGTCAAAAGCTTTCTTTAGGTCAAGAAAAATACCAATAACCTTCTCTCCTCTATCAATACAATTGTGAATTAAAGATGTCAACTTCAATAAGGCGTCATCCCTTGACCTTCCTTTGCGAAACCATACTGATAATTAGTTAACAGTTTATTTTTCTCTAAATAAATAATCAACCTACGGTTGATCAACCCTTCGACAATTTTTGACATGGTAGACAGCATAGAAATCGGTCTATAGTTCGAGATATCTCGTTTGTCCCCCATTTTAAAAATTGGAGACACGATAGCCGTTTTAAATAAATCTGGAAATATTCCCTGTTCTAAGCTAAGATTAAAAAGATGTGCAATTGGATATACAAGGTACTTTTTTGCTAAGTTGACAAACCTAGTAGGAATGCCGTCATGACCTGGTGCACTGTTAGATTTTAGTTTATTTATTATTTTATTAATTTCATATGGGTCTGTGGGTGGGAAAGACATAGTTTGAAGCTGAGAGTTTGATTGTACAAACGCTTGTCTTGCTAATTCGAGCTCCGTTTTATTTAGTTTCTGTAGGATGACGTCCGCCAGACTTTTACCAATGGTTGTGAAGTATGTGTTGATCTTGTTTAACGATTCCTTTGTAGTGCTCCGAATCTTAAGTAACTCTGGGGGCACATAATAATAATAATTATGTCCTCCAGACCTAATTTCGGTCACGGCAGCCTGCCTCAACGGAGACTAGCCATCGGTGCAGGACATAATTATAGTACTCAAGTGTATCCGCAAGCACAAGTGCACTCTCTATTCCCTCATACTCGTAATCCGATGGGACGGTAAACAGACATGATCAGAAAGAGATCAGGCGCAGGACCAACTGCTTTACGTGCTTTCCGAGGCACAGAGGTGAGACACCTCCAAGTTCCTGACTTTGAGCAGCTACTGAGAATTTCTTGACGGAAAAACTCAGTAATTGATTTTTTAGCCCGACCCGGGATTCGAAACCGTCCCGTCCCGTCCCTTTATATTTTATTAATTTGCTTTATATATTTTAATGAGTGAAAACTATCCGAATTTGGGATTTTTGGAATTCATAACTCCGAAAATATTAACTACATTATAAAAGTCATAGGATCTATTTTATTTGTATTTTATCAAAAAATATAAAAATATGCCATATGAAAATATATGTAACAATTACTTGCAATTGTTTCTACAATTTCGGTTTAAGCAATATGGCACCGAGTTGCCCCATGGCAACATGCATTTATATCATCAGTAGGATAATTCGAAGAGAATCATATAAGTGGAATAGTTTTCGGTACTCGGACTATAGTTGGTACCCGGCGAGTTGCAGCCGCATCCTATACCTTTAAACGAGCAATTCTTGTATATATGTATAATCTCGGAAACGGCTCCAACGATTTTCATAAAATTTAGTGTCCAGAGAGTTTCGGGGGCAATAAATCGATTTAGCTAGGATTTATTTTTAGAAAATGTCCCTTTGTCCGTATTTTCAGGAAATAAAAAAATGCTACAATATAAAAAGGTAAATTTTGACAGGTTACTAACGATCGTAATAGCTCAGATGGGATGTCGTTAGGTAATATCGGTGTTCCGTGGTTCGCGTCCCGCCTTGGGTCCAACTTTTTTCCTTTTTTTTTTCAAGTTCCTTTCTTTTGTGAGAAAATCTATTATTTCGAACCCTTTTTTTAGTATTTTTTAAAAATACGAAAATTTTAATTAATCTAATTGCACTCATGATTTTTTATTCAAATAGGCAGTTCAGTTTTTTCTATTATGTCAATAAGATCAAAAACTATTATTCATGTAATTTGTATATAAATGTAACTTAAAAAAACCGAGCAAAGCTCGGTCATCTGTACTAAGAAATAATTTTGGAACTGTCGTTTTAAATTTGAAAGAGTTATATTATTTAATATACCAATTATATTTAATTATTTAGCTTGGTATTAATAGAATATAATAATTTTTATTCAATATTGATTTTTACATAATAATTATTGAAAGTATTTATTTTATTTACCACTGATTCAGAAAGTACCTCAGTCCTGGAAAGAATCAGCAAAAAACCCAGCGAGACATTTTTTAAACACTACAATGATATTGTTTGTACAAATTTTAAAAGTATTTTAATAGAACCAGCATGGTGGTGATCACCACTTTACCAGGGGTTATTTTCATTCGTGTATTCCTTGATATTGTAACAACCCTTTTTGTACAAAATTTCGTTAATAAAACTATGACACTTGTTTTTTGACAAACTTTTAACATTTTCTGGGATTTTGATTGCCCTATAAATTAAGTACTAATTCTGTGAAGTCCAATAACTGGCATTACAAACTTATGTTTGTTCCTAGTGTTTAAAGTATGAACATAATTATTACTACCAAAGGTATTTATGTTTTATTTGCATACATTACATTTTCATAAATATACGGCGATGCCAAAATTAATATGTATATTTCTTAAAAAAAATCTCTGTGGGAGTCTTTAAAAATTAAGTTATAAATCGCTCGTACGGCTCTCTATTGCAAAACAAATATGGCTTCAATGTCTGTCGCGTTACACAATATTAAAACTCCATAAGACCATACGATAAAGTAACTGAAATAAGCTAATCTAGCTGTCTCGACCTCGGGCGACACTTCTTCTAAACTTTCTTACAATAATGCTTATTTAGATATATGAGGGCCCCACTGAAGCTTTGCGTCAATAATCGCGTCAAAACAGTGGCATCAACAAGACTCAACTTTTCCCCATTTAAGAGCACATTGGTATTCAAATGTTTATCATGAGGTATTGTAAATTTAATACATTTTGTCTTAGTGCCCTTTAAGAGCAAATTGTTGGCGTTAATATAATGTATTAATTTCGATAGTGCGTTGTGCGTACATTGCCATAATTAATTGACTGCTAATTGAGTTTGAAAATTAAAGAGGTATCATCAGCAAATAATAATATATCGTAATTGTCCCCTAGAAGATAAAGTAAGTCATTAGTGCAGATTAAGAACAGGAATGGGCTAAGAATCGAGCACTGCGGAATGCGAATATTTTCCACTAATAACTTTTCAACTAAGGCTTTTTAAGTTATGTCACTTAAATATGAAATAATGTTAATAAATGTTGTAGTTTCCTTATTAATTTCTCATGATGAATGCAATCGATAGCCTTGAAAAGATAACAAAAACTACTTAAGGAATCTTGTGAATTCTCCCAGGCATTAGAAATATATTGCATAAGCTCGACACCGGCGTCAGTCGTCGAGCGTCCTCTTATTAAATATAATAGGTAATTTACGTTATGCAGTCATGAGAAGTTGGATATGGGATACTTGTTGTCATAAAACGGCATCATCATTTCATTTTATCACAAATTTACTGGCTAATAAACCAAAATATTTAATAGGCTAATCTAATTTGAAACCGATTTATTATGTATGTAAATGAAATTGAGAAAGTTCAACGTTTTTAGTTACACGCAAAGCAAGTCGGACTCATAAGCTTTATTCTATCGTACACACAATTATTAAATAATTACAATATACTATATCTAAGACACAAATATCTTGAAGTAAAGTTGGTATAAAATAGCGTGTATAATCATTACAATTTAAGTTACATACCGACCAAGCTGAGCCACGTAGAATTACCAAGGAATCGAAATAATATTACTATTTCTGTGAATATTACGCACTGTTCATAAACGTAAATTTCGTACAGATACTCTATTTGCTCTCTACTCACACCCTCAAATAATTTCCCAACGAATTCTGGATTACGATGCCCTAAATATCGCAAATTTAACTCTTATATTTCTACTTTTATAGATAAATTTATTTTTCGATGCCCTAGATTTAAACCTAAAATTTTATTCTCTCCCTTATTTTCCGTATGAGATAAGTTTCAGGTATGAGTAAGGCACTAAACTAAAAAATATGCTGTAATTGTAATGAATTCTTACGTGATACGATTTTCATAAAATTTAGTGTACAGGGAGTTTCGGGGGCAATAAATCGATCTAGCTAGGATTTATTTTTAGAAAATTTTTTTGTCCGTGTTTTCAGGCAATGAAAAACTGCTACAATATAAGAAGGTAAATTTGAAAATTTTTCAAGTGGATATCAAGCGGTCGCAAAATTGTAATGCCTTGGTTCGCGTCCTGTCTCAGGTCCGATATTTTTTCCTTTATTTTTCAAGTTACCTTCTTTTGTGAGAAAATCTATTATTTCGAGCCCTTTTTTTAGTATTTTTTAAAAATACGAAAATTTTAATTAAACTAATTGCACTCATGATTTTTTTATTCAAATAACCAGTTCAATTTTTTCTATTACGTCAATAAGATCAAAGAATATTATTCATCAGTATGTAATTTGTTTCTAAATGTAATTTAAAAAAAACGAGCAAAGCTCGATCATCCGGGTACTATACACTTTATGGTAAGATGTGTTGTACAAATGCTCGTTCAATCACAACTTTATATATATGTAGGAGTGACAAACGAGCACTCAGTCCACCTGATGTTAATTGAATTCTGTGGCCAATAGATACCTACATCTATCTTCCAATAAGAATAAAAATGCGGATGCATTGTTACCCACGAGGACTAAGGTGGAATGTCTCGTTACCCGTAAAAGGGTCTCGGGTTCCCCACACTCACTAACAAAACACAGTTTTCACGCTGATATTCCACGAGAACTTGCTTCTTCTCCGATCAAGCCGACCCATTCGTACCACAACCATAATATATATGTAGATGGAAAAACCATATACTTAGATGTAGGGTAGTTCTACCACGAGCAACTTGTAACAATTTTACGTCAAAAACTGAAGTAGGCGAAGACGGATAGATTGCGCAGTAGCAAAGAAATAAAGATGTTCACAATAGAAATAAATCTGTAATCCAACAATTATTAAAAAAATATTTTCTTAATGTAATTAATAATTTTTTTTCTTAAAGTAACTCCATTTTAATATGTTGGGTTAAATGAAAAATACTATATTTGGTGATGGCTTATATTAAATAAAAGGGTTATATGAATTTCCGTGTGAATTTAACAAATTGTTTAAAAGAATACAATGATGGTTTGAATTCCTAAAAACTATGCTTGGTATTTCAGGCGCTAATATTCGACGTACATTTTAAAGTACGCGAACAACTCAGGTTTGATCCCTTCCGGCACTAATAAAATATGTGCCTAGCAGTGGGACGTAGATATATAGGTGCTGCAACTTTACTTCGCCATAATTTTTTTGGTCAAAACATAACTCACACTTAATGAAAAATTTCATCAAATATAAGAAATAGTCAAAATTTTTAAAAAATATATAAAAGCTAAAGCTGACTGTAAATGAAATAAAATTAAACACTCTTCCAAAAAAAAAAAGCATAACTTCGAAAGGCACATAGACGTAATTAATTTGAAAACTGGCAAAATCAATTCCAAATAAGAATAAATAGAAACAATTTGCGTGTCAGTTCCGACGTGTAAATGGACTTTATTTCTGAAACGATTATCTTAAAATATAATTGACAAAGGAAGTAAATGAACCCATATTATATATTTATATTGATTTGATAAAATGTATTAGATGCAAATATATGACTTAACTATATTACAATCTTCATATCGCAAGTATGTTGCGCAGAGGAAAACCATAACGGCTTCACTTTTTGTAAGCGTCTGATTTTACTACCGATCTAACTATTTTTCACACCGTACGCTATATATAAAATTATTCTTAGGAGTGAACTCCAAAAAGGTAGACAAAATGCAAACTTATTCCACCGGCCACCCGTATCAATAACGTTGCTGCTGACGATCTGTCGTGAATCAATCTCAATTGAAATTTGAATTATGCGAATATCGTTAGTATTCAACATAAATAATTACTGGGATTGCGCTATCGAATGCAATGTATGTCAATATTATCATAGATAAAATTTTTGAAATGAAAACTTCTTTCAGCTCGTTGAGCACTTTTGGGACGGGAAAAAAGTATTGAACTCTCGTGACAGTCACGCTATGCAGATGTATTGATAAATTCATTTGTATTATATAGATAATAATAATTATTTTTTTTATGTAAAGCGCAATGAATTAAAAATTTATTACTATGTTAACACGTTAATTAAAATAAATTCTAATAAAATACTTCCTAAAATATTTCTTAACAACTTTGTAACGCTAAGAAGTTTTCACGTCTGACGTACAGTCCTACGACTGACAGTTTTATTTTCGTAAAAGCTTGATACGACTTTATACTTGATACGAGGCATTCCATCTTAGTCCTCAGGGGTGCTATCGCATCTGCATTTTGATACTCATTCTGGGATAGATGTACTCGTAGATTTCATATAGGTCACAGCATGCAACTATCATCTCTGGACCGTGTGTTCGCTTCTCATCCTCATTCTATAAAAAATATGTCATTCAAAATGTGTTTAGAAGCGTTTGGTTTTTTGTAGAACAAGGTTGACAAGCGAGCACAACGTCCACCTGATGGGAAGGTGCTGCGACCTATAGACATATACATTTTCTTCAATCAATATTCAAATTGCAGATGCGTTGTCACCCCTGAGAAATACCTCGTTTCCAGTAAAGTACGTCTCCGTTTACTACATAATACGGAAAACTGCATCATTAAGCTTCTATTTTACGCAGGTATTCTGTGAGAACGTGGTCCATCCCCCGGGAGCTCCGGCGTGGCTTTACAATATGTCTGCGCCATATGACTGGCAGCACTGTAATGCCGCGCGCCTTGGGAGAATTCTGTGTCCAGCAGTGGATTCTTAAACTAAAAATGTGCAGCTAATGCGGATATACTAATGTAATCCTTCAATGAATAAAAGGAGTTGCTTAGCCATGAGTAATTTCACTTCTTCTGGGCGTAGTACATAGTTTCCCAGATGAGTGTTACGTTCGCGCTTTTAAGGATCCGCAATCCGATAGGATGTGCAGAGGCGTTTCTCCCGCTATGGAATATAACCGACACATCCTTGAATTGCTTAGTCTCAGGATGGACATGTGCTTTTTAAGACAACAATGCCCAGTTAGGGCTCTAGCCTAAATATGCAGAACACTTCACCGTATATAATATAAATAAATATTGTACATTGCAAAATTATATTATATAATATATGTAAACATACTTTTGACATGAATATGATATTATGTCTGTAGCCCTAAAATGTTTTAGTCTTCTAAATTATATAATTGAATATAAATGCATGTACGCTTCAGGCTTATCAGGTTTTTGAGAAATTGGCAATCTTTACACGCAGATTTCAGAAATAATACTTCGATGTTATAACATTAAAATTTATTTACATTATAGTTATTTTATGTTTAAATATGTTTTATGTATAAATTTTTAACATTATTAGCTTAGGCGGCAATAACCTTGTATCCGAACGTAAACGTCAACCGATTGGAAAAGCTTTCACATTATGATTGGGTATTTGCCATACATACTTTTACTATTTCCGTAGCATAAGGTCGTGTAGTATTTTGCTACGGGGACACGCGACTGACACTGAAATTATATTTGTTTTACAGAAGAGGGCCATTACAGCGATCTATTACTTAAACCTAAAGAGTCGTTCGGACGTACATTTAAGGAAATTAATATATGAACTTTGGTATCTCAATACACTTGTGAAAATGTAATGTACGTACATAAAATAAAAATAGTTTACAAAAGTGAGTGATATTCATTCTGTAAATACTAGAAACAGACACCAGCTAGTAGTACCAGTTACTTGACTCCACCGAGTCAGTTATTCATTCTTGGGGCGATGTATATATACGCTTTACAAGAAAATCAAAGTTTAAAAACTTAATTAAACTAAGTTTGTAAGAAAAGAGTTATTATAATTTTAAGGAATTTATGAATGGTAGGTAATAACTCCTGGGAAAGGTGGCCGCTACCAAGCTTTCTTTGTTTTGTGTTGGTGATTGTCGCATTTTTTTTAAATTCATTATGAAAGTAAAAGATGTTTTTAGTGAATTATGGTGGCCAAAACACGATTGACACATTTTGGCTTAATAGAAAAAGGTCGCAAAGTTTCCTCAAATTTACAATTTTAGGTACGTCCACTAAGTGAAAAAGCTGTTTCATTCGAATGAAAATAAATCAATTTCAATTAAATTCAGTTCTGTGTTCACCAGTAAATACGTGAGTGAATTATGGATTTATTTTTCAATAAAATAGTTATACATCACTTTATAACTAACAAATATTGTGCGATTAAATAGCGCGCGGGCCGACCAGTTCACATAAACCGTGAAAAATCTGCTTTTGGCGCCCACTTCACCTTGCATTTTATATATTCAGATTTTTTATATATAATATTTTAATGCCTTTGTAAAGAAATTATTATTCGTTGGTGATGATAATGCACCGTCCCATTACGAACATGCCTAGCTTCGAACAGCTGGTAAGCTTACCTTGGATAAAACGTCATCACATGCCATTAACGATTACGAACATGCTACTTTGCCAAACAAAATAAACCTATCCACTAGTTAACTTATAGAATGCGCCAACAGCATGCAAACAGCGAACACGATTTCAAGGACAAACTGGCGGATCTCATTAGCTAAGCCTATAAAATATGTATAAAAATTAACTGGTTAACAGTCCGAGGTGGCGGTAGAGCAAAGAGTTCATTATCATCATTACAGTCCTTCTCAAGTACACTGCTGAACGTAGGCGTCCCCCAAGGTATGCCCATAAAGCACGGTCCTGGGCCACCTGACCCATCTACATCAGTGCCTTTCTAATCTGGAAAACTCGAGCCCGGTTCCGCTTCTTCAATACGAGCTGTATTGAAGTTGCGTAAGTCCTGCCGCATGCATTTGGCGATTTGGCTGTTCAGTTGCGTTTATTCTGTCAAATCTGATGACGACTGTAGCTGCATCTCTCGTCTAACATTCATGAGATTAAGAGTGTGATTGGAGAGTTTTAGTGTTCTTCTGCGGCTGGTTTTGCAGAACTTAGCTCCGGCCGCATGGACAGTTTCCACGAGCTTGTGATTCATATCGTTCACTGTATTGCAGTCTTCTAGGCACTGAAAACGATTTTGTAGTTCGAGCTGAAAGTTTTTGGGATCCTGGATTAGCGCATGAAGGGGACGGAGCGTTGACTTCATTAGACGAGACCTCTCTAACTTAACGCTTAAGTTCGGTGTGCCTCTAACCATTCGGTGATCGCTGTCAGTTTTCACTCTCGGCAATCACTGAGACATCACTGAACAGATGGCGTCTGGTCGTCATAATGAAGTCAATTTCAAACCGTCGGGGCTCGACCAGATCCACTTCTTTTGGGGCCGCTTCTGGAAGGAAGAGTTCATCATAAAGAATCCCTATTTCTCCATAAAGTCGGCCAACTGCTGGCCCCAAGGGTTCCGTTGCCCTATTTCAATTTCCCTACCTTCAGCTCACCGCTTTCTCTTGTGCCTAGTTTTGCATTGAAGTCTCCCATCAACACCGTATAGTGGGTTTTGGAGCAATGCGTTTCTCTTAAGATATCCTTATACATTTCCTCCACCTCCTCACCGGGATATGCCGAGGTTGGTGCATATACCTGTATGACCTTCAGCGAATACTGTTTGGTAATTCTGAGTATCAGGTACGCGACGCTCGTCGACACACTCTCAATCTTTACAACGTTGTTAACGAGAGACTTGTGGACGATAAATTCGATACTTCCTTGGGACATATGGTCGCCCTCCCGGTGATAAAACAAGTTGCCTCGTGTCCTCCCCCTCTCTTTGGACCTCGGATAATCCTATAACATGCCAGTGCAACTTGTCTATCTCTTCTTCTAGCTCCAGGATCTTCTTGTCAGTCCTCAGGACGGCGACTCAACCTGGCACCATATAACGCAAGCAGTTATATGGTGCCAGGTTGAGTCGTCGTAGGTGACAACCGAACCTCCACCGGAGATTCTTAGCACCCCCTGCCCCGCCGTTACCATGGTCGCCACCGTAAGCCAGGAATAGCGGGGCTGCCGGGGACTGGGGGCCATTTGTTTGTGTTGTTGCTCATGGGGGGATGTTTGCCATAGTTGCTACGCTTGGCGAGCGGGTTGGCAACCACAGTTTTTTATTATATTCTAGTTGTTATCAGGAAGATGCTGCTGCCCATCTCCTGCCTGTCTCCCTCTGTCGCCTCTTACGACCCCACGGGAAGATATGGGGTAGTGGATATTCTCAACTCCCACTACACGGCAATTAAGTTCATAGCCCAAAATTCGACCTTTGTGTTCAAATATAGAATCATTTTTCAACCTAAAAGAAAAACTTGCTTTACTGAATGTTTTAGTTACAAAGCAGCAATCGCACGATATGCAATCATAATATTAAAAATGTGGGGCAGGAAAAGTCGGACTGGTACTGTGTCATTATTCAATCCCGTATAATCGATAACCATTATACTCGTATCTAGCTAGGCTGGGGAAAGAACTACTGGAACGAATACATGTCTGCATATAATAATTTAGCATCTCTGTCTCGTCAATAGTATTTTCTTTCTTCAGAACTACTTAAATCGATTTTTTATTTAGTTCAATCAAATTGGGATCTATTAATCTGATTTCTAGTTCACCAGCCGCAATGCAAGTTCAAGGTATACCGGATATAAAATAGAGTACTTTTTCAGCAATTTAAAATTTCTGTTATTTTTTTTTCTGAGAAATGTTGGTATAAACAGAAAAGGAAATCGGAGATACTCTTAGATATGCCCTATGTAGATCTTTTATACGTGACAGCCATGCTGCAGCTATATTATAGTTGCAACACGAATGGATCGGTCCAACCGGGCAAAAACCACACTCTCACAGAATGCCAGCGCAAAATAGCAGCTTAATGCTTGTGTTTCGTATGATGAGTGTAGAGAACCGGAGAACCTTTTCTCTAGAAAGGAGGCAGTCGATTGTATTCCTCACGGGTAACAAGGCATCTGCATTTTAATTCGTAATCGCGGATAGATGAAGTTGTCTACGGGCCACAGCAACCACTATCAGGTTAACTGTGTGCTCGTTTGTGTTATCCCGTAAAAAATCTCACAAAATCAATCAAATTGAGATAATTTGATATTGTTTACTGTTCTAATTTAAGAAATGGTAGAATACCTAATGTTATTTTAATAGAAAAGAAAGCAAAGAGCATGCGGCTCTTATGATGGTAAGTGACGACCGCCGCCCGTGAATAACTGCATCTCCATTTCCTAACGCAATTAAAGGTGCGTTTACGACCTTTTGAAAAGGAGAATGCTAAATGCAGGCGCTAATAGTTGCAAAATTTCATGTCCTAACCGAATCTACCAACTTAATTAATATACGTAAGGAAAATTACGATCGTGTTATTATCAATTTATACAATACAATTAAAATCTGAACGGTACTAATAATGACTTGCACTTGACATACCGTTTTAAAGTAAATAAAATAGTGATGAAATGCTTTCTATGATCAGAAAAAATTCAACACCGGAATCAAAATGGTAACTAAAATACTGACCGTGATGGTTTTATGTTTTTTTTTATAGAAAAAGGGGCAAACCAGCATGTGACTCACCTGATGGTAAGTGACTACCGGCACCCATAAACAACCGCATCACCAGGGGAATAGTAGGTGCGTTGCCGGCCTTTCAAAAAAGAGTAAGCTCTTTTTTTTTGAAGATCCCTAACAATTCCTCAGAGAAGAAGAAGAAGAAAAATCCTAGTAAAACGCATAGTGGTGGACCGCCAAGCATTCAGATGGTATCTTGAATCACCATTTGCTACCAATCCACACGCCCGTAGTAGATGCAATAGAAAATGCAACTTCCCTACGCAGCGCCAGTGAATCGAGCCCATCAGAAAGAAGAAGTATTTCATGTGAGGCCTAACTAGCGCTTTGTAAAGTAGCAAGCGATATGCCGGCATAAAATACAGTCTTGTTCTACTGAGCACGCCAAGCTTTTAGAGGCCAATTTAGCCTTCCCCTCCAAGTGACCACGAATCTGCACACTATTCGAAATGTCAACGCCGCGGGCGCGACAAGAATGTCTTGAAACTGAAGAGATAGAATGAAGAGGTTTTTTTGCCGGTAAATGCGCAAACTTGTGTCTTCTGAGGATTTAACTGGACTAGATTTAGTCGCCACCAATCCGAGACTTTGTTTAGCAAAGACTCGACTTCAAACACAAGTTTTTCCCGGTACGCGGTGACGTTTTGCCGAGAAATAGTGGCAAGTCCGGTGTATAAGGCTTCACCAGTGCTGTCATCTGCATAGCAATGAATGTTACCAGTTCAAAAGCGCAATAAATGCTGAGAACCTATACGCTATAAGAAGCAAAGAAAATATTCTACGCTAAGTCCGTCAAGTGTTACATCGTAGTATTATCATAGTTCCACTACATATGTAATTGTGACCTGCACGTACTTACAGTAAGGTGAATTGTGATTGTGCTGGCTGTATGCGTAATTCGTAAATAACCTAATAAGGGAATAGTGTGTTATAATATTTTGTTCTCTAGTTGACTTTTATTCTAAAAATAGATAAAAGTACCCACACCACCTGCTATCACATTTCTCGGCAGTTGACTACTTCTGTTTCTAGTAATCAAGAGAACAAGTTGAACATCGCCTCTCTCACTATTATTATTACTTGTAAAATCATCATCATCATCATTACAGTCCTACTCAAGGTCACTATTGAACATAGTCCTCTCCAAAGAATTGCCAAAATCACGGTTTTATTTGTAAAATAACCTCTCAATTCATTTTCACGAATAGTATATAGACTGAACGGTTTAACAATACGATCAAGCTTTAAGCTGAATGTGAAGCGGCCAACTTTTTTGGAAGCAATAACATGCTTTTTCTAACAAAAATTACATAGCAAACGTAGGCCAAATATTCGGGTAATAATCCGCAAAGTTTTCCGAGTCAGATGGATAAAATCTTCACGTTTTCCTATACAGAGAGGGGAGTGTTCATCCCACCGTTGCTCACGAACATCGTAAATGTAAGAGAGAATAAAATTCAGGTAAATATTAAAAAGTAAGTCCCTGTAGACATGGTTTATCGCAATATTATCAGACTCCTTTTCATAAATGAAAGTAAACTAAAAGAACACTGACTACATTTCCTCTTCCCGATCTGTATTAGAACTGAAATAAAACTTATCTTACGAGTACATTACTCGTAGATTTTTATTTGTTTTGAACAAGAAGAAAGTATTTTTAGTAGCTTAATTTAACCAAAACCGCCTTTAGTTTAATGCTAGTAAGTAAAAAAATAATTCTTTCAAACCTAAGATACTCTTAGCTCATTTGACCATTTAAAAGTCAATACTTTTAAAACATTACTTTCAAAGTTATTTATAATAAATCAAATACTAAAATACTAGAATTTTGTTTAACAAATTTTATTTTAAGTAGGTAATTTTTCTATTAAAACACTATTTATTTATCCTACTCAACATAACAGTTAACGCTATGGGTCGTAGTAAGTATTATAGTAATTTAAAAAAGGGTAAAACAATGGCCCTTCAAATCCCGAGCGGTCCGTACCCACCCAAAGTACTTTAAACCATTAAAACTTATATTTAGAGACTACTTTTCTATGAAAAAGTAAGTTTAAAAGTATTAGATTATTATTTCGATTGTTTTTTTTTTATTTCTTTTCGCCTTATATTTTCCCCCAAACCCAAAGGCTATAGCCAAGTATAGGTCGCCCGAGGATGACTTTGTGCTTACAAGACGTTGTAAATTTCTGCTTAAATATGACCTATTTATTACGCCAAGGGAATAAATTTGTATTGAGATTGTAAAATTATTAATGTCCTTTGTGCGTTTGAATGAGTTTCGGTGAAAAATAGCTCCTCCCTAAACGGGTTCCCGCCTTGTCGTGGCGGTAGTGGGGGGTTTGTAGCCGTCGCTTGTTAACCCGTGGTAAACGTAGGGAAACCCACATGGTTGGCCAGAAGTGAAGGGCACTCTGAGCACTTTTGGTGTGTTTTGGTGGGCTGTGACTAGAAGAGAGTTCCCTCCCTATGCCGCAGCAACCGAGATGGAGTCGCAACGGAAGAGTAGTGTTGGTATGTTTATATAAGTAAGCTTATACTCGTATCTAACTAGCTGGTACCCGGTGCACTGCTACCGCAGGAGAAATAATTGTGAAAATGTCTTTTTAGAGTATCTGTAATAATGCCAAAAATCAAGTGTAAAAACATTAATTATCGTAAAACTAAATACATTGGGGGATACATTGCGAGGAGAAGGACTATACGATAATTTAAGTAGAAGCATTGCTCTACCAAACACAAAATCTTATCGGTCCATTGATTATATGCGTTATATATTTTCGAATAATTCTAGTGTAGTCGACAGTTACCGACAAGCTTATGTTGCAATGAGACGGTCATCGGATGCATATATATATATATATATATATATATATATATCTCTTAATATATATAAACTACGTGTCACGTTGTTTGTCCGCGATGGACTCCTAAACTACCTAACCGATTTTAATCAAATTTGCACACTGTGTGCAGTTTGGTCCAACTTGAAAGATAGGATAGTTTTTTTCGCCCCTAAGTGACCCACAATTTTTTATTTGCGAATTTAAGGATTTTTAATGGGACAAGACGTAGGATCGTCGAAAAGAGCAGAACAAAGTCTATATATAATAAGAAACCGATAACGAAGAAAAGTTATTCAATGGTAGTGATAACTAGTAGACGGAAGGTTAGAACATTCCAACTTACTTACAATACTTTGGAACAGCGATGGAACGGCAATTATTTTTCATTTTCATTTTTTTTTTTTGGTAATGGACAATAGAATTCCACCAAAAGACAACAATCGCAAATAATACTTATTAAATAAAATATGTAGGTCGAACGGTAACACAATGTGTTTCAATTCATGCAATTAAAATATAAACAAAAGTAAGTAAAAAAATTAATGAAAGTAAGCTCTCTCGTATGCGACGTGAGCTGAACAATACAATTTACGTGTAATCCTAGAATGTAAGACCGATTCTAATGAATGCCAGCATTCACGTGGCTGTCTGTATTGATTCTATTTCTGTGTAAAATAAGGTTTTAAATGTTACTATTGATAAAAGACAAAATATAATGATTATTTCTAGTTGAGGAGATATTTATTTTTATATACTACTGTCCGATTAATGTGGCGTCATTTGGATTTAAAATGATGAAGGTCCGTTTATTTTATGAGTTTTATGATATTTTTTTAAAACTCATAAAATTTTTCGTAGATTTTAACCTAGATCACTTTGGCATTAGTATCTATATGTTCGTGAAGTTTCGAAGATGAAGATGTACATAGTTCAGACAGACACAGATATATTTTTAAATGGTTATTAATTTCTTAATCGCATGCAAATAAGCTCAATATAAAATCGTTATTTCGATATCATAGACAGACATTTCGATTTTATTTATATGTATATAGATTATATATTAACAATAGCTAATTTAGGTTAGGCTCCAGCAATGTCGCCGCAGAGGTCTTAGTAGCCGTAGCTTAGCTATCTGCTGTAAAAAAAATTAACCCATCTGAAAAGTCGTGGTATATCGTGTATCATCCGTGGAACATCGCGGTCGTGGCTTCGAGAGGACTTAGCATGCTCTATCTAGATCTGGATTTGTGGATTGCAGACAAAAGATGTCTAAGGATATTTACTGCCCTCTGCAGCTGTGGTGTTCTCGCAAGAGGAGTATTATTATGAATCTTTTGTGTGGTTTTCAGTGGAGCTATGGACCAGTTCTTCCGCCAGGGCTGGACCTCGTGTTTTTGAGCTCTAACGTTCCTAATATGGTTAATGTTGTTGCTAATGTAAAGGCCAAATGGAAAATAGCGCCCTACATGCCACTGCGCTTTAAAAAGTGTGAGAAATGTATAACCCTCTCTCAAAAAAACTTAGCTAGTATGTTCTTATAGTCTTGCTGATATAAAGCTAAGGTGGTAGATTACAAAGTTTCTTTACTTTGTGTATGAAAGAAGGACTGCCTAAGCATTTTACGAAAACGGTTCCTGCTTTTAAATATTATAAATAATACGCATACGCATAACGCATCACGTGAAAACAGCAGGATAAATTTCGATGAAATTATTTTCCTTATTGGGAAGCGGATTGCCTGATGTTATCTCGTGGGCATCGTAAGAAGTGACAGAGGGAAATAAACCAGGAGTTGGGCACCAGTGCCATCCTATTCAGAACTAGAAATAAATAATGAAACTTCGGTTTCATTATTTATTTCTAATAAAAAAATTGTAATCAATGACGAGACCTATATTTACTCGTAGCAGCGGAATTTACTAGGCTGTAAGAATAAATTATTTTTGAGCATAAAATCGGTTGTCGGTACTATGAGCTTATTGCCACTTCAGCTTATTAATCCGTTGGGCTGTGTCGATTACTCTGATTCTTTTGTGGATATCACTTCTAAGCTTATGACGCAGAGAAACTCCGAGCATAGCCCTCTCCATAGCTCGCTGAGCGATCTTGAGTTTCCTCATATGGCCAGCAGTAAAAGATAGCTCGTCCAAACCATAGGGAAGCTAGGTTCTAGAGTTATAGCTTCGTACCAGTAGGCAAAGTGTAGGGTGGCCCCCCACTAGATGGTGTGACGAACTGGTAGGACATGCAGGAAGTCAATGGATGCAGGTGGCTCAGGACCGTGCCTTGTGGCATTCTTTGGGGGAGGCCTATATTCAGGAGTGAACTTTTGGAAGGCTGTAATTGATGATGATGCGCATAAAATCCAACTACTACGAAATGTTATTATATTAATACACGTAGAGAAACTTTGTACCCCTTTTTAAGCATATTGCCTGCACAAAAAATTGTGACATTTGGCATAGTTAAAGTTTGTACGGAAATGGAGTGCAGAAAGCTAAAATTTATTTATTATGTAATGGAAAAACACATAAAATATAATAAAAATACAATAAACGGTGTACGATCATACTTCCGACCTCAAGCAGATAATAGTTTATCGTTTGCGTTACGTTCATATTGCAAATATCAAACCCTTAATAATCTGCGGTCAACAATTGCAAAGACTGTCGCAAAAGAATTTTTAAATATTGCCGACTAATAATTGATATCGAGCTATGAATTTTGTGTGATTTTTAATGTTCATTTTTAATAGCACTGACCTCTATATATCCAAGTACGCTCTATATATCAAAGAACACACCGTAATTTGACTTTTGCCATTTTGGCGCTGTAAGCAGTAATGAGCGTCTACGAGACTAATAATAGCGATAGGATAGTATGATAAAATATATTAATAAAAATTCTATACTTAGATACAGAGTCAGTTGGAAACCTGAAATTAATAAATCTGCCGAGCTAAAAAGGTGACTTTTCTACATTTTGGCAAAATTGAATATTCAACAATACTACAATGTACTAATTTTGAATAACGTAAAATGTCTTCACTAGTCATAAATAACGTATTTACTTGTTATAGATTGACAAAATGACCATAAACAGTAAACATAAGCGCATGTCTATGACGCGACAAAGGAAGACTCATGTTTTGTTATCTATGCTATATATTCAATTTTTACCCCCACATTAGGATGCACATCTTTTAAAAAGTCTTGTAAAGGAGAATCTGCCGATACAAGGACAACAGAAACAAGAACCCGCGCAACCTATATTACCTGAAAATTCTACTACTAGCAATAACAAACCAGAAATTAAACAACGCCGATCACAAAGAATTAGAAGGAAGCCGGATCGGTTCAACCTGTGAAAGAAAGAAAATAATAAGGTGGGAAAGACTGTTAGACATGGAGAAAATGACCATAAACAGTAAAAATAAGCGAATGTTAATGACGTGACAAAGGAAGACTCATGTTTTGTTATTTATGCTATATATTCCATTTTTTTACTCCCGTTACGTACTTACTTTGTTTTTCATATTATAATGTAAATTAAGTTCAAATAAATAATTAAGTGCAATATTAAGTGTAATCATTAGAAATATATCTCACATACACAATAGTGGCGTCGAGAGACGTGATTGAATCTACGCAAACTCTTTCCTTTGAGCAATAAAAAACCACGTGCACCATGTACACCTGCTTTTACGTTTCTTCTATCCAGGGGCTCCATATCCTGTGATGATAACCTGCTTCACGCAATTCCTTTTTCACATCATAAAAATTCACAGCGGAGCAACAAATAACTGCAGTACTGGCGCAAATGATGGAAAAAATGCGAGGTATGCAAACACAGCAAGCTAATTTACAAAAGGCATTACGTGGCCAAGGTACCAAGCCGGTTAGTGGCATATATTTACAACCAAATGATGAAATTAATTAAAGCTTTTCGAGTTATTTACAAAGATTATATAATTACGCCACTTTAAAGGGAGTTACAGGCGACACTACAAAATTACATATATTTTTAAATTGCATTGGTCCGAAATACTATCAAGTTTTAAAAAACATTACGGCGTACAGGTAAACCTGAATCAAAATCTTACAATGAATTAGTGAAAATCCTAGGCAATCATATAGCCCCGGAGCCTAGGGAAGTGGTACAGCAACACAAGTTCTGTCTCACAACACGGAATGAGTATGAATCAGTTGCAAACTATGTGGCAGGGTTGAAAGAGATTGGAGGAAAATGCAATTTTATCTGCGACAACTGCAAGCAGTCTACTTATAAACACACCTCCGGGTACAATTTATTCGAGGGCTACGTAATGCTTAGATTAAGGAAAGATTACTCCAATAACCATCAACCACAAAGGTTGATGATATGTATCATGAGAATTGCATTAGCTATTGAAACATCCAAATCTGAAACTAAAGAAATAAGATCAGAAATACAGTCATATATAAAAGAAATATATTAACAATAAATTTCTTAAACTTTAATAATAAAAATTAGTTGGATTTAAAAAAGTTATTTTAAAGCTAAGGCTTTTTGATCGTATGTTTCAAAATTATAAGACGTTATTACATTAAATTACGCTTTAGATAGTTTGCTTATTATTTAATTTAGCTGATGATTTTTGTACAATTTTAATAAAAATTAAAATTGACACAGTTACGTGTCTTTCTTATTAACAGATTAAAGCAAAATAATAACGGCAATAAGGAAAATTATTTGTCTGAGGTTGCGTCGTTCTAGACACTGAATACATTAACTCATATTAATTTATTTACTTGTTGTTTTGGTAAACACTAAATAATAAATAAATATACTAGTTTTACAACATACTAGTTTTAAAGCCGAGTAGTGGTAATATGTTGCCATGGGTGTAATAAGAGGCGTCAAAGGGAGACAGTAGACAAGAGATGGGCAGCATCATCTTCCGGTAACAGTAATTATATAATAAAAAATGCGCTTGCCAACCCGCTCACCAACCGTGGCAACTATGACAAACATTTCCCCTATGAGCAAAGACACAAACAAACGGCCCCCAGTATCCGGCGGCCCCGTTATTCCTGGCTACGGTAGTGAACATGTTAAAGGCGGGGTAGGGGGTACTATGAATCTCCAGTGGAGGATCTGGCAACATATAAGGCACGCACCCCTGACAAGAAGATTCTGGAGTTGGAAGAAGAGATAGACAAGTTGCGCTACCATATTATAGGATTATCAGAGGTCCGAAGAGAAGGGGAAGATACGGTAATCCTCGAATCCAGCAACTTGTCTTGTCCATCACCAGAAGGGCGACCATATGTCCCAAGGAGATATCGATTTTATCGTCCACAAGTCTCTCGTCAACAACGTTGTAAAGATTAGGAGTGTATCGACGAGGGTTGCGCACCTGCTACTCAGAATTACCAAACGGTATTCGCTAAAGGTCATACAGTCTTACGCATCAACCTCGGCACGTCCCGATGAGGAGGTGGAGCACATGTATGAGGATATCTCTAGAGCCATGCATTCTTCCAAAACCCAGTATACGGTGTTGATGGGAGACTTCAACGCAGTACTAGCCACAAGAGAAAGCGGTGAGCTGAAGGTAAGGAAATATGGAATACGGCGATGAAACCTAGCAGTTGGCCAACTTCATGAAGAAAGAGGGACTCTTTCTCCCAGAAGCGGCTCCGCATTAAGTGGATCTTGTCGAGCGCTGACGGTTCGACAAAAAATGAGATTGAATTCCTTATGACGACCAGATTCCAACTGTTCAGTGATATCTCAGCGATCGCGAATAAAAAAACTGGCAGCGATCACGTAGTGGTTTGAGCCACACTGAAATTAAATGTTAAGTTGAAGAGGTCTCGCGATGGTCTTGTTGCGGTGGTCTTGTCATGCGGTGTCTCGCACGCAGACTCGACGACTTTCAGCCTCCCGAACAAGTCGGTTTCCAAAAAGAATTTAATACCATAAACCAAATACATACCCTTAGGAAAATTGTACAGAAGACATAAGAGTACAATCTAACACTTTGCTTGGCGTATGTGGACAATGAGAAAGCCTTTGATACCATCGAAATTTAGGCGGTGCTACAGTCCCTTCAGCGAAGCCAAGTTGACTGTCGGTATATTGAAGTGCTGAAGTATTTGTACAGTAGAACTACGATGGATATCCGACTAAAGAACCAGAGTACGAAACCTATCCCACTGCAAAGAGGTGTAAGATAGGGTAATATTATATCCCCGGAACTCTTCACCGCTGCATTGGGAGACGTTTTTAAGGACTATTGGACTGAAAAGGATGCGGCATTAATATCAAGAGTGATTACATCGTTCACCTTCGATTTGCCGACGATATAAACCTTATGGCAGAATCGCTGGAGGACCAAAACACTATGCTCAATAATCTAAACAATTCTTTCAAACGGATTAAGATTGAACGGTATTAAGATGAAAATAGACAAAACTATCAAGACACATAACGTCCATGTCATACCTATGCCAGTAGTTGTTGGGAGCACTAAGCTCGAAGTTGTTGACAATGTTGACCTGCACAACAAATAGTCCAACTAGGTAAGTCAAACTTCAGCCGAGAGGTTAATCAATGAATTCTAGTCGGCAGGGCAGCGTTCGGGAAATTATGACACACCTTCTCGTCAGCTATGGCATGGCATAATTAACGAAATGAACATAATAGTGGGTAATAACACCGTAAAATGCCTTTTTGTTTAGTAAATTATGAAAAATATCCAACCAATAAATTACGTGAAATGTATAATGAATAACGTTCATATTTTTATAAAAGTGGATAAATGTCATAACATCCTATAATATCTATTAACAAAGTATTAGCATAATGACAAAATTTTAAGAAATTTGATACACCGCGTCTATTAAATTTTACTCAAAAATAACATTTTTCAAATAATCACCTTTTTAATTAGCAGAGCAGAAATATAAGAAGGAACTTATATATTTTTCTTGTAAGTGCAAAAATTTCTTATTGTTAGCTAGGCTAGGTTAGGCCAAACTTTGTCATGTGGTCTTGATAGTTTATGAGCCATTTATATTCTCGGTCGCGTCGGGAGCTTTTGTATCATTATCAGTCCGTTATCATGTCTAACGGTTTTGTGGATTTCTATTATTATTTTATAATATTTTTTTATATACCATATCGTGATGTAGGCAGTGAGTATTTTCCACTTCATGAAATACAACCATTTCACGAAACATTCATGCAGTGATCAATTCTATGATCTCTCAACAATGTATTATATATTACGGAGATCATGATGGTGGCTAAATTAAAAAACATTTATTTTACATTTTGTGAATTAAATATTTGTATTTATACAGCTGAAAGTGAATCATAGCTTGCATAATATAGTTTGCTTAATATTCATAACACGTAGAAGAAGACAAACAAACGCTTTTACAGTCTGTTTGCAATCAGCTACGCTTTTAACTTGTATTTGCTACACAATTTTGTAAGCAACTTAGAGAAAAAAAGTTATCCTCGTAATAACCATGAATCTTATTTCATTGCAAATAACTTAAAAACCAGCCAAATGTGAGTCAGACCTCGTCTTATTGATTGCCATTATCGTATTTTGCTTGTATTGATTAGCTATTTAATATATCGTTCGAGATAGACATAGCAAAATCCAGCGAAATAATTTTTATCATTAAATTTAGTAAATATCCGAATATCAAAATTTTGAAAGCACAAAAACAAAACAACTACTCTCCCAGTTTTTATAAAAAAAGAATAATACCACTCTACTCCACTCTACTCAACGATCACTGGACAATACACAACGCGGTTTCTAATAGGTAAGAAAAATATATATTTGGGATCCCTTTTCAAGTGTTTCAAATAAACTGGTAAATCTTTTAAAATCATTTTTTTATAGGAGAGCGATCAAACGAGAGCAGTTGGTGGTAAGTGACTACCGCCGCCCATGAACAACTGCAATACCAGGGGAATCGCAGTTGCCGGTCTTTTAGAAAGGAGTAAGCTCTTTTCTTGAAGGTCCCTATAGTCAACCAAATCTAAAAAATACATTTTGACAGCTGTCAAAGTTATTGCACCAAGCATGCCAACCAAAAAATGAGAACGTACAATATTCGATCGTTAAAAAAATCGATATCGATTGTTTAGAGTTTGTAATAATTTACAGTTTGGTATGGTTAATACCAGAATAAATTAAAAACGTATAATTTAAAACAAGGTAAGTTCAGTTTCTTCGTATTTGTTTTCAATAATGAGTAAAAATTTATGTCTCTTTCAAAGTCATCTATAATTTTTTTTTTGTTTTTTCTACCACTTTTGTCCAATCATCCTTTGTGACATGGGCACATGCTTCAACAAATATAAAAGAAACATCCCAAGAAGTTAAAGCTGAGTCATAAAATAAGAAGACAAACATTAAATCACAAAATTACACAAAATGAGCTCCCGAAATGGCGGGAGATTGAAATTACGTAGTGGTTTTTTCAGCGCCGCCTTGTATATGAGTTTTTATAACTACACGTTACGTTGACAAAGTAAAAAAATAAACTTTTTCATTCATGATTCATGTAATTCAAGGAATTTTTAAAATAAAATATTAATAAAACAAATAATACATTAAAAAAATTATTGATTCGAATATTTGAATATATAATGCATTTTATTCCTCCAAACACTACGGTAAGGTACATAGCGACATATCATTGAATCGACGTCAAGTAAAAAAGTTGATACTGGTTATTTTTTTAATATTTTGCTTTGTTTGAAAGACTGGAATTTAAATTAGTGATAAAAAAGCTATACACGTTGTAATGAAATATAAATAACCTCATAATACATCGGATTTACGTAAAAGATTATTTTAAATCGTGTGAGTACGCTTGTGCAAAGTTATTGCAGAATGATTAATGTGAAACGTCAAAAAGTATTTCTTAGATTTAGTTGACTATAAGTCGTATTGGTCCGGAAAATCGTCGATATAAACAATTCCACAGAGGGGACCCCTCTGGAAGAACGACGAGGAAAAAAACTCCTAATAAAATGTACAGTGGTGTACCGCCAAGTATTCAGACGGTGTGGACGGTATCGTGAGCTTTGTCGCGATTTTGGTTCGTGAAATTTTGCAGCTAGAATTAATTTGAACAATTTCTCAGAACACTCTTCGTGATAGATGCGATATATTTATATAGGATAGGATAGAAACTGCAAAGAGATGCAACATCTGCGCTTTTTAAAGTTGCAGGCAGTGTGCCGGCAAGAAATACTGTCCCGCTCTGCAGAGTACGCCAAGCTTTTAGAGCCCAATTTGACCTTCTCTTCCAAGTGGGATCCGGCTAGGAGCGGCAATTTCTCAACCTCACCGGTGCCCTTGTGGTAGCAGTGTCGAAGGGTTTGGGCTCCACGGAGTTTTGTGCAAGAAACGTGCAGGTAGGTTTTCCCGTCACAGTTCTTTGAATGAAGGGCTCTTGTCTCCATAAATATCGCCTTTTAAACGGTTTTAGAGCCTTGCGAGATATTTAGATACAATGGCAAGAGACCTGACGGTATGATTTTGGTCCCTTGGGAGAGAGGTAAAGCCCTAGTGTTGGATGCTATTTGCGTTGACACTTTGGCGGCATCTCATCTCAAGGATACCTCTATTAGAGCCGGGGCAGCATCAGAGGCAGCTGAATTTAGTAAATCGTGTAAATATGAGTCTGAGAAATAAATTACTTTTACTTTATGTAATGTGACTTTCCAATAAAAATAATGATTTTAATTTAAAAAAAATAATATCAATATTAACATTGACAAATATATTTTTCTGTTTTTAATTTTTTTCCTTTTTCAATATTTACATACACTTGTTGGTGAATGTTATGTAAACTTGTTATTAATATAAATATCAGTGAGCGTGTTACTTTCATATAATTTAGTGTGCAAATGTTTAATATGTATGTTGTACATAAGTGTGCGTATGAAAATAAATGAATTGATTAATTTTCACACTTAGAAAGTATGACCATGCATTTATGTAACGTTCTCAATTAAAATGTTTACCTGTTTGTCAATTCAGTTCGCGTGCACTCACAACCCTTCAATTCAGTCTTTTCTGATGTTCCTCTTCCTTTATAGGGAAAAATATTTTTTAAATTCCACTAACACACATTGGAGCAGTGCAGCGAACTAGTTGCTCTCTAACTAAACCTAAACCAATTAGCCCAATATTTTAAGTTCAATCTTTTTCGTTTGGGTTAATCGACACAAAAATTTATTTCAAATACATCAAATAGCCTTTTTTCACGTGACAGCGTCACGATGCAGCTATAAAACTATGGACCACAGCATCCTCTTACCATCATGTGAATTGCTCTATAAGAAATCCTTGCAAATGATACGACGATGCAATAATTTATTATTTTTCTATACATGAATAATCTTATTGATCCTTACTATGAAATTAGAATTTAACGGGGATAGTGACACTAGAAGCATTACCATATAACCTGTACTACCACTGCCACGTTCAGCCTTCTAAAATTATTTAGTTATTTTTTTTATTACCGCCGTTATTAAATATGTAGCAAACAAATTTAACGAATATAAAAATAAAAAATAAAAACATACACATTGATTGACGATTTCGTAGATATTTCATAGGTATGAGCTTGTCAACCGAGAGAGGCAACTGCAGCTCGGATTTATTATAATAAATCCGAGCTGCAGTTGCTTCTCTCGGTTGACAAGCTCGGTTGGTTGAGCACAGCGCGGCATCGACAGATCGTTAAAATCCTTGAGACATTATTTTTAGTATAGTAGGTATATTCTACTTCAATATTAAACACCTAAGTATTCTAATATATTGCAGCCCAAATAAACACTTAAAGTTGCAATTCACTGGAGCTGTCAGAAATTGTACTTAGTTTGCTCGCATAATACTTATAAGGATTAAAAAGCAAGTAAAGAATAATCAACTTAATTACAGAAATATAAAAACGTTACATTGTTAAAAGTGTAAGGAATTATATATAACGAACTTAAATTAATATCATTTCTATACCTAGTAGTATAGTTAGTTTAAATTAAACGCAAGCATTTCTAACGTCCAAAAACAAATTTTACACAACGTTAATTTTCAAAATTCAAAGAGTAACTAACGTTTTGACTATGACTCGATATTATGTTATCCATTCATAATTTTACAGCCTATCGTAAGTCCACTGCTGAGCGTAGATCTATCCCACAGATTGTTTTATGTTGTTGGATATATCGGGTTAGCAACCGCAACTTTTTATAGTTTTTTTTTTGTTATCTATGCTGCTGCCTATATCATTCCATTTTCCTTCATGTTCTCATACAAAAGCCACTAAATCTTATGGGGTAGTGGATTATATTACGCCACCAATACATGACACGATTAGACCTTGAAAAATCATATTATCAATCGACAAAGACAAAAAACATAAATGAGGTAAAGATAATCTAAAAACGTACATTACATCTATATCGTTAGAGCTATGGAGTATGGAGTGGTTAGAGACGTTTCCGAGATACAAATTACGCAATATAATTATAATAATGTGCAGGAATTAAAATAATTTATTGATTTTGTTTTTCGTAGTAATATCATAAATAATATAGACCAAAAATCTCGATTTTTCAAACAGCAGACAAAAGTTATTTGTAGTATAAAATCCTCAATAAATTTAATAAATAAAATAGTTCAATTGTTTTACTTTTCATTAGGTCAGGTTACAGTTTATACGATGGTTAACTTTTATCTGATTATTTAATAATCTATTGAATATTTAAATATCTAAAGTGTTGTCTTACTTTTAATTAATATTTTATAATTTTGTTTTAATTTAAATTGTTTTGTGTCACTGTTATCATTTTTTTATATAACTGTTAATGTTGTGACTGTAACTATAAGTTAGATTTGTACTTTGTCGTTAGTAAAATCTGTTATTACATAACATATAGAGTGGTAGTATAATTGTTGATGATTTTAAATTAATAAAAAATAAATAGAGTATTGTAATGCAATTAAACAGATAATTCATTTTTATAAGATTTGAGCTTTGCTTAAAAAAGCTCGATCCTTTTTAAATAATGAATTTCCTTTTTTCCTTAGAAACGTCATTAAAGACTCGAATTATTTCGTATTTCATTTAACTGAAGCAAATTGATTGCAGATATTAGTTCTTGGAATACGCGAGAAGAGGAAGTACAAAGTCAAATATCCTTAGCTGAAGAAAATACTGAGAACGGTTTGTGGGGTACAAGTTGTTCGGTATTACGATATATACCAAGTGGGAATACAAGAGACATTTTTGACTAGGACAAATCTAACAATACAATGGATAATATTGTTAACGAAACAGGGTCGTTGAAACTTGATACTCGTATCCACTCAAATACTCTCACTATTCAGAGGACTTGTAACAATATCGTATTTGTACGAGTAGAAAATTAAAGATGTTCTATGAATGTTTTCTAAGCTAAAATAAAATACTTAGTTGGGTATTTCAAAATGATATAAATTAAATTTAACTGAAATCGAATACTGACCATGTTTTGGGACACTACTAAAAGTAACAAAATTAATAATGACTAGCTGGGGTTTGGGAATTCCCGATAATTTCAAAGTCCCGGGACGACACGAGATAACCAACAATCAAAGTCCCGAGAATTTCCAGGACTTCGAGACTTAAGAAAAAAAAATTAATAGAGCTAAGCCTTTTTTGAAGAAATTTAATTGAGTTATTTCCTTATGAAACATATTAAAAAGGCATTGTTTTTGTAAAAATTAACATTTATTAAACAGAAAATTTATTCTTAATAAGTTTAAAGTTAATTTCAGTTTTAATTGTTTATTTCTTTTAATCACACACAAATTCAATCTCCACATTCGTAAAGTTGTTCTTATTTACTAAGTGCTCGGCGCTAATCAAAACCATTGGGAGGAAACCTACAACTGAGTGGAGCAACGGGCAGCATAGAGAACTCTCTTTTTCCCTAAAACCGCCACTTTTAAACAGATAAATCTTATAGTTATAATACGAACTTAATTAAAAATCATGGTAATTTTAATAACGTCAAACAACAACAACTACACATTTATTGTGTTGTGTACTCAGTAGTTATGTAGAAGACCGAGTAATTACTCATTAAACCAATAGATGGTGCCAGGCTCCTTCAATTATTTGAAAATAAAAATGATTACATAACAATTTCGACAATCTTGTCTCGTCTCAAGTCTCGACCTAAAAGTCCCGAGACTCGAGACAACTAAAATTACGAAAAGTTCCGGGACATCGAGACACGAGACGTCCCGGGACCCAAACCCTATAGCTGTGTCTGTGACTTCACTCGCATTGTTTATTTTTTATAGCTTTGAAGCCGAATAAATTTTGAATTTACTTTGCTATGAAGCTTTATCCTATTTTTTGTTTTATAAACTTAAAATATTTATTCAAAAATTCGACAGCTACATAAATAGTACCACATGGGCCATTTAAAGTGTAAGCATTTTTGTTTGTTAAGAAAATAAAAAAAAATATTTTTTTGTTGTTCATTTGTAAAATATTTTATTTAGATCTAAGAAGATATGTTATAATTACTTTTTAAAAATGATATCGCGCAAATGGCCACCTCTGACCCTGGTAACCAAATGTGCCCTTTTTTCGGCGTTTTCAATCACGTTGGCCAATGTTTCGGCGGATATGGCGGCGGCTTGACGAATATTGTTCTTGAGGGCAGCTAGAGTCCTTGGCTTGTTAGCGTATATCTTGGATTTCAAATAACCCCACAAAAAGTCTGGTGGCGTCAAATCGGGTGATCTCTTCTCTTCTGGTGATCTGCTTCCTTGGTTAAAATTCTGCTGAAATGACGCTTCCAACACGGCATATCATTAATCGATCTGACAACTAATGTCAAAGATATAGGGTTGCCCGATGCTTCCACTTTAAATGGCCCATCCTGTACTTCTCATTATGTACAGTTTAGACACAATTGTTACATTTGTGACATTTGTGTCATAGACGTAGCGCGTGAAATAACGGCCCGGATTCATTTGAATAATTTCCATATTAAGATGATTTTTAGATAGAGATAGATGAGAGGTAAGATAAGGATAGATGAGGGGATAGAGATAAGATTAATTCATGATAATTTTTACTATTGTATTTACCTTTTTTCTTGTCTTGTCAACTACAGATTTAAAAAATTGTATAAAAAGACACCGCATAACTACTTGTTGCAACTCGCCCGTTGAACACGCTAAGTGACAGAATTACTAAAAAAAACTATATCTTAAATATTATTTTAGAGTACTAGGAATGCCAAATTTTATCAAAACCCATACAGTAGTTTAAGAGCCTATAGGGATCAAAGGGGCAGATAGACGAAAAATAAAAATAAAATGTTTAGGCTTATAAATCGATAAAGAAGTGTTTTAAATTTTTTCCAAAAATGTTCAAAGTACAGATTAGGCCTGGTTACAGTTTTATTGATGTCAACTACCCAATAAAATACATCATTATGAGTTGACTGGAAGATAATGGCTAAATGCATCAAAACCTTATAAATATATATTAGAGCCTATAAAAGTCATAGGCCTCCCACATAGATTGCCTCATAAGGGAATTTTGCCATAGTTCCCACGCTTCGGATGGCAACCGCAGATTTTTTTATTTTGAGTCCTTATCAGGAAAATGCTGCTGATCTTATACTGTCTTGGTTACTGGTGTAATAATATACATACCCCATATTAAGTAGAGATGCCGCGAATAGTTATAGCGAATACTCGAATACCGATTAATCATTTCGTAATCGTACCAATAAATCATTCGCTATGGCGAATAGTCGAATAACTCGTCATTGTTATTCGATATAAAAATGGAATATAAAAAATTATTTAATTTTTATCAAATAATATCACGCTAGTAGTAGTCTTGTAAGTTCAAGACTATCATCATCAATCATTTATTTGTTACTGTAGTCTATTTTTTTAAAGCTTATGAGAAAAGAAACAATAAAGTTGAATTAATCATATTACACTGATTTTACATTTTTAAATACTGGCAACCAATCTTGTACCGTTTGACGGGAATACCTCGTTTTGTTTACCCAGCATTTAGTACTGTAAGGAATTTCGCACATAATCGACTTCGCTTGAGTTTAGGGCTCCGACACGCTATTCTCCTCGCACTGCTCACCGCTCTACTTCTCACGCTGCTCATCGCCCTACTCCTTGCGTTGCCGCGATGTTGCCCTCTCTGCCCGCATATTGCTCTACTCGCGCAATAAATCAAGACGCTTCGCACTAGGTTGTGTTTGCTTTAACTGAATAGATGTTTAAACTGTAGCAGTTATTATTAGTATAGCTAATTATATCAATGTCATAAAAAGAAAAGTCGTCCTCGCTAACTGAGATGGTGGATGACATCTACACATCAAAATAGAACGACGCTTCCGTAACGAGCGCTCGATTCGGACTGTGGCCGGTATGTGAGTGGCCGGCCCCTCGCGCTCATATTGCCAGTACTTTGAATCACGCCCAAAAATCCGACAAAACAAAACAGGGAGCGATAGGCTGAAGAGGATCATGACATGAGCAAGAGGAGTTCGAGTATTGTTGCCACGCTAATTCTCTGCCTCCTTTCCCTTGCCACCCGTGTGTGGTAGGGAGGTTGAGCGGCACGCATTTGTTTGTCATTCGTGATGAGCTTGCTTGACGTGCCGTCGGTCGATGTTTTAATTTTCGGAACGAGAACAAGTGCTTAAGTTAAGAAAGATATTCTTGATCACAGTTTCAATTGAACTAAGGACTGAAATAGTTGAAGTGTTTGTAATAGTTGAACTTAAAAAGAAAAACAATCATGGTAAATCCTCCATTTCAAGTAAGCTTATTAAACGGTACTTAATCACACCCGCAAGCTCTATTTATTCAAAAATACTATTTTCTGAGGCAGGTTTGATTTAAGAAGAAAAGCGCAACCGACCGAAAAACTAGTTTCTTTGCACCACAATCTGACTCTTTTAGACTTTAAATATTAATTAAAATGCCTAGCTAATTAACTTCAGCTTGGCATGACTGATTTTTGCCTATATTTTATATTCATGATAATAATTAATATTTTGTAAGTGCGTCTTGTTTTTAAAGAAAATTTAAGTTTGATTTATTTTTAAGTCTGTAATTTTTTGTTCATTAAAAAATTTATTTACATTTGATTATATAATATAAATATATTTACATATGATTATATTATTGACAACTATTATCCAAGTGCCGAATAATACTAGCTATTATTCGGTATTCAATGAATAACAAAAAAAATTCGAGTAATGGCGAATACCGAATAATAGCGCGTATTCGCGGCGTCTTTAATATTAAGACACCCCGTGCGTGTCGTAAGAAGCGACAGAGGGAATAATCTTATATAAAACACACTATTGCCTATATCCCTTTCACGAGCTGAAAAAACTAAACGAAGATATTATCGAAGACGTCGTTTCCGATATTGATAGAATTATCTGTTAGCGTGCAAAGAATGGAATGTTTTCAGAAGCAATGGATAATAGGCATTGTTCTTCCGTCCTGGCAAAACAGGTTATTATAAAATATTTCTCTGTCCTTGCTATTATTAACCTGCGATCCGTATAAAAGAACTCTGAAATACAATGGTGGAGAAAAGGTCTTTGATAGGTCTCTTTCAATAATTTCTATTACGGCTACCCATTGATGCTAATAATTAATATATTTTCATTATTGGTTAAATTTAAATATTTTAACAGCAAAATCTGTTAAAATATTTATTTATTGAGTAGAGCAATATTGGAACAACAAAATTGAAGTCATATATGTATATCTATACGTTTTTAAAACACCGCAAGCTACGTTAAAAAGAAAAGAGTATTATGTTTTCCGTTCGGTTACTGGCCTTCAAATGAATTAATGCAAAATAATAGATTATATTCCGTGTAACGACGGCTTAAAAATCTACTACACGATTTCCGTATATCGCATGCATATCGTAAGAATAGACAAAGGGAAAAAAGTTATGCAATCCTTTGAAACCCACTTTATAGACATCACAACGCAAAAATAGGCAAAAAAAAAGCCTTGGAGATGTAGGCGAATGCATGACTATATGAAATTTAGCAGCGGAACTCAAGGGGTAAACACCTTGCTCTGCATGAGAAGGAGGGATAAATATGTTTAGTTAATAATGTTAATATTAATAGTTTTATTAATCTATACTTATTATTATTATGAAGAGGAAAGCTTTTTTGTTTGTTTGTACCGAATAAACTCCGAAACTACTGGACCGATTTTAATTATCTTTTTACCAATGGTAAGCTAAATTATTAGTTTTATTTATTTTTTAAAAAATTAGATATATTTATTATTAGTTATATATTTTTTAATTAGACATATTTAGGAACATTTCAATAATGTAACCCAAAGTAGCAAAATTTTGCCTGTAAAATTTATTATTTGGCATGCGCTGAGAAAACTATTGATGATACATAAATATTACGTGCTACGTGATTAAAGTACTCATTATTACCTACAAAAAAGAACACTTGGGAATATATCTAACTATCATAGTTAAGTCACAATAGTAGCTTCTGTGTTCCAAAATTTCGTACCTCCACACTTTCATCTACCGTGTACAGTTCTCTTTAAAACTGGAAAAAAACAGCGTTTCGGGGCACTTTCTGTAGTGGGTGGGTGAGACGCGCACCCGAGAGGGGGACGGAGAGTGAATAAAATTTTACTTTGCTGTATAACGTATATATGCCGCTAAATAAAAGAAGGTACCTACTCTTTAAACTCATGGCAATAATAGTACACGTAATAATTAGTTAATAGCTGTGGTCATGTGATCCGTAACTCTGTGATCTATATTTGTTATTAGGTAGCATAGAATGAAGGCATGGTCATTGTTTATAGTCTTAAAAATCGAAATTATTCTGGATGTGTTATTTTTATTTAATTTCAGGCATGAATTATCTTTAAGAAGACAAAAAGTGATTTGATATTTTAATTAATTAATTAATTAATTAATTAATTAGTAATTTTTTCCCCGATACGATAACTATATATTGGTACCGATACAGGCCTACCAACGTTGGGGCACTGAAATGTATGCGGTGAGTTATGATTCGTTACCGACACGACACCAACTTATAGTTGCCAATGGATTGTCGGTGACGATATTTCAATACCACGTCCGCTTTCCACAGAATTGTGAATATAAAATTTTTAATAATTATTTCTATATTTAATTCTCTCATTTTTTATATTTATTACGTGAACATCAAAAACTGGCGAAAAATTAAAAAAAAATACCAGATCTTCTATCTTATCAAATAATGTATCAAGCTCCTCCAAAGTAAATAAGGAGGGAGGGACTCACATGGACTTTTGAATGTTACCAAAACTGTTTAATAATTTTACTTTAACTATGTAATTAAAACATATATTACAATAAATACAATACGACAATCCGGTCTAGACATGCAAATTCTGTATTATCGGCACGATATCAGTATGATGTCTTTAAATTAAAAAACTTCTAGAACCGCAATCAATAATTGATATCGGTTAACGCTAAGAGCTATTACATACGCACGTAGGATAACGTAAAAATGCGCTTATGTGAAAAAGTATTTAACAATGTCTTTTCTTAGTATTTAAGTCAGAACAATAATTACATTTAAACTAGAGTAATATACTTTGGGTAAATGGCAAAAGCAAAATAAAGCTCTGATAGATCAATACAGAAGACAGAAGAACAAACTGCAAGTTCTAACTTTCGTGTCTCGCGTAAGCTTTTGTATATCGTAACTTGCGTCTAAGAGAATGAAGTTTAAGAGTTCAAGTTCAATTTAAACTGTATTTAAGATTAAAAATTCTATCTTGTATAACAAGTTTGAATAAAAGTTTGCTTTTCTCTACAAAATGCAAATGCGCTACAATGTTGAGTACAAGTATTTCTCGATGCTTTCACAAGGTCCACCTCTATTTACTGATTGCAAATTTTTTGCTTTGTTATTTATGACATTCAAATTTCTATGAATTTATACATGATGATATTTATGATTAAAACTATAATTTTTAATTATACAACAGTATCTTTTTATATTACAAAAATTATAATAAAGAACTTAACTAAAATAATAATTAAAATTATAATATTTACGATTAAAATTAATTATATACAATATAAAAGAAGTAACTATAATATAGAAAATCTAAAACTAAAAATTTAAATTGTCAAAAAGACCTGCTCCCCGTGGTATAGTGCCAAGAACGCTGGCTGCGTTTCCTCGCTGAATAGCTATACTGCTGCCTCTGATGCCGCCCCGGCTCTAAAAGAGGTACCCTTGAGATGAGAGGCCGCCAAAGTGTCAACGTAAGTAGCATCCCACACTAGGACTTTACCTCTCTCCCAAGGGACCAAAGTCATACCGTCGGGTCTCTTGCCATCGTCTCTAAATATCCCGCAAGGCTCTAAAACCGAGGGAATATTTATAGAGACAAGAGCCCTTCGGATGATTTCGTTCAAAGAACCGTGACGGGAAAACCTACCTGCACTTTTCTTGCATGAAAGTCCGTGGAGCCCAAACTCATCGACGCTGCTATCACAGGGGCACTGGTGAGGTTGACAAATAGCCACTCCTAGCCGGATTCCTATGGCGATGCACAAGCTTTCCCCATCAAGCAATGTGCCGAGATCACTTGATGGTAGAGCATGTAACCAGTGGCTAGATTCCTTAGTCGAAACAGCTAGAAGGCGAGCCTAATCTTGTAGAATATGGAAATTTTGAAATAAATTTTTCTGGACACTCCGTACCAACGGAATATCCCACTGTTTTTGTTGGTTAACTTCCAGTGGGACATTTTCGCCGGGACAGAGCGTTAGCCATGTTTTGCTTTGCCTCCGCAGCAAAGCACAGATCTACTTTATTATTTAAAATTGTGTTACATAGGTCATTGACACTATGCACGGAAGCAAGGAATTTTGTTAATTTAATAGCATAAATTAAATGGCAACAGCACGGGTTGTGGTTACGACTAAGAAACAAAAACAGTTTTTTTTTAATTCACTATATATTACTAGCTGTGCCTCCGGTTTCGCCTACGTATGTCACTTGTCTGAGCCGCGTGACATGACAACTTGCTTAGAGGCATTCACTGCTGGTTTCTTTCTGCTCTTTGGGTGGTTAGAATATGCGTCGTTCGCGAGCCGTGCCGAATGTTTAATTGTTTTAATTTTTCACTATCTCTTAAACTATGCGTTCAACTAACATGTAAGTAATTTCGTTCGTTCGAAGTATTTTTATTCGCACGCATTAATAAGCTAATCCTGAGTGTGGATGCTCAGGCTGCTTTGCGAAATTTGGACGGATGTGGTAGGGAGGGGGTCACTCCCTAAGCGAGTCTCGAATCCATGGAAGACAGCTTTCGTCCACCCGATCCCTGAAAATGATACCGCTCTGATCCGTCAAACTACAGGCCTAGCGCCATCACTTTCCTGCTCTCCAAAATAATACAGTCCATTGTTAATAGCTCATGCGGTACCTTGAGAAGCACCGGCTGATTAATAAATGCCAGTACGTTTTCCGTCGGGGTCGCTCAGCTGGCGATCTCTTTATTTATCTAACACACCGATGAGCGCAGGCAATCGAGACCATGGCAGTTAGTTTGGACGTAGCGAAGGCTTGCAATCGGATTTGGTACAAAGTGCTTCTCTTGAAGCTACCTTCCTACGGGCTTCCAAAGAAATTGTGCAATTGGGTCACCAGTTTTCTATCTAATCGGGGCATCAAAGTCATAATAGACGGTGCATGATCCGATTGCAAGCCTATAAACGCTAGTTTTCCACAGCCCTGTTTCTTCTGTATATCAATTATGTGTTGTAAACCAGAAACATTCATTGCTATGCGGACGTAAGCACTAGTGTTTTTCGAGTAAACGTCGCCGAGTACCTGAACAAACTTTTGTTTGAATTCAAGACATTGTTGAACAAAGTCTCGGACTGAGAGCGACTAAATCTAGTCCAATTCAATTCCCAGTAGACACAAGTTTGGATGTTTAACGCTATAAAGAATCCCTTTTGTCTTATCTCCTCAGTTTCAGGGCACTCCCCTTGTTGCTTGAGCCAGTATCGGAATCCTCGGCGTCGACATATCGAAGGATGTGCAGTTTCGTGGCCACCTGGAAGAGAAGGCAAGGTTAGCCTCTAAAAATCTTGGCCTGCTCAGTAGAGCAGGACAGTTTTTTTATGACGGCACTCCGCCTGCAACTTCATAAGACGCAGGTTAGACCTCACATGAAACACAGTTCCCATCTCTGAACTGGGGCTCCAGCTCCTTCCTTTTGACCGCATTCAGTGCCGAGTGGCTTACAGAAAGCTTTGTTTTTTTTTAAATATTACGATATATAATTATGTAAATCCAATTAGGCTAGGAAACCCTCTCAATCATCATTGGAAACTTCAAGTTATCCAAAATCTTCCCACTCCACCGCAATCTCGACATGCCCACCATTCAGTCGTATCGTAAGGAATTATTTTTAAGGTATTTCAGTACGATAAGAGAACATCAAAATAAGTTAGTGTTAGAGGCGGCTACAAGCTCACCAGAGGGTGATGCTGTATCCCTCCCAGGAGGAACCTAAGAACGTTTTTCTTGATCCCTATGATGAGATTATTACCCAAAATAGGTTGATCCCTCCCCCTCCCCTACCCTCCACACTAAAGGGAATCTGATCCACAAACAATCAAAAACACACATACACATCAAGATATAGTACAAAACACTAGGGAACACCGCGTTCACAACAGACAGAGGTCACAGACACACGCCTTACACAAGGTTCAATACCCATTTCCCTCATAGTAAATCAAGCCGAAGTTCGTACTTCTCTTAGCTCGAAGATCCTCTCTCCTCACGGTGGGGACTGAGATGTTCAATGTCCAGATGTCATAGTTAACCGGGGTTACCATAGATTAAAATTTAAAATTTGACTATTGTTCCGACTTATACAGTATGAACTTATGGTATCTTGAAGTCTTGCAGTTTTATGCTTAGGTTGGGAAATAATTTTATTTATTATAGGAGCCCAAACAGAAAGTAGCACCCAGCCATCTTCTCTATTGAAATTAGGATGTTTTTTGATTTCAATAGCCTCGCGATTCATATATAAGCAATCGGTCTTCTTTAGCGAGGAAATGTGGTCTATCAAATCTGATGTAGTGATGGGGGTGATCCTGTATGTGTTCACAGACTTTCCGGAGCGTCGATCCTTCACGTTAGCTATATGTTCTTTAACGCGGGTTTTAATTGATCTTTTAGTTTGTCCTATGTAGGAGATACCACATTCACCATCAAGTTTATACACTCCTGCATCTTGTAGAGGGACATTACATTCTTACAATCTTCTTCGGCAGCTTGAAGTATATTTTAATCGAAGCGCGCTTCAAGATGTAGCCAATCTTGTCGGTGACTCCTCTGACATATGACAGTACAGCAGGTACACGATCGACTGTGGTCGGCTTCATTCGTTTACTGTGACCTAGGCGCGGGACCCAAAGCTTGTTGTCATGCAAAACTTGCTTGACGTGTTGGAGCTCGGCAGCCAGGTGTTTACTGGCACAGATCGTTCGTGCTCTCTGAAACAAAGATTTACCTACGGTAGCTAACTGTGAAGGATGGTGGTGAGAATCACCATTCAAATATCTATCTGTATGGGTCTTTTTTCTATACACAGTATGGCTCAAGGTGTTATCAGGATTCCGAATTACTAACACATCTAGAAAAGCTAAAGAATTGTTTGCTTTTATAACTCCATTGTGAACAGAATTTTAGAATTTGTAGAGTTAAGATGGTCTAAAACTACAGTTTATTTATTGAATAAAACTAAATTTACGGATTCTATCGCGTTTATTTAACTGATTTTACTTATTTTTAATTCCCGACGTTTCGGGTGCTTTACAGCAACCATGGTCACGGGGGGACTGAGATGTTTGACGTCCCAATGTCATTGTTAGCCCGGCTACCTTCAGTTTTTGAATATTAATTTTTGGTCCGATTACGCAAAACGAACTTACAGTATCTTGAAATCTTGCAGTGGTATGCTTGGGTTTAGGTTTATTTTGTTAATTGTAGGATCCCAAGCAGATGGCATCCACCATCCCCATCCAGCACCCAACCATCTTCTCTATTGAAATTAGGATGTTTTTTAATTTCAATAGCTTCGCGTATCATCCTCGGTAGGAATCGGTGTTCTTTTGCGAGGATTTGTGGTTTATCAAATCTGATGTAATGGTGAGGATGATCTTGAACATGTTCACAGACTGCAGACTTCCCGGAGCATCGGTGCTTCACGTCAGCTATATGTTCTTTCACGCGGGTTTTTTATGGATCTTTTTGTTTGACCTATGTAAGAGAGACCACATTCACAATCTAACTTGTACACTCCTGCATCTTGTAGAGGGATATTACACTTGACGGATGGTAAAAATTTACTAATCTTCTTCGGCGGCTTGTAGTATGTTTTAATGGAAGCTCGCCTCAAGATGTAGCCAACCTTGTCTGTGACTCCTCTGACATATGGTAGTACAGCAGGCACACGCTCGACTGTGGCCGGTTCACTCGGTCACTGTGACGTAGGCGCGGGATCCGAAGCTTGTTGTCTTGCAATACTTGCTTGACATACTGCAGCTCGGTGGCTAGATGTTTTCTGTCACAGATCCCTCGTGCTCTCTGAAACAAATATTTACCCATGGTAGCTAACTGTGAAGGATGATGGTGAGATTCACCATTTAAATATCGGTTGGTATGGGTCTTTTTTCTATACACAGTGTGACCAATAGTGTTATCAGGATTTCGGAACGATCTAAATTGTTTATAGGATAGCGCCTATATTAAAATCATTAAAATTTTCATTCAAGGGTTATTAACCTACAAAATACATACCTTTGCACTCGGTTTCTAATGGATGAAGATATTAACGATATTTTTTATATTAAATTTATGAACACAATACTTTACTCCCATACTTATAATAGACATATTCTTCAATAACTAGTAGTTTCCTTACAACCCTCGTATACATGTGACATGAACGCATCTTTTTCTGATGACTTAGCCGTTGGAATCCTAACCGTTGATAGACACCATGTACATTAAACTGTGCGCAGTACTAGGATCAAAATCAGCGTATTTTAGAAACTAGACGTCATTAAGTCCGCGTGAAAATCATTTATAAATGCCTGATGATGCAGTTTAAAAGAGAAATCAACATCAGTGCTATATGTGGGAGTTATCCGATAATATCCCGAACGTCAGTCTGAGAGAAATTAAAATGGTTCTCCAGCACCTTAAAAATGGCAAGCCCCCAGACGAGGATAGAATCACAGCGGACCTTCTCAAAGCGAGTGGAAAGCCGGTACTTGTAATCCTTTAGATCTTTAATTCCATCCTACATGGTGGCACTGCTCCGGAGGCGTGGATCAGAAGTGCGGTGGTCTAGTTCTTCAAGAAAGGCCACAACACTCTTTTGAAGAACTACATACCGATTTGCCTTCTGAGCCGCGTGTACGTGCTGGTATCGTTTCGCACGCAGACTTGACGACTTCCAGCCTCGCGAACAAGCCGGTTTCCGAAAATTCTTCAATACCATAGACCACATGCATTCCTGTGCCAGATTATACAGAAGACAGAAGAGTACAATCAGCCACTTTGCTTTGCGTATTCCGTCGAAATTTGGGCGGTGCTACAGTCCCTTCAGCGGTGTCAAGTTGTCTGTCGGTATATCGAAGTGCTAAAGAGTTTGTACAGTAGGACTACAATGCCTATCCGAGTTGTACAAAACCTATCCAACTGCAGAGAAGTGTAAGACAGGGTGACGTTATATCCCTGAAACTCTTCATGATGCATTGGAAGACCTTTTCAAGCTACTGAACGGGAAAGGATACGGTATTAACATTAATGGCGAGTACATCACCCACCTTCGATTTGCCGACGATATAGTCCTTATGGCAGAATCGCTGGAGGACTTTAGCACTATACTCAATGACCTCAATAGTGTCTCCCGACGGATAGGTCTTAAGATGAACATGGACAAAATAAAGATCATGTTTAATGTCCATGTCACACCTGTGCCGGTAGTTGTTGGGAGCTCTATGCTCGAAGTTGTTGACGAGTACGTTTACCTGGGACAAATAGTCCGACTAGGTAAGTCCAACTTCGACCGAGAGGTCAATCGACGGATTAAACTAGGCTGGGCAGCGTTCGGGAAATTACGACAAAGCTTCTCGTCAGGTATACATCAAAACCTGAAAACTAGATTGTAGAACCAGTGCGTGTTGCCATTGATGATTTATAGATTTGGGACGTGGTTCTTCGCTGCTGGCCATATGAGGACGTTTATGTTGCTCAGCGGGCTATGGAGAGAGCTATGCACGGGGTTTCTCTGTCTGATAAACTTAGAAATGAGGATATCCGCAGTAGAATCAGAGTAAGCGACGTAGTCCAACGGATTAGTAAGCTGAAGTGGCAATGGGTTGGCCATTCAGTTCGAAGAACCGACAACCGATTGTAAAAAAAGGTTCTCGAGTGACATCCTCTTACCGGTGGGCGCAGTTTAGGGCAACCCCATGCTAGATGAAGTGACATACCTGGTAAAATATGCTGGAAGTCGATAGATGCAGGTAGCTTCGTACCGGGCGTTGTGGAATTCCTTGAGGGAGGCCTATGTTCAGCAGTGGACTTGTTAAGGGCTGTAATGATGATAATAATTATGAGAACGTTATCGTCTTTTTTGAAAAAAAAAATAAAGATATTATGCTTTTTACCATACTTTTTGACTTAATGCCAAGTGGAAAGGCTAAATTTAATAGCTTTTGAAGGATTTATATATAATATATACCGATTATCCACTCACTTGCAAAAGTTTTATTACAATTCTGTCTTCACCAGGTACCTTGCCGTTTTCAAGATGCTGGTAATCCATTCTAATCTCGTTCAGATTGAAATTCGGGACTTGATCTGGATTATGTCTGTCTTGTCGCCAGCAATATCGCTGACACTGTTGGTGTTCAGCTTAATCAACAACTATTTCTAATTTATTTTTAGTTTTTAAGCAACTAATGGAATGCGCTGTTCCTAAATAAACGGAGCTGTTTAATTCTAGTAAATTTTTGCCTCTCACGACAGTCACATGTTATTCTGCTTCGCTAACCACTCGAACTTTTTAGATGGATTGCAGCATAGCACCAGAAACAACTATGACGAATTGTACATTTGATAAAATACGGTGACCAGTTCATGGTAACCCGCTACAATCTAATTGACTCAGCAATCGTTGAGGTTTGAGACTCGTTAACTTAGCGTGAAGCAAATGGAAATGGAAATTCTCACTAGATAGTAAGCACTTCATTGCCGCCAAATATTACAATAAAGTTACAGCTTATTTACGTCCAACAACTGGGCACAGGCCTCCTCTCATTTCTGAGAGAGCAAGGAAATGTCCGCCGTGCTGTCCTATTGCGTGTTGGTGAACTTCACATGTAATTGAAATATTTTTTTTTGTTCTTATTTCTCAGACATGCAGGTTTCCCCACGATTTTTTCCTTCACCACCGAGCACGTGGTAAATCAGCACATAAAATTGCAATTAACAATTTCCTTAGTGCCGGCCGGAATCCGACCGGGGTTGCTAGCGTACTGTGAAATTTACAAGGAGCGCTTAGCCACTGAGCTACCATGGTACAAATTTAAAGTAAACTACAATCTTACGACAGCTTATTTGCAGAGAGCACAGACAAGGGTATTATAGATGTCAAAAATTTTCATCGTTCTAGCTTAATATTTTTCTACAATGAAAATTCTTTGATCTTTCGGGGTGCGAGGTCCTTTGGGCCGCGAGGCCGTAGGCGGTCGCCCACGCCTTGCGCCGCCTGTGGACGTATGGTATGGAATTAATATAAAGTCACAGAAATGGAACATAATAACTATTACAAATAATTTCAAATTGAGTAAAGAAGGAATTGCAGTTTACTATCTACAAAATTAAAGAGAAAAATAATCTGAAGCATGAACATGTATGCAAAATTTCAGTTTAATCAGTTGGGGTTGTGGATAACCGCTTTAAAATTCAGTTTCAACATTTGACCCTCATAGATATACAAACCTTGCAAGTTAAATAAAACCTTTAAAAAAACATTACTTTTGACTATTTAATTGGACACATAACCTTACTCTGTACTGTGGTTTTATGCAAGATGCATGTAAATTTTTATACGTGGTAGAGCAATGCTGCAGATATATTAGTAAGTATAGTTGTAGCACGTGGGTCATCTCGACCAGGGAAAGACCACGCTCTTACGGAATACCAGCGTAAAATAATAGCTTAATGCTGCTGTGTTTCATATGGTGAGTATAGAGAACCGGAGACCCTTTTACTGGAAACGAGGCATTCCATCTTTGTCCTAACGGGTGACAAGGTATCTGCATTTTGATTCGTAATCGAGGACAGATGTAGATGTCTATGGACCACAGCATCCACTTACCATCTGGTGGACTGTCTGCTCATTTGTCACCCTATCGTAAATAAAATATCAATCTTGATTTCAGAGATATATCAGGATAAAAAGAATGATACTTGTTAATTTAGAGTGTGAGTAGACATCCAAATTGTTTTTTTTAAATATCACTATCTTTCATCATTATCACCAATACAGCTTTTCACAAGTCTACGGCTGAACATAAGCCTTCTCCAAATAATGTCACAAAATACGGTCTTGAGCCAACTGCTACTTCATGCATATTTTATCAGACCATCACTCCATCTAATGGAGGCCGCCCTACAATTTGCTTAAATTACTACAACGTCACTCTGACTTACACCTCTTTGCAAGTTAGACAGGTTTAGTACTCTAGTTTTGTGAACGTAGCCTTAATTTACAAACACTTCAGTACTTTGATATTCCGATAGTCAACCTTGTACCATGTACGTGTGCCATATTGCAGCAGTCCCAAAATATGATGGATTTAAGGATAATTAATAATAAATTAATTTCTCTTAGTTCATATAAACAAGACATTATGACAGATTGTACTCTTCAATCTTCTGGACTATTTGTTGAAGGGTGAGAATTTTTCCTACGGTTCTAAAGCCTTTTCGGAAATGGGCTTTTGCGGACGCTCCAGTAACCGGTACGGCCGCCGCGTTGCTATCGATCCATCACACCTAGGAAAATTCATTTCATTTCTTTTTAATTTCATTTCTTGTACCGATTATCGTACGGATCATAAACGACAGTAACGTACTCAGACTTTACTGTAAACATTAGTGTTGTACAAAACCTTGGAAACCTTAACATTATTGCACTGAGATGCAGCTCTAATTATAAAGCCGAGGGTTTTAATTGCTCCCTTGTAAATATTCTTCACACGTGTATTAATATCAAGCCTAATTATCTAATATCAGTCCTTAGTCATGTATTTAATTCATACTATCAAATGTAGCGTAGAACGGATTTCGAGAGCGTAAATACTGATCACTTCAAGAATTGAAAAGCAGTCGATTGTTGACATTCTTCTTGATCACCATATCCACGTCGCTCTTGATGTCAGCGACACTACTCAACTTACATACAACTTAAGATCGTCCGCGAATATAATCAGCAGCACTCACGATCACTACCGTTACCGTAACAGCTTATTAAAATCCACTGCCAAACAAAATATACCTTCCACTCAGATAGTCTCATAGGGGTGGTAATTGCTATAGTTTCAAACTATTTTTTAATGTCAGGAAGGTGCTGCTGCCCATCTCCTGATTTGTTTCCTCCTGTTGCCTCTTACGACACCCACGGGATGGTATAGAGTAGTGGATATTGTCACACCACCACTACACGGTAACTCAGGTCATTAATCCTAAGGTACTTCCTTGACTGACTTCAGATGGTGGGTAGTGGTGATGCGTCCAACTGAATACGAACTGGCCATACAGTTTTACTAATGGCTTGAAAAAAAAACAAAAAAGCAGATCCTACCTTAGCCAGTTTCTTAATTTACTTGATTATTAAATAGATACCATTTTTTTTTTCTTAAATATAACCGTCAACTTACACCAAATAACGTTATATTTTTTCTAACCAATTTTTGTTTTATGAAAGTGTATGCATATTGCCAATGCCTTGTGGCCTTCACAGCTTCATTGCACTCGTAAGTGAGGACTCACGAGCTATTGAGTACAACGATTCTGCTGGCAGCTGGGTGGCACAACGCGTCGTGACAGCAACTGCAATTCCGAAGCATCCCAGCTCCTGCTTTTGAAATGAGGCTCCTCGAGCTAGGGAGGACTCGGTGTGAGTCAAGTTCAAGAGAGATATGAACTTCGGATTGAACCATTATTGGAAAGAGGGAAACAGGTAGTAAACAAAAAACGCCCCTAACATGGATATTGAAGCTCGTGCACGGTGTGTGTTTGTGGCCTCGCGTTCGCCTGCGAACGCCGTGTGTCCTAGTGTTTGTATTATATTGGAACGAAGTTCCTTATCGCGTGTTGCGAAAGGGGCTAGACGGTATATATATATATATATATATATATATATATATATATATATATATATATATATATGTGTGTGTGTGTGTGTGTGCATAAAGGAAATTTTTATTTTCTTTTTATATATAAAGGATATCTTTTAATGTATAAAGGAAGTTTTTTTGAAGTGTATTTGTGTCAGTGTCTGTGGATCGGATTATAGGATTCTCTATCCTGTGAAAGGCGGAAATAGATAAGAACAAATTTCTTAAATCGTCTCCTGGGAGGGAGACAGCATCCCTCCCTGTTGAGTACATAGTCGCCTCTAACACCAATGCATTTTGATGTTCTTTTATCGAACTGAAATATCTTAAAGATGCGGTGGAGACTCGCGTTTCTCACATATATGGAGTTCCTGTGATTCGACCTAAGAATTTATTTTGGATAAGTTGAAGTTTCCAAAGGTGATTGAGAGGGTTTTCTAGACTACTTGGATCTCTAGAATATTATATCATAATATTCACGAAAAAAGGCTTTCTGTACGAATTTATACACAGTGTGTATTAAAATAATATGCAGTAACAGCAACTTAATGATATTGAGGCTTTTTGGGTATTCGTGATTAAAATAATTAAGGAAAGTAACAAAAAAATATTTAAATAACCTGGAGGCAGCATGAGAGAACATACTACCCCTGGTTTTGTAAGAGGCGATCACAGATAGGCGATAGAGATTCTTTTTAATTGTTTTATTAATAATAGTATCATTGGATAACAGTACCTTCCTATGGAATATCTTTCATCGTTTCTTCTCTGGACGGATTAAAACATGTTGACCTACAATACATTAAATCTTAATTTCTTACGTCGATTAATAAAACAGTTTGTTTAATTAATTATTCATTAAATTTCTTGATAAGCATGACAGCTATCGCAAATTTTCTTACTTTATCCTTTTATTACGATGCCTATCTACTAGATAGAATTATATTTAGCAATGAAGTTTTGATAGGCTGTATGAAAAAAGGAAAATCGCTTTTTAATAAGGATTATATTCGTTAACAGCATTGTAGAACAAACAAGTCGGCTTACGGCTTAAGCACACGCTCTTATAGATTAACAGTGCGAAATGATATTATGATTAAACACAACATCATTAAGTACTGTTGTGTTATATCACGAGTGCAGAGGAACAAAGGCCGTTCTTACTGATATATATATGTATAGCACTAATTAACTACTTAAGTCCATCTTACCAACGCTACCAAGCTATTTCTAATTTGTTCTGTGTTGTTAAATATGTAACATCATACATGATTGTAAGCTGTTATTTAAAAAAAGTCCCACTGAGTTTCTTCTTGGTTCTTCCCACGACAGAGGGTTTTTTCCGAACCAGTGGTAATAAAACAAAACTGTGACTTTCAATAAGTATTTATTAGCCGGACATACTATGACATTGGGACGTCAAACATCTCAGTACTCCCCCCCCCGTGACCATGGGTGCTGTAAAGCACCCGAAACGTCGGGATAATAAAAATAAAAATAAATTAAAGTAGTAATAAAACGCGATAAAATCCGTAAATAATTGTTTTATGCGATGTTTTTATTAATATAATAAAACGAAAGAGTTTTTTTTTTGTTTGTTTAAACGCGCTAATCTCTAGAATTACCACACTGATTAAAAATAAATAGTTTTTATATGATAGTCAGATTTATAAAGAATAGTATAGGCTATCTGGCATTAAGCTACACTTCTCAGCTAGCCACTAATATTGATTTTTTTGAGCAAGTCGGAACACAAAGCGTTCCCGAACTGCCATGACTGCTTGCGCTCTCGTAATGGTAAGTGATACGTAAGTAAAATAAACTACAAAAATATTGATATTTTCTCCATCTAAAAAAAGTTTGCAATATCAAATGCTTGTTTCTTATACATATGTCGCCGTAGGGTATTTTGTGAAAAAATTATTGAAAATTAAAATGTGATTATACGTCGTAGAGCAACGCTACAGCTGTATTATGGTTGCAACACGAATGGGTCGGCTCGCCCGGAGAAGGACCTCGCTCTCACAGAATACCAGCGTAAAATAATAGCTTACTGTGTTTAGTATGGTGAGCGTAGAGATCCGGAGATCTTTTTTACTGGAAACGAGGCATTCCATCTTAGTCCTAAGGGGTGACAACGTATCTGCGTTTTGATTCTAAATTGTGGTTAAATGTAAATGTCTACGGACAACAGTATCCACTTACCATCAGGTGGACTGTGTGCTGGTTTGTCACCCTTATTCTATAAAAAAAGATTTATGAGCGTTTTTATTAGAGATGGCTTATTTTTTTTTATAAAACAGGGGGCAAACGAACATGTGGCTTACCTGATGAAAGGTGACTACCGTAGTTGTAAATGGTTGTAAATGGACATTTACAATTGCAACATCAGTGGAATTGCAGGTACGTTGCCGGCCTTTTCAAAAGGAATAAGCTCTTTTCATGAAGGTCCCTCATTCGTATTGCCCGGAAAAATTGTCAGTTATAAACAATTCCACAAATAGGTTGTACAGGGAAGAAAATTCTTAGTAAAACGTACTCGTACAGTGGTGAACCGCTCACCATCCGAATGGTGTGGATGATGTCGTGAGTTTTATCGTGAAATTTGGCGGCTGGAATTAATCCGAACAATTTCTCAGAGCACTCTGAAAGTGCAAAGAGATGCATCTCTTCGCAGCGCCAATGTCGATCGAGCCGATCGGAGAGGGCGATTCGAGCTGCTCTGCGCTGAATGCGGTCAAATGGAAGGATCAAGCACTGGAGAGCCCCTGCCCAGAGATGGGACCACCATTTCATGTGAGGCTGAACCTGTGCCTTATAAAGTTGCAAGTGGAGTGCTGGCATAAAATAATGTCCCGCACTACTGAGCAGGCCAAGTTTTAGAGGTCAATTTGGCCTTCTCTTCCAGGTGACAACAAAACTGCACATACTTAGATATGTTGACGCCGAGGATTCCAATACTAGTAGATAATGTCTTATCTTCTCAGTTTCAGGACACACAAGGGTTCATTTTAGCGGTGAACGCGCAAACTTGTGTCTACTGGGAATTGAATTGGACTAGATTTAGTCACCCCCAGTCCGAGACTTTGTTTAACAAATTCTTCGACTTCAGACACAAGTTTGTTCTGGTACTCAGCGACGTTTATCCGATTACACTACCACTGCTGTCGTCCGCATATCAATAAATGTTACCGGTTTCCAACATATCATTGATATGCAGAAGAAACTGCGTTGGTGATAACACGCAGCCCTCGACACCATCTATTATGACGTTGATGCACCGATCAGACAGAAAACTGGTGATCCAATTGCACTATTTCTCTGGAAGCCCATAGGAAGGAAGCTTCCAGAGAAGCGCTTTGTGCCAAACCCGATTGCGAGCCTTCGCTTTGTCCAAGCCAACCGCCAAATTTGACCCCTTGGACTCGTTCGCCTGCGCCCATCGGTGGGTTAGATAAATAAGAAGATCACCAGCTGAGCGACACCGATAGAAACCGAACTGGTAGTCACTAATCAGTTGATGCTTCTAAAGGTATCGCATAAGCTGGCTGTTAATAATGGACTCCAAGCACACGTCTTGAGCACAATTGCACAATTCCGTCAGTTCCACTCGACTTGTGGATTTTCAGGGAGAGTATACTTTACGTACTGATTACTACTAGGGTAACTCAATCTGTTATATTTACAGATGGTTAACGCACGCTGTAAATATAACAGAGCACGAGTAACCCGGGTTCGATCCCCGCCGGCACCAATGAAATTGTTAATTGCAATTTTAAGTGCTGATTTACCACGTGCTTGGCGGTGAAACATCGTGAAGAAATCTGCACGTCTGAGGAATAAGAAAAAAAATATTTCGAAGATGTGAAGTTCGCCAACACGCATTGGGACAGCGTGTCGGACACTTTCTTGCACTAAAACCCTCTCAGAAATGAGGGAAGGCCTGTACCCCGCAGTGGGACGTATATAGTATGTAACTTTACTTTACTTTACTGAGCACTGCCTGAATCGCAAATCAGACATAGAGCACTCATACAGCGCGATAGTTGGCGGAGTGTTATCGAGAATCAAGCTGAACGCAAAAAAGAGTCTAAAAGAATGGCTTTCTCTTTTGCGGCGTCGACCAGTGAGTGTCCTTCCTGTGCAGGGATGGAAGTGATGGCTTACAAAAATTCCTTTGGATAGCCTTGATAAAAGACCTTAATATATGGTTTCCCGACGGAAGGCGAACTAATTCCTCGGCTATTCTGCCAATGTACTCATACTTTGCTTTTGAAATAACTCTTTTGAAGGACCTGAAGGCGAAGGTATACTTCTTTTTAAGCTTCCTTATTAGTTGCCTTTTAAGTTTAATTAAAGCACACGCTGTTTTTACATCTCAAGCCGCTGAAGCGTAAGCCCATGCCTGATAACTCTACTGCTTACTGCGTAATGAATTCTTACAGGAGCGGTCAAACGAGGGTTGGGATCTGCTTCCGATGAGTACTACAAATAATGGAATAAATGGTTCCATTTCCTGTAGCACCACAGCAATGACAGAATCAGCAAAAGTGCTGGGATCATCCAGCGAGAAGCAAACCTGCCACAATGGGTAGAATGCAAAGAAAGATCGCATTCCTTCCCAACAAACACCGCGGCAGCGTACAGACCACAACCGCGGAGGAAGCCTGAGTAGCACCACACTCCGGATCAGCCAATGGTCCAAGGAGCCTAGAGAGGCGTCAAGGGTTTATATCCAACCGGATGAGAAGTCAACAGAAGGTCCAACAGGGAAGGTGCATGATCCTCCACATCTGGAATCCACGTAGGCGAAATAACCAGTTGTGTCAGACCATATTGCAAAGCAAAGTCATCAACAGATCTCCCCGCACGATAGGGTAGACGTCAACCGAACCATTCGGAGTGATGGGCGTTAAAATCGCCAAGAATTACGATCTCTGCGGATGGGATCTGCTGTAGTAAGGAATCTGCAGCCATTTGGACGTGGTCGATAAGTCGGCCTGTTTCGGCAGAACCGCTATAGGACCTATTAGAGGCACCCGTAGACGCGCGGATGGCCGTCGCTGCCAACACGTAGCCAAAGAATGGACAGGTTCAAATATTCAAAACTGCCGAGGCGTCGAGAACATATACCCTCTCTGACGTATACGTAAATCCCAGCCCGAGGCACAAAGAAGTGTTTCAATATGTAACCCGGGTAAGAGAAGACGCCGATAAGAAAATACACCTGTGTCTCGGTCAGAAAAAGCAAGGCAGGCTTCGCCGTCTCCAGATGGTAGTTTATGGTGTGTAAGTTCTAGTGAAGCTCTCTGATGTATCAGAAATCCACGAATAGCGTGGTTTGGGCCACATTAGTCTTTTTGCTCTGTTTGCCCGAGCAGTTTTGGTGTTGAGCAGAATTCTGCCCAAGAATACGCAGGGCAGTCTGAGCACCCACACTCCGGAGTGGAGTAGCTAGGTTGTGGATGCAGAGATTCTACCCCGGTTTTTGCCGGCCCATACGTGCAACAGCAAAATCTGCCGTATGGATTTACCAGTGGTCAAAATATAAGCTTGTTAATGCTTACGAACCGATATAATAATTTTATGAAGGTAAAAACTTTGCTCTTTATATCTTATTATTGAAACGCATAATTAACGAGACAGTGAAACATTAAAATAATGCAACACTCGGCACGGCTTGCGTACAACTCATAACACTAGCCGCCCGAAGAGCCGAAAGAAACCAGCAGTGAATAAATACCTCTATAAGCGAGTTGTGATGTAGTGCGGCTCATACGATGATAAAACCGGGGGCACAGCTAGTAAACAATATTTAATAAAAAAGTTTCTCTTTCTGTTTCTTAGTCGTAACCACAACTTGTGCTGTTGCCATCTAATGCATGCTATTAAATTAAAACTTAGCAAAAACATAGACCATGTTAAAGCATCAAGATTATTTAACATTGACGCGCATTTTCATTTTGAAGAGAAAAACTAACTTTAATTCAAACTTATTATAACAATATAGAATTTTTAATTTAAATACAGTTTAAAGTGAATTTGAACTCTAATACTTCATACGCTTAGACGCAAGCTACGATGTATATACAAAAACTTATGCAAGACACGAAAGCCTAAACTTGCAGTTTGTACTTCTGTTTTCTGTATCTATTAGAGCTTTTTCAGTATTTACTGTAGCTTTTCACGCTTTATACCCAGCTTTATTTTGCTTTTGTCTTTTACGGAAAGTATATTCTAACTCTAAGTATGTATAACTCTAAGTTTAAATTTAACTGTTGTTCTCAATTAATTACTAAGTAAATGGAGCTGACAAATACTTTTTTACCTAAGCGCATTTTTACGTTGTCCTACGTATGTATGTAACTGCTCTAAGCGTAAACCGATATCAATATTGATTTCGATTCTAGAAGTTTTTTTATTTAACCTATTCGCCAAGCGAGCGCGCGACATGTTATTCGCTCGGGACCGTAATGGCGGGAAAATTTGAAAATTAGCAAATTTTTTGCTATATTGCAAATTTTGCTATATTTTCACTTTGAGACAATATTTATGGATAAAACTTACAGGAATTCTTGTTGAATGTATAAACTATCGAATAAAATTATTTTTGGTTGCTAGAAATTGTAATAAAATACGTAAATTACCCTGTATAGCATAGTAGTGGTATATACTTCAATTTTAGTGACAAAATTACTACTAATTTGAATTCTACACTTTTGTTTTTAGAGAAATTTATATGAAAATGTTTGGAAATATGTATATTTTTATGTTTTATGTGTTTCCATTCGTTACTCATACCAAAATATTAAAATATTAAAAAATTCAAAAAAACAATAATAATATTTTATCTGTGTGACATTTAGAACAATATTTCTAAAATAGTTTTGTGTGAATTTGAAATAAATACAACGTCAAGTTATTTGAAATATGTAAGAAAACTATTTTTACTTACATTTTACACTAAAAATAAATGAGAATTTGAAAAGTAACACATTTATGACCCAGCCGCCATAATGGGCCTTCCAGATTTTGAAGCACTTTTGGCAATTTACTTTTCACTTTTTATACCACAAATTATATATATATGTGTTCACTATATTACAAGGAATATAAAAAAGTATAATACTTTCGTTTTTAGTCCAGACACAAATATAAAATTCTATAAAAAAGACGGAGCACCTTCATCAAAACGACACGTGGAACGCCGAAAGTTCAGAGTGATTTCTTTTTTTTTTTCTAAGAAACATTGCCAGGTTGTGGTTTATCATCATCATCATACTGATATCGTGCCGATAATATAGAACTTGCATGTCCAGACCGGATTCTCATATTGTATTTATTCAATATGTTAAACAACAATTAATATTTATTTTATTATATTATATGCTTTACTTTCATTGTTAAAGTAAACTTATTAAATAGTTTTGATTAATGATTAAATTCAATAGTCAATGTAAGTTCCCCCCTCCTTATTCACTTTGAAGGAGCTTAATACGTTATTCGATAAGATAGAAGATCTGATATTTGTTTAAATTTTTTGCAAGATTTCGATATTCACGTAATAAATATAAAAAATGACAGAGATTTATTATAAATTTATTAAATGAACATAGATCCTTGATAATTTGTGCCTGAAATTAAATAATAATGAAGGACTCCTAAGAATTGTATAACATCCAGAATAGTTTTGATTTTTGAGACTATAAAAAAGGCCGTGCCATAATTATCTCTATGCTACCCAATAACAAATACAGATCACAGAGTCACGGATCGCATGAACACAACTATTAACTAATTATTACTTATACCAATATTGCTATAAGTTTAAATTTTGAAATTATCTTATGAGACCTAATTCATTCATCACTAGCTATGCCCCGCGATTTCACTCTCTTATATATTATGCGACCGATCCGCGCGACATGAAACGAAACCTCGCTCATTTAGTTTCATCATTTTAGCTTAAAAATTGGTAAAATTAATGGAATACTTTTATTTATCGGCATAGCTACATTATACAGCAAAATTAAATTTTATTCATTCTCCCTCCGCGTCACGTGTCACTGCCCCTCCCATCCCCCGAGAAAGTGCCGCGAAACGAAATAATGCAACAGAAAACTAACAGTTTTCGGTTTCAAAGAGATTTGTGCACGGTAGGTGAAAAATATGGAGATACGGAATGATCTCTGATAAATGTTCTATCAACCTTTTATACATACAAAGGCGATACCATTTATTGTTTTCGCGCAATCTGCCACAAATTTTGAACATTTTTTATCGATAATCGATTTTTTCTTCAAAGTCTAGTTTTATTAAAATTTATACATTTACCGTCAAAATATATATGACTAAAGTAAATAATAGAATATGCTCTTTAGAAGGAGGTATAAATTATTTCTTAACTCTTTTATTATGATATAACTATTTATTTGAATAAAAATAAATACTAATAATAGTTAGATATATTCGTACGCGGACTTTTTTGTAGGTGATAATGAGTACTTTAATGTAGTACATAATTTTTATGTATCATTAATAGTTTTCTCAGCGCATGCCAAATAATGAATTTTACAGGCCAAACTTTGCTAATTTGGGTTACATTATTGTAATGTTCTTAAGGATTTCTAACTGTTTTTTAATAATAATTTAACTTTCCATTGGTGAAAAGATAATTAAAATCGGTACAGTAGTTTCGGAGCTTATTTGGTACAAACAAACAAGCAAACAAAATTAATAATTATTTCTTCTGTTAAACAACAAACTTTCTGGATGTAAAACAACTGAATATAGTTAGTAACAACTAATTGAGCAATATGTTTCGCACATATGCCACCAATTGTCTTTAGCACCCAGGGTTGACTGGCAGAGAATGCCACATGGCATTAAGTCCAATCTTTGTAACCATAACTTTAAGTTTTTATATTTAAGGTTTTCAAATAAATAAAAATAAATAATTCACAACTTATTTGAAACTTGTAAAAATTTTTTCCTCTTTATAATATTTAACCAATAATGAAAATATATTCAATAATAGCATGAATAGGCAACCGAAACAGAAATTATTAAAAGAGACTTTTCAAATACCTTTTCTCCATCATTGTAATTCCGAGTTCTTTTATATGGATCGCAGGTTAATAATAGCAAGGACAGCGAAGTATTTTATAATAACCTGTATGCCAGGACGGAAGAACAATGCCTACTATCCATTGCATGTGAAAACATTCCGTTCTTTGCACGCTAACAGATAAATTTATCAATATCGAAAATGGCGCCTTCGATTATATCTTCGTTTATTTTTTAAGCTCGTGAAAAGTATATAACGATTAGTGTGTTTTATATAAGATTATTCCATCATAAATTTCATAAAACGCTACTTTTCTATAGAGCTAGAGAGCAGTGAAATACAAGAAATTAGGAGAATAGGGAAGAAAGGAGATAAACCCCGACCGATTACTGTAACATTCACTACACTGGGCACAAAAATAAGAATTTATAAACTGAGAAAAATATTAAAAAAATATTGATAACTATATAAATGAAGACTTTCGACAACACATTTTAGAAAAAAAAAGGAATTACTAGAACAAATGAAAATAGAAAGAGAGAAAGGAAACTATGCCACCATCATGTATGAAAAATTAATAATACGCCGCAACATCACCGAGCATAAACGATCCTACAGGAACAATACAAGGTACACAAGTAAACAAAAAGAACAAAACTCAGACAAAACAAGGACTACAGAGATCGTCAAGTTTATCAGAAGGAGTTCTTAAACCAGGAATATTTTTTTAACCAACAAAAACCCTGGAAACCCACGAAATGAACAAATAGATAAAAACTTAAATCAATAGCAATTACCGCCCCCCCCCCCTCGCATGAAAAACACGACAAGTACACAAATTAAGAATAAAAAACATCTTCCTAGCCGGCCGGTGACCGTGGAAGATCACGACCTAAACCCTCCAGAGAAAATAAATATTAACAGTACAAAAAACAGTCATCACAATACCCTATACATGATAACATACAATGTTAAAACTTTGTCGACATATTCACCATTATTGGAATTAACTGAGTGTTTGAAAAATATAAAGTTTGATATTATTGGTCTATCAGAAATTAGAAAACTTGGGAACAGGATTGAAGAACACGACGAGTTTATTTTATACTACATTGGAGAAACGCCTGGACTATACGGAGTAGGATTTATTGTCAAAAAACATCTAAAACGATACATCATAAGCTTCACAGGACTATCAGAAAGAGTAACGTTGTTAAGGATAAATATCGATAACTTAAAATTAAGTATTATTCAAGTTAACGCTCCAACGGAGGCGTCGAGCAACGAGGAGTTGGAATTTTTCTACAGTACTGTCGACAAAGCTATACAACTCTCATAAAAATATCATAGTCATGGGAGATTTTAACTCCAAAATAGGACAAACCAATCCTAATGAAGCTGCTACTGGCAACCACGGCTACGGCGATAGAAACTGTAGAGGAGATAGGGTCATTGATTTTGCGCACGAGAATAATCTATCATGAACATCTTCTTCAAAAAAAAATAGTAAACAAAGATGGATTTGGAGATCTCCTAATGGCAAAATAAAAAACGAAATAGACTATATCTTGACAACTTTACACAAAAACATATGCAACATACAGTCTTTAAACATCACTTACCCCTCTTATCACAGACCTGTGAGAGCGACACTTAACATTCTTCCCATAACAAAAATTCGGTGTATGTTCAGCCAAAGCTCTAGATCCCAATTAAAAAACGAAGAAGAAATTCAAACCTACAAACAAGCGCTGAATAGCTGCATTGTTATTACACTTACTTAAGAACTGGAGAGACGAGGACACCGTTCAAAATCGCTACGATAATATTATAAACGCAATAGACACCAGCCTAAAAAAAGCTTACGAGGTTTCACCCAGTACAAATCCAGGAAAAAAACAGGCACTATCAACACGCACAAAGTCGTAAATTTACAGAAGACAAGAATTAAAAAAGACAAAACCAAAATCAAGAGCCATGAAAAATGAACTAAAAGCACTCTACAAACTCATTAGTAAATGTATCTACTTAGACTACAATGCGTACCGCACAAGAACCTTCGAAAAACACTTTAATACTACAAACAGTGTCAAGAACGCATACAAGGAACTGAGAACACATAAACTATGGATTGAAGAGTTGAAATACAAAACAAAAAATACCCAAAATAGAACAGAAATGCTGAAAATAGCAACAAAATTCTATAAAAAACTATACAGCACACCGAGTCAATATACATATGAATTACCAGATACAAAATATAGGAAAGACGAGAGCAAACATGGAAGAATCTGAAGTGATTAAAGGGATTAAGACACTAAAAACGGAGAAAAGCCCAGGCCCCGACGGTATCGCCAATGAAATCATAACAACTGGACGTGAATTTCTAGCAAAACCACTAACTCTACTGTTTAATCAGATATTGAATAGTTCATATACACCCCTTCAATGGTCAGAGTCAAACATTATATTGCTTTACAAAAAAGGAGACCCTAATAACATAAATAATTACGGACCGATAAGCCTACTACCTTCACTATATAAACTGTTCTCCTCAATAATCGAGAAAAATAAAATAAAAAATAGCACAGAAAAATACCAACCTTATAGAACAGGCCGGCTTTAGAAGAAATTTTTCAACAGTGGATCACATACACTCGCTAGAGATGCTGATAGAAAAATACCAAGAGTTCAAGAGACCACTCTATATTGCCTTTATCGAAAAAGCATTTGACTCTCTGTTCCACTCATCAATTTGGGATATACTACTCTCACAAGGCGTACCACTAGACTACATAAAAGCCATAAAAAATATCTATGATAACAGTACTAGTAGAGTGAAGCTAGAGACTACAGGACCACCCATACTAATAAGTAGAGGTGTACGGCAGGGAGACCCACTCTCGCCAACTATCTTCATAGCGGTGCTACAGGCCATCATTGTAAAACAAAATTGCGAAAAAGTTGTCATAAATATAAAAGGACGTTACTTGAGTCATTTGAGATTTGCTGACGACATAGTCCTGCTCTCAGAAAATACAAACTAACTAGAAGAAATGACAAACGCTCTATACGAAGAAAGTCGCAAAGTGGGCTTGGAAATCAACCTAACAAAAACTAATGTCATGACGAACCATATTGAAAGACCAAAATGCCTGGAAAACTCACCCCTAACATATGTAAACGCCTACATTTACCTGGGAAAGCAAATTTCATTTAACCAACGAAATAACGAACAAAAAATAGAGAGAAGAGTCAACATTACATGGAAAAAGTTTTGGAGCTTCAAAGAAATACTCAAAAGTAAAATGAACATAGGAATGAAAACAAAATTCATGAACATCTGCCTACTGCCCTCATTAACATACGCCTGCCAAACTTGAAAATTTAACAGAAAAGTAAAAAATAAAATTATATCCAGCCAACAGAGTATGGAGAGGAGCATTCTGAAAATAAGGAAAATCCAAAAGATCCGCCACATTCATATAAGACTCTGCTAAGAAAACTCAAGCCATTGACGCTCTCAATTACTCACAAAAGCTTAAAAGGCGATGGGCTGGACAAGCGATAATAGATGGATAAGAGAGACAACACAATGGACAGGCCTACTAGGACAGAGAAAGAGAAGGAGACCAAATACACGCTGGGCAGACGATATCATAAAAGTAGCAGGTACTCATTGGTTACGAGCGGCAGAGAATAGAGAACAATGGGCTTCTCTGGAGGAGGCCTTTACCTCTCATGGAGAGGGTTGTTGTTAAAAAAAACATAAAATTAAATATTGTTACTATGTTATGTCAATTACAACATTTACTTCAAATTAAATCTACAACTAACTAATTTTACTTATATATTTTTTAAATGAAACTACAAAAATGAAATAGATTTGAATATATTATTATTACAATCTAATTATTTGTTAATCATAGACACACTAATTTTAATTTATTTCTAATCTATTTAGCATGCACACTGTTACAGAAATTGTACTATGGAATGCAAGAAATAAAAGGCTTTTTTATTTTTCTCTTTTTATTTTTTTTATTTTATTTATATATGATTATTCCCTCTGTCGCCACTTACGACACTGACGGGGTGTCTTAATATGGAGTAGTGTATGTTATTACAACACTAACAAAGTCAGGATATCAGCAGCATTTTTCAACTCTCACTCAAAATAAAAAATCTACGGTTACCAGCCCGCCCGCCAAACGTGGCAACTATGGCAAAATCCCCTTATGAGGCAATTTACAGCTTATAAAAGTCATAGGAAGACTTACAACTTTTATAGGCTGTAATAATAGGCTGCACTAAAAGTATCGGGAATGGAATATTTCCACTGTTCCTGTCATATTAAAATCTTTTTAATTGAAAACTCCTTGGTTTTAAAAATCGAATACCATTTATTTATTTAATGAAAGATTCTCGTCTTGTCACAAGGTTTTGTCAAACTTGTTTAGTCGTTTAGAAAATGGAATTGATTCGAGAAAATTCAAGAGCGATGATTTATTATGACTACGAAGTGGTTTAACACAAAAACAGTGTATTGACCGGATGATTTCTGCATTTGGTGATGAAGCCCCATCCAAAACCACAATTTATCGCTGGTTTGCTGAATTTCAACATGGACGTGTCAAGCTCAGTGATGATCCCCGTCAAGGTCGTCCAAAAACTGCAGTCACCCAAGAAAACGTTGATGCTGTGCGTAAGCTGATTGAGAAAGATCGACATGTGACATACCGCGAAATTTAGGCAACTTTAGACATTGATGAGTCAAATACAAATAATCTTGCATGAACAATTAGGTCTAAAAAAGTTGTTTTCCCGATGGATACCGCATTCGCTCTGTGAAGAGCAAAAAGCGACTCGCGTTACTTGGTGCGTCAAAACTCTCGAAAGATTCCACGCAGGATCTTCAAATACTGTATACAACATCGTATCAGGTGACGAATCCTGAATATAATACGCGTACAAACCCGAACCAATAAACCAGTCATGAGTTTGGGTATTCGGAAATGAGTTAAAGCTAACAAAAATTGTTCTTTCACGGAGTGTTGCAAAAAAAATGGTGGCCACGTTTGTCTCCAAAACCGGCCATGTTACGACTATTCCTCTTGAGGGACAAAGAACGGTTAATGCAGAATGGTATGCTAGCATTTGTTTGCCACAGGTCGTTTCTGAACTCCGTAAAGAGAACTGCAACCGCCGCATCATCCTCCATCACGACAATGCGAGTTCTCACACCGCACACAGAACAAAAAGAGTTTTTAGAGCAAGAAAACGTAGAATTATTAGACCATCCGCCGTACAGCCCCGACCTAAGCCCTAATGATTTCTATACTTTCCCTAAAATAAAGAATAAATTGCGTAGACAGAGATTTTCATCACCTGAAGAAGCTGTGGACGCCTACAAAACGGCCATTTTGGGACCCCAACTATCCGCATGGAATGGAATGCTTCAATGATTGGTTCAATCGTATGGAAAAATGTGTCAAATTTCGCGGAGAATACTTCGAAAAGCAATAATTACATTTTTAAATAGTAATGTTATGTCACTTCCTTGATTCCCGAAATTTTCAGTGCCGCCCTCGTACTGTATATATTTATTAGGTCTTAATGTTTTAGCCATTCCCTTCCAGTCAACTCATAATGATGTATTTTATTGGGGAGTTGACATCATTTATATTATAATAAAACTGTTTCCAGGCCTAATCTGTACCTTGAACATTTTGTTATTATTATTTATTTAATTATTCAAGTAAATTTTTGAAATCCCCATTTTGTCCGTACACTTAAAACTAAAAATCTAGGGGTAATTAAATTCACTGAATACATAAATTATCATACAACACAAAAATAATTATTTATTATTAAACATATTGGGCCTTCCATGTATGGAAGCTAGGAGGCCGTTGGTGCTGTCCTGCATGCGACGTATCTAGGTTATTCTTTTGCGTAATATTACTGCAAAGGTGTCCATGTGTGTGCCTCAGCAAACATACGCGATGCGCTGCAAAAACGTGGCAGCCCCAACAACATCCTGAATCCATTGTTGAACTGAATACTTAGCGCATTAAAAGTTCGGGGTGTACACTTCGTCCACAGGTTGCTGGTGTAGAATTTCTGACAGTAAGCTTTGAATAAAGTTATCTCAACTTCATTCTTACACATAGCAAACCTGCGCGCAATGGGCAAATTTTAGGGATTTTTAAAATACTTTATAAATTTTAATGAAATTTGGCACAGTTTCTATTTTTAGTAATTCTGTCACTTACGTCATTTGTTCAAAGTGCGGGTTGCAACAAGTAGTCTTCGAAACGAAATCATCTTATCTCTATCCTCTCATCTTACACCTCATCTATCTCTATCTGAATATCATCTTAATATCATAGTTATTCAAATTAATCCGCGCCGTTATTTCACGTCTATGACACATATGTAATAAATGCAAAAATATTACCTAAACTATATTTATCGAGAAGTACTATCTTTATAACTATCGATTTTTCCAATAAATGTTTGAGTTTATAAAACAAAAAATAGAATAAAGCAAAAAAATAATGAAAATGTATTCGGCTTCAAAGCAATAAAACAAGAAACAAATCGAGTAAAGTCGCAGGCACAGATAGTTATTAATGATTTTGTTACTATTAGTAGCGTCCCAAAACTTGGTCGGTTTCCGATTTCAGTTAAATTAAATTTTTATTATTTTGAAGTAATCAAATAAGTATTTAATATAAACTAAGAAAACATTTATAGAAAAACTTCAATTTTCTACTTGTAAAAAACCGATAGTGTTATACAAAATAGTAAGAGTAATTTGAGTGGATATGAGTATCAAGTTTCAATGACCCTGTTACGCTAACAATATTATCCATTGTATTGTTAGATTTGTCCTAGTCAAAAATGTCTCTTGTATTCCCCTTAGTATATATCGTAATATTATCATAATACCGAACAACTTTTATCTCACAAACTGTTCTCAGTATTTTCCTGAGCTAAGGATATTTGAATTTGTACTTCCTGTTCTCGCGTATTCTAAGAACTTCCTCTAATATCTGCAATCAGTGTGCTTCAGTAGAATGTCAATACCGGAAATTTCAAATGTTGTCAAAGACATTTTGCTGAAAAATGAGTTATATATATATATATGGAATCATCGTCGCGAGCTTTATCGATTGGTATATTTAAAATAATGGATTTTTTATATTATTTGGTATAAATCGTAATAATAATTATCAAGTGTCAAGTCATTTCTGAGGTTGTAATCTCATTTTATGATAATCTAAACCCTTACTACCTAATCCATGATTTGCTTTATCTTATAAAATTAGGGCGTAAAGGTCGTTTGTTTTTTAATATCCTTTACGTACTTACTTTTATTGCCCTGGACAAGCATCTGGTTGACGTTGTCTTTCCACCGGAACCCGGAACCTAAAATAAAGAAGATCACTTCTACTACCCCTATTGACAAGGTGCTAACTGATGACGTTATTCAGGACATACCTCTGGATGGTGTTGTCTTTGCGCCTGAACCTGTAATAGAGAAGATCATTCAGACTACTACTATTGACGGGGTACTTACCACTAACGTTATCCAGGATATGCCTCCGGGTAATGTTGCCTTTGTGCCTGAACCTGAAATAAAGAGATAACTCAGACTACTCCTATTGACGAATTACTTACCGCTTAATTTATCCAGGACATGCCTCCGGGTGAAATAGTCTTTAAGCCTGAACCTGAAATATAAAAAGGTTCCTCAGACCACTTCTATTAACGAGTTACTTACCGCTGATGTTATTCAGTACATGGCTCCGGGTGATGTCTTTGCGCCTGAACCTGAAATAAAGAGATCACTCAGACTACTCCTATTGACAAGGTACTTACCGCTGACATTATCCAGGACATGTCAAGATTACTCAGACTACTTCTCCTGACATTATACATGAACCACGGGTGCATCATTCCCATGACATTTCTTGCATTGAAATAGTTACAATGTTGAACAATCTACATTATTTCAACAACCTCAGGTACATATTTCTTTGAAAACCGTTGTCTTTGAACACGAACGTTAGGATAATAAGGGTTCTTCTTCGCTTATCAATATTTTTTGATCCAACGTCTGACACCAGTGATTATGATATTAATTATGATGAATTATGATGAATTATATATGAAATATGATTTTGCTTTTATTTGACGTCATGGTGACGGGTAAATATTCTAATAAAAAACGCATGAAAATGCGTTTACGCAACGAAAATCAATGGACTGTTATTGGAGTTCAAAATATGACTTCTTGGTAATTGCGGTTGTAGATATTTTAATCTTTAAAAATCTACGCATACCGTCGCGTATCCACAAAAGCGTTATAAATGGTAATCAACTAAAAATGACACAAAAGCTCCCGACGGAGAATATAAATGGCTCATGAACATCACCACACGCCAAAGTTTGTCCTAACCTAAACTAGCCTGGTTAACAATAAGCATTTTTATGTTCTTACAAGAAAAATATACAAGTTCCTTCTTATATTTCTGCTCTGCTAATTAAAAAAGTAACTTTTCGACAAATACTACTTTAGAGTAACATTTAAAAAATGCGAATAACCAATTTCTTAAAATTTTTCGTAATACTATTAACATTGTAAATATAAATTATAGTATGTTATTACATCTATCCACTTTTATCTACAAAAACGTTATTCGTTATATTTCAAAAATTAAATTTCACGTAATTTATTCGTTGGATATTGTTCATATTTTACTAAATAAAAAGGTACTTTACGGTGTTATTACCAATTATTATGTTTATTTATTTATTTAGACTTACCAACTAAGTACATATAAAAACATTTCAGCAACATTTTGTTATAACAATATATAAATATATGTAATTAAATTATAGGTTTATACTCTTTAACATTATCGCGAAATATTTTATTTAAAAACAAAACAAAAAATTTGTTGTGTTAGATTTAAATTTTGTTAAAAGAAAAGACAAATATAAAATAAACGTTATTAACTAAAACCATAAGATAAGTTATATTTAATCATTGGTTATTTGGTTATTTAATTTATTATCATTTAGAGTGAATGTTTGTATCAAGATCCTCTGCATTGTTTGTATCAAGATCATATGCATTTCAACATTCTCTTGAAAATAACACTGTCTGAAAAAATATCTATATCTATGTTTGTCTTTTTAAAAAGTCGCTTATATTGGGATACAAGTGATATGGGGCTATTCTTTCCATAATTGTTCCATCTTCTTGGCTGAAATAGTGGGACACACGTGTGCAGTCGAGTCGATGCTATGCGGATTCTTATTCCAATTAGTGAAAATAATTCAGGGCAGTCAATGGCATGATTAAGAAGGATGTAAAGAAAAACCAGTCTTAGTTTGTCTGCATGCTGATGTAATGATTATAGGGAGAAATAATCGAGTCTTTCCTCATAACCCCTCACAGTGCAATGCACTCCAGAAGTCCAGAACGTATGAGAGTCTGCGAATGAACTTCTTTTAAATGTTTTCCAATCGTTGAATATTGTTTTTATTTTGAAATTACGTTCGTCTATTCGAAAACCACTTTTATTACTAGGTAAGAATACAGTGCAAAATATTTTAATAGACACTTACCTAGTACCATCTCATAATATTCATACGATGTTTCAAACTAGAATATTGTAGATTTGTGTACCAAAACAACTAGTAAATAAATGAATACGAATTAATGTATTCCTTATCTAGAATGACGCAATCTCCGAAAAATAATTTTCCATATTGCCGTTATTATTTTGCTTTAACATGTTAACATATCTGTGTCAATTGAAATGTTTTTTAAATAGAATCAAGGTGACAAACGAGCACAAAATCCACCTAATGGTAATTGGTTCCTCTAGCCCATATATATCTACATTCTCATTTCCAGTAAGAAGGATCTCCTGTTCTCCACACTCACCATACGAAACACAGCAGCGTAAAGCTGCTATTTTACGCTGGTATTATGTGAGAGCGTGTGTCTTTCCCCGATCAAGCTGACCCATTCGTACTACAACCTATACTATAGCTGCTGCTGTGGCTCTACCACGCTAAATCAAAATTGTACAAAAATCGTTGTTACAGTAAAATTAAATAATAAACAAACTAACTAATACGTAATTAAATGAAATAACGTCTCATTATTTTGAAACATAAAATCAAAATTTATAAGCTTTAAAACAACTTTTTTTTTAATCAAACTAATTCTTAGCACTTTTATCAAATTTTTTAAACTTTTCTACTAATAATTTAAATTTTCAACTAAGTGAGCACAGATAGTAACTGAAAAATCAATGGTGTAAAACTTTTAGAAAGAAGGAAAAATCAGTTGAATGTCTTGTATAAAATAATTATCAAATATTCTCCAGACACCAAACGGAATATTCTCCAAATATTATTCAATAATTCGAACTACCAAAATCAAATGCTTATTAACAACAACATATGTGTCAATAGAATCAGCAAAGTTCAAGTTTTTTTTAATCATAGTCTTGTAAAAAATATCTGGAACGACATGTGTAAAAAATATCTGAAGCGTCAATAGTTAGGGTTCGAATCCACCATTCGACTACTGCCGCGAACGACTCCTAACACTAGCGTTTTAAGATTACCAGGGGTGGTCAAAGGAAATATTACAAGTAATAATGTTAATAGCAATGTTAGTATTTTAAAACTTTCTTTTTTTCTACTGTCTGATGGTCCTGCTATGCACATAACTTTTAAGATAAAAATTTATTATTTGTTGTTAATCTAGTGTCTTACAAAACTTTTACAGCGGTTTTTTCTACACTTGCTGCCACAGCCAGATTTTACACTATGTTCTTGTCTATTTTTGTGTCCTTATCTTTTTTTGGTCACTCTAACTAGCGTTTGCTTTTTCGTGTAAAGAATTGAATTGAATTGAATTTCTGCAAGAGGAATTCCTTTTGTTATACTTAGCCATCATTAGTTTTTCATTTTCTGTATAATTTTCGCCTTTTTTATCTGCCTGCGTCTATGTAAAATTAAAAATATTTTATATGGAAGATTCTGATTCTCTATGATATTATCACTACCAGAAGTCACGGTAGAATCCGATTTTGGTAGTTCATAATTCTCTAATTAAACTTGAATTATGATTTTATTATTATATTGAAAATTAATTTGAATTTCTCTATCACCTAAATGTTTCTTATACATAACTTTGTAAAATATTTCGACAAGACTTATGTTGGTGGTCGTATATACCACCATATAACTTCGCCGTTACCATTTAGTGGCAAAGTTGATAGCATTTAGTAAAATATCTATATTAATATTAATATTTTCTTAACTTAAATAACGTACGTTTGGATACTCTCTCTTTTAGACTAAAATTAAAAGTACAATTTAGTTTTTTTATCAATGTAATTGTCTAAAATGCAGCAAAACATACGTTATTTTAGCTTTTTGTCACTATTTACCGCTGTATAAACTAAAACACAAATCAGTTATATCTATATATATATATAATAAATGTGTAGAAAATTTGTGTCTGTGATTCTAATATTTTTCAGAAAAAACAAGTCCAGGGGAGTAAATAAAGGGCACTGAAGCAAAATTAGTAGTTTTTAGAATTTCTTTCTGTCTGTCTGTGTATTAAGGATTCACCCAAAAACTACTGAACAGATTTCCATAAAATTTTGTGTATAGGTAGTTAGGAAACCGGCGTTACTTATACTTACTTACTTACTTACTTATCTTCACGCACAATCCCTAACGGGGTAGCCAGAGAGAACAGATCGCCAAGTGTCACGATCCTTACATACCTCTTTCGCTTATTTCATGTTCATTAACTTCTTCATACAAGCACGTCTAGGTATCCGAGTACTCTTGAACCTCCCCTCTTCGAGCAATTTGCTAACATGGTCTTCGAAAGTTAGTCTCGGTCTACCTCGACACCTTTTAATATTTACTTTCGCTCTATATATTTTCTTCACCATTCGGTCTTCACTCATTCGTTCAATGTGCCCAAACCATTGGAGTACGCCCCTATCAATTTTTGTGATAAGGTCATCATTTAATCCTGCCATATTGCGAATCTCTTCGTTTCGCTTTCGGTTGGCTATGGTAACGCCACACATTCTACGAAGAGATCGCATCTCCACTGCATTCAACTTGCTTTTATGCTTCTTCTGACATACCCAGGTTTCGCTGCCATATTACAAAGTCGGTACCAACACTGCGTTATGTATTGCAAGGCGTGCACTCTTCACCACGCCTTGCCTTTTTACTAATGCATTCAGGGCACCATTGACTTTGTTTCCGGCAGCGACACACCTATCCACATCTAAATCACATCTTCCATCCCGGCTGAAAGCACTCCCCAAGTATACAATTTCATTTACCTGTTCTAGACATTCCTGATTTACCCATATTTCACATTTCGTTCTCACTTCGTCCTTTTCAAATACCAGAACCTTAGTTTTATTAGCATTCAAACGGAGACCTTTAATTTCACATTCCTCTTTCATACACGTGATTATTGCCTGCAGTTCTGCTTCTGATGGTGCAATAGGCACTGCATCATCAGCATACAGCAGACAATTAACTTTTATGTCACCCAATTTCACACCCAAACAACTATTTTTCAGCTTCTGTAAACAGCTGTCGAGATACAGTATGAACAGCCAGGAAGACATGACACAACCCTGTTTTACGCCCGCTTGGACGCTAAACATGGGTGACAGGTCATGCCCTACCCGCACACAGGCTTTACAGTCATAGTAAAGTGACTGCACAGCCCTTAACAATCGACCATCCACACCATATCCCGGCAACAGTTCCCACATTTTCTTCCTTATAACCTTATCAAATGCTTTCTCCAGATCCACAAAAGCACAGAAAATCCTCTGGTCAACACTCAGAAGCTTCTCCGTGATCATGCGGAGAGAAAACATTTGATCCGTGCATCCTCTTCCAGGTCTAAATCCGCATTGTGCCTCCCATAAGAATCTTTCCGATTTCTCTTGCATCCTACGTGTCAAAACCTTCGAGTATACTTTACTTGCTAAACTGGTCAAGCTGATTGCCCGATAGCACCCGCAGTCAAAATGTGAACCTTTACCTTTATACAAAGGCACAATGACCGCGGATCGCCAATCATCCGGGATATCTCCCGTCCGCCAGCACAAATTGCACAGCAGATGAAAACTGTCCCAGATGCGAGGCCCACCGTACTTGACCATTTCAGCAGTAACTCTGTCTAGTCCCGCAGCCTTACCACATTTCAAACTTCGAATCGCACGTTCAATCTCTTTCATGCTGATGACCTCAGTGTCATCGAGGTCCGTGTCTGGCGTGCCAGTCACGGCGTCACCCCCGGATCCTTCACTAAGATCATGACACGCATACATTTCTCTATAAAATTCACTCCATCGCTGCATGACGTCCGATTTTTCTGAGAGGACGTCATTGGTTCTCGAAAGCACTTTGTTTATTCTTAAGGCTGTCGCACCACTCCGGGACCTTCCAACCTCTTTCCAGAAGAGTTTGGAGTTTTCACTAAAGTTGTGCGACAACCTCTCGTCCGCTTCTATTCTACACCTTTCACGTACTTCCTCAATCAATGTTTTCGCATGAACTTTCTGCAGCTTATATCTTTCTTTCATCTTCTCTCTCATATGCTCATCGTTACTAGAGGCCAAGTAGTCTAACCATGCTTTTTTCTTCTTTTTTTACAGCTTCTCTCACTTCATCATTCCACCATGCATCTCTTCTTTTACTCCCTCTTTTAGTCGTTCCACATACTTCTTCCGCTGCACTTACCATTCCATCCCTAAGGTTCTGCCATGTTCTCTCCACACATTCTTTCCTGACATCGATGGTGTCAAGCTTTTCGGCTACCCTCGTGTGATATTTGTCCCTAGTATCCGCTTCCTGAAGCTCCAGCTTCGGATGCGACAGACCGACTGTGGTTCTGTTACTGCCGTCTGGTAGCGCCAACCCGCGAACAAACCCCTAAATCTAGTAATTACTAGATAATGATCCGTTCCCAGATCAGCACCCCTGAACACTCGTGTATCCATCACCTGTTTTTTTTTACATTCTTTCTTTCTCTAGTGCACATATGGATTTTCCTGTGATTAAACATAGTGTTTGTCACAAGAAGACCCTTTTCCTTGCATACAGCCAGTATAAGCTTGCCAGCATCATTAACTCTTTTATCGCCAAACTTTCCAAGCACCGACTCGTATCCTGGTCGAGCGATACCTACCCATCCATTCAAATCACCACATACAACAGTTCTTTCGTTTCCCTTAACCAAATCTAGAACTTCTCTTACATTCTCCCAAAACTCCTCCAGCTCAGCCCTGGACGACGAAGCTACCGGCGCATAAACAGCCAAAAGGAATAACTTCGTCAGTCCCATTTTGAAGCGAACCCAGAGAAGTCTTGAGTTCACAAAATTGTATTCAGTCATAAGATCGATCAACCGGGACGACAACAGCACTCCCAGTCCCTGGCAGGCGTTCTCGCTTTCCGGGACTCCGGACCATATAGCTAACGTCCCGCCAGGGGAGCTCTTCAGTACCACTGCCTTTCCGGTTGGTCTCCGACATACACACGACATCTAATTCTCTTTCATTCATTATTTCGATCAACTCATTCGTCTTATCTCTCATGCCCCCTCTAACATTCCACGTGCCAACTCTATACTCCGTCGTCCACCTTCCGCCGTGTCGGGCTGTGCGTGACGGGTGGCGGTCCCCATCGCCACTTTGCGCGCTGCATTCCACACCAACGGGGACGAGCTGGTGTGCGTCGCCTTGGGGGGACGCCCTAACCCTCGTTTGCATGGGTGCGCAGCTGTGTAGAATTGCAGCCCTGAAAAGGGCTGGCAGGGGGTCGCGACGAGCACGCTTCTACAATGACCCCCTTTAGATGTTCATTTCTATTTTATACGATTGATGTGTTTTATTAAAATAAATTATTTATAAATAAAGCCCAAAATTAGTTTTAACCGTTATGTAATAAATTGAACTACGTCAACAATCTACGATATTATTGTTGTATTCACTTTTTCAAGACAGTGCCATCTAATGCAAAATACAAAAAGTAGTGATATTTTGCCTCACGTGTCATTATAAAGTTATTTAATAAATTCATAATTGATTTGAAAATTCTAATGTACATTTATTAGTTTTGTTATTTCATTTTAGTAGATATATTATTTTTATAGTAACTAATTACTACTTAAATAGATAGTAGTGACATTTATCAAAAATCATAAAATTAAGGATGTTTCTAAGTTTATTTTCTACTCTTTTATAGATTTTACACAAGTTTTAGTAGGTATTCGTTTTTTATCTTTAAATAAAGTGATCAAAATTGCAATTAGTATGATGTACAAAACTCGTATTATCCTTATAGTTTAAATAAAAAGAGATTTATATATGTATTGGTCAAATCTAAGAATTTATAATTTAATCGATTATTGAAAGAGAAATGGCGGTATTTTGTAAAGTTTAACAGTGTTTGTTGACTATATCATGATATAGCTTGACCAAATCAATAAAAAGAGATTGATTGACGATATTAACAACTAAACACGACATTGCTATTTCTAGATGTTGTTGTTAAATCGTAAAATAATGAATTTATTTTACGGTTACACACCGCTACCTGCGCTGATTGCGTATAATTTATAAAAGCATAATTTATGCCAAATTTATGTGTTATATAAATGTTAACGTATTTGTTGTGTGATAGGGCCACTCCAGTCGCACTTCAACTTATTGAGTCTGAGGACTAGAGGGTAAAGTTTTGGTTGTCATAGTTTTAATATAATAATAGCGCCATCTACTTTCTGCTAAATAAACTAATAATAGGTACATAACTAGTCAAACAGAATTCTATTAAATATGTACTTCATCAATATCTATCTATCTTCATCAAAAATTGTCAGACCGGTATAGACCTGTTGCCACTGTCTGCATGTTTTATCATAATTGTCAATTTTCAAACTGACAACATGACCAACAAAACTACGTACTCAAAACTTTGATTAAGAGAGTTTTTTAGTTGAATATGTTGTGTGTCTGTCGGCATAGCAATATTTCATCAATATCTTTTTGTATCTAGTCCGATATAAGTAATTGAAAATTAAATGCACTATGAGATTTATATCCATAATTGGTGGAACAGTTCGTGATACCGTTGATGCAGCCTTTTATACTTTTAATTATAAAGAAGTTTGTCATATATTAAGATAGCTTTCATATTTTCAGACATAATTATTAAAATTTTTGTGACAGTCCCGGTTGCATAGCTCACATGAGTAAATGAACAGGTTCTAATGAAAAAGTACTACCCATAAATATCAAAGAAAGCAAATTTTAAACACGGGTTTATTTTTATTTTAACTATGAGCAGAACTGCACTGATAGAATCTAAAAGTCATCTTTATAAGCCTGTAATCAAACCGATCTAAACATAAATTTCATAGTTGGTACGTAAAATAACTCAAATTAGATCCGGGCCGACTCCACTCATATTTTAACTGCAATTAGAAGTTTCGATTTACCACGTTCGCGGTGGTGAAGAAAAACATCGCAGGAAATCTGCATATCTGAGAACTTAAAAAAATGTTACGGAAATCATTTTTAGGTATAGGTATGTGAAGTCGGTCATCCAGCGTTGGGATTCAAGTTAATCAACTCCTTTTTTACCTATAACTGGCCTGTGATCGGTAGTGGAAGTAAAATTTAGGGTCCTACTTTTTACTTTTAACAGGGCTTTCCACTGCTGATCATAGGCCCATTGTACCACAAATAGACCGGGTATTTGCAGTAGTGTTCACGTTTTGCAAGCGGGTTGGTAACCGCAGCTCTTTATTACCTTGCGCTATTATCAGATATATAGAAGATGCTACCCATCTCTTGTATCAGTTTCCCTCTGTCGCCTCTTAGGATACCCACGGGATGAAATGGGGTGGTGGTTTCTTTTTCGCCACCTCTACATGGCTAATATATTATAATTATTATAATCCCGTTCATCAATTTGATTTCCAATAGTTATTAAAGTTAATAAAATTGGATATTTGCCATAGTAGCCACGCTTGGCATGCGAGTTACCTACTGCATATTTTGAGCTATGATTAGGAAGACGTTGCTGCCCATATTATAAGCCTTATTTACATTCAGCCCCTGCCACTGCTCCTCGCGCTGCCGGCAATACTTCGCTAAATACTGCCGTAGCAGGATCGCGGGAAGTGTGTATTCACACTCTGCCCTACCTTTCACATCGCTTTCGGCTTTCGACTATGGCAGACGTCGAAATAATTACAGCGTCCGCGCTGTGTCTTATTGCAATAAAAATTATGTTAACAATTTAAAAAGATATCAAGTTCGAAAGAAGATAGGTAGTTAGATAGAAAATTTATTTGCTTAAAAACATGGTACATAAGATGATCAATGACGTGGAACTGACATGTTTTGCCATAATTTGCATGCAAAAATGATATGAAATACAGCTAATTACACAAACCCAATGTTACATTTTAAAATTATTGCATTGCTTAAAAGTTAGCTACAAACATTCTTTTTGAATTCAAATATTATGTACAATTAAATACTTATACAGATCCACTCTATTTGAATTCTTATACAGTAAATTGTTCATAAATTATTAACTGAATTATTACATTATTGTTACATAAATAATATTAAATATTATATGAGATTAGTTAAGCTATTATTATTTTCATAATTACACTACAGTATAAATTAATTCATAATTTTAATTGAAATAAAATTATAATTTAAAAATCTCAGGCTATTATGCAAATATTACCTTTTAACTTATTTTACATTTTAATTAATAAATAATCAATATGAGTTACTAATCGTTTTTAGAAATAAAATGTCGATGTTTATTAATTCCTTAAACTAAATTTTATATTAATATAATAAATTTGACGAATTTATAATTAATTATATACATAGGTACTATGTTATCTCAAAAAGAAAATTCGTATTCGTAGAAGATGATGAATTGTGGTTTTTATCGTTGAAATCCCATATAGTTTTTTCCGATTCCAGCAGTTCTAAAAACTTTATTTGTATTTTAATTATTCCACGCGAAAGGCATTTTGGTAGATCGTATTTATTTAATAACAAAACGGCACGCACTTCCGTTCATCCAGGCGCTTAGCGCGAAGTGAGCGATGGAGCTGAATGTGAACACTCACTGCCACTCGCGCTGCCCGTCCTTTGACTTCCGCACGAAAAACCGACATTTCGGGCATTGGCAGCGGCAGTGTCAGCGCGAGTAGCCTGTTTACATACTACCCTGCTCACTGCCCTGCTCCCTTCCCTGCCCAACAGGGCTGAGTGTAAATGGGGCAATATAGATTTCCACTCCTGTTCATGAACTTAGTTCTTCTCACACGTTCTCCGTGAATAGAACTACATATATGAAACTTTGAAGTCTACTCGAACGTAAAAAAATACTGGCATGTAGTACTAATTAATATTCAATGGGACCAATATGTAATAAAGGCCATGAAATTAAACCTTATTTTATATTTATATCAACTTTAGTAATGAATATTATGTAAATAATGCATTTCCGATTCCAGGACGATTTTCCGTAAATTAAGACAAATCGGAAACCATAAAAAAGTGTTGTTTGACGTATGATATTTATGCGATTCTGATAAACTAACTTATGTATTTCTCTAGCCTATAATATTGCCAATATAGACACAGATACCGACGTGTCTCTACATGTGATCCAGTTTTGCTAATTTTAGTACGAAAAAAAAATTATCGATGTTTCTAAATTCAAGCCCACGCGAGCGAAGCCGCGGGTAAAATGCTAGTATTTAATAATACTATATCTTTACATTTAAAATAAGTAAATACGTAATTCAAGACTAGTGAAGACATTTTACGTTATTCAAAATTAGTATTAAAGTTAAAATAATATTGTAGTATTGCTTATAATTTAATTTTGCCAAAATGTTCACCTTTAACCTTATCACGGCATATTATTTATTAATTTATAGGTTTTCAACAGACTCTGTACTAAAACTATTACATATAAAAATGTGAATTGCCGTCCGAAGCAAATTAATTATGACGTCAATGTCTTGTGGTATGGTATTTTTCAAAGTAATTTAAGGTTGTATAATTGTAATTGTACCTATGTATATTTACATATTGTTGAAATAGGCATTAATTTAGCAGCTTATTGATTTCATATAATAAGATGATTAAATTAATGGCTAACAATAAAATCTTTACTTCAATTTTTCCTACTCATTGGACATTTAAACCTCTCGAATGAACCAAACATAACCAATGGTGAAACATGGAACAAAACCCATTTTATTGTTATGAATAAAAACGTAGGTATAAATGTTGTATATAAAAACGCATGTAAGTATTAAATGACACATTTATTTATTTTATAGCATTATATTAAAATAACACATATACAGAAGGTAATTTACGACTTGGCCTCGCTGTAGAATTTTTTATCAATAATTTTGTCACACAATCCTATCTTTGTTATTAGTTACACTACTGCTTACAGCATTCCAGCGTTCTTGCATATTACATAGAGATCAGTGCTATTAAAAACGAGCATTTAAAATCACACAAAATTCGTAGCTCATTCAGTCAATCTGTCAGTAACTATTAGTCGGCAACTTTTTAAAAATCTTTTGCGACAATCTCTAGTTGTGCGACTGTTTGACCGCAGGTTATTAAGTGTTCGACATTTGCAATATGAACTTAAACATTGTGTAACCATAAGTCAATGAACTTAAACAAACGATATGTGCTTGAGGTTGGCAATATGAACGAAAACATTAATTCTTTTAATTTTATTATATTTAATGTAAGGGAAAGGTGTACGAGATGATTCCCTTAAGGGAGAATGTAGTTTAAACGATATTTAAACTACAAGCTTTCTCCGATAAAAAATGTTAATTCATAGTAAATTTGTCTGTCTACCTGTTGTTATACTCAAAATTGCATTTTTTACACCCCGGTGAAGATGATTCCTAAGATCATGTTGCCCCCATTTTGAGAGAGATTTAAATTGTTCTAGTTTTAATAGAATTTAATTAAAAATAACCTATCAGGGGTTACTTTGTCTTTAATTATAAAATAAAATTTCTTACAGAATATAACTTAGATAGAATGAGGTCAGTCACAGCCAATAAATAACAATAGTCACGTATTTGATCAATATTTAAGTAAAGGCTTAGCAAAATTACATAATATTCTTAATAATTTAAATCCATACATCCTCGTACTCAACTCAATTTCCTGTTCTGGCGTAAAAAATGATATTTTTTTTTCACTTACATATTTCGTTTCTCCAACAGCCACTTTACCCTTGGTTCACCTTTTTAGTGACATAACTAGTACTCCAAATTATTCACTTCCTGTTTTATATTGTATGCCATTTTTTACAGCATCAAGCGCTTTGATCATGGAATCTTCCGACCTCTCACCGCGATTGGTTTTTCTTTTATAATTAATTACTCCTTTCTAAAGGGCCGGCAACGCACCTGCAATTCCCCTGGTGTTGCGGTTGATCATGGGCGGCGGTAATCACTTAACATCAGGTGAGCCGCATGCTCGTTTGCCCCCTCTTCTATAAAAAAAAAATTAAGAGGTATAGTCTAAAAAGAGATAAAATAATTTTTGTTATTAATTGAAATCAGTAGAGTGCATATAAATTATATTTAAAAAATACATTAAAATTTACAATATTAAATTAAATTAAAATTATTATTAATTATTTAAATAAAATCAATGGTTAAATATGATCCACTGTGGTACGAGATGATCCCTACGGATCATCTCGTATACCCGTAAACATAATCATCTTGTCTCAACATCAACTTTTTTATTCAACGTTCGATAACATAACCTATATGTTTCCGATTGTTACCATGCCATTACAAAAAAAAAATAACAAAATAAATCAATAAACAAATGTACCAAGGTAGCCCCTAGACCTATAATAACATTGTACAATACATTATATTGTACAAAAAGATTGTAAGGCGCTTTGAATCCACTATGCAATGTTTTGTGTTCAGTCGGAGAATTATATTAATCCTGTGTTCACCGTGCGTATAGCAACAAGTCCGAACAAGATTTAGGTGCAGCTGTAGTGTTGTTGCTTGTGGCGAACCCGTCGCTGGTCGAAAGATTGGTACAAGAAAAGGCTGAATTACACTCATAACATTTTTTTAAGGACTTAATATTACTGAGGAAACTTTGAATAGTTTCAGGAGCTACTAGAATTGTTCACGCCATTGATTGAGAAAAATATAAATATGAGGGAAGCAATACCACCTTTTCAACGGCTTTCAATAACATTACGGTATCTAAGATTTAAAGTTTCATAGTGCTACTGATTTACAAATTCTTTCCTTAATAATTATGGAAACCTACGATGCAATAATGATAACGATCTTTTGAAGGAATTAATCAAGGCAAATAAATACTATAATATTTTCAGTCATTTATTAAACTGTATATATTGAGATAATGAACCTTCGTTCGCCATTGAGTCATCACGATCATTTTCCTGTTGAAATTTGCTCATGTTCTACTGATTATCCTGTTGGAAGTAGTACATATTGTGCTGCTTACTGCTTAGGTGGAAGTTCAGAATCTTGGCGTTGAGAATAGTTTCTATAATACCGAGGCGATGGCAGGCTGCTGTTATTTGTTAGAGTTGACTTAGTTCTGGTACATGTCGGAGATGGAGTTATCATAACTGTTGGACTATTTATTTTTAACGAATACTAAACTTTTGGATTCTCTTTTTCCGCCATATGTGCACTTGCGTGTTTTCTCCCCTTAAGACGAAACACATAGTAAAAAATTTTGCGCAACACTTACCCTACAGGATGCAATTGAAAAATATGATGCAATAAAACTTGAACTCGCTCAAACTTTCGTTCCATCATTGCGCAATCTCCAATATTAATCCTATACGGTCAATTGCACAATTAATATTGCGCAGTATGATTGATCATCTAGGAGGCACCTAATATAACAGATTTTACAATAGAATACCTAGAACACGTTTGACACAAACTCAAAGTCAACCTTAGGTTAGATCAAAGTCACGCAAATTTTATTTCTTTTTTCCATAAAAATGTTCGTTGTCACTCACGACGCAATTGCGATTAGCGTTTTACCGATACAAACAACTAGATTGCGTTCATTTTGTCCGTTGCGATCATCTGATCTCACCGGATCATCTCGTCCACCTATCCCATATTTGTTACATTATAGAATATATAAATTTTAACTTTCTGCACTCATTCTCCATATAACCTTTAACTATGCCAAAACTCACAATTTTGTGTGCAGGCATTATACTTAAATGGGGTACAAAGTTTCTCTTCACGTATCAATGTACTAAGAATTACTTATATAATGAATTTCTCATAGTAGTAGGATTTTATGCTCATCATCATTATTATCATCTCCATTACAGCCCTTCACAAGTCCACTGTTGATGTTCAGCCCCCCCCCCCCAAACAATGCCACAAAACAAGGATCTGAGTCACCTGCATCCATCGACTTCCCGCATGTCTTACCAGATCGTCACTCTACCTAGTAGTGGGCCACCACACACTTCGCCTATCGGCACGAGGCTGTAACACGAGAACCTTGCTTCTCCATCGGTTGGACGTGGTCCTATACTGCTGGCCGTATAAGGAAACTCTAGGTTGCTCAGCGAGCTGTGGAGAGGGCTACGCTCGGTGTTTCTTTGCGTGATAAACCTAGAAGTGAGGATATCCGTAGTAGAACCAGAGTAGCATACATAGCCCATACATAGTGACAATGAGCCGGCCATATAGCTCGAAGTACCGACAACCAACGAATTACAGCCTAGTAAAGTCCGCTGCCGAACACAGATTTCGCCATTAATTACCTCATAAAGGGGACATTTTCCAAAAATACCACTCTTGGCAAGCGGGTTGGCAACCGAAGTTTTAAATAATTTTCATTAATTTTTTATTTTTTAATAAGATTTAATTAAATTATTTTCCAAATAAGAAAAATAATTTCACAAAATCTATCCTGGTGTATTAACGTAGTGCGATACTGCTTATTAAATTAGATTAGTATTTACAAAACTTAAAAGCAGGAACCGTTTTCTACATGAGGATAATGCTTAGGTGTGTATCCTTCTTTCAGACACAAAGCAAAGAAAACCCGTGGTGTTCCACCTTGGCTTTATATCTGCAAGGCTATAAAAACATACTAACTGAGCCCTTTCGAGAGAAGGGTCTAACTTTTCTTCTTACTTCTACTTAAGTGCAGTGTCGTGTAGGGTGCTATTTCCCATTTGGACTTCACATTAGCAACAACATTAACGATATTAGCAAGGTGGAGCGTAAAAACACGACGACCCAGAAGCACCAGCATTGCCAGTTCTGGCGGCAGAACTAGTCCATGGCTCCACTGAAAACCACATAAAAGATTCATTATAATATTCCTCTTACGATAACACCACAGCTTCATAGGATATAGGATAGTAGATATCCTTAGACTTTTTTACCTGCAATCCAGCAGATCTAAATTGAAGTGCCACCTCCAAATTATACATATAATTTCATCTGTTTGTAGTATCGAAATAACGACTTTATATTGAGCTGAGGGGGTTAATTGCTTGCCATTAAGATATAAATAACGTTTAATATATATGTATATATATATATATATAAAAATATATATATATATATATATATACTCATTGTAATGAATGCCAGCATTCACGTGGTTGTCTGTATTGATGGTATTTCTGTGTGAAATAAGTTTCTAAATATTGTATTTTGTGTGCGTTAAAGCGTTATAATAAAGTCTGTAGTCTCTGCCTACCCCTCTGGGTGACAGGCTTGAGTGTTTATGTATGTATTATGTATTGATCATTTTATTAGTCGGTCGCTACTATATAAATTTCTCTCTAATTCTTATTTTTCTTTTTTTCTTTTAACAATATTATAACGCTTCAACGCACACAAAATAAATAAATAAATATTATATGCTTACAGTTACATTTAGAACCTTACGAGTATTTTACACAGAAATAGCATCAATACAGACAGCCACGTGAATGCTGGCATTCATTAGAATCAGTCTTACATTCTAGGATTACAAGTAAATTGTATTGTTCAGTTCACGTCAGTACGACAGAGCTTACTTTCATTTTTTTTACTTACTTTTGTTTATATTTTAATTGGATGAATTGAAACATATTGTATTACCAATCGACCTATTTTAGTTAATAAGTATTATTTGCGATTGTTGCCTTTTGTTGGAATCCTATTGTTTATTACAAAAAAATGAAAAAATTATTTGCCTTTCCATTGCAGTTTCAAAGTATAACTGTCAACTACACTAATTATTTGCTATACAACTATTTCAAAATATACACACCTATAACGCAAAATCAATGGACCAGAAAGACCAACGAAAATTCGGCAATTTTTAAATACTTAATTGGATAATATTGGTAGTAGTCAGTACTACTGACTCAGTAGTGAAAACGCGGGTTATTTTCTAGTCTACGAATACGTTCTTTTATAAGATATTAAGTTGATTGTATGCCATTTTTTATTTGTTTTTTTTTATAAGACAAGGATGACAAACGAGCACATAATCCACTTGATGGTTAGTAGTTGCTGCGGCCCATAGTCATTCTCGATCACTAATCCAAATGCAGATGTGTTGTCACCCGTGAGGACTAAAATGAAATGCTTCTTTTCCGGTAAAAAGGATATCCGGTTATCTGCACTCACCATATGAACTACAGCAGCGTTAAGCTGATATTTTACGCTGGTATTCTGTGCGAGCGTGATCCTTCCCCGTTCGAGCTGACCCCTGCGCGCTACAACTATAATACTAATATAGCTGCAGCATGGCTTCTAACACATAAAAATACATTCAATATGGCTACAAGTTCTGCAAAACCCTCCTATCAAAACCCCATACGTCAAAGCTTAAACTTGCGTTTGGGACCAAAATTATTTACAAACTCAGTAATGTACATAAAATAAGATTTATGTATGTATGTAAGTTGTGTTTAAGCAAAGTTTGGTGATTTTAAATTTTACTAGAAGTTTGCTCAAATCCAGTTTTAAAATAATTGCTTATACGTGCTCGCTGCAGCTATAATACAATGGTTGTAGCACAAATGGATCGACGTGACTGAGACGGAATCACGCCCTCACGAAACGGATACCCTTTTCACTTAAAACGAAGCACTCCATCTTCGTCCTTAGGGGTAATAACGCACCTGTATTTCGTTTCGTATTCGAAGATAAATGTCTATGGACCACAACATCCACTTACTATGAGAAAGACTGGGTGTTTCTTTGTCACCCTTGTTCTATGAAAATAAAACTCAAGCATTCTTTATCGTTGAACAAACCTAGTTCTTTCTTCTGACAAAAAGTCAGATCTGGAATTGTATCTTTATACATAAATTTCCGGTGGGCGTGTGTTCGTAATTCTTCTACTTCTTAACGGTTTGATCGATTTTGATGAAATTTATATATGATACTTATGAAATCACCTGGATGGTTGTTGGCTATAGTTAGACTCGGAAGGTGGCAGAAGTCACCTGTGCGAGGCCGAGGTGGTTCGTCAATATATTATCAACTTTATATTTGTATGCGTATGTTAATCTTTATTTATTAAGTTTATGTGTAAAAACTAAATAATCTAATCAAGAGGATATACAATACGACTATTTACAAGAAACTTTTCACTTTTCTGATACTTTGAAATCTCTTAGTTACTTACTTAGGAAGCGTAATAAGTAAGTGGATGCCGCCACCGAAGTATGTGGTGTAAGTAAGAGAACAAATGAAAGGAAAAGTAATAAGTTGTGGTGGGATGATGAGGTACGGGTGGAAGTTGAATCAAAGAAGAAAGCATGGTTAGATTTACTAGCAACCAAAGCTGGTAATTCTTTTGGTATGAATGATGAGATTGAAAGAAAAAAGGCAGAATTTAGACGTCTAAATAAGAGAGTAAAAGAAGTTGTTGAAAGGAAAAAGAAAGAAAGAACGGATAAGAATGATAGAAGGATATCTGATAATTTCCAGGCTAACATAAAAATGTTCTGGAAACTCGTAGGAACTGCCAGGGGAGATACAAAACAGTGAATGCATCCAAAACGAGAATATATTCTGAATGATGAAGCTTCGAATTTAAACAGATGGAAGGAATACTTTGAAAGCGTGTTTATGAGTGAAGAGACGTCTGAATTAAATGAACTAGAAATTCCGAAAGAAGTGGAAAGGGGTATGTAGATAAGTGTAGATGAAATAATGAAAGCAATGAAAAGCATGAAAGCAGGTAAGGCAGCTGGATATGATAGAGTATCACTCGAGATGCTAAGGGCTGGAGAGGGAGTGGTGGCAGGCCTGCTGTACACCTTGTTTAATTTATGTTGGGAATTAAAACGGGTACCGGATGACTGGTGTAAAGCAGTTATAGTACCAATATATAAAGGAAAAAGCAGGACTGCAAAAACTACCGTGGAATCAGCTTGCTTAGTATTGTGGGTAAACTGTATGCTAAGGTGTTAATTGAAAGAGTTATGAAAGAAACTGACGGAAAAATTTGGGATGTGCAAGCGGGTTTTAGAAAGGGAATGGGGTGTACAGATCAAGTCTTTTCCAAGCGCATGATTGCGGAGAAGTTTTTGGCCAAAAACCAGAAAGTTTTTTTTGTGCGTTCATGGACTTGGAAAAGGCTTATGACAGAGTGGACAGGAATGTGTTATGGCAAACACTGAACTCATATGGGTTGAGCGCTGGTTTGATACAGGCATTAAGGTCTCTTTATAGGACTCTAGTGCTTGTGTCAGGATCAATGGGGTCTACTCGGACTGGTTTGGCATCCAAAAAGGTGTCAGACAGGGCTGTGTAGCTTCCCCTTGGCTGTTCAACCTATTAATGGACAGGTTTTTGCCAACTTTGAAAGATGAAGAATGTTGGTTAAGAATTGGCGAGTTAACCGTCAAATGCCTTTTGACGGTTAACTCGCCAATCGAGGCTGAGTTCCAAATGATGGTTACGTTAATAAACTGGGAATTAAAAGAAAGTGGAATAAAAGTGAACGCAAGTAAGACGAAAGTGATGGTTTTTGAAAGAGAAGAAAGCAAAACGGTATGTGAAGTAAGAATAGAAGGAGAGTTAATTGAGCAAATGGATGAGTTTGTGTATTTAGGATGTGTATTTAGCAGGGATGGTAGATATGATAGGGATATAGAACGACGAGTAAATGCAAGGAATAGAGTGAATGGGGTACTACACTCTATTGTGAAGAACCAGAATGTGTCAAAAAAGGCACGTATGGTAATTCATAATGCTGTGTTAGTCCCTACTTTAGTGTATGGTAGTGAAAGCTGGGTGTGGCAGAAGAAGCACGAAAGTAGAATAAATGCTGTAGAAATGCGGTCTTTAAGGAGTATGCTAGGGTTGAATCTGAATGACAGGGTGAGAAATTGCGTCATAAGAGATAAATGTGGTATGCAAGATGATGTTGTGACCAGGAAAAAAAAAGAAAAGAAATACAAAAAAAGAATTTTTATGTGAATGTACTTTATAGTTTAGTTAAAATGTTTGCCGTGTGATTTATACCGGATACCTATTAATGCATCTCTCATCTAACATGCCAAAAGAAACTATTGCAATAACTATCTTGTGATTAAATTCAAAAATGAGGTAAAACTCAACATGTAATGTAAAATTAAACAAAAATGTCGTTTTGTTTAATATTATCTATTATAAAATATTAATTACCATATTAAAAAGACAAAAACTGAATACTTTATTATTATATAGTCCTTCTCCCCGTAATATAGTGCTACGAACGCTGGGTGTGTTTACTCACTGGATATATGAAATACAACATAAAACGGTAGCTAAACGGTTAGCGTAAAAGCTAAATTAGTTGGTGTAGGTACATCACGAACACAATTAATCAAAACAATGTATTTAGTTTTACAATAATTAATGTTATTAGACTTAATTTTTGTTATTATTGCAGATAAATCCCATATAACTAATAAAATGTAATTTCGTAAAAGTCGCTGACGTCTTTACACCGTGATACAATGAGGCGATTTAATTTTCGCTATTTTGGCTCTGACAGTTAAAAAGCAAATGTTCATTGAACTTATAATGGAAATAAGACAGGTGACAAAATATATCGATGAAAATTCTATACCGAGGTCTACCCATAACGTCATTTGTCGTCATTCTTTCCTCATTCATTCTTTCCACGTGACTAAACCACCGAAGCATTCCTTTCTTAATCCTAGTCACAGCATCATCTTGCAAACCACATTCTTCTCTAATCACACAATTTCTCACCCTGTCATTCAGATTCAGCCCTAACAAACTCCTTAACGACCGCATTTCTACTGCGTTCATTCTACTCTCGTGCTTCTTCTGCCACACCCAACTTTCACCACCATACGTTAAAGTAGGGACCAACACAGCATTGTGAATTGCCATACGTTGCTTTTTTGACACATTTTGACTCTTTACAATAGAGTGTAGGGCCCGATTTACTCTATTGCCTGCATAAATATAGAAATTATATCTGTGTCTTTGTAATACTTACACAAACAGTTTAAAACATCTTACTCTGTCAGTATTTGTCAGTGTGTAATTTGCTCGTACATATTGCCAATTGTTATAAACAAAATTTTATGGCGATGAACCCCTATTGAGTTTACGGGCAGCCGTTGCGATCATCGCATCCACAATATCGATGTCCCCGACCCGGTGCTCTGATGAATGTCTTTTGGTTGGCTGCTGGACATGCGCTGTCGCGGAGATCACGCTGCAGCTTTGACATCTTCTTTTCAGCCAAAATGTCCCATATGCAATATAGGCTGCAATTATAACTCTGACTACGGTGTACAACACATAGTTGGGTGAGTCATATGTAAGTGATTGTACACTCTGCGCTTGTTGCTGTTCCTTGAACTTATCAATGTTATTTTTTAGCTCTAGTAAGGCGCCATTATGATCTTTAGGAAAAAAATGTATGGTGCCGGTGCCATTCTGATCTTCAGGAACAAATATATGGTGCCGGCGCAATATTAGCATATTTCCTAATCTATTGAATACCATGTACTTGCTCGTACACTAACTTTAAATGAAAGGCGAAGAAGACTTTAAAACGATATTTTCACAATTCTTTCTCCTGCGGTAGTAGTGCACCGGGTACCAGCTAGTAAGATATAAACTTACTTATATAAAGTATAAACATATCAACACTCCTATTCCGTTGTGACTACACCTCGGCTGCAGCGGTATACGGAGATGACTCTACTCTAGCCGCAGCCCAGCAATACACATTCTAAGTGACCTCGCCAAGCCCACTCAGTGTGGCCACCACGGGTCGGTCTTTCACCTCTGGCCAACCATGTGGGTTTCCGTACGTTTACCATGGGTTACCAAGCGACGGCTAAAAAGCCCCCATCCCCGCCACAACAAGCAAACTCACTAAGATAAAGTCAGTACTACTCAATGGTATTATACTAGAAAAATATACCAATTTATTATTATAAATAACCTAAAGTTTTTTGAAAAAAAAAAGACTTGTTTTGATATTCCTGTTCAGTTCATTGGTTCTGGTAATGTAATATTTAAAAAATAATTATATTAGAGATGTCAGCCGAAAGAAAACAGACTCGAGTTAACTCGAATTGAAATTCAGGTAACTCGAATTGAGCTCGAGTTACGTAATTCAAACTAGCTGAACGAAGCTCTATCAATTTGTCACAATTTATTTTTATATTGATTCCTCCATCGAACACAATTATTATTACTAAATTTAACAGATTGTTATATGTTTGGTTTGTATATCAACAATCTTCATAAAATAATACTCGTATCACTCTAACGTTATGACGTAAGTCCTAATGTTACTAATAATTTAACTATCACAAATTATACTTAATCAATGTATATTATATATAATATAAATTGATATTACATAATATAAATATTAGGTAATATCAATTTCTATTGATATTAAATAATGTATTAATAGATTGCTCGAATTAGTAACTCAAGTTCATCACTAAATTGTAGACAGATACATGCAATGACCGTAAGATAAAGATGCGACTCGAGTAGAATTTTGTGACTCGAGCCACTCGGGTTAATTTATGTATGTATGTCAGTTTAGTTGTGCACTAGTTTTGACTATTTACAGTCCCTGCATAGAGTAAAAGTTTATCAATGCAGTTGAGAGTAGCGACTTACTTTAGTTAAAGCATTTTTAAATGTATACCTTTATTAAATAAGTAATATGTAGCAATATGAAATGAAATGAAAATATTAAATATTTATTTATTTTTAGTACCTATTTTCCATGTTCTTTTTCATGTTTGTAGTATTTGAATATCTTAAAAACTACTTTATTCACGAAATTATTTTTTTCAAAATAAAATCACAACTTTTACATAGTCGGATATTGTTGATGTTAATCAATAATTACTGCTTCTCTATTTAATCAACTGGAGCTGATTAACTGTGTATAATTTATAACAATTTCTTTTTTATTTAACATACAGGCAGATATAACAAAATGCTAACAGAAATATGGAAATATAGTTAATGGAAATTGAAGGCACAGTCTTATCTCATGTCTCTTATTATTAAAAATATTTTAGTTCCTAACAAAGCCATAAATGTAAATCAATACATATACAAACGAAGTACCCATAAACTATTTAGATTCCAATAAATGTAAAAAAAATAATATATTGAAAATAATTATTATTTAATTAAGACACCTCTACAATATTCATTACCCTTTTTCAGGTGGAGCGCTTAGAAAAAATTCTGTATGCCTTACAGGCCATGAAAGCTTGCAGAACTGCACGTAGGCAGAGACAAAAAGTGTATGGATATTGAAGATAAAAGTCTTATATCATATATTTTATCATTGAAAATGCCCTTCTGATTACTAGCAATATCATAAATAGACATCTTACCATCAAGTTGTTTTGAAAAAATCTTTTGAAATGATCATAATTGAAAATCTATCTATTTGTTTCTACCTATGTCCGTTATAGACTTTGAAACCATCCAACCAATTTTGATGAAAAGTTTTGTGTGTTTGAATGGATCCCTAGATGGTTTATACTTACATTAGAACCCGATAGGTTGGCGCTGTTGTCGATATCCATAAATAACCAGGGGGAAGCCGGGGCGGATCGCTGGTAATAAATAGAACTAACTTATATCTACATACATAATACATAAACACTCACGCCTGTCACCCAGAGGGGTATGCAGAGACTACACACTTCCATTTGGCACGATCCTGACACACCTCTCCCGCCTCCTTCACACCCATATACCTACGCATACATGCTCGTCGGTTAAGGGTACTCCTAATTTGACCCGTTTTCAATAAATCGCCTATTTGGTCGATAAATTTTTGCCTAAGGCATCCCTTTCCGACTCTGCCATATACTTCTGCAACATAAATGTTCTTTGTCATTCTTTCCTCATTCATTCTTTCCACGTGACCAAACCACCGAAGCATTCCTTTCTTAATCCTGGTCACAGTATCATCTTGCAAAACACATTCTTCTCTAATCACACAATTTCTCACCCTGTCATTCAGATTCTGACCTAACATACTCCTTAAGACCGCATTTCTACTGCGTTCATTCTACTCTCGTGCTTCTTCTGCCACACCCAACTTTCACTACCATACGTTAAAGTAGGGACCAACACAGCATTGTGAATTGCCATACGTGCCTTTTTCGACACATTTTGACTCTTTACTATTTGTTTTCTATTGAGTGTAGGGCCCGATTTACTTTATTGCCTGCATAAATATATAAATTATATCTGTGTCTTTGTAATCCTTACACAAACAATTTAAAACACTTTACTCTGTCAGTATTTGTCAGTGTGTAATTTGCTCGTACATATTGCCAATTTTATAAACAAAATTTTATGGCGATGAACCCCTATTGAGTTTACGGGCAGCTGTTGCGATCACCGCATCCACAATATCGATGTCCCCGAACCGGTGCTCTGATGAATGTCTTTTGGTTGGCTGCTGGACTCACGCTGCAGCTTTGTCATCTTCTTTTCAGCCAAAATGTCCCATATGCAATATAGGCTGCAATTATAACTCTGACTACGGTGTACAACACATAGTTGGGTGAGTCATATGTAAGTGATTGTACATTCTGCGCTTGTTGCAGTTCCTTGAGCTTATCAATGTTATTTTTTAGCTCTAGTAAGGCGCCATTATGATCTTCAGGAAAAAATGTATGGTGCCGGTGCCATTCTGATCTTCAGGAACAAATGTATGGTGCCGGCGCAATATCAGCATATTTCCTAAACTATTAAATACCATGTACTTGCTCGTACACTAACATTAAATAAAAGGGTTTTTGTTAAATAAAGCTACTAAATATACTTTCTATTTGTTCAAATCATACAAAACTCTACGAGCAATGTACTCGTAATATAAATTTTATTTCAGTTTAAATACAGTTCGGGTAGAGAAAATGTACTCGATGTTCTTTTTTTCATTTATTTTCATTTATTAAAAGGAATCTGATAATATTGCGATAAACCACGTCTACAGGGACTTACTTTTAATATTTACCTGAATTTTATTCTCTCTTACATTTACGATGTTCGTAAAGAACGGTGGGTTAAACACTCCCCTTTCTATATAGGAAAACGTGAAGATTTTATCCATCTGACTCGGATTACTTTGCGGATTATTACGTTTGCGTACGAACTACGTTTGGTACGTAATTTTTGTTAAAAAGCATGTTATTGCTTCTAAGAAAGTTGGTCACTTCAGATTCAGTTTGAAGACTGATCGTATTGTTTAAAAATCTTTTGGTCTATATATTACTCGTGAAAATGAATTAAGAGGTTATTTTTACAAACAAAACTGCGATTTTTGGCATTCCTTGGGGGAGGCCTATTTATAATAGTGAGTTTGCGTAAGGCTGTAATGATGACGTTGATGATGATGATTTTATAAATAATAATTATAATGAGAACATCAATATAATAACTACATCTTACCCAAGCATTCGCTTTATATGATATAAATACTTTCTTGGTCATTCTCTAAAGCTGATGCTAAAAATGCACACTATAATTATATTTATGCAGTGTTATTATATAATATAACTACGCCTCATCTACAAAAGTAATCCCTTACTACCTAAAATTAAAAATATATTACTTATCACCAGTTTATTCACAATAGCAATCAAAGTATTTTATTATTTACACAAATAAAATTTGAAAATAATATTAATTTTTTAAATATAATTAATCAGCTAGCTAACTGTAATTCCGTTACATTACTTGTTAGGTAACTGTTAAAGCCAGACCGGAAAAAAAAAATTGTCATTTTGCGAAAAATAAAGAGAATTGCTGTGAGCAAAATACATGAATTTTTTATACTGATCGGCATTTATACTCAATTCCCATGTAAAAACTTTTATGTTTTAACTATTTTAATTGAAATCAATCAGTATAAACGTCTGACATTTATTATATTAAAATATCGATAAGCAATATATCGATAAAATTATTAGAAGATTTTATAGCACTATTATAATTCTATACTGTCAGCACTGTTTGTCAAAAGTTAAATGTCATATTTCGACTTAAATCTGAAATATGTTTACTGGTTAGAAATAATATCGACTGGTTCCCTCAATATTCCGCCCTAAAAACTTAATCAAAAATAAAATTAACCACGGTTACATCAAAATTACAAATCGTAAACACTGGCCCCTATGCAATGTCAATAAAAATATATCATAAAATCCCAGTTCGAAAAGGAAGTCCCTCAATTTTTTCAGGAAATTTTTGGTGCTAAGTAGAATAAAGGAATAAATAATATGTTTTTTCTCTTCTCTCTATGATCTCACTATTATTTAATTGTAAATATTCATGAAATATTAATAATGATAATTCTATAAATAATACTATATAAATATAATAATACTAATATTAACAATAGCTAATATTTGCAGTGCCCTTGCATAGTTCTTGTCTTGAACTATTTTTTATAATTAAGACTAAATGTGCACAACAAGAATAGCAAATAAATTGAATTGAATTGAATTATATGTATAAATTATAAATAAAATACGCCAATTTTTTTTATTATTCGAACTATTATATTATACTACATTGTAAATATTCGTTTAACTTTAAAAACTAATAGTTAGGGAGGTATGAATACTAAGTCTTCACAGACACACGTTACATAAGCAAGGTAGATACCGTTTGTAATCCCAATATCATACGCTCACTAACAATACACCCCGACTTCACACGGCTGTTTTCCTGATCTCGACAACAGCTACTCACTGGCTCCAACTGTGACTACAAGTGTTCATTAAAATCGGTCTAGCGGTTCTCATGTGATGAACTTTAATACAATTGATTTTAATTTATATAGATTTATCGCTATTTCATAGCGGAAAACCATTGAATATTCGACAAAGCTTTATCTGCTTGGGTATAAATATTTCGAAATCATGAAGTTGAGGCAGCATCTTGATAATGTGTAGCGGTGGCATAAAAAAACACTACGTGCTACCAAATAATACTATTATCACTTAGAACTTCTAAGACCCCACACCATCCCGTAAGTATCATAAAATACAACATAAGGAAATGAAACATTTATCTTATCTTCCAGAAAACAACTCAAGTTAATAAAAAAATGTGGTTGCCAAACCACTTGCTAAAAGAGGAAACTACGGCAAATATTCTCCCTACGTTCAGCAGTGGACTTTTTATAGTCTGTAATTAATGAATTAATGATGGTTAATCTTGAGGGAACGGAGAGAAAAACAGGTGATATGTTATATATATCTTATATAGATTTTAAGTATTGATTACTACAATACATTTTGGCAGCGGGCGATTATGTTTTTGTCTCATATTTCCTGAAGAAAAATTTTAAATTGACATTAAACAACAGATAAAAACATGTTTATTGAGTTTGAACCTAATTTTGGATTTTATAATCGTAAAATTTACAAAGAATCGTGTGTTTGGAGCATAAAAGTAAAGTAAAGTTACAGCCTATATACGTCCCACTGCTGGGCACAGGCCTCCCCTCATTTTGAGAGGGTTTTAGGGCAAGGAAGTGTCCACCGCGCTGCCCCAATGCGTGTTGGCAAACTTCACATGTCTTAGAAATATTTTTTCTTTATTCCTCAGACATGCAGGTTTCCTTCACCGCCGAGCACGTGGTAAATCAGCACTTAAAATTGAAATTAATAATTTCATTGGTGCCGGCGGGGATATTTGTAGCATACAAAGCATTATTTCATTGCTTTTAAATTACAAAGTGAGTACTTAACATTTATCTTTTAGTAGAAGATTGTACAAAACTAATTGATGTGCTGTCGACTCTTCAAACATAAAATAGCAATTATTATTGAAATATTTCAAAATATATATTAATAGTCAAATTTTATCGGTGGTTACCGGGTCCAGTAAATCACTAAACAAGGACTACATCCATAGCTGTTATACCATTATATATTATAGTTTGCTTAAATGCACCGACTAATAAGATGCTACGCATTTTAAACGTGTTAAAAAACCTTTTATTTACGCTAAGAAAAAATTATACCTGCTACGATTGCATTTGCAATTGGTTTGCACACTATTTACAAATAAATATGTATTAAAATTTAATTGATACCTTTTTTCACGATGATTGTGAACATCGATCAAAAGTTTAAAATGTGCGAACTTGCTCAGTCTGCCAACACAATTTATTCCTTTTCTTTGTTTTCAGAAAGAGACGGGCTGTAAAATTGTTGAACTTGAAAGTTGTGAATCCGTTGTTACTGCCTTGGAATAAAGTTTTATTTAAAATTAAAATGAGTTTGTAACATTCATTTATTTAAATGACCAATGAGCGAATTGGGTTTCTAGTAGTGATAATACAACGTAACCGCTTGTATATGTGCTCCAGTCTATACATGGTGACTTAGAGGAAATTATAATTTTTAAATCATTTATATTATTAACTACTCATATTTTGTTTGTACTTATAGTCCCATCCACACATGAATTTAATAGCCCCGGCACGGTCAACTCAGCCGGAAACAAAATCTTTTGTTAACAGTCCACTCTCCCAGCAATCTAGGACCATGAAGATAATTAGAAGCGAACGGAAGTATATATATATATATATATATATATATATATATATATATATATATATATATATATATATATATATATATATATATATATTAAAAAAGCACCCCACATCTCTTACACCTACATCTAGTATAACACATATCAGAATATCACAGAGAGACAATAAAATTACATTAATTACTACACAATAATCAACTCGGAACATAATAATTTCTTTACAATTAATTATTAAAGATATTTATATGAAAATAAGGATATGCCAAACGCCTACGGTTGTTTAACGCACGGTGGTCGGATCCCAAGCGTATTTTTTTTCTTGTTTCCTAGGTTATTGAGGGCTTTAATGTCGTGTTCTGTGAGGCGAAATTCAATAGTGATATTCTCACGGATACGGGCTGGGTCCACGGACTTGGGGATGACTGCCACGTCCTGCTGCAGCGCCCAGGCCAGAAGCACCTGCGCGGGCGTAGCCTCGTGGCGCTCAGCGATGCCCTTCACTACGGGGTCCTTTAAGAGTGTCGTATCTTGATGGGAAGTACCCCCGAATGAGCAGTAGGCCTGCAGGCAAATCTCATTCTTCATGCAGTAGGCGCGTAAATCTTCCTGATAATAATATGGATGCCACTCGACCTGAGGTAAACACACATTTTTAACCAACTTGAAAGGACAGAGTATGTCATGCAATCGAGTATATTCAAAATTTGAAATCTTTTTATTTACATATTCAAGATTTACATATTATATCACTTATAACGACGACGACGACGTTGACCTCTCAATGTAATGAATGGAACTTTTTATTTAGATAGTGTACGTAATGATGTAAAATTAGTGGAGTGAATAAACAAATATTTGTTTTTAAAAAAACTAAATGTGCTGACATTTGTGCATTGGGGAAAACTGGTCCAATTCAAACTTTCAATTTCAGTATTTTTCAAGACTATGTCTTGTAGACTTTTACTTTTTGATTAAAATATTCAACTTCAAATTTCGAACAACACCAAACCAAAGTAATAGTGAATATGTCAGCTACAAAACTTTCTTTTTCTTTGACCTATCATTTCATTTTTATCATTGTTTAATCCTCTAAAACTAAAAATTCAGGTGTCTTATGAGGAGCGTATTATTAAATAAAACTCGATTTTACAACGGAAATACAAAAAAGTTTGATGCGGCTTTGTTTTACATAAACTCGACACACACAGTCAGTTAAATTAATCAAGTTGAACTGACGTAATTAAGGCATCAGTTGAAACGGACGTAAGCCAAAACGATTTTGCCCAGTCATTGGGTTCAAAACGGCCCTCTAGTTCTTGAGGCAGCGACCGAAATTTTGCACCCATTCCTACTAAAGCTAATTTTTCTGTCAAACAATGTTTATACCGTGCAAATAATAAAAGTGAAAGTCTACCAAGCTGTTAGTGTTGCAAACAATTTTTTAAACGTGAAAATAAATAATACGTAAATTTATTATACCTAAAAGACTGAAACGTCTTACAGTGACCAAGGATACCTAAATATACAGGATAATGATTGTCTACCGCCTGGTAAACGTTGCCATCTAAGGTTTACCACCCACGTAATGTGTTGAAAACATTGGCATATTTAAGCTTTCGAGGGTCATATTCAAACCGTCATAACTTCTAAACTATCTTACTTAGGGTTATGATGTAAGACTTACTTTAAAGCACACATTCTGTACTTACGTTTAAAAATAAAAAAAACATATAACTTAGAAAGAATAAAAAAAAAAAAAAAAACTTTTTAAAAATATCTTTCCTCTTAAAAAATAAAAAATTTATCAATGATAAAGCTATCAATCCTCCGTTCCCCACGAAACAAAATGGCTGCCAAGTCAACATGGAGAGAGAGAAAGAAAGGAATCCCCCACCCACACATTCAAATTACCAAGTAAACACTTTTTTTAGTTTGTTAATAAATTATAAAAGTACACTTATTAAAATAAACAAAAAAAAGTTAATTTTTCAACACATTACACATTACGTGGGTGGTAGAGTAGGTATCAATGCTTCCGAGGCGGTAGACAATCATTATCCTGTATATTTCGGTAGCCTTGGTCACTGTAAGAAGTTTCAGTTTTGAAGAAATAATACATTTACGTATTATTTATTTACAGGTTTCAAAAATTGTTATAAATGTTTGCAACAACGTCGGCGCGGCAGACTGCTATTCTGTTTACGTACGATCTCAAACTAACAAAATAACAAAGAATCAGCTTTGTAAGAATAATCGCACAAATAATGTCACTGCCTTGCGGACTATTTATTTCTCGATCGACGGATTGCAAGCACGTGAATGTACCTACATTATGAATACAAATATATTTTTCTACGGAATCAACTTTCTCAGTCCAAAACATTAGCTTTTCTCTAAAAATTCTATAAATTCTCACTCAACCAAAATGTATGATTTAGAAAGTTAATCCTATAGTAAAAGTTGTTCGTACATTCAACTCTCATTCTGTTTGGCAATTCTAAATAAACACCTGTGTATGTTTGAGGTGTAACTAGGGTAGAGGATACATCATAAAATTTAGACAAGTTTCTTTATTAATATGTATTCAATCAATGTGTCTCTTTTTTAACCTAAAGATATTGTTACGAGCTTGAGGTTCGTGACAATAAAAATTGCCGATAAAATTACCTAAATTAACACTTTAATTTACTTTACACAAATTAAAACTTAAAACACTAATAATTCACTTAATTCCGCTCCGAAGCTTCGCTTGTCTCGCCAAATCAACACTGCTCCGATCGCATCTTGCAGCGCCTACTTATTTAAATTAGCAAAGAAATATACAGAATGTTCAAGTAAACACGCGCAAGGTACCAAGCGTTCGAGTTTCGACTAGGCGCTGTCAGTTGAGTGATTTGTGATGTCATTTTCTCAATGCTCCCCTCGCTCTCGTTCCTGACACTAGATGGCGCTAGTGTATCGTCGACTTGAGCGCGTAACACTGCCCCCTCCTAAGGCATGCTCGTCTCGAGCATTATCGGCCCCATAATAACGCGCCAAGCGATTCACATGGACGATCTTAGGAGTCCCTCTTGCGCCTTTCTGTAACGGCTCCGCAATGTCCTTGACATTGACGCTGTCCTATCCCGTGGTGCACCAACATTGTACAATTTCGGTGCTCCTCTACTACGTGTCCGAGGTCCCCGCACGGCCGCACAACTTGTACATGTACGACACCAATCCTCGACATCGTGACGATAATGGACCCAGTAAAACTGTTCTCGGACCTTCAGTAGAGTTCGTTTAACTCCCAGATGGACTCTTGAACGACCATTATGGCACAACTGTAGAACATTCGGCACTTTAGCTTTAGGGACAACCATTTGCAAACGACAGCTGTCTCTTCGACCATTGTCCCATTTACGGCACAGGAATCCATCCTGAATCAGCAAGCTGTCCCATTGGGTCCAATAGCTTTTCGTGGTTGAACTCATCGCTGAGACGTCCCTCCACTTAGGCTTGGTAGCACGGGCCTTCATCCATCCAAGAATCGGCTTGATGTCCGGATCTTCCTGCTGTGCATGTCGTAGGTTGTCCTTCCACCCGTTGCTGAGATGGTCTGTCCTGAGCATCCTCACGGATACCACCTCCTTACTCTCTTGCCTACTACAATGTTTGCAATCTTCAGGACAAGGTCTTCTTGACAATGCATCTGCGTTGCCGTGAGATTTCCCGCTGCAGTGTCTGATAGTAAAGTCGTATTCCTGCTGCTGCTGGGCGGTGCTGTTAGCCGTACTTCCTTTCTGAGACCGTTCACCTTCCCTTCGTAGGGTGTGCTCAGGGCAGCTGGACCGAAGATGGCCCCTTTCCCCACAGCCATAGCACCTAGGGCTGTATCTTTTATTGTGGTCGCGAACCGTAACTGCTGTAACCTCCCTAGCGTGAGGTGAACGATGATCCTGTCGCCGCCAGGCAGTGTCGTTAGCTGCACTACCCTCTCGAGATCGATCAACTCTCCTTTCCACGGTTCGCTTAGGGCAGCTGATTCGAAGATGGCCTTTTTCCCCACAGCCATAGCACCTAGGGCTGTATCCTTTGTTGCGGTCGCGAACTGTAGCTGCCGCAACCTCCCTGATGCGATGGGAACGATGATCCTGCCGCACGGCTTCCACTTCCAGTGCATGGGCCAAGGCGTTCTTAAGCGTCTCGTGGTGCCCGAGCCTCACAGCAGCTCTGAATTCCAGGTCGCGGATGCCGTCGATGAATGTCTGCACCAGGTTCCCTTCAATGAGCGCAGGTACAGACCGGTATGCTTTCCACACCAGCTTCTCCACCTCTAGAGACCACTGCTGCAGGTTTTCGTTGATGCGCTGCACGCGATCTTTAAGCTGCGCACGAAAGACGTGTTCCAGGTGAGCGTCGCCATATCTCGCCTCCAATGCCTCAAGGAGTTGCTCATAAGTCACTTCCTCACCGAGAGCTTCCAGAACTGTTAAGGCCTGGTCACGCAGGCCTAGTGTGAGAGCAGTCATGGCCTGATTTTTATTCCAGCCGTTCGCCTTCATAACAGCCTCGAACTGGATTTTGTAGGCTGACCAGGAAGAAGTCCCGTCGAACGGTGGCACTTTGAACCCACGTAGCGAAGGTGTAGTAGCTACTACGGGAGCTGAAGTTCCATTACCCAGTTTGAGGTCGTCCAGCGTTTTCTTCACGTCAGCCACCACGTAATCAACCCGATTGTTCACTTGGTCGATTTGGGTTTTAGCTTCCTTGATTTGGGTTTCAGCTTCCGACAGGCGGTTGTCATGTTGAGCAACCTTATCCTTCACCTCCTTTATCTCTTTCCCAAAGGTAGCATGAAGGTCCTTAATGAGGAGCATCTGCTCTTCCGACCGACGGGCCTGTTCCTCCTGTCGGCGGGCCTGCTCCTCTTGTCCGCCCCGCAGCTGCTCTTCCAATCGGCGGGCCTGTTCCTCCTGTCCGCTCTGCAGCTGCTCTTTCAACTGACGGACCTGTTCCTCCTATCGGCGAACCTGTTCCTCCTGTCGGCGAGCCTGTTCCTCCTGTCGGCGAGCCTGTTCCTCCTGTCGGCGAGCCTGTTCCTCCTGTCGGCGAGCCTGCTCCTGCAGCATCACCATCAGAGCACCTAAGTCAGGTGCTGCAGATGTAGGAGCTACCGACGGGCCTTCAGCCGGTGGCTGGCCCTCCGACGTCTGCGGCGTTGCACCACCAAATCTTCGTTGGTCCGTCTCCTGCTGGCGTTGACTTCGGGTACGGACACCCTCGGTTTCCTCCTTAGGTAAAATCGGCATGATTTTATCCCACTTCTGACACCAATTGTTACGAGCTTGAGGTTCGTGACAATAAAAATTGCCGATAAAATTACCTAAATTAACACTTTAATTTACTTTACACAAATTAAAACTTAAAACACTAATAATTCACTTAATTCCGCTCCGAAGCTTCGCTTGTCTCGCCAAATCAACACTGCTCCGATCGCATCTTGCAGCGCCTACTTATTTAAATTAGCAAAGAAATATCCAGAATGTTCAAGTAAACACGCGCAAGGTACCGAGCGTTCGAGTTTCGACTAGGCGCTGTCGGTTGAGTGATTTGTGATGTCATTTTCTCAATACTCCCCTCGCTCACGTTCCTGACACTAGATGGCGCTAGTGTAACGTCGACTTGAGCGCGTAACAATATGTTTATTTTTGTATATCCTACTTATTACACTTAGACTTAAAAACAATTAATGATAGACTCTTCAAGAATGTTGCAAATAGTTCAAAAATTCAGTAGCTTTATTAGCTCTGATTGACGGCAAGCGGAAATAAGCACGCTCGCTTACGGTCAGTTTGGAGTGATGCAAACAAACTAAAGCCACTGGTTGGCTGGATTATGGTACGCCCGGGAAAATCCATTGGTCAGTTAAAAATTTCAACTTAAGATTTCACACTCGCGGTCGGTCGGATGAGTGTCAGTTCAACTGTGTATATGTAGAGAACTGGAAATCCTTTTTACAGTTATGAGGCATTCTATATTGGCACTTACTCAATCATGCGACAACGCATCTGCATTTTGATTCTTAATAAAAGAATGGATATGTATGGGACACAGCTTCCTCCACTTACCATCAAGAAGACAGTATGGTCGTTAGTCAGTTACTTTTATACGGCCACTGATGGACATAGGCCTCCTCTCATATCTGCCCCAATGCATGTTGGTGGAATATTTTTAGTTTCTTAAATGTGGTTGAAATATATGTGGACGCGGTAGAGCCATGTTACATGTTATTATTATTTTGATTTTAGATTTTATGGTTATCGACAGATGGCATACAAATTATTTCTTACGCTAGGTGTAAAATATGCGATAGGTCTTGTACTGCTTTTGTCAATTTGTGTAGTAAGAGGAAAGAATACGTGGCGCGCCGCGCTATATTATAGTTTTAGCACGAATGGCTCAACTTGATCAGGGTCACTTCAATCTCACAAAATACCACTGTAAAACAGCAACTTAATGCCGCTGTGTTTCATATGGTGAGTGTAAACCGGAGACCCTTTTTGCTGCAAACAAGGCATTCCATCTCAGTACTTAGTGGTGAAAATGCATTTGTATTTTGATTCCTAATTGTAGATGCCTATGGGTCACCAAAGCAACCACTTACTTAATCGCATCTACAAAAAAAACTTGGGAGGATGTTCTCCTTCATTGCATAGCATGTAATAAATCAGGGTAATGCATGATGCATGGGTATTGATATGATTATAATTAATACATCATATTTATCTATTATTACTATATGACAAATGGTTAGTGATAAATTTAATAAGTAATACCTGATTAACCACTGGATATACACCAGTGGCCCTCATATTCAAATCCTTGAGATGCTTGAGAGTAAAATTAGAAACACCTATGGAATTTACGCAGCCTTCGTCGTATAGATCCAACATTCCTCGCCAAGTACTCGCTCGCAACTTAGCATTTCTCTGGTCGCCAGAAGGAAGCCTTGCAGCACCGGGGAAGTGGATCAAAAACAGGTCAATATAATCCACACCGAGATTGTCTAAAGACTTCTGGTAAGCTTGCTTTATCACAGCTGAGTTACCATGTTCTGATGGAGCTGAATAAAAGAAATATTTCCACTATTAATTTAAAACCTTGATCATTGTTGATTATAATTTTGTCAGTTATCTTCAGTTATTACCAAAATAATAAATACATACATTTTGTAATAAGCTATATGGAATGAGATGAGATTCTCTAAATCTAAAGAATGTACTGAAGTATGACTGATACATAATTACAAGTTATAAAGTGACACAAGAGTTATTATAGAGATGGTATACTCACATAATTTCGTGGTAATAAATATATCTTCTCTTTCCAAATTATACTTAGGGAGCAATTTTCTAAAAGCATCACCCAGAGCCCTCTCGTTGCCATATACTGCTGCAGTATCTGTACCAAAACATGAAAAACATTGTTTCATTACTGTCAGGTCTTTACATACTATATATACTATGTAAGATCTTTACCACTTTATATAACAAAATAGAAATAAGAAATGTTGACAAAAGGTAAAAATATTTGTGATTAAAGAAAATTTATTTTCTCAAAAGTAATACATTACATACAAAAGAATTGAAATTGTGTGTTAATATATATTTACCATATAAACGATAACCAGCTGCCAGAGCTTCATCCACAGCCTGCATTATAACATCGGGTTGGCGCACCCTATATGTGCCCACTGCAAAAGATTTTCATTTCATTATCAATCATTAGCTTTATTCATAATGTTTGTTTGTTTATTGTAGGTACAAATTGTTTTACTAAATTTTTTAACTTTAGAATAACTTAATTTCTTTCTTTTAAAAATAATTTAATTTAATTAAAAACACAATGATAAAATCAGTATAATATGTATAAAATACTGTAAAACTAAAAGGAACTTCTTTTTGTAAAAAACTTTTTTAAACTTATCTTCATCAATGAACGTTTTGTAAAGAGTTCTACATAGTTTTATGGATATTTTTTATTTTGATGTTTTTATAATTTATTTAATTTTTGTTTACTGTGTGTTTGTAAGCTCGCAAAATAAACAAACAGCTGTTAAATATATAACACTATAAATCATTGGAATAATAATACTCACACCCAACTGCAGGCAACTTAACGCCGTTGTTGAGCGTAAAGGTATCGATGAAACCGGAGGCATAACGGCATCCACAGCTTTTATTCTTGATGCACTTGTACCTAAATTAAAAACATTTAATATAATAAATGAATAATTTAAAACATATATCAACAAAAACACGTGTCAGCAACAACACATAATCTGTTAAATATTATATAGTTACATTAATATCTCTAACAATAAACCAAATGGGCAAACTATAACATGATGCATGAAGGTACCAATAAATAAACTATCTAGACTAAAAGGAAAGCCATAAGGCACTGAACAAATAAAAATAAAAATACAAAAAATATAAAATACGAAATACAAATCACGTCACAACACTCGTAAAAATATCGTGCATATACATTTATAAACTAATTAATACCTCGCTTCATTTTTACTAGATATTTCTAAGCGGAAAAATTTTTTGGTAGCAGGACGCAGAAGTTATCTGTACTTTATTTATAGTTAACGTCGTTGCATTATCGATTGTACCGAGGGTAGTTTATAAACGTAAACGACAATTACGCCCAAAAGAACTACCTTGTCTAGTTATCTATAGTTATCTATAGTTTTTTGCTCTAAAAACTGTTTTGTTCTGTGTGCGGTGTGAGAACTCGCATTGTCGTGATGGAGGATGATGCGGCGGTTGCAGTTCTCTTTACGGAGTTCAGAAACGACCTGTGGCAAACAAATGCTAGCATACCATTCTGCATTAACCGTTCTTTATCCCTCAAGAGGAATAGTCGTAACATGTCCGGTTTTGGAGACAAACGTTGTCACCATTTTTTTGCAACACTCCATGAGCGAACAATTTTTGTGACTGGTTTTTGTTTCGGGTTCGTACGCGTATATCCAGGATTTGTCACCTGATACGATGTTGTATACAGCGTTTGAGGATCCTGTGTGGAATCTTTAGAGAGTTCTGATGCACCAAGTTACGCGAGCCGCTTTTTGCTCTTCACAGAGCGAATACGGTATCCATCGGGAAAACAACTTTTTACACCTAATTGTTGTGCAAGATTATTTGTAGTACCCGGTTGAACGAGCTTTGCTCGGTATTTTTCGCTCGGTTTTTTTTTAATTCGTGTGTTTTGGAAATTATATTTAGATACAAATTACATACTGATGAAATACGAATAATATTTTTTGATCTTAGCGACATAATAGAAAAAACTGAACTGATTATTTGAATAAAAAAATCATGATTGCAATTAGTTTAATTAAAATTTTCGTGTTTTTAAAAATACTAAAAAAAAAGGGCTCGAAAAAATAGATTTTCTCAAAAAAAGAAAGGAACTTGAAAAAAAAATTAAAAAAAGTAGGTCGGTCGGTCTGGGCTCGAACCATGGTATTACGATTTATTGACCGCGCAATATACCAATTAAGCTATTTGTAATCGTTTATAAACTGTCAAAATTTACCTTCTTATTCTAACGATATTGTAGCAGTTTTTCATTGCCTAAAAACACGGACAAAAAGATATTTTCTAAAAATAAATCCTAGCTAGATCGATTTATTGCCCCCGAAACTCCCTACACACAAAATTTATCTCAATCAGCTTACGCACAGCATCAACGTTTTCTTGGGTGACTGCAGTTTTTGGACGACCTTGACAGGGATCATCACTGAGCTTGACATGTCCACGTTAAAATTCAGCAAACCAGCGATAAATTGTGGGTTTGGATGGGGCTTCATCACCAAATGCAGAAATCATCCGGTCAACACACTTTTTTTGTGTTAAACCACTTCGAAAGTCATAATAAATCATCGCTCTTCAACGACTAAACAAGTTTGACAAAACCTAGTGATAAGACCGAGAATCTTTTTTAAATAAATAAATGGTATTCGATTTTTAAAACCAAGGAGTTTTCAATTAAAAAGATTTTAATATGACAGAAACAGTGGAATTATTACATTCCCGATACTTTTAGTGCAGCCTAGTATAGGAGTAAGGTCTAAGATACAAAAGCTTCACCGTTTTGACGGCTCCGTAGCTTACTAATGTGTTGCAGTGCTGAGGGCCGCGGGTTCGAAACCAACACGTAACAATTATTTCTACGGTTAGTTCCGGGTTAGGATGTTTATCCTTTTAAAACTTATATATGTAAACTGTTTTTAGAATACTCGACAATATCCTTATGTGTAGGATAACGTTTCAAAAAAAGAAAATTTAATGTAGTATACAATTTTTTCACCAGCTAATCAATTCGTTTTTGGTTTTTTTTATAGATGAGGGAGGCAAACGAGCATGCGGCTCATCTGATGTTAAGTGACTACCGCCGCTCATGACCAACCGCAACACCAGTGGAATTGCATTTGCGTTGCCTGCCCTTTAGAAAGGAGTAAGCTCTTTTCTTGAAGGTCCCCAGGTCGTATCGGTCCGGAAAAATCGCCGCTGGTAAACTATTCCACAGAGACGTCGTACGCGGAAGAAAACTCCTTTTGAAACGTACAATGGTGGACCGCCATGCATCCAGATGGTGTGGATGATATCGGGACGTTTGCCGTACACGGCAAATTTTCCAGCCGCCAAATCTCGTGAACGCACTGTAGTGCGTTCACGAAATTTTGCGGCTGGGATTAATCCGAACAATTCCTCAGAGCGCTCCCCATGGTATATGCGAAAGAAAAGGCAAAGAGATGCAACATCTCTTCGCAGCCCCAGTGAATCGAGCCGATCGGAAAGCACTCGGTCGTCGACGATTCGAGCCGCTCTGCGCCGGATGCAGTCAAGTGGAAGGAGCTGGTACTGGGGAGCCCCAGCACAGAGATGGGAACACTATTCCATGTGCGGCCGAACCTGCGCCTTGTATAGTTGCAGGCGGTGTGCAAGCATTATATCGTTTATTTATGTATTACATAATATTATTAACAAAAATTGTTTTTTTTTTAGGACCATGTAGTGTTGGCGTAAGATATTCCATTACCCCAGGTCATCCTATGGGTGTCGTAAGAGACCACATAAAACAGGACAACAGGAAATGAACAGCAGCATCTTCCTGATTACAACTTAAATTAATTAAAAAAACTGTTTCCTACCCTGATATATATATATATATATATATATATATATATATATATATATATATATATATATATATATATATATATAATATTGCTTAACGTTTGAACTGCACGTATGCAACGAGAATAAAAACCCAGCTGACAACATTAAAATTCTAAACGCCAGCTTACCACGTGATTGACAATATAAGAAAAACATTGGAAGATAACTGAATGACGGGAAAATAATTTGTAAGTACATGTCAGTTAAGGTACCCAACACGGATTTGTATGGCGCAAGGTTCTCTTCCATGCTTCAAAACTCTCAGATGTTGAAGCAGGCTTGTGCTCAGCAATTATTATTATATAATTGAAACGTCCGGACAAACCTCGTATAATTTCTGATGCAACGTTTATAGTCGCCGGGCACAGACGAGTAGGTTGGTTGTTCTCACTACTTGGCCCGAGTATTCGCCTGTTCCTCAGTCCATCTCGGTTTTACGGCGGGAGTAAAAGGAATGCTCGCGTTATATTCATGTTGGTGTTTACATACTCATCATTATTCGCTTGACACGTGAATTTTGTTGTAGGTGGTCATTATTTTTCTTATAATATAATTTAGTAAAATAATAATAATACCTACCTACTGTGATGGATTAGGGTTACGAATATACTATTTTTATAGAAATTTAACAAGGAGAACCCGTGCTATGGAGTCCTGGAAAATAAAATCAGTTTTAAAGAAATGTAAATCGTAATAAATATGTCATCATTATTTTCATTAGAGCCCTTCACAAGTCCACTGCTGAACATAGGCCTCACCCAAGGAATGCCAAAAAGTACGGTCCTGAACCATCTGCATCCATCGATTTCTTGTATGTCTTGCCAGGTCATTACTCCATCTACTGGGGGGCCACCCATACCCCTGAATAAATATTTGTGATTCTAATAAATATCAAGTAGAAAAAATCGTGGCTACGAGAAGCATGTCTTCGATGTTTTAAAGATCTACATTGAATGAGTACAGACGAGTACCTATGTAAACGCGTCGTACAAATATATATATATATATATATATATATATATATATATATATATATATATATATATATATATAAACCAAAAACTAATTGATTAGCTGGTGAAAAAATAGTATACTACATAAAATTTTCTTTTTTTTGAAACGTTATCCTACACATAAGGATATTGTCGAGTATTGTAAAAACAGTTTACATATATAAGTTTTAAAAGGATAAACATCCTAACCCGGAACTAACCGTAGAAATAATTGTTACGTGTTGGTTTCGAACCCGCGGCCCTCAGCAATGCAACACATTAGTAAGCCACGGAGCCGTCAAAACGGTGAAGCTTTTGTATCTTAGACCTTACTCCTATACTAGGCTGCACTAAAAGTATCGGGAATGGAATATTACCACTGTTCATGTCATATTAAAATCTTTTTATTATGTATATGTATATATTATTCTAATAAATATCAAATAGAAAAAGTCGTGGCTACGAGACGCATGTCTGCGATGTTTTAAAGATCTACATTGAATGAATACAGACGAGTACCTATGTAAACGCGTCGTAGAAATTATATATATATATATATATATATATATATATATATATATATATATATATAATATAGAATGCCTAGGTAAAGTATAACAAACAATTTTTCAAACATTAATTGTATGTTTTAGGGTATTCTATAGAATACCTAAGTTATGTTTTACAATACCAGATTATATAGATTGGCGGTAAGAAATTCTGATTATCATGTTGGTAGCTAATAAAATAAGTTTGTAAAGAGCTTTGTAAAGTAATAAAGTTGCAATAAAGTAGTGAAGTATCGCAAACTCAAGTGAAGGGTCCAGACCTTAGAGTTCTAGACCCGCGCCTAGTTAACTAAGTTAAAATAGGATAGATAATGTTGCTGATATTATAATAAAATTAATAATTTTTTTAAATACTTTATCGTTCAATCAAGATTTAATTTAGGAGTAAGCGTTCGCTGTAAATTTCACAGCACGCATTCGACCCAGGCTCAATTCCAGGCAGCACCAATTAAATTGTGGTTGCGCGGAAAACCATTCGTATTTATTTTATTTGACGGTTGGCTGCCAAATTGGTTATCCCTTTCCAAAAACGATATCATTCATACCCTCCTATCGACACATCGGGGTGGTGGGGTGGGAGGGGAAAGAAGATGATTCTAGAACATCACGTAATCATCGGAACCGAGGATATATAAGGCACGCGCGACCGACGCGCAGCCTCTTCCCGCCGCGCTCGTCGTTGAAACCACACCGCCTAGGATAATAGTGTCCTAAAGAGCTCTTACCCGCCGCGCTCGTCATTGAAACCGCACCACTAGTAGAAACCGCTTTAGCCTGGAAGCAATCGAGCTCCAGGAAACCCGCCTCACCTCGTGTGAGATATAGTCGCGCACCGCCTCTCTCCGGAGTGTTCCAGAAGAAGTTCCAGAAGTCGCAGTTATAGTGCTCGACCGCATAGAAGAAACATCCCGGTGAGTCAACATTTTCCTAATAGTATAGCCTGCTTGATATAATTGTTTTAACCCGCTCCAATTTTGTGTTTTCCTAATCAAGCAGGATTCCTTTCATCGATTTGGCAAATAATAGTTCGTTTTTTAGGGAAGAGCGAGTGCATTGTACCGCATGCTATAGTCGTCGTTATATAAGCGTAGAAACAGTTAGTAGATACAGTCCACTTAGATTAATAGCTCGCGTAATAGGTTTTAAGGTTCGACCGGGGAATTAGACTTCGGCAACCTTAGACACGTGGCTCCACCACTTTATGGTCACTTCGGCAGGATTTACACTGGTGTTTAGTGGTCATCCAACCATTTTCTGGTCGAATAATTAGTGTTCGTAAATAGTGTAAATAGTGTTCGTTTAAATTTAAATTTTGATTAGGCACTCGCAAACAGAATTGTTTATTTCATAGCGCTCGTATTTGGTTAAATTTAAAGCTTTAAAATTGAAACAGTGTGATAGCAACCGTTTGGTACGCTTACCCGACAATCTTGATAAAAATATTGAGTTAGCGAGCAACGCGTCGCCTCGACTGTAACAGGTGTTCGATTTAATTACGTAATACGGCATACCGAGTGTCCATCGTCCATCGTTTATGCGTTTGAGATTAATTGTGATTAATATAACTTCACTATAATAATTTAAAATGGCAGTTAGTGGAAATGAATTTAAAATTAAAACGCTTTATGCCAAGAGGGACGTACTTTTTTCACGTATACAAAGCATTAGCGATCACGTAAAGAACATTAATGTAGAAGCGGTGCGGGAAACTTTTCTGAATGAAATTGAAACGGTGGATTCTTTGCGGACGGATTACGAAAGAATATTAGACCAAATTAATCATTTGGAATTACAAATCGACCCGAAATACATAGTAAACTACCAACCGCTGCTGGCATTCGAAGATATGTTGTGTCGCGTGAAAAGAACGGCAAAACTCCTACAATCTCAAAGCGAAGCAAGGCCGGAATTACAGGTACGTCCTCGTGACTCAATTAGGTTGCCGCCAATCCAGATATTCCGGTATTCAATGGTGATATTAAGACGTGGCCCTTCTTCTTCAGTAGTTTTCAAAACAATATACACAATAACCCATCGTTATCGGACGCTGAAAAATTATATTACTTAATTAGTAAACTTAGTGGCAGGGCACAGTCGATCTGCTCGGGTTTTACACCTACAGCAAACAATTACTTATTAATATTCGAAACGCTTAAAACTAAATATGAAGATAGGAGAATGTTAGCTTCCGAATATTTGAACCAGATATTCGATCTTAAACCTATATCATCCGCGAACATCAACGGCTTAGAGCAGTTTCTAGATAAATTTGTGGCATCGGTGGCTGCACTTAAGAATTTGAAATTTAATGACCTTATGGACGTGGTGTTTCTCCATATTGCACTAAAGAAATTAGACCCCCAAACTCCTTCTCACATCTTGGATCAAGTATGCAGCGCCGAACGTTAAACAGGAGATTAAAAGGTGCGTCGACCGTAGATAGACTCAACCATCTAAAATAGCAGGGTCGTTAACTTACATAACCGCGACGTCAACATCACTTCAGCATACTTGTATCGTATGTAAAGATAAACACGGTAATTTATATAATTGTGCGACTTTTCGTAAATATTCACCAAGCGAACGTTATAAATTAGTAAAGACAAACAACCTATGTTTGAACTGCTTAAGCGATAAGCATTTAGTTGCAAAATGCAATTCGAGTTCCGTATGTAGCAAGTGCGCCAGGAAACATCACACGCTATTACATTTTGAAAATAGCAACATAGCGGCGTCAAGTAAAGCGGACAAGGAATTCACCCCTACTAAGGTCAACGATTCTAGCGGTCGACCTGGTGATGTCGCTCTGTGCTCATTGGCAAATATGGGAGCACAACCTCCTTCAACCGTGTTACTGGGTACGGCGCGTATTTTGGTTAGGGATTCGCGTGGAAACGAACAAAGCGTCCGTGCACTGCTGGACAGCGGAACCCCAAATAGCTTTATAACGCGACAATGTTGTAAGCGCTTAGGCTTAGTAATAAATAGGTCACTTTCATGTCCTATGGTCAAAGGCATCTTAGGTACTAGTAAAGCTACCCAGGGATATATAAATTTAAAATTTTATTCTCGGATAGATCGTAATGTTAACTTTGATATAAATGCCTAGTGCATAGTAGATAGGGTCACTGAACGGTTGCCAACCGTTTCGGTTGACACCTCGGCAATGATTGAATTTAAAAATTTGACTCTAGCAGACGACACTTACGCCGTTCCTGGAAACATAGACATGCTCATTGGAGCATCGCTTTTCCCTCATCTTTTGTTAAACAATAAGGTCAGGGGCAACTCCTCGCATACCGCGCCTTACGCACTAGAAACCGTATTGGGCTATGTTATCGTTGGCTCCGCCCCCATCATAGATAGTATTTCGGCAACCTCTTATTGTGGTATGGCTGTCAAACCGCTCGAGTCGTTAGTCCGCAAATTTTGGGAGATGGAGGAGGTGAACGTCCCACCCATAGCTAGCTCAGATGACAGATTATGCGAGGAAATTTACGTCCGCACGACCGTTCGTGATTGCGACGGTAGATATAGTGTAGCGCTACCCTTTAAAGGAGATGTTTTATCTCTCGGCGATTCGCGTCAAATGGCGGAAAAACGTTTCTACAGCTTGGAGCGTAGGATGCTCGCTTCACCCCAGTTAAAGGAAGCTTACGACGGCGTCATTAACGAATATATAAGAGAAGGTTACATATCACTCGTGGATTCGAAATTAGATAACTACGAAGACACACCGTCGTATTTCATACCACACCACGGGGTCATTAGGGAGGACAAACTTACATCTAAGTTACGTGTAGTGCTCGACGCTAGTGCTAAAACTAGCACCCACCTGTCGCTTAACGATATCCTCTATAGTGGGCAAAATTTACAGGGCAGTTTATTTAATATAATAGCCAATTTTCGTTTGTTTAGTATAGCACTATCCGCCGATATTCGCCAAATGTTTCTTTGCGTAGGGGTCCGTGAATGCGACCGTAGATTCCAACGCATTTTATATCTTTTCAACCCAAAGGAACCTCTAATGGTGTTTGAATTTAACCGCGTTTGTTTTGGTTTAAAGTCGAGCCCATTTCATGCGTTACGCACGGTGAAACAGCTCGCCCACGATGAAGGTCCCTCTTACCCTAAAGCTAAGAGGGCAATTGAGAGCGGTTTATATATGGATGATTTTGTATACTCGGTCGATAGCGTGGAGGAGGCCACCCTAACCACCGCCGAGGTTATAAAGCTCATGAAATCGGGTCAATTCGATCTTGTGAAGTGGACTAGTAATTCGCGTCCGGTTTTAGATACAATCCCACTATCACACCGTCTTTCGGCGATAAAGGAATTCGACGATTCTGATACACACAAAGTGCTCGGTCTGTGTTGGTCACCAGAGTCCGATGTGTTTAGCCTTAAGGTAAATCCGCCCGTAGAGAAATGCACAAAGCACACAATACTGTCATGCGTTGCTAGATTATGGGACGTCATGGGTTTCGTAGCGCCGGTGGTATTATACGCTAAGCTTTTGATTAAATAACTTTGGTTATTTGAATGCGACTGGGATGACTCGCCGCCTGGACAGCATTGTTAGATTGTGGCAGCGTTTTAGAGAGGAACTTCCTTTACTAAGAGAAATTAAAATACCACGTCATATAAACGTTGATAGAAATAGCGTCTAACACGGTCGTTGGGTTTGCAGACGCCAGCGAGAAGGCTTACGGGGGCGTTGTATATTTCCACGTTCAGAATAATGGTAGAAATTCGATTAGCCTCATTAGTTCTAAGTCGAGAGTCTCCCCCCGTAAGGTTGTCTCTCTGGCGCGCTTAGAGCTTTGCGCAATATTAGTACTCACCAAGCTTATTACCGCAGTTATCAGCGCATGTACGGATAGAGTTCACATAGAAAGGATATTTGCCTTTTCCGACTCCACCGTCGCCTTATGCTGGGTTCATTCTTCACCCCACCGTTGGGATACGTTTGTCGCGAACCGAGTGGCCAAGATCCAAGACGAGTTGGAAACGCGGAACTTTTATCACGTGTCCGGTACGGAAAACCCTGCCGATTGTCTATCCCGGGGACTCACCCCGATGCAAATAATGGACCACCCGCTTTGGCTCCACGGACCTTCTTGGGTTCACTTGGATCCCTTGCAATGGCCGATAACCGATTTCGAACCTTCGTCAGTGTCACAACCGCCGGAAGAGAGGAGACACGCTCTAGTGGCGAACGTTTCGAGCGAGGTTTCTCCAATCATTGCTTTGGCGAACCGCTTGTCCTCTTGGTCGAAATTATTTCGTAGCGTAATTTACGTTTGTCGATTCGCGAAGCTTTTACCGCGACGTTCGTATGTCTTAGCGTCCGATTACAACTATGCCGAGTCGCTAGTATTACGTGAACTTCAACGTGCGCACTTCTCTGAAGAAATTACAAGATTACAATCGAATAGAGCTTGTAGTCGCGCCTTTCAACGCCTTAAGCCATTTCTACAGGATGGGATTGTAAGGGTAGGTGGACGCTTGTCCAACTCGCAGTTGAGTTTCGACCAACGGCACCCTATAGTTTTACCGCGTAAAGACCATATCATGAACTTATTAGTCGATTACCATCATAAATTGAACTCGCACGCTGGCCCCGACTTTTTGATGTCGATTTTGCGTCAGAATTATTGGATTCTTTCTGCACGTAGTTTAATACGCAATCGGGTGCACAGATGTATAGCTTGCTTTCGGGCACGCCCCAAGCCATCATTTCCGGAAATGGCGGAACTTAGATCTTGTAGAGTGATACAATCCGTAAAGCCCTTCACGCACACCGGGTCTGATTTCGCTGGTCCGTTTAAGGTCACGCTCACTCGCGGGCGTGGTATAAGATCCACAAAGGCTTACGTCTGCATTTTCGTATGTCTAACTACTCGAGCGGTGCATATAGAACTCGTTGGTGATCTAAGCACAGCGGGCTTTATGGGTGCATTTAAAAGATTTCTATCCCGCAGAGGCCCTGTAAGTAAATTATATTCGGATAACGGTACGAACTACGTCGGTGCAAAACGTATTCTATCGGAACTACATGAGCTCTTAGCTAGCAATAGTACTATAATTCGGAGTTCGCTCACATTCTAGCCGAGAACCGCATTGAGTGGTCTCTGAACGTCCCAGCCGCGAGTCATTTTGGGGGCAATTGGGAGACTAATATTAAGAGTCTAAAGAGTCACTTATACCGAGTAATAGGAGATCAAATTTTGTCCTTCGAAGAGCTAAGTACGGTGCTCGCTCAAATTGAATGCGTAATGAATAGCCGCCCACTTTGTCGGACGTTGTCTAGTGACCCCTCGGAACCGCTGGCTCTAGCTCCAGCACATTTTTTGAATTTAACGCCTTTAAAGTATTTGCCCGCCGCAGATATGGATGAGAACAGACTTAGCATTTCCGCACGCCACAAATTATTAGACCGGTTAGTGCAATCGTTTTGGAAACGATGGCGGATGGAATACTTGCATACTTTGCAGTCTCGGCAAAAATGGAACACAGCGACTGAGCCTTTAGCTGTGGGAACTATAGTTGTGCTCACCAAAGAGAATACGCCGCCTCTCCACTGGCCGTTAGGAATTGTCGAAGAGGTCTTTCCCGGTTCCGACGGAGTAATTAGGATAGCTCGCGTTAAGACCACGGTTGGGTATTACCTGCATCCTGTTGTCCGTTTGTGCCCCCTGCCTCTTCCATAATTTAAATTAGCTTTCTAGATTAGAAATTGTAGTTGAATTTAGGTAATCTTAGCGTTAGTTAGTTATTTTGTTAGTGTGATCTAAGCTCTAGTTGTTTTAGTTATTTTTTGAAGGAGATCCATGGGCGGGGGAGATGGTTGCGCGGAAAACCATTCGTATTTATTTTATTTGACGGTAGGCTGCCAAATCGGTTATCCCTTTCCAAAAACGATATCATTCATACCCTCCTATCGACACATCGGGGTGGTGGGGTGGGAGGGGAAAGAAGATGATTCTAGAACATCACGTAATCATCGGAACCGAGGATATATAAGGCACGCGCGACCGACGCGCAGCCTCTTCCCGCCGCGCTCGTCGTTGAAACCACACCGCCTAGGATAATAGTGTCCTAAAGAGCTCTTCCCGCCGCGCTCGTTATTGAAACCGCACCACTAGTAGAAACCGCTTTAGCCTGGAAGCAATCGAGCTCCAGGAAACCCGCCTCACCTCGTGTGAGATATAGTCGCGCACCGCCTCTCTCCGGAGTGTTCCAGAAGAAGTTCCAGAAGTCGCAGTTATAGTGCTCGACCGCATAGAAGAAGCATCCCGGTGAGTCAACATTTTCCTAATAGTATAGCCTGCTTGATATAATTGTTTTAACCCGCTCCAATTTTGTGTTTTCCTAATCAAGCACGATTCCTTTCATCGATTTGGCAAATAATAGTTCGTTTTTTAGGGAAGAGCGAGTGCATTGTACCGCATGCTATAGTCGTCGTTATATGAGCGTAGAAACAGTTAGTAGATACAGTCCACTTAGATTAATAGCTCGCGTAATAGGTTTTAAGGTTCGACCGGGGAATTAGACTTCGGCAACCTTAGACACGTGGCTCCACCAAATTGTTATTTTCAATTTCAAGTAGTGATTTAACACATGTACAATCGTCAAGGAAAACATCGTAATGGAACCGGGATCTCTGACAAATTAAAGAAATACGTCGAAGGCGAATAGTAGGTACTCTGACAACAAAACTATGCGGTAGTAAAGTAACACGCTAATAATATTGTAAATTTAATATCTGTTTACAACTCTCACGCAAAACCTACGGGGATAATCTAGTAAAATCATATACCTACCTAATATGAAAAACGCTAGTCAGTTTGAGGTATTCTACATGATATGCATAAAACATTCCTATCTTATCAAGTACGCAGCTCGTAAATAATTATTAGATAAATATTTGCTATTACCTTAGCAGAGTAAATGTTACATTTCAATGCATATATGTACAGAGAAACATCCGCGACTAAACATATGAAATTTGATTTCAATTCAGATAAAAGCAAAACTGGTACAGATATGAGATAAAACTATCAACGATTATCTCTAGCCCCAAGATATCATTAATGTAATGGCGTCAAAAAGATACGCCGTGTTACTTAAACGACGCACATTTTCTTAGTGCAAGAACTAAAATATTTAGCCGTTTTATTATTAAAATTGCGATAGCATTATATATTTTAGGACCTAGTTATTTGGTTTAAACTATAAAAATGACATTCTTTTAAATAAATGTCGGTTTAAAGATTTTTATTTACTCATTAAGACGAATGTCACTTACATGAGTACATTCATACAATTTAAAATAATTCACAGAGAACAATATAATAAAATAGTAAAAATAAATTAGGTTAGATCAAAATAGAAGTTGCAAGTTAACTGCGTAAGAGCGTTGCTTCAAGTATTGATAATATAAGACGGTGGTCCAAGTTATATAGTGTCTTGTTTTTTAATGTGGTCTAATAATTTTTTCTTGAAAGTATTGAGCGAACTTGCATCTTTTCTAGTTGAAGGGAGTTTATTATACAACTGTGCTTCCGCAAATGTTACGACATTTTTTCCATAATTAGTGCGAATATTTGGTTTTGCTGTTATAACGATTTGCGCGGCGTGATGAGTATTTTAGTGTTTCTCATTTTGTGGTTAATGTTATATTTGAATGGATCATATTATGTGTGATTTTATATATTAATACACATGTGTTATAGATGTTTAATTGTTTGATGTTTAATAATTTCGTTTCATGGTATATTGTTTTGGTCGAAGTTGAAAAGTCGTATATAATATAAATTTAGATATATTATATACGTCGTATATAACATAAAATTTAGTGTCCAGCGAGTATCGGGGGCAATAAATCGGTCTAGCTAGGATTTATTTTTAGAAAATGTCTTATTGTCCATGTTTTCAGGCAATGAAAAACTGCTACAATATAAGAAGGTAAATTTTGACACTGTGTTAATGATCGTAATAGCTCAAGTGGATCGTAATAGCTCAAGTGGTCCTGTCTTTGGTCCAAAATTTTTACCTTTTTTTTTCAAGTTCCATTTTTTTGTGAGAAAATCTATTATTTCGAGCCCTTTTTTAAGTATTTTTTAAAAATACAAAAATTTTAATTATAATTTCACTCATGATTTTTTATTCAAATAACCAGTTCAGTTCAAAAAAAAAACCTAGCAAAGCTAGGTCATCCGGGTACTGCAGAACCAATTAGAGATGAAAGTTTATTTTTTATAATTGATAAATGACGATCTATTTTCAGTGTAAGATTTTAACATCTGGAGTTTCGTGTCGGTTACACCAATTCTTTCTAACTTTTTTAGTAGCAACGAGTGACTCACTATATCAAAGGCCTTTTTAAGTCAGTGAACACATTTAGTGCTAGCTGCTTTTGGTATATTTTAGTTTTTATTTTAGTAGTTAAGTCAACAGCTGCATTAAGAGTGTTTGATTTTGAACGGAAGCCGTATTGTTGATCACACAAAAAATTTATTTCAGTCAAGTGGTCATTCAGTCGTTTGTAGATTACTTTCTCCAAGATTTTTGAAAGCACAGGCAAAACCGACACGGGCCGATAGTTTCCTGGATCTCTCTTTATACCAGATTTATAGATCGGACCGACCTTAGCTATTTTTAGACAATCTGGGAATATACCTTGTACCAAAAATTTATTAAGACAGTCAGTGAGATTGGGAATAATAAGATTTTTAATACACTTAATTGATTTTGTACTTATGGAGTCAATGCCTGTACTAGTGTTAGTTTCCAGACCATCGATAATATTAGCTATCTCATTTTTATCACTTTGTTTGAAGACTGCGAGTTTGATTTGGCTTATACCCGATTTTAGTTTTGGCAATGTATCGTTCGTTCTTTATCATTATCGTTCGTATCGTATCGTTGTTATGATAATTGGGCATTATTTTGTTTGCTATTTGCGTACCAATATTTGAGAAAAACTTATTGAACAACTCACAGATAGCTACAGGGTCTTTATTAACTAAACCGTTATCCATTTTAAGATTTGGGGAACACAGCTTACAATAAGTTTATTTTTAGAAAGTATATTTATCAGCTTCCACATCTTTTTAGGTTTACTTTTACATTTTTCAAACTCTCCGTAGTAATATTTGCTCTTCGAAGCCTTGATAAGTCTCGCCAATTTTGCCTTTTCATTAGTATATTCTGATTATATTTCATTATTTTCTGGTCTCTGCTATTGTTTACTCAACAGTTGATTCCTTTTTTTGATCCCCATTATGATTTCTTTACTAACCCATTTATTCCGAGGCTGATTGATAATTTTATATTTTATTTCCTTACTTTCTAATAAATTTTTCTTTATAAATTCTTCTAGAGTTCCAAAATTACAGTCTTCATTTTCAAACTCAATCATGTTCTCTGGTGCGCTTGTTTGAAATTTCATAGTTAATATCTTCGTATCGTAACTTTTGCCTTTGTGGTGGTTTTACTTTTTCATTTTAACTTAGATATTTTTATGGTCTGAAAAAGAAGATACAATGATAGCCATATGAAATTTTTGATTGTTAAGATTTGTGGCAACATGATCAATAATAGTTCTCGAGGTTGGTGACACACGGTTGCTGTGTAGTGAATCAATATTGTTAAATATTTTGAAACCTGTTTCCTTTAGTAGATCATTATACAGCGTAGTCTTAGTATCGGATACCAAAAGATCTATATTCGTATCACCAAAGACAATTGCTCATTTTCTTTGCTGCAGTTGTAGTTGATATGTGTTGAGAAAATTATTAAGATTCACGTGACCTGGTTTGTACACAATTCCTACATCAAGTGCATATTTTTCAAGATGTATACACAAGTAGTTGTTTCCGTCAGTGTAAGATACCATGCTTAAGTCATGCTTTAGATTATTATGCACAAAAATGGAGACCCCGCCACCAATGACATCTGATCGAATCTTATAGTAGTGCGAATAGTTCGATATGTTAATACGTGTCACTTGGTCATCTGATCTTATACAGGCCTCAGTCAGTAATATTATATGTATGGTTTTATTAAAAGTTTCAATAATGCACCTGAGTTCATCAAATTTACCTGGTTTGCAAATACTTCTGGCATTAGCATATAAGAAGTAAAGGTTAGATTTATTTGAGGTGACGTTTTGGTAACAATCAATTACTTGGTATGTAATAACTTCTACATCTTGATTATTTAATGGAAAGATGTTGAAGTTGAGCTCTTGTCGTTTTTTGATTCTGTTTTAACGATTTTAGGTATTCCTCTGATGTATTTAATTGTGATGTTATTCTCATGGTTAGATACTCTTCGTACTAGTTCTTCTTTCAAATTTTGTATATATTTCTGTTGGGCTGGAGTTTGATCAGAGATCTTAATACTGCGTTGCAGTTTTCCTCTGTTACGTAATAGCATTTTGATTGTTTCTGAAGACTCAAAGCAGACTTTGATGTTGCGACTTCTAAGTGGATTAAACTTGTCTATTCGGAATATTTTAACTGATTTAGGGCAATCTCCGATCAAACTTCTAATAATAGAAACTACTTCTGTCATACCATAGAAGTTGGGTTGGCTTCATTTGTGTTTGCGTCTTATACTCTCTTACACCGACAACAATAATATTGTTTTCTCGAATAATGCGTTCTCTCATTTCTTGCATTATTTTTTCTTCAGTATTCGTATCTATGTTCAATTGTTTGATATTGGCAATTTTTATTTCCAGTTTAAGAATGTTGGTATCTGCATTATCAGTTTTTTTAATCAAATCTGAGACTTAGGATTTTAGTATATTCTGTTCCTTTCTGAGTATATCCGTAGACAATTTTATTTCATTTAGTTTGGAATTAACTTCGGCTTAATTATTGCGCATAAAATCCAATATTTCCTCTTTTTTCTTTGTGAATTTAGTCAATAGAGACGTAACTTCCTTTCGAAACTCTTGTATCTCTTGGGTACAGCTGCAGTTCAGTTCAGGCTGTTTGCGTTTTCGGTAGGTAATTTGGTCCTCCGCTACAGCCTCATTCCTTGTTAGATCTGTAAACGAGCCGCGCAGTCTGGGTGGTGACCGCTGTATGCTCATGACTTGGACCACCCAACGTTATTCGACGTCACGAGCGCGGGCACACTTCGGATGCATGAACCAACTGCACGTCTGCTCTGTGTGAACGTATTACACGTATTTAATTTTTTTTAAATAAGTCCGTTAAAATATTACACTTGCTTTAATTTTCGTGACTATTATATTTATTATCTGCGCCTATATAAACCAATAGAATTTTAGGTATACTGATAAAGTGTTATCGTCACACTTCCTTCACTACTATGAAAACGGTTTGTACAGGTGTGGTGTCGTGCGCTATTATTGCTCTGATAAATTTTCTTCAAAATGGCAACAGTGCATTGTAGTTTAATTTTAGGGTTTTAGTGCATAATATAGTGATAATTTTATGGTTCAGTGTGCAATGTAGTGCTATAAGATACTTAGTTCTTTACTTCTTAATAAACGTCATAAAATATTTTTACTCGAAAATGGATAAATCAAAACCTAAATCAACAAAAAAGTTAGAAAAGAATGCAAATAAGAAAAGAAATTCCATGCTAATTTCGGATGTCAAGAATATAAAAGAAAATCTAAAGATTAAGGAAATATTGAGAAATGTTAAAATGAATAGTAGTATGCGGATTAAAGCACCACCAGGAAGCAAAGTTATGAATAACAAAGACTTTATTGACAACTGTGATGATTTTGAAGAATCTACCATAGATGAATATCAAGATCAAATCCAGACAAATGAATCACCTAGTGCAACAAATCTAGATGTAGTAACTTCATCTAAAAATTTTGAAAACGAAACAGGACAAAGCAAAATATCTCTAAACGGGGACGATGAAGTCCAAAATACTGATGATATATTAGAAAAAAAATACTAACGAGAAAGAAATAGTTAATCTTAATGAAACTGAAATATCTGAAAAACCAAAGGATTGTTCTCATTCAAATACTTACGATGAATGTCTTCCTTCTGAATATGTAGTAGTAAATGTCACCTCTACACCACAAAATTCCAAAGAGATTGTAAACGTGAAGCTCAGAGATAGAAAGTTATCCTTGGATCAAACTATATTATGTGGGCGGAGTGGCTTATCTCAATCAGAGTTAGATCTACACTCTATTGGTAAATCCCCATTAGAACGTAAGTCTTCTTTTTTTCGGAAGAAAATGGATAGCTTTCTAAAAAATACTACGGAAATATTTAAAAGGCAGTCAAGTGGTGGATCATCTCAACCAATACAACGAAGAGGCTCCAAGTCGATTTCCCTCCAGTCGCTAAGTGAACAATCTAGTCCTTCTAATGGCCATTATAGAGAAAATACATTACACAATCAGCAGGTAAGGTTTGTGACGTAGAAGGTTGCTAATTTTTACTACGTGCTAATAAATTAATATTTAACAATATTATAATCACAATTACTGATATTTAATCATCATTAACATACTTCAGTAAATAACCGTAACATATACGACATGTAACAAAACGCCTCTGGTTAACGTTAAGTGCGTTACCGGAATCAGTCCTTAAATGTATAGAAATAAATTGCACAATAAGATATAAATTGAACAATGCAGAGGTAAGAAAACCACATATTTGCAAATTAAAACTTATTTGAACAAAATTTAAAAAATCCTGTACGTTTGAATACTGACGCGCATAATGGGAACCACGGGGTTTTGTTACATGTTGTACAGTGCGTTCACATTCATTTAAGCTGAAACATGGGACATTTAATTTCATAGAGTAGTTAAGTGTGTTTTTATATTAAAAGGGTGATAAACGTGCACACAGTTCACCCGGTGATAAGTGGATGCTGTGATCCATAGACATTTACGGATATCCTCAATTAAGAACCAAAATACAGATGTGTTGTCACCTCTGAAAACTGAGATGGAATTTCTCGTTTGCAGTAAAATGGCTCTCCGGTTCTCTACACCCACTATACCGAAACACAGCCGCATTTAAGCTGCTATTTTACGTTGGTATTCCGTAAGAGCGTGGTCCTACCCGGGCGGAGCCGACCCATTCGTGCTGACATCACAATACAATTTATAAAAAATAGTATGCAAACAATATGTGTGTAATAATTATCCCTGATAATTTGAAAATTGCATTGTTGTGTTTAAACTATACTACTAACTACATACTTTGGTAAACCTTAAGTATATATGAAAAATCTATTTTTAGCAATACTATATATATATATTGTATTATTATAAAATTTTGCTTAAGTTCACTTTTTTAAAATTATTATTATAGACGAAAACACTTTGTGTTAAGAACAAAAATGTAGTTCTTGTTGTGTATTGTTTCATCTTCATTATTACAACCCTTCACAAGCCTACTGCTGAACATAGGCCTCCCTTTAGGAACGACACAAAGCACGGTCATGAGCCACCTGCATCCAGCGACGCTTCGACTTTTAGTTTTACCTGCAAATAAATAACAATAGGAGGTGTGAGTATACCTCATAAAAGAGTATCCACTATCACATGTAACCAGTTGGTATCGTAAGATGCGACGTAGGGAAATGAAAAGAAATGCCATCTTACTTATAACATCATAAAATAATAAAAATACGCTATTGCCAACCCATCTGTCAAGCATGGCAGCTATGGCGTATATCCCCCTGTGAGGCAACCTGAGGAGAAAATGTTTAGGAGTACTTTACGTTTTTACGTTATTACGTAGACTTTTGATAAGCTGTAGTGAATGATAAAAGATGACGAATGAATTTCAACTTAGACTTGCGTCATAATATATCATTACCGTATTTTAATGAAAGTACGATTAAATTAAGTAAAGTTATAGCCTATATGTGTCCTAGTACTAAGCACAAGCCTCCTCTCATAGTACCTAATGTCTCTCAAATCTCAGAAGAGTCTTACGTCACAATTAGTCCACTGTAATGCTCCAATGTATCATTTCACATGTTATCTAAATATTTAACTAATTACTTGTTAAAATATTAATTATTTTAAGGATTTAAGAAATAGTGCTACAAGTATATCAACAATGGCAAGAAGCTTGTCTATTGCCAGTAGCTTATCCATGAGTCCTGGTGAACAACTTGAGCAGGACAGCGCCACTGATAGCCAGCCTTCACTGACTACGAGTCAACCACTTGGCGATTACTCATCAAATAGTGCACATAGTAAGTATTTTGCTAATTAGATTTATTTAAACACAAAGCAGTAAAATCACTTTTGCTAGAAACAGCTTAACTTAATATGCAACACAATATAAAAATAAAGATTTGATATACGAATCCGTTAAACTGTCACCACTTTATGGAATTTTTGTTTCCTATTATAGATATTATTAGATTAGACGCATCCGTGGCGCAGTGGCTTAGTAATGAGTGGCTGCGCTGGTGGCCACGGGTTCGAATCCCGCACGGAAAAATTATTTTTATGGCCTACAAATAATTCTTAAGGGTCTGTATGTTTGTCCTTGTGCAATTTATGTTTGTAAACTGCCTTCACGATACAGAAGAAAATCCTAGTGTAAGAGTAACGTTTCTTAAAAAATAAAAAAATATATTTACAATAAATGCATCAGCAGGATAACCCTGTCCTTATCTCTAAGATGGACTATAAAATCCCACAAATAACATAATTATAAAATCAGGGAAGTTGACTTGCGCCTTTGTTAAACACTTATGGCTTTGAAATCGTCCAAACGACCAAATCAAAAATACGTTTATGCTTTTTAGATACACTTTTATTTTACATAATAAATTAAAAATATAAAATAATTATTTCATCCATTTTAAAGCAAAGCTAGAAATGGATGGTTTATTAAATTTCAAACTCGTATTTGGTTAAAAATAATGGTATGGTAATGGACGTAAAAACTTTTCTCATATTGAAACAATCTAAATCTAATCTAATTTTCTAAATCTCTTCAGCACAGTGTACAATTAAAGAAACGAATGATGCTACGTGGATGTATGTCTATTCTATAAAATAGTAAACAGCCCAAGTTAAATTCAAACATTTCAATTTAGGGCCGATTGTCCAATCCGGCTTGTCAGCCTGAACATAGTTCACTTGACATATAACTTTTTCTGATTAATCTATCAATAAAACGGTCCCATTTACATACAATTACATATTACTCTATATTACAGGTTTAAATGAACCATATATTCAAGATTCCCTTTTAAAAAATCGAGCGATATCCATGAGCTCTGGCTTGGATGCTCCAAATGGGCGACTAAGAAGAAAAGCTTCAAAATCTAACAGGTACTAACATAATATTATGTACTCTGTCAAATGTTTTGTTTACGTCTATAATGTTACTTTCCTTGAATCCATTAATCATCAGCATTAAACATAACGCAACGTGTAACAAATTATCTGTCTGGGCTATTTATTGAAGTATACCCTCAGGGTCTCAAGTCTTCGACACTGCGTAAAAAAGTAATTTAAAGAAAAATAATAAAAACACTTACTATAAATAAAACGAAGTATAAAAACAATTGTAAATTTTCATAATTATATATTTTTACCTGGAAACGTAAGGTATTGTTAAAATTACCCGGAGGAAGTGATTATCCTACCTCCTACGGAGCTTACCCTCGAAAATCTGCTGGAGGAAGGCTGACCGAGAAATTGGATGAGTATTTTCATTATTTGTAGCCAAGGCTTTTATTTTTATACCGTTTCTAAATTGTTCTAAAGGATAACCGCTCACGCAATTGTTTATTTTATAATTTGCTTTATCTGTATAATTTTGATATAGTGTTTTTACGTATTTTGATTTTAGTCATACAATATTTTTAATACGCGCTTAATATTGAAGATGATAATTAACCCTCAATAAGCAATATTTATGTGCGTATAACCTTCATTTCTTTAACTTTTCTACTATTTAAAACCCCCTAAATGCAGTGTAAAATGATATAACACACATTTACCTGCAGATGAAACCATTAAAAATGCACTGTAGAACGTTACGTGAGATTTCCATATATCGCTTCAATGCATTTGTCTTTTGTGAATAATGCACCCAAAATGCTTTTAGTATGCAAATTCAGTTGAGATTTTGGGTACAAATGAATGCTTTGTACGAAAACCAATATATACTTAATGTATGTTTATATTAACTATTTACAAATTGTTACTTACGAGTAATAACTGCCCTCTTACCTTCAAACCACAACACAGCGGAGGATGTACGGCATTGTTGTTTGGCGGCGAGAATAAGTAAACACGTGTTACTAATGCAGACAAACCCCTGGCAGAAAGAAGCATTATGTAAATCAGTAATTTAGTAGTATTATCAAAACTATTTTTTTTGACATATTTATAAATTTATTATCCAATTTGCTTTACATTAGTACTTCTTACATTAGCACAACACTGATAGGGATTTACAAATACCACAGAAGAAATAATAGTACTATGCAAATACTATGTACCATGATAGTAAATTTACTTATATATCTCTGTTAGACTTAGATATTTCTGTCTTGATAACTTAAATGTAAATTGTTATATTTCACAAAATATAATAAAAAAAAAAAAATATATATATATATATTCGATTGAACCTGATCGAGATCAATCTCATTATTGACTCGATCCCGTGTTCAATAAACTGCAGATCTATGGGAAATTTCCATTGAAGTTATTGCGTCTATATTAGATGCGATCGCATTGTTTTTATTCATTGAAACTGTTGTTTCCTGATTTCATGAAACATTGTAAAGTCATACCTTTATTTAAATCTGTTAGCTCATTGGACTCCACTAAATTTGGACCTATTTCTGTACTAAGTACCAACACTCAGTAAAATTTTTGATAAACTTCTTCTAGATCAGATATTTTTATATTAAGTTTATTTAAGGTAAATAAACACAAAAATCGGTTTGGTTTTACACGGGGCCGCTCGACTACTGATGCCAGTTGAGTTTGTTAAACATATTCTCTCGCTAGCCATCGGCGCAGGACAAGATTATAGTGCCGCAGGCACAGGTGCACTCTCTATTCCCTCACTCTCGTAATCCGATGGGACGGTAAACCGACACGACCGGAGAGATGTCAGGCACAGGACCAACGGCTTTACGTGCTTTCCGAGGCACGGGGGTGAGACACCGCCAACTTCCTGACTCCGGGCAGCTGCTGAAAATTTCTTGACAGAAAATCTCAATAATTGATTTTTGACCCGACCAGGGATTCGAACCCAGGACCTCATGATCAGCAGTCGCACTACTACAACCACTACTAATATACTACTACTAACCATTAGACCAACGAGGCAGTATAATAATTACACATAAAATTAATAATGTTCATAACATTGTTTTAAAAATTGAAATGGTATATTATACTTGTATATATCAAAATAGTTACGTTGAGGAGATGCAGGTACTGTATCAAGTCTGTCTAGGTACTCTTTCCTATATATCTGCCGCCAAGCCAGATTGGCTATGAGGCATTCCATCTTAGTCCTCAGAAGTACGCAACTGGAGACTTTCTTACATTTTTTCTTTGTTTGTCATTTAAGCTGTCATCATTTAAACTGTTAGTTTGTTTATAACTTTTATTCTTTTTTTTCAAAAAAAAAACTTGTTATCCTCGATACCAACGTAGATCATAATGAGGTTGCTACGAAGCAAATACGCAAACGATATTTTAACTCATTTAAAAATAGTAAACATTCTTAATCCCTTTTAGTCAATAATCACGTTATTCTACTAACAAAACTAAACTAAAGTATAATTTTTACATTTTGCATTGCCTAATAAGTGTCTCAAAAACTACAGTAAAAGGCTCAATTTTTTTAACTATTCAAACAGTAATTAAACGGCAGTACCAAAACTTCGCAATTAATAAAGAACTGTGTAGAAAAGTGACACGTTCCAAAAATACATTTACTTATCCTCTAACGCAATCCTAATTATTCTTAATATTCCGATACAAAGATTCGACCAGTTTTTTTTTCTTGGTATTTCGTTTTCCAATGCAAAATTTGAGCAAAATATTTCTGTCATCTCAGTAGCTGAGCCGCCATTACACGCCGTAGATATGAGTTTATTGCCTGAAATAACAAATACGAGCTCTTATTTATTGTCAAATAAATTGTGCAAACGGGTGACTAACGATAAAGGCTGCCGCGTGGCGCTAATTGTGAAGTAATAAAAACGTTTTACTACGTACAGCGTTCTTAACAAACGTTATAATCAATTGTTGTGTTAATTAAATCATCAATTACACGATTATTAATTGTAACCGCTTATCACAATTTACCCTTATATCTTTCTTTCAGCATAAAAAAGTTAAGTTACAGCCTATATACGTCCCACTGCTGGGCACAGACCTCCTCTCAATTCAGAGAGGGTTTTATGACAAGTGAATATTACTATACTTTCAATATACACGGTAATATCATTATCTTTACAGCCTTGAAAGTCTACTACTGATATAGACCGCATAGATTATCTCATATTGGGGATTTTACCAGTTTTTTGCATAGTTTCCAGGCTTGGCATGCAGTTTGGCAAATGCAGTATTTTATTATTTTAAGGGGTTTTCCAGAAGATACTGCTACTCATCTTCTGTTTCATTCCTTCTGTCGCCTCTTACGTCATCCACGCTATTACACGCTAATCCGTGACATTAATAAAAATTATTATAAAAAATTAACGAGATCCATCCTTTTTCATATTTGTCCATATCAATTCAATCATAAAATACTTCAAATAAAGCAATACCCATGAAATATTTTATATATGTTTTCATAAAGTTCATTGTAAACAAATTTTCTCACGATTTCATTTAAAAATCAATTTTTCAGAGTAACTTGGTTAGCGAGCGAAGGTCTTACGAATTACTTCAAACGTCTCATGCAAGACGAAAAAAGCGAAGAAATGCAAATGTGTCACTCTTACCAGGACTTCTCAAGTATACCCGAGATTGAACCTTACGGACCGACCATTGATAGCAAAGGCAGACGATTATCCTACCAAAAGGCAGTGTCAGGCGAGGATCCAGTGCTGCCTGCTAGATATCATGATTTAACACAACGGAGAAGGACTTTTATACCAGAACATCAAGAGGTAAGCGACTTTAACCAAACCGATTAGAGATTCAAGTTACTACTACGTACTTTGTAATGATAATGCAAATACAAAAGCAAATACAAAACATATACCTTAAGTACATTATCTAATAAATATATTATGTTTTAACTAAAGTAGACCTGTGCTTTGCTGCGGAGGCAAAGCAAACATGGCTAACCTGTCCCGGCGAAAATGTCTTATTGAAAGTAAACCAACAAAATCAGTGGGATATTAAGTTGATACGGAGTGTGCAGAAAAATTGGTCTCACATTTCCCACGGTGACCAAGATCAGGCTCGCCTTGTAGCTGTTTCGACAAAGGAATCTAGTCACTGGTTACACGCCTTACCATCAAGTAATCTCGTCACATTGGGGAAAGCTTGCGCGTCGCCGTAGGAATCCGTTTAGGAGAGGCAATTTGCCGACCTCACCAGTGCCCCTGCGGTAGCAGCGTCGATGAGTTTGTGCTCCACGGACTTTCATGTAAGAAACGTGCAGGTTGGTTTTCTTGTCATAGTTCTTTGAACGAAGTCATCTGAAGGGCTCTTGTCTCTATGAAGGTTCCTTCGGTTTTAGAGCCTTGAGGGATACATAGAGGTGATAGCAAGAGACCCGAAGGTATGACTTTGGTCCCTTGAGAGAGAGGTAAAGCCTTAATGTAGAATTATAATTGTATAGACACTTTAGCGGCCACTCATCTCAAGGGTACTTCCATTAGAGCCAGGGCGGCATCTGAGTTAATAGCGCAAATTAGTATGTGTCTGAGAAATGACTATCGGTCCGTGGGGTCCACGTGCAATGAAGTTCCTAAAGGAACTGTATCCGCAACTGATCGTCACTGCTGTGACAAGAGGGCTGGTTATTTCCTCGCTCAAAGGCTAAGTATAGGTTTAAGTTTAGTTATTTTTTAATATAAAACTCAATTAGTAATGTAAATATACAAATAATACCACAAAATTAGTTTATTTTAGTTATATATATATATATATATATATATATATATATATATACGTTATGCCCTATTTGTAGCCGCAGATAATCATTTTCCTATTTCCATATAGAGCTTAGAATGCGTGAGTTTCAATGGGCACAAAACCAGTATTTTCGTGTTCTGACGTCACACCGGAGTTTGTTTATGTTTGGATCGCGTGCAACACGCGAATCCTATCTCTCGGATTTCTACTTATTCAGACCTAGCCTATCTTATTTATTTTGTTTTCATTTTCTTGAATTCAAAAAATATCCTTTGACAAGCTTTTGATTATTTATTTTTTAAATAACAAATAAGACACATTTTCTACTGTACCGTGAAGTCAGTTAAAATACATAAATTGAACAAGAACAAACATCCAGACCCTAAACAATTTTTGTAGACCATACTTTTTTCAAGCAGTATTCGAATTAGTGTTGCCCAAATGCAAGAACAAGACGGGATTTAGCCAGTCTTGGTCTTGGTCTTGCGTCAATACATCTGGTCTTGGTATTGCGCTCCCAGTCTTGCTCGTAATTACCTATTAATCCATAGCTATTTACTAAACGTTACTTTAGCTCTTAGAACAACTTAACATAGTAACATTTTGTGCTTGAATTAACATAGCCATAGTAAAGACCAACTAAATTAATAAATATCGAAACATTTAATGAGAAATTCGAAAACTAACTGACACCGGGTGGGGTTTGAACCCACAACCTAAGCGGTCCGTACCAATGCTCTAATCACCTGAGCTATCTACCGTGTCCCACGGCCACGGGAGTCTGTTTCTTAATAAACGGTTACATTTAATAAGCTTACATGTGCTAAAACATGATTAAAACATATGAAAAACAAATTAATGACATTAACTTGGCTGTATTTTAAAGAACATTATCTGTCTAGAAAGAGATCGATAGACCCTCACCTTATATGAAATGGAATAAGAAGAGTTATACAATTTATACAATTTACCAGTTATTTAAATAAAAAATAAAAGATTAGCCTACATAAAATACTTTATTTAAATAAATAAAAAAATTGTAAATTCGTGTTTTAAAAACACCACTTTCAATAATCGAGATTAAAACTCGAGGAAAGGTCTTGCAAAAACGCAAGACCAAGACCGATTTGGGGCAACACTAATTCGAATATGCAGCCCCGAGTACATGAATGTTTTCATATATCCATAGTAATAAATTTTAAATAAAAACCACGAATACTAATGAAATACTTTAAAAGTCAGATATTGAAATAATGTAGAAGAAATATGTAATAAATGGATTGGCAGCCACATTATTTTTAATAATTATTTGCTGTTATCATGAAAATGCTGCTGCCCAACTCCGGTTTCCCTCTGTCGCTTCTTGCGACAATCTCGGGACGATATGGGGTAGTGGATATTCTAACACTGCCATTACAAAGTCGATAAAATAATTACTAAATTATTCGTTTTTAATAATACCTTAGTAGTATTATAGGTTCTCATGTCAGTCATAATCACAACATGCATCTACACTATATTATATTATATTATTTACACCATAGGCCTTAGGCAGAGCTATGGTGAAGCTATATTATGGTTGAGTGTTGTGTGGTTCACCACGCTCACACAGAATACAAACGTAAAATAGCGGCTTAATGCTGCTGTGTCGTAAGGTGATTTAGAGAACCGGGTACCCTTTTTACTGGATACAAGACATTTCGCCTTACTCCTTAGTGGGATTACAACATAACTGCATTTTGATTTGATTTGACCTTTCGTAATTTTGATTAGAGTTATATGAGAGTTTTCATAAAGAGATTGCTAAGATGATATTATGATTCACCTATCACTTATATGTATTTATTATATATGTTATAATACAATTTATTTATTCATTTATTCACTTATATATGTTATAATACTATTATACATCTGTCTCTCCGTCAAACTATCTAAGCTTAGACCTTTCCCTTCCTTCTGTAGAAAGCTTTCGGTGGAGCGTGTGGTGTAATAGCGAACGTTCTTGACTAATGCCAAATCCTCATTTTTAATGCTTCAAAACTCTTCCTTTGATCGACTTCACTCATCAATATAAATATTATATTGAGAAATAGCTTAATTAAGCGTACAGGAACTGTTTAAAACTTATGAAGTAAACCATAAACAAATATATCGTATATGAAAGTGGTAAGAGTGCTATCCAATTTAAAAATTATTTGTTTGTTACGGAAAGTACAGATTCTCTAATTATAATTAAATTGTCAATGTTAATCTAAAAAAGCAAATTTGAACTTCAACGGTAGCGACGAGCTTTAAAGGAAAGATACTTTCATCTTGCTGTTAATTATGACTACTGACAAAGTTACTTGTAACTTTTCATATTTAAAATGTTGCGATACATAAATCTCAATTTTAAGCTAAAAAGTGTTGAAATTAGTTTACAATTCGTAGTTAGTGTTTAGAATTCAGTGCTGTATAAGATCGCTCATGCCCTATGGTTACTCCAAAATATTTAAAATATCAATAAAAATAATTCTTCTACTTCTTCACTTCCAAATGATGAAATCAAAAATAACATTATTACAACTTTGGCATTAATATATAACTACATCATAAAATGATGAAATTGCTACCTTAAGAAGTACCTTAAAAGTTAGTCGACTTTCCCTTTTTAAGTTAAATTAGATTTGAAGTCATTTAAAAATATACAAATAAGATATTTATTCCAACATAACACCAAAAAATAAAGAGAGCTACAATATAAACAACATAATCATCATTACAGCCTATCAGAAGTCCACTGTTGAACATAGGCCTGCCCCATTGGCCCACTCTCCTTGTGACCTCCATCCTTCGACGTCCTGCACCTCGTGCCAGGCCGTCATTTCATTTATTAGCCGCCCTACACTCCGCTTACTAGTACAAGGCTGCTAATTGAGCTTCTTTCTTTCCATTTGATTGTCGTTTCCTCAAAATATATAACCGAGCCGTTGCCACTTCAGCTTACTAATCCATTGGACTATGTTGGTTACTTTTGTGCTTCTTCTCTTTGTTCTAGAGGAACTTCAAGCATAGCCCTCTCCGAAGCTCGCTTAGCGACCTTAAGTTTTCTCATAAAACCAGGTGTCCTATCCTCTGTATACCCTGGTTGTTGATTTTGAGGTATATATACACACACAGAGAAACCTAAAAGTACATTTATTTATTACATATTTATATATATCTCCCGATACTTAAAAAAAAGGAATGTTCTCTATTTACTTTTTTACATATCTAATTTTTCTTGATAAATATAATAAAAATTTGATTTATGATTACAGGAAAATTACATTGTGAAATGAAATATTTAATTATAATATCGTGTGAACCCTGAATCGTATGACATAAATAATAATAAATTTAATATTGAAGATTAAAATAAAATACAATGTTATATATGACTAAAATATATATAATTTCTAAATTGAATAAAATAAAGTAGTTAAACAAATTATAAAATTAATTCATATAAAAAATTATAATCTCATGATCATGATCAGGTTTATACATAATATTATTAAAGTCAATCCATGATACGCATGCGATGTTATTTCGTTTACATTTTTATTTCGTACGGTATTAAACCTGTCGTATTTTTGATACTATTCGATTATTACAACTACACTTTAGCATGAACATATCACATATCATACCATATATTAATATTTCTTTTACATTTATTTTCACTCGAGATTGAACTATTGTTTCTCTTATAATGTAAACATACTTCACTTTTTTTAACCTCAATTCTATATTTTCACGGGTTCACTGCCGTGTAATTATGTTTATATTTATTTATTTATTTTTATATAAGAAGCACTCGGATCTCTCCCAAATTTTAAACATTTTTCTTTAATTCTTGGTCAACCCTTTTATTATTATTTTATAATTATTTTATTAGCTTATATATTTATTAGTTTATAAGCGTATAACATGATCAAATATATGGGTGGGCTATAACAGTATTGCGTTTTGCATTTAACTATTAAAATTAATTGCTTGTATACATAATATAATGAGTTTAAGTTCAAAGTCGTATTAACCGAAGTAAAATATTTTCATAATCCTTACAAATAAGTACTATTTTCCCAGAACATAAATTATTACATTTCATATTAAGCAGTGCCTACTCTTCTTTGATATGTACTTATTCTCATTTATATTTATAATTGTTTAATTTATACTTCATTTACTTATACCTTTATATTTGATTAATTATTACTTTCGTAATCCAAACAAATGGGTTAGATATTAATACTCTATTTTATTTTCAGAAAATAATGATTTGTAATAGCATATGATTTGAAGGTTGAATAAGTATAACATCGATAATATTACATTTCATTTAAATATGAAAAGAACAAAGAACATAATGTAATGCAACGTAATCATGATCGTTAACATAACAACAGGAATCAAAATAAAACTTGCAACCGCGTAAATGTTTTGTGACACCTTTGTTTTAAATTTCTAGGTACGTTCATGGGAACGGTTCAGTGCCGGATTAACCAAGGTAGCAATTACTACGGGCCCCGCGCAAAATGTATAACGCGTATCCAAGCATCTCATCATCACCTAAACGTACTTATTAAAGTAAAACTTATTAAGACGATATATTCATTTCACTTGATGTTACATAAACGTGAACCTGTTTAAACTAATCGTGCCTGATAGGTTCACTAACATCATCAGAGCCTTCCTTGCCAACCGCCATTTCCGATATCGTATACTCGCTCCTCCAAGCGCCCTCTCAGGCCTGTTATCCCTCGGGGCTCAGTACCCTCCCCGCTCCTCTTCACACTCCACACGAGTGACATCCCGAAAGACCCATATGTCAACACCGCACTCTTCGCAGACGACACGGTACTCTAGTCTCTCATTTCAGAAAGAAATATCTCACAACGATGCTCCAAAGAGCCACCAATTGCTTAGGTGAATGGTTTCCCTTATGGATAATTAAAGTGAACCTTGAAAAAAGTATAGCAATATACTCTCAAAGAAAACCTACCCTCAATTGTCGGAACCTAAATCCAAAAAAATGTCCGTGCCACGATAACCGTATTCGGTCGCCAGATCCCGTGACAAAAAAAAACACTAAATCCCTAGGGGTGACATTCGACCACTCCATGACTTCTCGAAACACATTCACACCATTCGAGATTGAACCAAATTCGTCACTAGACGACTCCACCCGCTAATTAACAATAAGAGGAAACTGTCCCTAAGAGACAAGCTCCACCTCTACCAAGCTTGCGTAAAACCTATCATGTCCTACGCAAGCGTAGCCTTTGCATACGTGGCTCATGCACGTTTGAATACAAGTCGTCCAAAATAGATTCATTCGCATCGCCACCGGAGTTCGATGGTACCAGCGTTAGTCTGATTTACACAGAGATTGTCAACTTCCGACTATCTCTTAATATTTCAAGGAAGTCTCTCGGCGCTACTTCGAGAGCGCTGAGACACATCCCAACGCGCTGGTGGTCAACGCAGCAACCTACGCTCCGACTCAAAATGTTAAGCAAAGCCTCCGGAGGCCCCGCAACGTTTTAATTGAACCCCCAGTCCTGCTAGATTTCGACGACACAAATGTGACCGGCCCGCAACACATGGATACTACACGTTCACCTAGTGCCACAAACACTGATGGGACAACGGACGGGATACAGCAAGTCCACAGACGGGCGCGGCGCGCACCCCTCCACACCGCGTACACACCGCACACCCACGTCACTGGGCGGTTCTCACCACCCAGAACATCGAACGCCACGAGTTAGCCGTCAGAGCCGGGCCTGCCACCCCCTGTTCGGACGGCCGTTAGATAACTCATCCACGTGCACTGTCTTAGGAGTCATCGTTACGCAAGTAACGATGCGGAACGTTGAATTAACTTTTTACAGCTGACTGAATCCTATGTAGCTATAAGATCCGCATAGGCTAACATCATCAATATTATCGAAACCAGAGAATCATTCGTATTCACATGTTCGAACATTCCTTTCTTCCATTCCTCATACCAATTACATACTTTATAATTTTTTACAAATAAGTATAACATTCTTATTCAATTTTTTTCCGCCCGTGTTTAACTTTTTAATTAAACGTTATTATTAGAACCTCTCTTAATTACTTTATTTCTGTTTTAACTGTTATTTATTTATTATTTTCATCCATATAACAATACTATTATGTTATCATTTATTTTCTTATACTTATTATGAAAATAATTATTACAATGTTGTTATGATTTATCCTGTCTGCCTCATTGGTCTGGCGGTTGTAGTAGTGGGGCTGCTGATCAATGAGGTCCTGGTTTCGGATCCCGGTTTAGGCCAAAAATCAATTATTGTGTTTTTCTGTCAAGAAATTCTCAGTAGCTGCCCGGAGTCAGGAAGTTGGCGGTGTCTCACCCCCGTGCCCCGGAAAGCAGGTAAAGCCGTTGGTCCTGCGCCTCTCCGGTCTCCGGTCGTGTCGGTTAACCGTCGCATCAGATTATGAGAGTGAGGGAATAGAGAGTGCACCTGCGCTTGCGCATTCACTTATATTTTTACCTAAGTATATGACCTACCCAGAAAAAAATTACGCCGCGCATAATCTACTGGTATATGTCTGAACTGGACGTTACACATGACTTTTGTTTTGTCCATGTTTATTTTAAGAGCTACATATCCGTTGGAAGATAATATTCCGAACATTGAGTATAATGCTGATGTCCTCCAGCGGTTCTTCGATAATGACTTTAACGTCGACAAATTTAACATGGCTGATGTACTCGGTATTGATGCTAATACTATATACTTACTAATCCAGTAGCTTGAGGGCCTTTTCCAATGCAGCGACAAATAATTTGGCGAATGGTACTTCACCCTGTCTTACACTTCTCTGCAGTTGGATGGGTGTCATATTTTTTTTCAATATTCGGATAACCATTGTAGCCTTACTGTACCAAAACACTTCGATATGCCAACAGTCAACTTAGAATCGCTGAATTGAAGGTACCATAGCCCAAAAATCGATGATGTTAAGGAACTACTTGATGATAAGACAAGTTGTCGCACCTGATTATCATCATCATCATCATTACAGTCTTTCACAAATCTACCACTGAACATAGGCATCCCCCAAAAAACGCCATAAAGCGTGGATCTGAACCATCTGCATCCATTGACTTCCTGCATGTCTAACCAGTTCGTCACTCCATCTAGTGGAAGGCTGCCCACACATCACCTATCGGCACAAGGCTACCACGCGAAAACTATACTCGGCCCATAGCCATTTCAGCTTACTAATGCGTTGGGCTATGTCGGTTACTCTGGTTCTACTGCGGATATCATCATTTCTAAGTTTATTCCAGTTAAAATCCCCGATCATAGCTATCTCCATAGCTCGCTGAGTGACCTTGAGCTTACTCGTACGGCCAGTCGTTAAGGACCACCTCTCAGATCCATAAGTCAATACTGGCAACACGCACTGATTGTACAATCTTGTTTTTAAGTGTTGAGATGTGTCGTAGTTTTCCGAAAGCTGTCCGATTATAATCCGTCGATAGACTTCTTGGTCAAAGTTTAAATCACCTAGTCGGGCTGTTTGTTCCAGATAAACGTAATCTTCAATAACTTTGAGCTTAGTGATCTCAACAACTACCGGCACAGGTGTTACATGGGCGTTAAATATGATCTTTGTTTTGTCCATGGTCATATTGAGACCTATCCGTTGAGAAGCACCATTGACGTCATTGAGCATAGTGCTTAAGTCCTTCAGTGATTCTACCATAAAGACTTGCCCCTGATGTCTAAGATTAAATGTATTACCGTTTTTTTTCCTTACGTCCTAAACGGGAACATCAGCAGTGTACCCGAATGATCTTTGACGACAGAAATTGATGAGAGAGCGGTATCGACACAGACGCACTCCCAGGCAGAAGTGGAATCTAACCACTAACTTAGACTGATGACTTGTTCCACTAGCACGCGTTCAAAAAAGTGTTTAGAATTGCTAGAGTAGCAAAATTATCGTTAAAACGCGATAAAGTTCGTAAAACTGTTCTTATTTAATGTGTAGTATTCGCGTAAATAAAACAAATTATAATGGTCTACATTTGAAACGCGCGTTTTCCAATAAGGACTTCACTTAAGATTTCTACACTTTAAAGCATTTTCAGTCTTTAATAGTCTCTTATCAATGGAATAAAATGTTTGTTCTGATCATTTCCTTTGGGAATTTCTTTGTGGATAATTTAAGATACAGACAATTTATTTTATCAATTTTTAATTTTTCAAAAAATATTTCAGCAGCAACAAGCTTTTCAAATAAAATTTATCCTAGATCACACTTGGTATTTATTTCTACGTGTCTGTAAAGTTTCATTATAATCAGTTCAACCAATCCGAAGATTAGTTCGTGCAGACAGACAAATAAGCAGACAAAAAATTTAAAAATTGTTACTTATGTCTTAATAAAATGCAAGTAACCCCTCAGCTCAATATAAGGTAGTTATGTCGGTATTACAGATAGACACACAGACACACTAGAAGATTACATGCTAATGTCACAATACTAACAATATTTTTGACTTACTCTCTTAAGAGTATTGCATTCAAATTGTAGGTCAATATCGAGTTGTTATCGCCCAATAATAATGAAAAGACAAGGCAATTTAATTTTTTTACTTCGCAGCGCGCTTATTAGACAGCACTTCAAGATTCGATTGAATTACCTATAGTAAGTAGTTTTGATCTTTCTGAGATCACTAAGATCTCTCCCACGTGTACAATACTATAATTTAAAAACCAATGATGTAATGACAAGTTTTCTGGTCTCCAAACTGCAAGAATGTATTGTAGCTTTACACATTGTACAGTAAAAACAATTGCAAGTTAATATAAACTCTTAAAGCCTTGGCTAACTCTAAATGTTACCAAATATATAAGCAAAAGAGACAAATAACATAAAATCTTAAAGAAATCGGGAGATAATGACTATCCAAAAAAGAATTTAAGTAATTCTTTTTTAGAAATTTCTGTAAATCTATGTTAAAACTCTAAAACGCAACTACTACCAATTACAGCTCGCTAAGTCTGTTGGTAACTCGAAAAAACATGGCAATTAATAAAAGAAACACGAGTTAGTAATTTAAAACAAAATAAATGCATATCTACGGAATTATTAAACAGAAAATAATCCCTAATCGTCTTAAATAAAGTAGATGAGTACTTTACCTCCATTAGCGGTGAATTATTTTATAGTATTCTCACTAAAAACTATTGAATAAATTAGCTTGTAAAGACAATAAATTATACCATGCCCCACTTAAATCTATGTCACTTAGTCCAGTAGACACAGGCGAAGTCAGAAGAAAAGTATTATTAGTAGTCAAATGCTTGGCTGAAAAGGGATTTTATGCAGCGGCAAATCAAAGATCTTCTCTCTCTTAACGCTTCTAAAACCACACACCTCTGTTTTAGTAAAACTAGTGTTTCAAGTCCTTTGAACGATCTTGGAATTGAATTATTGTGTTCATATTATTTATCATTATACGTATGAATCATTAGGAATTCAGATAATCACACAAATTTCAAAATATAAAATCTACTCACAGTAAAATAGTAAAAACACACTCTCACCACACAAACACTCATGTATGCTTACACACACACACACACACACAGGGTTTAGAAACACGTATATATGTATTTTTCTGTGTTTTTATTCAATAAAAGCTTTAATTCAAAAAAACAAGAAGGAATACCACTGTTACTCAGGTAAACCTTTTACAGGAGCAAGGATCACATTTATATGTATAAATTCGTTTTTTTTGCAATAAATATTTTCAATCTCACAGCGTCTGAAACCATAAACATATTGTTGCATACATTAAAAATGATCTATAAGAATTTGCAACGTTTTTGGGACTGCTGCTTAATGCCCATTCTATTGAATTGACCTAGGTTTTAGATGAGAAATAGAAATAGATGAGAAAAATATTTTTTAGTCTTATAATTTGGTATTCTGGGTATTCACTGGGTCTATATGTATACAAAAATACAAGTATGTAAATTTAAATTTTTTAGTTCCAAAGTGGCTTGAAATGGTTCATATATAGATTATATCTCAATGAGGCGCCAAATTTTATATTTAAGTTCAAATATGTAAATAATGATATAATACGAATAAATATGGCTCCTAATTTTATTTGAAATATCCCAAATGGAATGTGATCTATGAGCAACAACTACGTGTACATGCGCTGCTGAATTTACAACGATTTTGCCAACCAAACGACCCTTACGACTGTCTGCGTGCGTAGTAAAATAGTAGGCGTTAGATATTTATGAATGACAATCAGTTAAACTAATGCATTACCACACATTCTGAATTTGAAAAGTAAAAACTGACCAAGTGCGTGTCGGGTCACGCACAAGGGTTCCGTAGTTGCCCGTCACAACACGTGGGCTATCTTGATATTGAGCATAATAAGTGTCTTCGCGGTTTGACCGTTATAACGAATAAAACAGCAAAATAGGAAGATAGTTACTGAAATACTTATTTTCAAATCAGACTTAAAGGGACTAGCATTCAAAAAAGAATAAAAAAATCTTTTAGATTTTGAAAATAACACCATTTACATTTTTATCATTATTAAATCATTTACAAGCCTAGTTCGTAAAAAGATGGTCATAGTTGACTATCTATCCACATAGTATTCCTGGCAGTGCAATCCTAAGATATTTAAGATCGTAAAGAACCTTCCCGTAAATCACCACTGCCCTAAATTATCCTAAGGATCGCCCGCGTAAACCAGAAGTATAACTAAAGAAACTGTATGAATGCTTTGAATGAGGCCTACAATAATTAAAAACTAAAAAATAAGCAAAATTAGTTTGTAAGAATGACCCTCCTTGCCTGTCTTGCAAATGAAAAAATAAGCAAGTTGTTTTCTTTATAAAATATATTATTACAGTTTACAATAACATTACAAAGTAATAATGCAGCTAATTTTAGATCATTTTATATGGTGTTGTAACAAAACTTTTACTAATTCAAGTGCGTTCTATAAGTTGGTAGACTATTACTCGTTAACTTGATAATTCTACTTAGTTATGATAGTTATCTTTTTAACTTCACCATATGTATATCTACAACTATGCCAAATTACAGATTTGTAGCACCTAGGGTCTCTGAATAAAACCGCGGACGGACGACCGATATGGCGAAACTATAAGGGTTCCTTGTTGTGTAACTACAAAACCGAAACCGAAAAAAGGACAGAATTTTATAGATATTTTTAATTTTATTTCACCATTCGCCTATATTACTTACTCTGAACCTTCGCTGCAAATTTGTCCGTATATTGCAAAATAACCCCGTGTGCACACTGCCAGTGCATCACTCTTTTCTTTTCATCAAATAAATATTTCTTGAGAGAAATTTGAAAAGCCATGAACCATGATTATTACGATTCGATATAAGGTTTAATTACGTAAGTAAATTAATTGCAATAAGGTGTACAGAAACTTAACAAATACCGGACTTTTACAAAAACTGCTAATGGTGTTGCAAAATAGCGCTAAATTTGATTAAAACGCACCTACGCGAGGATAGAGCTGCTTAAATGCATAAAATAGGTAAGTATGAAAGTCGAGAGATGGCCTAACGCGCAAGTGCTTTGCGCAGTTAGGCCAAGAGTAGCAGCTTGGAGGCACCGCACTGTCGACGAGGTAGGGTTGAAGTCCAGACGCGTCGCGAATTACCCCCCTCTTCCTCGTAGCAAATTCTACGAATCACTTTTTACTTAAATATTTTTAAACTCGAAAAATGCTCTCTTAAGTTAAAATAAATTGTACTAGTCTTTTAAAACAATACGCGTCTTTTCATGAAAAATCCAAATTAATTCGCTAACTTTCGAACTTCTTAAATCTCTTTTGAACTTTACCGTATAAGAATATTGTCGTGCGTTCGAAGTTGTATGATCCCGTTGGCTAAGGTAAGTTTCGCATATGAAATATTTTATCGGACTTTTAATCCGAAAGTATTGCCTAAGACAAATTTAACTCGTGAGCGCTACGAAATAAAATTTAGTGGCGGCTGTTGGCGATAAAATCAGCTTTAATATTGATTTGGGCCAAGGTGTTTCATTAATGTTAAGGTTTACTGGCTACATACTATATACTGGCTTTTACCCTACATTTTATGCCTACAAAATTATAGCGGAAACTAGTTTTAAACTAACTGTTCAAGTTTAATTTAATTTTTGCAAAATAAATATAACAAGTGAATATATTATATGCATAATCATACGATAATAATACTAAATATATCTCTTATATTTATGATACCAGCCTGGTAACACTACAAATGAAACTTGTAGAAAAATTCCTAGCTTTTTAAACAAAGGAAAATTGTAAGTGTTGACATTTTTATTTAAAAAATATTTTGAAACAAGGTTTTGCCGAAATCATAAAATGTTATTAACATTACAAAATTCAATACAAGTACAAAAAATATATATAAAATAAAACTTAATTTAAAAACCCTACTACAATGTATTTATAATAAAAGTATATCTAATAATTAAAATTTTGTAAAAACAAATACAGTCCGTCACAAAATGTATTCAAAAAAATCTAGAAAAGTTACATAATTTATGAACAAAATTCTAGATCTGCGCTACCGTATTCATTCTTTGTTAGGTAGATAAACCTTGGATTAACTTAGCTAGTAAGGTTTTTTTTCAATCAACATAAAAGTTATTCGTATTTTAAAACATAACAAATTAAGAATTACAGTTGTATGAATACAATAGATCTTTATTTCAATCTTATATTTAGTCGAGTAATAATTTATTTGATGATTAAATGTTATATTATCTGACGACTAAAAATCAGGCCTAATATAGAATAAGGTAATTTAAAAGGAAGAAGAATAATTAAAGGCATGAATATTAATAAAATAAATATTTTGGAAATATTCAACATTTAAAATTGAATTAAATGAGTTTGTATTCCTATTTTATATGTTTGAATTAAAAAAAAAACATAAACACTCACGCCTGTCACCCAGAGGGGTAGGCAGAGACTACAGACTTCCATTTAGCACGATCCTGACATACCTTTCTCACCTCTTCCACATCCATATACCTACGCATACATGCTCGTCGGTTAAGGGTACTCTTAATTTGGCCCATTTTTAATATATCGCCAATTTGGTCGACAAACTTCCGCCTAGGACGTCCCTTTCCGACTCTTCCATTCACTTCTGCAACATATATTTGCTTTGTCAGTCTTTCCGCATTCATTCTTTCTACATGACCAAACCAGCGAAGCATTCCTTTCTTAATCCTGGTCATCGCATCATCTTGCAAACCACACTCTTCTTTTATCACACAGTTTCTCACCCTGTCACTCAGATTCAGCCCTAACATACTCCTTAGCGACCGCATTTCTACTGCATTTATTCTACTCTCGTGCTTCTTCTGCCACACCCAACTTTCACTACCATACGTTAAAGTAGGGACTAATACAGCACTGTGAATTGCCATACGTGCCTTTTTTGACACATTCTGACTTTTCACAATAGAGTGTATTTGAATTAAACTTGTATTTATTCTTTAATTTTTTTACTTTATAATGAACTAGGAAAAAATTTATAGGCTATGTTAAGCATGTGAGCAGTAATAACACTCGGTGTATCTTTATATGATATAATCGAAATTCGCTTTTATATCATAGCCGCTTAATTCTAGGGCGTATGAAATCCGGCCACAGAGCATGAGCTTACGAGCAACTTTGAGCCCCTAAGTGGGTTAGTTCAACGTTAAAGACATCTACTTTACGACACTAATTTAATAAACAAGTTACGTAACTCCCTAAGGTATTAACTCAATCCAGATCTTTAATATTGAACCCACTACCAATAAATACTCAAAACGTAGGTAAGCTCGAATACCGCGGCAATTAAAAAGAGGTTTACAGCATATATACGATACACACGTTGCTGCGGTCTTCGTTGTGTCCCAATATGTTTCTGACCTCGTTATTAGGATTCGCGCTCTTATCTTGATTAAAATATTGACTTTTCGTTTTGTATAATTTTATTAATTAGTAAGCGTATAATAGGTTTCAAAAATTATTATTAAAATAATAATATAAGATATTATAATTAAATAATTATTTAATTAATAAAAAAAAACATATGAATAATGTATATGAACAACGTCTTGATTATCTATAATTTCTAGCAGGCCTGGAAAACCTTGTAGTGCCCTTTCCGATAGGTGAAACGATGCGTTTCACCCCGGAATTTTTGCAGTGAAAATTTATTAATAACTCGATCACAGTGACACGTTTCTGATCCTAGCATAACTACAAACCGTAGTTTCGACATAACAAATATTATAATAAGTTAACATGCATTCCGTCGGTCAAATAGTTTAGTCGTTATATGATCTCTAGCAGACGCACCAACGTCGAAATATTACACGAGCTGGCTCGGCATATGTTGTTCCGCCCTTTCAGGTAGGTCGCGCACTGAGTCACTCCGATTTCACTATGAACTATTCAGTAAAGTAACTAAAATTCGTTAATAACTCGATCACGGCGCCACCTATCGAATCAAGAGGTTATGATTTTTTTGGTAATAAGCTATATATGTAACTTATTAAATACAACAATACTTTATATGTGGTAGAACCATGCTGCAGTTATATTAATAGTATATATAATTGTAGCACGAACGGGTCGGCTCAACGGAACCACGCTCTCACAGAATACCAGCGTAAAATAGTAGCTTAATGCTGCTGTGTTTCGTATGGAGAGGGTAGAGAACCGGAGACCCTTTTTACTGGAAACGGGGCATTCGATCTTAGTCCTCACGGTTGACAATGCATCTGCATTTTGATTTGTAATCGAGGATAGATGTAGATGTCTATGAGCCGCAGCAACCACTTACCATCAGGTGGACTGTGTGCTCGTTTGTTACCCTATCCTAAATAAATAAAAATATTAATAACTTGGCTACAGCCGCTTACCAAATGCAAGCATAGCTTTGAACCATCACATCTCACAATAAAAAAAAATTGAGTGAATATTTTTCTTATAGCATAATGTGACAAACGGCCACACGGTACATCTGATGGTAAGTGGATGCTGTGACCTATAGACATCCACATTTACCCTCAACTAAGAATCAAAATGCAAATGCGTTATCACCTCTGAGGACTAAGATCATCATCATCATCATCTTTACAGCCTTTCACAAGTCCACTGCTGAACATAGGCCTCCCCCAAGTAATGCCACAAACCACGGTCCTGAGTCACCTGCATCCATCGACTTCCTGCATGTCTTACCAGGTCGTCACTCCATCTAGTGGGGGGTCGTCCTACACTACGCCTACCGGTACGAGGCTGCCACTCGAGAACCTTTCTTCCCCATCGGTTATCGGTTCTTCGAGCTATATGGCCGGCCCATTGCCACTTCAGCTTACTAATCCGTTGGGCTATGTCGGTCACTCTGGTTTTACTGCGGATATCCTCATTTCTGAGTCTATCACGCAGAGAAACTCCGAGCATAGCCCTCTCCATAGCTCGCTGAGCGACCATGAGCGTCCTCATACGGCCAACAGTGAAGGACCATGTCTCAGGTCTGTAAGTCATCACTGGCAATACGCACTGGTTATACACTTTAGTTTTTAGAGATTGAGGTATACCTGACGAGAAGATGTGTCGTAATTTCCCGAACGCTGCACAGCCAAGTTGAATCCGTTGATTGACCTCTCGGTCGAAGTTGGACTTACCTAGTCGGACTGTTTGTCCCAGGTAAACGTACTCGTCAACAACTTCGAGCATAGTGCTCCCAACAACAACCGGCATAGGTGTGACATGGACATTCAACATAATCTTTGTTTTGTCCATGTTAATATTAAGACCTATCCGTCGGGAGACACCATTGAGGTCATTGAGCCTAGTGCTAAGGTCCTCCAGCGATTCTGCCATAAGAACTATATCGTCGACAAATCGAAGGCGAGTGATGTACTCGCCATTGATGTTAATACCGTATCCTTTCCAGTCCAGTAGCTTGAAAACATCTTCCAACGCAGCGGTGAAGAGTTTCGGGGATATAACATCACCTGTCTTACACCTCTCTGCAGTTGGATAGGTTTAAAACTCCGGTTCTGTACTCGGATAGCCATCGCAGCCCTACTGTACAAACACTTCAGCACTTCGATATACCGACAGTCAACTTGGCACCGCTGAAGGGACTGTAGCACCGCCCAAATTTCGACGGAATCAAAGGCTTTCTCATAGTCCACATATGCCAGGCAAAGTGGCAGATTGTACTCTTCAGTCTTCTGTACAATCTGCCGCAGGGTATGTATGTGGTCTATGGTACTGAAGCCTTTTCGGAAACCGGCTTGTTCGGGAGGCTGGAAGTCGTCGAGTCTGCGTGCGAGACGATTCGTAATGACTCTCGAAAACAGCACTTAGACGCGGCTCAGAAGGGAAATCGGTCGGTAGTGCCACCATGGAGGACGGAATTGAAGAGCTTCTGAAGGACTTCAAGTACCGGTGTTCCACCCGCTTTCAGAAGCTCCGCTGTAATTCCAACTTCGCCCGGGGCCTTGCCGTTTTTAAGGTGGTGGAGAGATATTCTAATCTCGCTCAGACTGACGTCCGGCATATCAACGGAATAGTGTCGGATAAGACTTGCTCTTGGATCGTTACCCACACTTGCGTGTGGCTCCAGCGATGACGTGTACAGCTGCCCATAGAACCTCTCAATCTCACTCAGAATCTCAGGTGTCCCGGAAACGATGTTGCCGCACTCAGTCTTCAGCTTTAACAGTTGGCTCTTTCTGGCAGACAGATCTCTGGCAAAGACTTTGGAGCCCTGGTTCCGCTCGGTCGCTTCTTTAATACGAGCAGTATTAAAGTTGCGTAAGTCTCGCCGCATGCATTTGGAGAACTGTCTGTTCAGTTGCCTGTATGCTGTCAAATCTGTTGACGATTGCAGCCTCATCTCCCGTCTAACAGCCATGAGATTAAGAGTGTGATGGGAGAGTTTTGTGTTCTTCTGTGGCGGGTCTTGCATAACTTAGCTCCGACCGCATGGACAGTTTCCACGAGCTTGTCATTCATATCGTCCACTGCATTGCAATCCCCTAGGCACTGAAAGCGGTTTTGTAACTCGAGCTGAAAGGTTTCGGGATTCTGGATTAGAGCACGAGGGGTACGGAGCGTTGACTTCATTAGACGAGACATCTCCAACTTAACATTTAGGTTCAGTGTGCCTCTAACCATTCGGTGATCGCTGCCAGTTTTCACCCTTGCGATCACTGAGACATCACAGAACAGTTGGCGTCTGGTCGTCATAATGAAGTCAATCTCATTTTTTGTCGAACCGTCGGGGCTCGACCAGGTCCACTTCCTGTGGAGCCGCTTCAGGAAGAAAGAGTTCATCATAAAGAGTCCCTCTTTCTCCATAAAGTCGGCCAGCTGCTAGCCCCATCGGTTCCGTTGCCCTACTCCAAATTTCCCTACCTTCAGCTCACCACTTTCTCTTGTGCCTAGTTTTGCGTTGAAGTCTCCCATCAACACCGTGTAGTGGGTTTTTGGAGGAATGCATGGCTCTGGAAATATCCTCATACATTTCCTCCACCTGCTCATCGGGATTTGCCGAGGTTGGTGCGTAAATCTGTATGACCTTCAGCGAATACCGTTTGGTGATTCTTGGTATCAGGTAAGCGACCCTCGTCGACACACTCCCAATCTTTACAACGTTGTTGACGAGAGACTTGTGGACGATAAATCCGACACCTCCTTGGGACAGATGGTCGCCCTCCCGGAGGTAGAACAAATTGCCGGACTCGAGGATTGCCGTGTCCTCCCCTCTCTTCGGACCGCGGATAATCCAATAATATGCCAGCGCAATTTGTCTACCTCTTCTTCCAGCTCCAGTATCTTCTCGTCAGTCAGAGGACTAAAATGCAATGCCTGAATTCCAGTAAAAAGGGTATCTGGTTCTCTATACTCACCATAGGAAACACAGCAACATTAAGCTGCTATTTTACACTGATATTGTGTGAGAACGTGGTCCTTCAGCGGTCGAACCAACCCATTCGTGCTACAACTATAGAATTAATATAGCTGCAGTATGAGCCACATTAAAAAAATATGACTGCAATTGATCAAATCCTTCAGAAGTTACAAGATCAACGATTATATAATATATTAATCAATATATATAATATATATTAATTAAATCGTCAACAGATTTTTGTCTGTTTATATGTGCGTTGTACTTGCTAATCTCCACATGGCTACATGGCTGAACCAACTTGGATTTAGTTTTCAGTAATGTCAGAGGTAAGCTTGTGTTAACGTTTATCGCTTTATTTAAATCGGTAGACGAATAAAATACATATGTCAATTTTAAAGTGTGTCAAGCGCGCGCTCATTGACGCGTGAACAGTACTTTTTGATGGAAAGAGCATCCGGCATCTATTATAAAAAAAAATTAAAACGGAAAAATTTAACTTTATATTACATATGGCTTTACCATTATAGATACTACATATAGCCTTATTTATCAAAAGATAATTAACATAAAAATATTTCAATATGTTTTCCTATCTTTCACACAGATTTACTTATTTGAATTTATTATAAAGAGCACATAATTTATGAAAATCGCCTTAAAATTCACTTTTAGAGCATGTTTTGTTTTAAAACAACAGCAAGCTTGTACAGATCTATGCTGTACAGTTTCCATGTCTCTCATATTTCTTTCGAGCCTACCTCCAATTTTATTTAATATCTATTTTCAAACGTCACTTTAAGCGATATGAAAGCACAGTTTTCATAATTTCATCACTTACTTACTTTTTCCATGTCCAGTCTTTGTATCGTATCCCATCATATGAATTATAAAAAAAATAATTTTTTTATTAAGGAAACATAGAGTTTTTTTTTTAATTATTTTATAAATATAAATTATAATACATATCAAAGTCTATTTTAAAATTAATTTGTCACTTGCTTAGAAAGCACCTCTGTACTGGGAAGAACTAGCAATAAGCTTAGCGGGATTCTTGAAAAAAAACCAGCTTACAATCAAATATACCAATCATCTTAGAAAATGCTTGTACGCCATTACCTTATTCCCTGAGATTGTTAATGTCCATATTTTCTTAATATTATACAATATTTGCTTATTTTTTAAACTCTGCAATAGATAATCTTTGTATATTTTCTGTGGTTTTGTAATAAAAGCGTGTACAGTGTCATTTACTACTGATTACGTAGATACGGTCGCGATGTTGGATTGTATAGGATATTAAAGAGGGGTTAAAGGATTCGGATATTCCTGCGAAGTCGAACTGGGAACTAGTTGAGCTGATTGCGATGGGAAAAGGCGTACTCATACATTATTAGCCCAAAAATATAACGAATACATAAATTTTGTAGGCGTTCTAGTTTGTTTATCTCTCTAGTTTTTTTATTGCTTGCGTTTTCATCCCTGAAGTAACTTATTTAAAAAAAATTAAAGCGTTACACATACCAAGAAATCGGTGAACTTACATGAAGGAAGTAGCGTCAAATATAGAACCTACTACTTTTACTACTGTTTTTGTAATCTCTCCACTCAAGATTTACTCTAAATATAAATCCTTTATTTCACATTTATGCGAAGTATTTGAATAGGTCACTAGATGGTTTAGATTCACATTTGAATCCGGTAGGTGGCGCTGTTGTCTAGATCGAGGAAATACCCGCGCGAAGCCTGGGCGGATCGCTAGTGAAATATAAAGCAACGATTTACTATCTGGAGCAGGTGGAGATATAAACGGGGTCACTGAAAATATATTCGTTCGAAAAAAAATCTATTCAGAAACCTCGCGAATATCGCTACTTGCAATATTTAGGTACGTCAATAACACCACAGTCGAATCGATAAACGTTTACTCTTTTACAATCAATCAAAACATAAAATTATTCCTGATAATACAGTACGTATTAACGAACGAACTAATAATACATAATACGAACTTTTTATGCTACAATCCAACGAATTAGTTACTCGTAGTTCGAAACACAGCTTCATACAGTCATTCTGATGCGGAAATTAAATGTGTACTCATGCCATTACCAAAAATTATTAGTTTAACATGATATTCTCGATATAGTGTTTAGTTAAGGTACGTAATAGTACTATTATTTATTCTGTGGTTGAGGGAATAAACCTTAATAAATAATACAATATACATAGTGTGAAATGTATTTTTTGGCATAACAGCTGGCGCATTAGATATCAGCTAAAACTAAATTAAACTTACTTTAAATTTTGCAATAAATCATATAGGTAATATGCCCTATGACTATAACCACATTAGTTCCCACGCCTACAGTGAAGAGTTTTTTTTTATTTGGAGTAAGCGGATGTTAATACAAGTAGGTATATCAAACCAACATACGTTATTTAATTTCGAATTGCATATTGCCTGAGTAGGAACTAAATAAAAGGAAACTATTTAATGTAACCCTAAGAGTTTTACACACGCTAGTTATTATTTTATAACGTATACCGTAATATTAGCAAAACGTTTAAATATTCTTCTTAGAATTATTATTAATCCTGCTGATTTTCTGTCTCTTCTGGAACATTTTAATGTAAACGTTGAAATTTATATTTTAAGTAAAGGTAAAGGTGGTCACCATTTTCCTTGAACTGATGCGCAACACGCCCAAGGCAAGACTTTTAAAATAACGCAATATGTATTGTATTTTTACTGTATATTTTGTAAACATGTTGCACAACTGACAGCTTTACGACTTTCTAATATCATGAACAACTATGAAAATGTTTACTCTTTATGGCTCTTAGTTTTTGGATATTCCGCCGCCCTAAAGTCAAACATACCCTCCGTAGTTAACGAATCCCGTTTATTAAAACAACAAAAGATAAACCCATGTATCATGTACTAACACGTAGGTTAATATTTTATTTTACAAGAACTACATATTTTTGTAATACTATATGCTTTCCATAAATAAGCAAAAATACTGGAACAGCTTCCTCTTTTTATTAGGAGTTTCTCAATTTTTATTTACGCTTTAAATTCTTGCAGCTTAACTCTTTCAGTTTGCCACGCGACGACTTTAAAGCCAAATATAATGATGCCCCTTTGTGCCAAATGTAAAGGTGCTTTAAGGTGTCTACGAAAACTAAAAGGAACAAATGTTGTCCGTTCTATCTTTATGACATTTTACAATTTAATAGCTAAGTAAAAGTACTATTAACAATAATAAATTATTTTTATTATTTTATTAATATACCTGAATTTTTTAATTTGATTGCAACATACCAGACGGTCCCATAATGAACTGGCCTGATATAGTTCAACGCGATATGTCGCTACATGTTGTGTTGCATTAAATAGTACGTTTATCGTGCACTTAATATAAGAAACATGCATCGACATGAAATGCTTAGTCTTAGTTTAACAGGCATTTGAATAACGAGAGTCGCGTATTTTTTCAAAATGTCGAAAACTGAGAATCGAAGTATCATAAAGTTTCTGTTTAAAGAAGGTTTATCCCCTGCCCAAATAAAAGAACGATTGGATGGCGTGTATAAGGAGCCTGCCCCCTCCTATAGGACAGTGAAAAATTGGGTGAAAGAGTTTCGCCTCGGGAGAGAAACCGTCGAAGACTTTGGCCACGACGGTCGACCTGTGGAAGTGCTCACTCCCAAAACGATTGCTCTTATCGAAGAGGAGGTTCTGAGTGACCGCTGTTTGAAGATTAGAGAAATTGCAGCAAGGCTTGGGCTCTCTAAGAGTACCGTTCGTCGCGCGATCCATGAACATCTTCACATGAAAAAAGTGAGTGCAAGATGGGTACCGAAACTTCTTTCAGCGGTACAGAGACAGGAAAGAGTGCGCTGCGCTTCGGAGTTTTTGGATCTTTGTGGCGAAAATCCAAAGACTGTGATCGAGCGGCTAGTGACTGGTGATGAAACTATAATCTTGTATTATGATCCACAAAACAAGCGCGAGTCAATGGAATGGCGTTATAAGGGTGAAAAGCCCCCTAGAAAGGCAAAGGTGCAACAATCGACTAAAAAACTGATGTGCACAATATTTTGGGATTTTCAAGGCATTTTGATGGTGGATTTTAAAGAACGTAATACAGTCGTGAACGGCGAATATTATGCTTCTTTAATATATAAATTACGAGACAAGATAAAGGAAAAACGAAGAGGCAAGCTGTCTAAAGGTGTCCTGTTGCTCCATGACAACGCCCCTGTTCATACCGCTGGTTTTTCGAAGGATGCAGTTCGTCAATGCGGGTTCACAGAAGTTCGACATCCACCTTACAGTCCAGACATGGCCCCTTCCGACTATTATTTATTTCCAAATTTAAAGCGGGACTTAAGAGGAAGAAAATTTTCAAGCGATGAAGAGTTGCAGGCGGCCGTCTTCAGTCATTTTGAGGATAAAAAATGTGATTATTTTTATAAAGGTTTAGAGATGTTGATTCACAGATGTCAGAAGTGTGTTAGTATTCATGGTGATTATATTGAAAAATAAAATTGGTTTCGTTTCATTTCCTTCATTGGTTCATAGTTAGGCCAATTCATTATGGGACCGCCTACGTACAATGTCCGGACTCTTTCATCACATGATCGCTTGCTTGAATTTGAGGAAGCTATAAGAAATATAAAATATGATATAATTGGAATATCGGAAATGAGAAGACATGGAAACAAAATAGAAGAATACGTAAATTTTATAATGTGCTACATAAGACTAACTCCTGGCAAACACGGGGTCGGTTTTATAATAAAAAAGTCCCTCAAAAACAACATAATTAGTTTCAATGAAATAACAGAGCGAGTCGCAATACTAAATATAAATATGCAAGGTCATAAGATATTCCTCATACAAGTTTATGCGCTAACGGAATCAGCAAGCGAATATGTTATTAAAGAATTCTACAATACAATCGATAAAGCCCTGGATTCAGCACACAAAACCATAATACTAATGGAAGACTTTAACGCTAAGGTTGGTACTCCCAAAGCGGAAGAATATTTAGTTACTAAAAAGCACGGTTACGGCGAAAGAAATGAAAGAGGACAGAGACTGGTAGATTTTGCGCTACAACATAAACTAACTATAATAAACACATGTTTTAAAAAAAGCCAAGTCGTAGATGGACATGGCGATCCCCTAACGGACAATACAAAAACGAAATTGATTTTATCTTGTCAAACCAACCAGAAATATTCCAAAACATAGAGACATTGAACCTGAACTATCATTCAGACCACAGAATAATAAGATCAACAATAACACTAACCAAACGAAAAATATCTAGAGCCAAATTTACAAATAGTCAAATCAGTTCACTTGAGAGCGAAGACGAAATAAACAAGTACAATGAAACCTTAATAAGTATCGGTAAGTACATTAAGGCTATTAAAGAGACGAAAGGAATTACAAAGAACTAAAAACAAATCACGAAGCGAGAAAAAGGAACTTTCCGCACTATATAAAGTAGTCAACAAATATATAAAAACAGATTACGCAAAATATAGACAAGACACAATAAAAGAACATCTATAAAGCACTGGAAGTACAAAGAAGGCCTACAAGAAACTCAGAACCAATACAACATGGATAGAAGGACTTAGAAAACACGATACAGAGCTGTACGTTAGAGGCGATATCATTACTACCGCAACAGAATTTTACAGAAACCTATACAGCAACAAAGACATAACAACTATAAATTTCGACAAAGAAATAGAGTATACACAAGATATAAACATTAAATCAATAGAAGCAACGGAAATAATAGAAACAGTAAAGAGACTGAAGCTAGAAAAAACCCCTGGTTCAGATAAAATTACGTACGAAACACTAAAAAAAGCACACATAACTCTAGCTGCACCATTAGCTGAACTGTTTAACATGATTCTGCAAAATTCTGAAATACCGTCTCAATGGTCCGAATCTAACATCATATTAATATATAAAAAAGGCGACCCAAAGGACATCGGAAACTACCGACCAATTAGTTTGCTACCGAGCCTATACAAATTATTCTCCGCAATTATAAAAGCAAGGATCAGCGACACATTGCAAAAAAAGCAACCGGTAGAGCAAGCAGGATTCAGAAAGGGTTTTTCAACAACACACTTGAATTAATTATGGAAAAATATCATGAAAACCAAAGAACTATATAGAATAAATATAAACTTATAAATTCATGAAAGCTTATACTACACAATAAAGTTATGTAAAGCATTAGTTATATAAATATTGTTAAATAAGTAATTATCATATAGGTACATTTACTTTAGATACAGATAAATTTATATTAAGTGAGTAATAAATAAATAACATAGAGTAAACCAAACTAACACATGCATAGATTATAAGTAATGTAAATTTACAGGAAATAAAAGGCTTTTTATTTTAATTTTATTTATTTTATTTATTTATACCTGAAATTGCCATAAGTTCTGCTTCACATTCAAATGCATATATTTTTTAAAGAATAATACCAGTATAATCTAATATAAAATAATTATAAAAGTCATATAATTTATTGAAGTTTGAGCGATTAATTAAAAACAATTCCAAAAAAAGTGGCCACTTTGTGATATTGTACAGACCTTTAGTCTCTTTGGCCATCGATCCATGGATTTAAGTATTGCCTTCGTGGAGAATTAAGCCAATGCTAGCTCCAAGTATTTATATGGAAAATTTCAAATAACAATTTGATCAATCCTCTGGTATTTAACTACAATTTGTAGCCCAACGGACTTAGATCTGGATTGGTCGAGAACCAGTCTAGCTTTTATTGTTCTCGAGCCAGGTTTGCTGAGTCACAGAGACTTGTTGGAAAGTTCACGGTACATTTTAGAAAATTATATCACTGAGAGGCTTAGCTACACGATCCACGACAGACTCTTGATAAACTTTAAACGAAGTTATTTCTAACGCTTTTATCGTGTATAATCGCTCCCGCCATGAAATGCATTTTTAAGAATTTTTAAAAAGTAATATAGAACTTTTTAAATTTCAACCGTTAACAGAACTATATTTGTAAATTAAAAACATTTTTCATAATATAAATGTTATGTAAATAAATTAATTTACAAAAATTTATGATTAATTATTTATTTATTTCTCCCTCAGCAAATTTATCAAAGTTATCAATTATAGTATATTATTCCCACTGTACAAAAGGGATCGCAAAATTCGCAGTTCGATTATTATTTTGATTTTCCTACGCGATCCCCACTTTTCTCGCTCACTTAACACTCAATAAACTAAAATTATACTTCTTAAAATAACAACTAAAGAATTATTGAAGATAGAATAAAATAAAACAAACATATATATACATATATATATATAATATACAAAGTTTTGTTTTCTTTGACTCTTGGGAATAAAAAGAAATCACAAGGAGCTAAGTCAGGGCTATAGGGTGGATAACTTAGAGTTTCAACACCAGATTCCTCAATAATTGCTTTTGTTCTAAGGGAGATATGTGAAGAGGCATTTTGATTGATGCATGATTCCCCTAAGCCCGGTCGTTGGTATTCTTTCCCGCACAGCTAGAAAAGCTTTGGGTAATGCAACGGTAGTATACTATTCAGAGTTGACTGACCTACAATTTTCAAGCATTGACGTCGACAAATGTCCGCTCCGCGAAAAAAAACTAGCCACCATTTTTTGCCGACTTTGAAAGGTCTTTGCAGTTTTGTCGGTAACTGTCCCTCTGAGTAGAACCATACCGACGATTGCCTTTTATTTTCCAGATCATATTGATAGATCCATGTCTCGTCACCAGTAACGATTTCTGAAACATGCCTCGATGCCCCGTTTTCAAAACGTAGACGCATTTCATGTCACCAATCCACACGAATCTATTTTTCTATTTCGAAGAGCAAACGAGGAATCCGAGGGAAACGAGGGATGGTATGAATACTCACCAAACTAATGCCTACAATCTTTTCGATGTCCATATATGTAATTCGTGGGTCTTCTCGCACCAACATTTCAGTAGTCCATACATTCTCTGCCGTTACTGCTGTTTGCGGGGCTCCAGTTCTTTGGTCATCTTTAAGGTTAATTTTACCCCCTTTGAATTCAGCAAACCACCTAAAAATTGTTGCGCCTGACAGAGCTGAGTCCCCTAATATTAGTAAACTTAATTTTTTGGTTAAACCAAATTTAAAATTATAATAAATCTCGCAAATGTTCACGGTTAAGATCCATTGTTTTAAATGAAAAGCACGGGAAGCTTTTCAGGATAATTAATAGAACTTTGTTTTTTTTTTATATTGAGCAATTCGCTTATTCTCAATATAAAAAAAACAAATCGGAACAACAAGGAGTTCTATCTTTAAATAAATTTGCTTTTCAGAAACATATAACACGGGTGCGTTCCATTTTTAAATTTCAAACATCTCAATACTTGTGTGACCTACGTATATGAAATTAAGGTAATTTTATACTATCGTGGTCACCTCGTTTTTTGGCTCTAGAAAATTGAAAAATCATACGATTTCGATGATTTTTTTAAATCTTTATTATTACGGTGGATTTATGAAAAAAATACCAGATTAAAAAGTGAACATTTATATTAGTTTCAAGGCTTTAAATGTTCATTAAAATGCACTCATTCACGTATATTTGTTGATCACTTTTTTCAAATAATCGATGAAGTTGTTATTTTTTTTCATAATCTACACAAAAAACAAACAAACATTTTAAATAAAAATAATTAAAAAATGTTTGTTTATAATATTTTATTTTTGGTTTCTATTGAGTGTAAGATCGAGCGATGCGAGCTCGGGACTTGGGGCATCCCGACTCGGACAAGTTAGGTTAGAAGAATTCGCTCGCTTTGCTCGCTCATTCGACCCCGCCATTTCTAATATATTCGAAGAATTGCGTTTATGATCACATTTTAAGTCATAAAACTATATGAAATCTTGAGGTTAGATATTTTCCATATTTTTTCCATAAATCCGCTGTAAAGACGAAGATATTAAAAAAATTATCGAAATTGGATGATTTTTCGATTTTCTAGAGCCAAAAAACGAGGTGACCGCGATAGAATAAAATTACCGAAATTAATTATTGTATGATATGATATAAAACCGCGTGTCTTACAATCCACCCTCATGATTATAAAATCATAGAATTACATTTTTCCCTAGTATTATATTAAAACTCATGATCAGATCAAAGCTCGGAATCAGAGATAGGGAAATATTATACCCACTCTAAACTTGATTATCAGTTATACGAGTATTTTTTTTCTTCAAAATATTTGGATTGGAATAGATGACACAATACCACAATAGTGCAGCAACATACATGCAACAAATTTTACAAATACTGTTGATTTTATTTTTATAATACTGAAGTAAACTTGCCAACTGTACCGAAATCAGTCATTTTTGAATATTTAAATTTAAATCTATAAAGTATTTTAGTTTAGTCGTCGCAGGTTTAAGATAAAATCAGGTTTTGATCAAAAAAACCTTGGCTTTTGATGAAGAACCGGAACAAGACAAAATTACTACTTAACCTCGTCATTAACATAAAAAAGTCCTTTATTTTTATTAAAACCTGAACTTGTTTATAATAAAATTTCAGCTTAGCAACTTAATCAGGGCAGTGTACTGGTGGTACTCAGATATAGCACATCTTCGTGCGATTTGCTTGAAGAGTCAGAGCCATTACACTAGAGCCTGAAGGAGGAGACGACCTGCACTCGATGAGATAGCCAGACTCTACGGATCATACCCAGCGACTACAAAGGCGTTACAAATTGCTATATCTAACGCCAGCTCTCAATCTTGGAAAGAACTCCTAAAAGGACTCAACGAAGATCTCTGGGGGCGACCGTACAAGATGTTCCTGGGAAGACTCTGTACCTGATCGCCCCACTTGATGGACGGTAACAGTCCTGGCTCGCTTTTCACCTCTAGATATACTGATGTATATGGATGCGAGGGTGTACAACTGAATATGCATTGTCCGTCTGATAGATAGTAAGCCAGATAAAGTGATCAAGTCTATAAAACGGCTTGAGCGAGAGAACGCTTTGGCGACGCTTAAAGAGGAGCGCTATACACGCAAACGCGTTTACGCCAGTCTTTGAAGCCTGGATGCAGCGATCAGTAGAAAATCTCCCTAGAGACTTACACAGATAATTACCGGGCACGTGTGATTCGGTGTTTATCTGTGTAAAATTTGACTCGAGTCCACGGCGAACTACTTCCACTGCAGTGGGTGGGACCAGGACGCGGAGTCCTCCCATACGCTTGCGGTATGCCTAGCATGAGGATGGGAGCGGCGATCTTGGCGAGCCAGACTGTCCGGAATCTGTCCTTGCCAACAGTCGTGTCGGCGATGCTGAGCAGGTATTCAGCGTCGAGGATCGTAGCAACCTTCTGTGACTCATAATTGTCCAGAGTGATGCTGTCGAGCGAGATCTGAGGAGGACAGATCCCAACCAGAGACGATGCCGTCAAGTTGTTTGTCACGGCACTCCTCTTGAAGATGGTGTTCAACTACCAGAAAAGATTACTCTGGGGTGGCAGGCGTTTAGGGCGGGGACTGAGAATGCCCAGTCATGTAACACCCGAGGAGACCAATAGATCAAAGTGGTCCCGAGACATCGTAATAACACTGCAGAGGTGCTGGGGGTAGTAAGTACTGCCCCAGGACGTCCTGGGACCCCCATATACGCTGATGACCACTGTGGGGTTTTAGCCGGTGGGAGTTCCGCATACACATTTAGTTGCCCCCGCAACCAAAGCTATCCATTAGGATTTCGTCATAAAAAAAAGTTTAGGTTAGATTATCTTATCGTTTTATTAAAGAAATAGCAACCAACATTGAATTTATTATAAAACTAAATCAGTCTAGGTTTATAATTAAAAAAAAAACTGTACTTTTTCAAGTTCGTGATAAATTAATGTAGCAATTTTTTCATCTTCTGGTTTTAGATCGACGGGATTTAAAATATATAAAGATAGAAGACGACAATATTGTATACTTAATGTCACAAGGGAATGAAACGAATGAAAACAGTTTTTTGAATATAGCAGTGAAGAAAATTGTAGCGTTAAATTACTTATACTTGAGTATTATCATCGTAAAAAAACGCTTAATAGCTGGAACTAATAATTTAAAACCGTTTCACCATCGTCAGCTGCGGCTGATTTTAATTGAAACACCGATCGGAAATTAGGTGTCATGATGCCCCCGGCGTGTACAAATTGCAATGCTTCTTATGCAATTATAAAACTAAATTGTACCTTTCAATACATTTACATATTTTAAAATATACGTAAAGATTAATTCATGCATTTTAATATCTATGTATAATTAAAAAAGAGCGTTTCTTACATTTTTTATAAAAAATGTAATTCTAAAGGGATAAATATATGCTGAAGCGTTTCCATGATTCCCTCAAAAACTACTCGATGAGTTTTCTTTTTTTAGTACAGTAGTAGTTAATGATCCCGGGCAACATATTAATGGCTACTCTATCAGTCGTAAGTGGGATTACAACGTAGTGCTCTTAAATCGTTTAAGTTTTTTGAGGGTTTTGACGCGTAGGAAAAACCCGATAAATCTTAAGCTTACACTGAAGAATTTTTAACAACGCCATTTATTCAAAATTTATTAAACAAATAACGAATTTAATGTTTTACTTTAGATATTTATAACATAAAAGGTATCTTTAAATACCTTCTAAATTTATTAATAAAACTTGATAGTAATGTTTAAAATATATATAATCATATTATAGTATATTGATTTACAGATAGAGAGATAAAAGGATGTATAAATTCATATGTAATTTTAGGTGTATTAGGTACCCAAAAGTTTTTAAACTTTTAAATTTGAAAAATAATTTAAGCAATTAAAAAATATCGAAATTCCAATAATGTGCGCCCTAATTTATGCGTGGCAATTTTCAATGAATTTGTGACGACCTTGACCGTGTAACCGCTTATAACCGTTGTATAGATGAACAGTTTTCTGAGGTGAACAGAATTACTATATTATAAAGTCGTTAAAAATATCATAGATATCATAGATAGAGATGGTATTTGTGAAAATTTTAGATAAATAACATAACATAACATAAATAATTAGGAGTACCCTTAACCCACGAGCATGTATGCGTAGGTATATGGATGTGAAGGAGGCGAGAGAGGTGTGTCAGGATCGTGCCAAATGGAAGTGTGTAGTCTCTGCCTACCCCTCTGGGTGACAGGCGTGAGTGTAAATATTGTTGTTGTTTTAATTTTATTTTTATTCTAATTTTATTTTTCTTTTTAAATGTAAGTATAAATATATAGTTAATACATTCCAGTAATTATACTCGTATAAAACTTGGCTTGTTTGTTGAAAGTTTTTTTATTTTTTTATGTTTATAGATTTTAAGCAACAAGCAGTTCTTTTATTGCTGTTTTGTGTAATATGTTATTACCATTGAGTCATATGTACTACGTACTAGAGAGGCTATTACAAACAAAAAATGTGCACTCCGCACATGCGCGGGAAACAGCTGCTTGTTGCGTTCTTAGCATTGCGTCTCTGCGATGGTTGTTTGGCGTGTCGCTAATCTCAATGGCGCTTTCTTGGTTTGACTCACACCTAAGTAGCTTTGTCTAAGTCAGGTCCCTTCATATCTGTAAATTTCCCACACTTGAATGATTCAAGGCATCTTGTCAGTGGATGAGACAAACATGAAAGAAAAATGCATTACTCAACGTCAGTTTCACAAGCCTTTTCTGATGGCAAATTATTATTATTTTGGCCATATCTGTCGCTATATTGGTTGGTGGAGCATATGTATCGAACTCATGCTGATGATAACTGGAGGGAGGAGACTCTCAATGCTGTGGCCGAATGCTGCTCAATATGAGACCCCATTCTCTTGAGGTGAGCAATAGACTCATGACACGCTCTGCGGCTAGAAGCCGCACTTATCATGCAATAATTGATGATGCTTTACACAGACATCACACCTTTAGTAGGTATCGGGGGTCTGGCATATTATGCATGACGTTTACACGCATTGATTAACATGCACGACTTCGGTCGATGTTTTAACTACCAAGGTGTCAAGCCCATTTTTAATGGTTCGCCAGTTATTTAGCTGTGGAATACGGTCCATTTCCGAACTTAACGTTCCTCTTCAGGGAGAGCGCGCTGGTTGATTGGCGCTCATCGCACACGGCGTGCGTGCGTGCATGCGTGCGTGCGTGCGTGCGTGCGTGCGTGCTTGCATGCGTACTGCGTGCGTGCGTGCGTGCGTGCTGTGTGTGTGTGTGTGTGTGTGTGTGTGTGTGTGTGTGTGTGTGTGTGTGTGTGTGTGTGTGTGTGTGTATGTGTGTGTGTGTGTGCGTGTGTGTGTGTTTCCTCTACATTTTTTAATGTGGAAGAATGAAGCCCTTGTATCGAATGTTTTTATGTAAATATTACGAGCCTTTTCCAAGCGGGAAAGAATTAATTAATTAGGAATTGACTTATGTGAATCTGATACAAGTGGAATAGGGACGATTCTTAACCTTTTTGAACCTTTTGCTTAAAATAATTATAGGTCACTAACGGCTTTAGATTACTCCTAGTAAGTATTTATTCTTCTAAGATACACCCAAAGAAGTAAGTTACTAAACAAATACAACGTAAATAAGGGTCCTAACTAAGACGATCGCGCCATAAATATGACAAACGGCCTTATAACTAAACCTTCTAAGATCCTTATTTTGTTATAATGGTCGCGTAAATTTATTTATTTTATATTTTAAACAACGGGACTATTTTCATAATAGAGGGGCTCTCCCGTTACAATTCTTTTTTTCAACAAAAAAACCATCTTTGACACAAACAAACTTTCTCAATAAAAATAAAACATTTAGGCTTCTACTACATTAACCTTAATTATACTATGGTTTTATGTATGGTCTTCCCAGACAGTAGATAAAAGTCAGCTAATTTAAATTAATAATAGTGATTTCCTTGTGGTGCGATGACCTTGTGTTTTGCGATTTGATGTACTCCGATTAAGGTAACAATTTTAAAGTTTCGGATTACAAATTAAGGAAAACGTAGTAATTTGTACCTGTATAAATCTTGTATGAAATTTATGTTCTGGCTCACAGTTTGCTACAAGTAAGTCTCAACCTGAACGAACAAGGCAATCGCAAATAAAATCCAAACCGCACACTTTGGCCGCTTGCATGAGTGATTTTATTCAATATAGATTATTGCGTAATACTTATTGAGTCATTTTTTTATTTATCACAATTTAATTTATGGAATGAATTTTAATAGAACCAAAATGGTGGCGATAACCTCATTCCCAGGGGTTATTTTCATTTATGTTTTGTTGGATATAATAATAACCAATTTTTGTACAATTTTTCTTTAATACAATATTTAAACTTCTTAAATGACAAATTTTGTACATTTTCTGAATTGAATCACAATTATGTTGATATACTGAATCATAATTCACTGAATCATAGTCCATTAAATCATAATTATGTTGACAGACAGAACACTCTCACTCGCACATGTTTCCAGCAGATTATTTAAGGCCACAACACAACTCTAAACGATCATTTCAAGAATTGAAAAGCTCTTAAAAAACATAATCTTAAGGTCTGTTATTAACTTCAGATTAAAATCTACGCTTACAGCTTTGATTCCTGAGTAGAAGCAAATATTTAACAAACGATAAAATTAAATAGAATTCTACTAAACCCTAATTTGGTCACCATAACATGACTAACTAAAACTGTCAGACTGAAACTTTATAACGGCCATGATTGGGTTGTGATGCCGTAATCGCCTCGCTTAATAGAATAATGTGCAATATAGTATTAAAGCTCCCACTCCAACTTGATACCTTTGTCCTCAATAAGTACGGTGTCACATATTGTTAAGAAAGAAGCCTTTTAGAATATATCGGTTGTAATGAGAATTTTTTTAGCTATTAAATTATTCTGTGTAAAAATATTAGTTTGAAACTTTTAATAAGAGTTCAGATCAGACGCTCGTCTTAAAATTTGTTAAAGAAAATAATAGTACATAGCCAAACTGCGTTCAATTTCGTCCAGACGAAATGAAATGGTTAATTGACATTTCGAAAGCCGATTTATCCCTTTTTCGACGATAAAGTAGCATCATGTCATGAACCCTAGATGTCTGAAACGTTAAAATAATATATTGGAGACATTTGAAAACCGCCATCACGAACTGGGGCAGAAAACACTCTCAAAACACTTTCAATAATGGGAGGACGAATCATCCACGTGACGTATGAAGGCTGCTATTTTAATTTTTACTTTTAATGATACTATTAATCTACTAATAGGTAGCATTCATATTTTTAGATAAATTTAGTTATTTGTGACCATATTTTGTGACATTTTCCATAACCTACAAGAGATATAGGTAATCTTAAAGAGCGATTGAGAAAAAAAATTATTCGAGCGTGAGAAAAATTATGTGTGTATTTTATGGTATCAATCAATAAACCCAAAATATTAAATAGCGACAATAAACATTATGTCGCGAAATCTTACCTAATTTTAAGGATTAAGTAAATAAAAGAATAAATTAAAATCTATATTTAATCTATATTTGCATCTTTAAAAATACAGTCGGGGGTTGCAATTTTAAAACACTTTTTCGGGAACAAAATAACATAGAATCAAACACAAAATAACGAATTATAGATTTTTGAACAGATATTTCAAAGATATTTTATGAACGCGTTTATCACAAAACAAATGTCTTTTAACTTTCACCAACATCCATTTGAAATAGTCTCTGAAAAAACGTTTGTTACAAACAGACACAGTTACAAATACTCAGGTGATTTCGAAATACTCCAATATGCTGATTTTGTCATGATTCAGTAATAATGTGAGAAAACTATAATTAGTTAATAAAGTTTTTGATTTCATTTCTAATCACAGCTACAAACGCTCCGTTGTATAAATCGTTGTCATTGTCTTCAGCCGCATTTTCCAATTCTTCTTTGAAGCTTGTGCTACTTTCTTTACTTGCCTTAATGACTAAGATGCTACAATTAGGCCAATTTGAAAAAGCAATGTTTATTATAAGATTTTTAACGTACTTGCCGAGCACAGACGAGTAGGCACGAGTAGGAGCATGTAAACGCCTTGTTCGAGTGTTCCCGCTAATCGGCACGAGTTCTCCACTTGCTGTCGGTTTTTTGGCACAAGTAATAGGACTACTCCTGTGTATTCGTATTGGTGTTTACATACTCGTCATTATTCGCTTCGCCTGACCCGTCTTCTTTTAAACTTTATTTTCTTATAAAATAATTTGAATATATTAATAATAATAAAAAAACATTATTAATATTTTTATACCTATCTACTGTGATGGATTGCAGTAAAGATTACATTATTTTATAGAACTTTATCAAGTAAAATCGGTGATATGGGTCCTAGAAATCCATTAAAAAATATATTAATGAAAATAATATTTCACCATCATTATTACAGCGCTTCACAAGTCCACTGCTGAACATCCGCCAAGGAATACCATAAAACACTATACTCAGACGTCTGCAACGATCGACTTCTTTGCATGTCTTACCAGGTCGACGTTCCATCTTGTGGGGGGCCTCCATACCCCCCCCCCCAGAAATATTTGTGTGTCTATAAATATCAAGTAGACAAAGTCGTGGCAACGAGACGTACGTCATCCATGTTTAAAAGTTCTACATTGAATGAATACAGACGAATATGTAAACGCGTCGAAGTCGTGCACAAATAACTCGGCGAGATCCTCGGCGAATTGCTCGTGCCGATAATATAAACGTGCCATTAGTTGATACTCGATAGAGTTTTTGTGTAAGTCCTAAAGGGTCATAACGCATCTGTGATCTTAATTGCTTAAATTTGGTTGCAGATGTATGTAAGCTGCTCGTTGATCTATGACTGCCTCGTTGGTCTAGTGGTTGTACTAGTAGTGCGACTGCTGATCGTGAGGTCCTGGGTTCGAATCCCGGATCGGACCAAAAAATCAATTATTGAGTTTTTCTGCCAACTTGCTGACTCCGGGCAGCTACTGAGAGCTGCCCGGAGTCAGCAAGTTGGCGGTGTATCACCCCCGTGCCTCGGAAAGCACGTAAAGCCGTTGGTCCTGTACCTGATCTCTCTCCCGGTCGTGTCGGTTTACCGTCCCATCGGATTACGAGAGTGAGGGAATAGAGAGTGCACCTTTACTTGCGCATATATTTGGGCACTATAATACTGTCCTGCGCCGATGGTTAGCCTCCGTTGAGGCTGGCCGCCGTGGCCGAAATTCGGTCTGGACGACATTATTATTATTTATTTATTATTATGTAAGCTGCAATGGCCACTTACCATCATGTGTTGGAATTATTATTACTATTGTATTTCACTGGCTTCAAAATATCATATTATAGTGTATTTTAAAAATATATTTTCGTCTTATATTATTATTTTTATTTATTTATTATTATGTAAGCTGCAATAGCACTTACCATGATGTTTTGGAATTTTTATTAATATTGTATTTCAATGGGTTCAAAATATCATATTATATTGTATTTTAAAAATATATTTTCGCCTTATATTATTATTATTATTTATTTATTATTATGTAAGCTGCAATAGCCACTTACCATGATGTGTTGGAATTATTATTACTATTGTATTTCACTGGCTTCAAAATATCATATTACATTGTATTTTAAAAATATATGTTCGTCTTATATTATTATTTTTCATCCTTATATTATTTAAAAAATTTTAAAATTATGTCGCACATCTTTATTAATATTTCAAATTCTTTATGCAGGTCTGAACCTGAGTGAATTGTGTTTCTTTATTAGTCATGTTTTCTTATATTCAATATATTTTGCGTTAGTAATTTATCAAAATCCCTTGAAGAGACAAAAGAAAAATTCCGAAATGTCCAGCTCACACTCTCCCATCGGCGGACGAGGACAGGTTGTAAGTGAATGCATGCCCTAGTTGTGATTACCGTATTAGAATGTTTAGTTAAATAAATGTTGTTTGTAAAGTAAAAATCATTGGGATGCAAATTCTACTCCATGATAATACGAGTTTGCACAATCGTTAATATGCCCCAAGGTAGGTAATGCGCCAAGGCGCGCCATTTTACTTCGCCCGTCCCGGTGATTTATTCGATGTTGGATAATGCAGACATGCCTGTTCATTTATAATTTTATACGAATATCTTCAAGACGTTATGTTCATTAAATAGAGTTCGAAGTATTTCAGTTTAGAAATTTCTAAATAAATTCCTGTTATTAATGGCTTTTAATGTTCTAATTAGGCAAGGAAAATGTAGATGTATAATTTTTAATAAATAAAATGAATAAATAATAATGAGATAATCCCACCCTAGGTAACAGCAGCAGCGCTTCAAATAAGATCGTAGGCGTCTTCAGTACAGCTTCTATGTTCTATGTTGCACTTTGGCATGATGCCACCGCGTAACCTGTGCTACAACGTTCGTATTTCAAGCATTGTTCTGTGTAACAATTTAAGATTTATGTATACTATAAATGTCTGGTTGGTTTTGAAAAGAAAATATTAAATTGTGAAACCAAATTAATCCTACCTTTGCGAAGCTAATCGATGATTATATAAACGTATTTAAAACACTATAAAGATTTTAAAATATTATTTTTGTCAAGCATGCAGTAACTCTTTAATGAATATATACTCTTTACTGCAACAGCCTAATTAGGAACAAAAGTGAACAAACTTAAATTTAATTCCTTGATATACTTAATCTCATAATGATTTCTTAAATTAATATTCAAAAACTGAAGGTAGCCGGGCTAACAATGACATTGGGACGTCAAACATCTCAGTCCCCCCCGTGACCATGGGTGTTGTAAAGCACCCGAAACGTCGGGATAATAATAAAAATAAATTAAAGTAATTAAACGCGATAAAATCCGTAAATAATAGTTTTATTCAATACTTAATCTCGAAAGATAAATTTGAAATTTCATCGTAAAAATCAAGGGTTTCGTGTAAACGGGCAAATGAAATCTTTCTGAAATTCTCGTAGACAAAATTGTTGTTTCTTTGCAAAATTTTCCAATTTTTAGCTTCTAAATTGTTGTTTATTAGTATGAATTTTTCATGTTAAAAATTGTATTACCTATCAGAAATGGAAATATAATATATTTATTAAATAAATGTAAGATATTTGTAACATTTTGTTTTTGTTATTTATATTTTTATATATACTTAAAAGATAAAACCAATGCTAAAAAACACATACCGAATCTTTAGGAAGCGAAATAAAAAAATCCTTCTTATATCTATTTTAAAAACAAAACTTTAATTTATAGAAATATATTTTTACTCATAAAAAAGTTGAAGGCTTTCATTACTGTTCATTACTTTACATAAACTTCGTACTTTACTTACTCCTCATAGGAGGTTTGAGTACATTAATATAAATGCAATAATGACCTTTTGAGTTCGCGGACCGCAAACTCAAAAGGTCGTGGGTTCGAAGCCGCCATTCGACTGCTATCATGAGCCACTCCTAAAACAAGCATTTTAACAATGATTTCTAATAATTACGCGAACACTACACATTGAATAAAACTACTTTTACATGTTTAATCAAATTAAATGCTATAAAATCCGTTTTTTAAACGTGGTAGAGCCATGCTGCAATTATATTAGTAGCATAGCTGTAGCACGAATGGGTCGCTTGACCTGTGAAGGGCCACGCTCTCACAGAATACCGGTGTAAAATAGTAGGTTAATGCTGCTGTGTTTCCTATGATGAGTGTAGAGCCGGAGAGCCTTTTTACTGGAAACGAGGCATTCCGTTTTAGTCCTCACGGGTGACAACGCATCTGCATTTTGATTCGTAATCGACGATAGATGTAGATGTGTATAGGCCACAGTAACCAATTACCTTCAGATGGACTGTGTGCTCGTTTCTCTCCCTTTCCTATAAAAAAATGATTTTAATATCTGACGTTTCTTTGGGTGCTTTCCAGCACCTATTGTCACGAGGGACTGACGTGATTGAAGTCCCAATGTCAGAGTTAACCTGAAGTACCTTCACCTTTTTAATTATTACAGCCTCCAATTTCAATAGAAAAGGAGGCTGGGTACTACCACCTGCTTGGGAGACCACCCAAACGTATATTAAAATCAAGAAAAATAAACGCGATAAAAACCATAAAAGAAATTTTATTCAACAAGCAATTAAACTTACCAGGGGTGGTTAAAGGGAATGTCAGTAATGTTTAATAGTATTACTTGTATAATGATTTCTTAAATTTACGCGAACACTACACATTCAATAAAACTAAATTTACGGATTTTATCGCGTTTATTTCATTACTTTTACTTATTTTTAATTCCCGACGTTTCGGGTGCTGTAAATTTAGTTTTATTCAGTATTACTTGTATTTAAAAAAAAGTATAAATAAGTATTCCAACCTTCAGCTCAGTCAAGATGTCAACAAGTGTTGCAAAAATTGATTAAAAATGTTTAACTGAAAAATGAAAGAAAGTTATATAAAGCTTGAAATAATAAATGCTTCATATGATTTTATTTTACTCTATAACGGGTAATTTTTCTTTTACAAATATTTATAAAGATATCATGTTATTACATTTAACAAAAAGAAACTTATTACTACTAATTATAGCGACATAGGATAAACAAAAACATTATCTAACGTTATGAATTCTACAATAACGTATAACTAAAACGAAGAAATAGCTAATGTGGATTTAATCAACTTTACATTGATAAGAAGGCAACATGATAAAATAAACAGTACTGACGATAATAAGTAGAAGAATATAAAGGAAAGCAGAATAGGTGCAGCCAGAATTAACAGGCATGGATGAAATCTGTACGATGCTTGTAAACAAAAGGTCGAGGCAAAAAGTTCCTATAAATAGGCCGGGTCACATCATAAACTTCGTAATAACAAAGAGCTTTTATTTCATGTCGATATGCGTGATTTTACAACTTTCTTCAATGTCGGGTTTTACACACCACACACATTTATGTATATACTCGTATATATATATTCTCTTATATTTTCTTACATTCTTAAATTTATTACTGTAACTGCGGCTTAGCAAAAACCATAAAATAGTTATTGCTTCTGATAGATCGTGGTATAACCACTGTATATTTCAGATGTTAAAGAAAAGTAAGAGGATGGCCAAAAGGAATGCGTAGGTATTCCCACTATCCCGTATCATCCCGTGGGTGTCGTAGGAGGGGATAGGGGGAAACTGAAACAGGAGATAGACAGCAGAACTTATTTTACAACAACTTACAATAATAGAAAAATACTGCACAGAATGTTTGCTTTGCCTCAGCAGCTAATCCAGGTCTACTTTATTATTTACGATTCTGTTACATAAATCACTAGAGATTTCCTTTACACCGATATATCTAAATCTCATAGGTAAAGTAGTGAGAATTGTTTATATAGCTATTTTGGTATGATATTAGATACATTTTAAATTTACATATAATACGACAATACAATCACTTGACTCAATATTTATAGCTTTGGTTTTAATAAAAAAAGCTTTTATGCATAAAAATTTAAAATTGTATACATTATATCTTGATACTGGTACAACCTAATAAAATTTACTGCTGAACATCGGACCCTCTCCATAGCTTTTCTCATATGGTATTAACAATAGATGCCGCGCTTGGCAGGCAACCGTAGCTTTTTATTTTTAGTTGTAATTATCAAGACGCCGCTGCTCATTCCCTAATTTATTTCCTTCTGTCGCCTGTTACAGCACCCACTGGATGATACAGGGTAGTGGATATTCTAACACTGTCACTGCACGGTCAAAATCATATCCCAGAATATTACATTTTTTAAGAAATATTAAAGTATACTAACCACTTAAATGTCTAATGAAATATTGAATATCTTCTAAGCACATGAAAAATATACATAACTTCTAAGGGGTTATAATATTAAGAATGGCTGATTGTATTCTTTCGTGAATACATCATTCCAGTTAGTTAAATTTGGAGTTTTAAGAATTTAAAAATAAAAGACAAACTCTAATAGTGTAAGTTAATAATATTAAAGACTTAACTCATCTTCTTCTTTGTTTAAATTGAAATAGCTGAACAAAATTATAACAAAGTATATAATGAAAAAAATATTATTTGCTTTATAACCAATTTCATCGCTTCGTAGATTAAATAAACTAAAATATTTCATTTCATTTTTCCGAGAATGACCTGTAAAAAGACTTTAAGGGTGCCCGAGAACTCAACTCTGCATGAAGCCCATACGATGCGACAAATGTCAAATAGAAAGGCCACTGCTGTAAGGTCATCATTTGTTACTTGAAAGCCAAACCGAAGCAACGAAAAACATTCGTTCAGCCATCGCTTAAAGCATCTATGTGCATACTTTTCAAAACATTTTAAGCTGCTTCATATTAATAAAAATCGTACTCTTGTGACCTTTTAAGATATAATTTAATTTTTAGACTTTTAAGAAATAGTTCTATAAGCTCTAGTAAAAATTATTCTTAATATATGATTTTAATTATAATTAAATGGTTTTTAATTACATTAAAAAAACAACAAATGATTGGTAAAGCAAAATCTCATTAGTGCTAAATTTAATAATATTATTATGCAAGACATAATTGTATAATATCCACTTACATCAAGAATATTATGAGACAACAAATTAGGAGACCCTTGAAATAATAATATCATTTTATGTCTGAAATTTCTTTAGAAGTATCTTTAGCAGAAAGAATTTAGTGGAAAGGAACCACATTATTTCAAACAATTTAAAACAACTGAAAAGAACAAGAGTTCATAATTTATTATTTGTTATACCACATAAATAAGTACATGATTAACTGTTAATTTTAAGGAGTCTTATTAGAATCTTATTTGAAGGCAATGTTTGTATAAATATTAAGCTACTTTGCATTTGAATAAACAAAAAATTGTTTATTTTCTCGGCAAAAGAAACTGAAATTTAATAATCAAACAAAGCTCCTTTCATCTGACAAATAGCAGCGAAACTTCGGATTGTTTTGTACGTATTATTTGCCTTTCACATTCTATTTGTCCATACCTTTATCTATCCTTAAGCTCATAACAAAACTCATCTTTACTCAATACTACTAACATTAGATAGTTTTGAGATGTCTATCTCCCTCTGCAATTTTAATCACTTTTTCTTTATAATATTATACCGCTTATGCGATAGAAGATTGCACGTTTGGACTTTTCAACTATTTGTTAAATCGGACAATTGAAGAAGATTATGAGTGACTTATTACTTTCGACTACGTTTTAATTTTAAATTAAAATGAATCTTTTTTTATATAGAAGAGGGGGCAAACGAGCATGCGGCTCACCTAATGTTAAGTGACTACCGTCGCCCATGATCAACCGCACACCAAGGACATTGCAGGTGCGTTGCCGGCACTTTAGAAAGGAGTAAGTTCTTTTCTTGAAGGTACCCAGGTCGTATCGGTCCGAAAAAATCTCCGGTGGTAAATTATTCAACAGAGAAGTCGTACGCGGAATAAAACTCCTTGTGAAACGTACAGTGGTGGACCGCCAAGCATCCAGATGGTGTGGATGGTATAGGGACGTTTGCCGCGTAGTGCGTTCACGAAATTTGGCGGCTGGGATTAATCCGAACAATTCCTCAGACCACTCCCCATGGTACAAGCGAAAGAAAATGCAAAGAGATGCAACATCTCTTCGCAGCGCCGGTGAATCGAGCCAATCGGAAAGCACTCGGTCGTCGACGATTCTGTCAAGTGGAAGGAGCTGGTACTGGGGAGCTCCAGCCCAGAGATGGAAACAGTATTCCATGTGCGGCTGAACCTGCGCCTTGTAAAGTTGCAGGTGGTGTGCCGGCATGAAATACTGTCCCGCTCTGCTGAACACGCCAAGCTTTTTAGAGGCCAATTTGGCCTTCTCTTCCGAGTGACCAAGAAACTGCACGTCACTCGAAATGTCGACGCCGAGGATTCCGATACTGGCTGAGGCAACAAGGGGTGTGCCTAGAAACTGAGGAGATACGACAAAGGGGTTCTTTTTAGCGGTTAACGCGCAAACTTGTGTATTCTGAGGGTTAAACTGGACTAGATTTAGTCGCCCCCAATCCGAGACTGTTCAGCTAAGACTCGACTTCAGACACAAGTTTGTCCCGGTACTCGGAGACGTTTTTCCGAGAAATATTGGCACGGCCGGTGTACAGAGCATCACCAGTGCTGTCATCTGCATAGCAATGAATGTTACGGGTTTGCAACATAACATTGATATGCAGAAGAAACAGCGTAGGCGATAGCACGCAGCCGTGTGGAACACCAGCATTAATAGGCTTGTAATCGGAGCTTGCACCGTCTACAACGACCTTGATGCTCCTGCAAGAAAGCTGGTGATCCAATTGCACAATTTCTCGGGAATCCCATAGGAAGGGAGCTTCGAAAGAAGCGCTTTGTGCCAAACCCTATCGAAGGCCTTCGCAATGTCCAAACTAACGGCCAATGCCTCCCCCTTGGACTCTACTGCCTCCGCCCACCTATGAGTTAAGTAGACCAGAAGGTCACCAGCTGATCGACCACGACGAAAACCGTATTGGCCATCACTAATCAGCTGTTAATCGTCAAGGTACCTTATGAGCTGGCAGTTGACAATGGACTCCATTGTTTTGGAGAACAAGGAGGTGATGGCAATAGGTCGGTAGTTGGACGGGTCTGAGCGGTCGCCTTTTTTAGGGATCGGGTGGACGAAAGCCGTCTTCCATGATTTTGGGACTACGCCTAGGGAGTAGGAGTATCGGAAAAGACTCGTTAAGACCGGTGCCAACTCTCTGTGCCTCCTTCCCTCCCTGTGCAGAGATGGAAGAGATGGCTGACAGAAATTCTCCTGGACAGCCTTGGCGAGAGACCTAAATGCACGGGTTCTAGAAGGAAGGCGAACTAGTTTCTCGCCTATTCTGCCTATGTGCTCTGACTTTGCCTTGGCAATGACTCTTTTGATTTTGGGACTACGCCTTTTTTGGGACCTTTGGGACCTAGAGGCGGAATTATACTTCTTTTTTAGAGCGCTGGTATTTACATCCCGGGACGTTGATGCGTCAGCCCAGGCTTGGTAGTACTCCTGCTTATAGCATGACGCTATTTTGCAGAAGCGATCAAACCGTGGCTGAGATTTGCCTCCGATGGGCACCACAGAGGAAGGAATAAAAAGTTCCATACCCTGAAGTACCACATCAGCGACAGAATCCGTAATAACGTTGGGATCGTCCGGCGAGAAGCAAACTAAAGAATCTTTTGATAATAAATACATGTTCAGTGATATAAGTGGAGTAAGTGACGGCTCGGTAGCTAAATCTTTGGCTGCGGTACTGTGATATCACATATACAAATCCCCCTCGGAAGTGTTTGTATAGTCTACTCACAAATTTTTTGAGTCTAAGAATTTATTTGTCCATGTGCAATTTAAATATTTTGAACGCCTCCATAATAAAGAAGACGGCACTCGTGTGTGATAACAATTTCTTTTTTTTAATAAGTTAATCTGGCATAAGACAGAGAGAGCGTTTTTTTTTTTGATGTAGTGCATACCTAATTAAAGTTTTTCATATCCTTTTTCCATCCAGATCCGTCATTGACACACTGCTATTGGGCAAATTAAAACAAGAAGATTTGGTTCGTTTGCATCATAATTCATATGTAACTTAAAAATACAAACCTATCGTTTAGGTACCTACTCCAGATTTTGTTTCCGCATCTTTACTATATATAGTTCAACTAGAGGATACCTCATCAAGTTGCTGTTCATGACAACACATTATAATATATATTTTTGGTAGACAAAACGTTCTAAATTTGAAACAATATTATGACTACTTTATAAACTAGATATTGATGTTTTATCTCAAGAAACTCTAGTATCTTGCTTAACAAAAGACATATATTAAGGATATATTTATTTATTATTCTTTTTACGCTGTTTTTCCCCGTTTACTTTCTTTTTTCTGTTCACTCGGTACTTTATTATAGTTTTTGACACTCGTTCTTACGCACACTAAGCAAAGAGGCGATGTGCACCTTCAATACAAGCCATTCTAACTGCCATGGTTTGATAAAAATACGTTTTAAAACTTTAGTAAAGCTAAAATACCTTTCTTTTTAGAATAAGGTTATAATCGAGCACACAATCCAACTAATGATAAATGGATGCATGGTTGAGAATAGATGTAGATGATAGATCTATGATAAGCGAGATAGATCTATCCTCGATTCGGGATGAAAATGCAGGCGCGTAATCACCCTTGAGGACTAAGATGGAACGCCTCCTTTGTAGGAAACAAAGCAGTGTTACGAGTATTCTGCTGTTTCACGCTGGTTTTCTGAAATAGTGTGGTCCTACCTCAGTCGAACAGAACCAATCGTGCCGTAGCCAAATTTAGCAGCAGCTTGGCTATGCCACGTAAAAGATATATATTATTATTGATTTTATACGCGGTAGAGCCATGCTACAGTTATATAAGTAGAAGAGTTGTAGCACAAATGGGTCGGCTCGACCGGGGAAGGACCACGCTCTAACAGAATACCAGCGTAATATAGTAGCTTAATGCTGCTGTGTTTCGTATGGTGAGTGTAGAGAACCGGAAACTTTTTTACTGGAAACGAGGCATTCCATCTTAGTCCTCACGGGTGACAACGCATCTGCATTTTGATTCGTAATCGAGGATACATGTAAGTGTCTATGGACCACAGCAACCACTTACCATCAGGTGGACTGTGTGCTCGTTTGTCACCCTATCCTATTAAAAAAATTTAATTAAAAAAACACTAATACCGCTTCATTATTTCTGTCTTCCCGATGATAGCCTATATTTTCCTGTACAGTTAGAAACAAATGTTGAAAAACCACTACGCTGTTCAAAAGCTCCATTCATCATCATCATCATCATTACAGCCCTTTACAAGTCCACTGCTGAACATAGGCCTCCCCCAAGCAATGCCACAAAGCACGGTCCTGAGCCACCTGCATCCATCGACTTCCTGCATATCTTACCAGGTCGTCACTCCATCTAGTGGGGGGTCGCTCTACACTTTCTTCCCCATCGGTTATCGGTTCTTTGAGCTATATGGCCGGCCCATTGCCACTTCAGCTTACTAATCCGTTGGGCTATGTCGGTCACTCTGGTTTTACTGCGGATATCCTCATTTCTGAGTCTATCACGCAGAGAAACTCCGAGTATAGCCCTCTCCATAGCTCGCTGAGCGACCTTGAGCGTCCTCATACGGCCAGCAGTGAAGGACCATGTCTCAGATCCGTAAGTCATCACTGGCAACACGCACCGGTTATACACTTTAGTTTCCAGAGATTGAGGTATACCTGAAGAGAAGATGTGTCGTAATTTCCCGAACGCTGCACAGCCAAGTTGAATCCGTTGATTGACCTCTCGGTCGAAGTTGGACTTACTTAGTCGGACTATTTGTCCCAGGTAAACGTACTCCTCAACAACTTCGAGCATAATGCTCCCAACAACTACCGGCATAGGTGTGACATGGACATTAAACATGATCTTTGTTTTGTCCATGTTCATCTTAAGACCTATCCGTTGGGAGACACCATTGAGGTCATTAAACATAGTGCTAAGGTCCTCCAGCGATTCTGCCATAAGGACTATATCGTCGGCGAATCGAAGGTGAGGCGCCATTGAGGTTAATACCGTATCCTTTCCAGTCCAGTAGCTTGAAAACGTCTTCCAGTGCAGCGGTGAAGAGTTTCGGGAAAATAACGTCACCCTGTCTTACACATCTCTGCAGTTGGATAGGTTTCGAGCTCTGGTTCTGTACTCGGATAGCCATCGTAGCCCTACTGTACAAACACTTCAGCACTTCGATATACCGACAGTCAACTTGGCACCGCTGAAGGGACTGTAGCACCGCCCAAATTTCGACAGAATCAAAGGCTTTCTCATTGTCCACATACGCCAGGCAAAGTGGCAGATTGTACTCTTCGGTCTTCTGTTCAATCTGCCGCAGAGTATGTATGTGGTCTATGGTACTGAATCCGTCTGTGTGCGAGACGATTCGTAATGACTCTCGAAAACAGCACGTAGACGCGGCTCAGAAGGGAAATCGGTCTGTAGTTCTTCAAGAGTGCGTTGTCGCCTTTCTTAAAGAACAAGACCACCGCACTTCTGCTCCACGCCTCTGGAGTAGTGCCACCATGTAGGACGGAGTTGAAGAGCTTCGGAAGGACTTCAAGTACCGGTGTTCCACCCGCTTTCAGAAGCTACGCTGTAATTCCGTCCTCGCCTGGGGCCCTGCCGTTTTTAAGGTGCTGGAGAGCCATTCTAATCTCGCTTAGACCGACGTCCGGGATATCATCGGAATAGTGTCGGATAAGACTTGCTCTTGGATCGTTACTCACACTTGCGTGTGGCTCCAACGATGATGTGTACAGCTGCCCATAGAACCTCTCAATCTCACTCAAAATCTCAGGTGTCCCGGAAACGATGTTGTCACACTCATTCTTCAGCTTTGACAGTTGGCTCTTACTGGCAGACAGATCCCTGGCAAAGATTTTGGAGCCCTGGTTCCGCTCAATCGCTTCTTTAATACGAGCAGTATTAAAGTTGCGTAAGTCTCGCCGCATGCATTTGGAGATCTGTCTGTTCAGTTGCCTGTATGCTGTCAAATCTGTTGACGACTGCAGCCTCATTTCCCGTCTAACAGCCATGAGATTAAGAGTGTGATCGGAGAGTTTTTGTGTTCTTCTGCGGCGGGTCTTGCAGAACTTAGCTCCGACCGCATGGACAATTTCCACGAGCTTGTCATTTATATCGTCGACTGCATTGCAATCCTCTAGACACTGAAAGTGGTTACGTAACTCGAGCTGAAAGGTTTCGGGATTCTGGATTAGAGTACGAGGGGGACGGAGCGTTGACTTCATTAGACGAGACCTCTCCAACTTAACGTTTAGGTTCAGTGTGCCTCTAACCATTCGGTGATCGCTGCCAGTTTTGACCCTTGCGATCACTGAGACATCACTGAACAGTTGGCGTCTGGTCGTCATAATGAAGTCAATCTCATTTTTTATCGAACCGTCGGGGCTCGACCAGGTCCACTTCCTGTGGGGCTGCTTCTGGAAGAAAGAGTTCATCATAAAGAGTCCCTCTTTCTCCATAATGTCGGCCAGCTGCTGGCCCCCCTCGGTTCCGTTGCCCTACTCCAAATTTCCCTAACTTCAGCTCACCGTTTTCTCTTGTACCTAGTTTTGCGTTGAAGTCTCCCATCAACACCGTGTAGTGGGTTTTTGAGGAATGCATGGCTTTGGAAATATCCTCATACATTTCCTTCACCTCCTCATCGGGATGTGCCGAGGTTGGTGCGTAAACCTGTAAAAGCTTCATATAAGTTACAACAAATCTTCACAGCACCGTAAATTTTTGAGCTCTGTAGCCTTTTGTAAAATGAAGCAAACATTTTTAAGATATTTAAGTTATAAGAATCCACAACACAACTCAATAAAAAAAGCTGCGGTTGCCAACCCTCGTGCCAAGCGTAGTAACTATGAAAATATATCTCTTTGAGGCAAACTAGTGGACTTTTGTTAGGCTGTTATGAAAATGATGAAATCTATTTTTTTAACATTTGGAAGAAATCGAAGTTACCTAAACCTAATAATGACGATACTTTTAAGCTACTGCATTACGATACTAAGGCGTGCAAATCAAATTATTTTATGTGCTGGGTAATAACATAACATTTGTATGAAAATACAACAATTCTCCTCTATTGTCGTTTCTCCACCCCATGGAAATAAAATTTGCGCAACTATCTACTTAATTTCGAACGCTTGTCCCGTTTGGCTACCTTATTTGACGGTATAAATATATTATTTTGTTCTGTACAATCTTCATATCTACTTAGTGAGAAATATTATTGAAAGCTATAAAAGTTCCACATCAATATCACCAATAATTTGTTACCTACTATTTAATGGTTGCTAATAATTACCTATTACTTAACATTTTCAAAACGCCCTCTTTTCAATGGTAATTTCGTTCTATTTGAATTATTATTAACTGGTATAGTACAAGGCTGCCACTGGTACACCTTTCTCGCATCGCATCAGTTGTCAATTCATCAAATTGAATACCCACTTTAGCTTACTGATGCATTCGTTATTACGAACTCTATCAAGTAAAGAAACTGAGCATAGGCCTCTCTTTAGCTCGCTGAGTGACCTTGACCTTCCTGATATAGACAGTAGTGAATGATTACTTCACCGTTCAATATGTTATCACTGTCAATACGCGAGTTATGACCAGCCGAGTTGAATTCGTCAATTGAACTCTGTCGAAATTGTTCTAACTTAATCGGTCAGTTTGTCCCAGGTAAACATAATGTCAACACACTTCCAGCATAGTTTTCCTGATACACTACTACGTCCGACATGAATTATGTCATCTTATTACCTACTTACTAATTGGGAAACATATCGAGGCCATGGAGCATTGTGCTAAAGTTCAGTGATTACGCTATAACCGTGTAATGGTCGTGTTAGAATATCCACTACAGCATATCGTCCCTTGGGTTTCGTTACAGGCGACAGAGGGAAACCAGAACAGGCGATGAGCAATATCTTCATAACATCTCAAAATAATTAAAAACAACGTTTACTAACACGCCTGCCAAACGTGGCAACCATGGCAAAATCAGTCCATATGAGGCTTGAGGCTATCTAAGTTCAGTAGTGAACTTTTAAAGGCAATCGTGCATGGATGGATGATTGGATTCTGCCGTAATTACTTGCTTGTCGATACTGTATTATTTCTAGTGCAATAGCTTAAAAAGTCTTGCAATGCAGTGGTGAAGTTTTTTGGGGATATAACGTCACCCTGTCTTAGGTTGACATGCAGGAAGTCGATGAATACAAGTAACTCAATATTGTGTTTTTGTTTTTGTTATTTTTCGACTAGTGAACGGCTGTTACGATGATGATTAAATGAAGCAATTTCCTTAGTTAGTTGCAGTTACTTTATTTCATAGCCTATTCAGCAGTGACTTGTGAAGGGCTGTAATGATGATGATGATGACTTTATTTCCAGTGCATACACATGCAGTGTATGTACACGGCTTTAAGTTAGGGTGGTACGTCGCTTATGTTTGCACAGAAGCATAATGGTGACTTCATTGAGCTCAATACGCAAAACGCTAACGAATTTCGTCCCTTGTGGGTCGGATATGGGTCAAACTGCACAGTGTCCTGTCAGCCATTGATCGCTAACAGGACTGTCCTATTCTAAAATATTATGAATATTAAAACCAAATGCTACTAACATAAGTTACTAACAATTTCATGAACAACGTATTGTCTGAATAAAAAAAATATTATTACTATTAGTTACTATTATATTATACAATATTAAAATCATTTATTTTCCTTTTCCGTTTTCCATTCTCAACTCCTTCCCCATCTTATGTATACGTTTCTCACTTTATTATTTTGCTACTTTTAGATAATATACGCTTAGTAAACAATTGGTCACAATCTATAGGTAAATAACCAGTACGCTTTGACGTATGTCACTCAACAATCGCTTTAGACTCGATTTGGAATTTATCAATAATAAAATATTATACTCTTTTTAGTAAGAAGACACATGCAAATATAAGGGTTATTCGTTATCCTCACATCCTCATATCAGATACAGAATATCTAAGAAAGGGTTGAAATACAATTCGCCAAATACTCAAACAAGCGCTATACTATGAGTAATATAATTGTCTCAAATCTGCTATAATTTTTGTATTGTAGAAATAAAAATTAACATGAACTAGAATCCACTGATACTGATCACTATCACAACAAGTTTCATTAATCGTCGATAGGTATTTATGGTAATGTATGTTTATACTCAAGAAATACGATTAATTTTGTATTTCTTTAAATCTTTACGGAATGAGGGAAATACTTCTGTTTACACCATTTGCTACTTTCCTTTGAAGTGTGGGGGATACTGCTTGAAGTAGGAATTGTATTGTAAGTGCATGCTGCAAGTTTGTCGTTTGTTCAGTCCTGCACCCTTAGTAACGTTAAATTTAAACACTACTTTTGCTTTAAACAATAAATAGTCATTACAGTTATTAAAATTAATTATATTTTTTAAACATGGACTTTATTGTTCATATTAGAAAAGCTTTGCACTGTCGTATTGAAATAAAAAATTCAATGAACTGACGGCAACTATTGAATAATATGCATGAATCTACCTGTATTGGTTATTGCACTTTATCTGATTGAATATGATATTGTTAAACAACTGAATTCTATATTAAGAATTTTACTTCTTGATTGAACAGAAATATATATTTTACATTAAAATGTTTATATTTATATAAATGTTGACATTAAATTAACTAATGTACACGTGTGTTACGTAATGTTACGTTTGTATTATTTGGTATGCAAAATAACTGTCATTGCGAAATATACGGTTTTAAATTATAGTTTTTAATACATTATTTTATATGATTTTAGGCTAACTATGAGTTAAATAAGAGGCTAGACGACTTTACGAAGAATGGAATACCGACACTTCAGGGCTTCTGTGTTGCCACCATACCCGACCAGGCGTTTGCTTATCTTATGTGGGCAGAGGGGGCGAAGAACATAGAAGACTTTTACAGTGATAAAGGTAAGCAGTTAAACATATTCATAAGCCCTCTAACTTAGCTCAACAATCTATTAAAATGTCTATTCACTCTTACTTTGAGTGAGAGTTTGAGAAGACACCCACATTTTAATCGGATGATATGATAGATTCGGACATATCATTCCACTCCAGTGCTACACGGATTAAGAACGACCAAACAAACCGTTTGGTTTGAATGCGTGGTATTAATTAATTCCATACTAATTAATTTCTTCTGAATGGTTATAGAAGGCAAGACTCATTAACGTTTTCATTCGTATAATACCCATTAGTATTTGATCGTAAAATATCACCAAAAGTATTCCAAATGTGTCGACGACATTTTTAATTACGTATTTGTTACAAACAAATAATATTAAGACATTCTCGGACTTATTATATAAAGTTAGTTATCTTATACATATTTTGCACATAATAAAAATGTAAATTGATGCAGGTGTCTTTACTGTACATCATATATTTTTGGGACAAAAATACTACATAAGTAAATAAATACATTTCTGTACTTTATAGAAATGTTTGTCTGTCCGTTTGTTTTTTGAACCCATCTCTTCTACAGTACTTTTTTTTTTCAAAATTATCGTTAAGAAAATCATAAAGCTTTACTCAAAGATGTAACATGTTTCTTTGTTTTATTAAAATCAGTTCATTTTATATAAAGAAATTCATTTTACCTAATTATTACTTAGCAGTGTAGGTACGAATGTATTTAATAGTGGCGTCGAGTCATTAAATGTATTTTAATCTAATCTTTGAAATCGTAATTAAATTATATTAAATATTGTTCTCCAATGATAAACTTATACCTAAAACACAATAAACCAAAATTAGTAAATATTTTCATACAAAGATTAACGTAATACCATCTTAGTTAAAAAATACAATAATACTTAACTGTGTCATCGATAAATGGTGTTGTATTTTGTGACAAAAATTATTGAAAATTGAAACGTGATTTATAAGTGTTTTTGTTAGGCGGCTTTTTTTATAGAAGATGGGGCAAACGAGCATGCAGCTCATCTAATGGTAAGTGACTACCATCGCCCATGAACAACTGCAACACCAGGAGAATTGTAGACGCGTTGCCGGCCTTTTAAAAAGAAGTAATCTCTTCTTTTGACAATCCCTAAGTCTTATCTGTCCGGGAAAATCTCTGGTAGTAGTCAAATTCACAAGGAAATTGTGCTAGGAAGAAAACTTCTTTAAAATCGCACCGTGGTGGCGTGCCAGTGATCCAGATGGTATGGATGGTATCGCGAGTTTTATCGCGCTGTGCGATGGTGAAATTGAGCGGCTGGAATTAGTCCGAAAAATTGCTTTGAGCACTCCCCTTAGTAAATACGACAGAATATGCAAAGAGATGCAATATGTTTCCGCAGCACCAATGAGTCAAGCCGATCAGAAAGTGCTCGGCCGCCGACGAATCAAACCTCTCTGCACTGGATGCGATCACGTGGAAGGGGCTGGCAATAAGAAGCCCTGGCCCAGAGATGGGAACACTCTTCCATGTGACGCCAAACCTGCGCCTTGTAAAGTTGCAAGCGGTGTGCTGGCATGAAATAGTGTCTTTACAGAGCACGTCAAGCTTTTCAGAGGCCAGTTTGACCTTCTCTTCCAAGTGACCACGAAACTGCACGTCATTTGATATGTCGACGCCGAGGATTCCAATACTAGCTGAGTAACAAGGGGAGTGCCCTGAAACTGAGGAGATACAACAAAGGGGTTCTCATTAGCGGTAAACGTGCAAACTTTTTTTCTTTTTTAATCTTCTGGGGATTTAACTAAACGAGATTTAGTCGCCCCCAATCCTAGACCTTGTTCTACAATGTCTCGACTTCAGACACAAATTTATTCCAGTACTTGGTGAAGTTTTCCCGAGAAATATTGGCACGAATGGTTTTGAAAGCATCACCAGTGCTGTCGTCCGCATAGCAATGAATATTGGTGCGACTTGCAACATATCACTGACATTCAGAAGAAACAGTGTTGACGATAGCACGCAGTCTTGTGAAAGACCATCTACTATAATCTTAATGCTCCGATCAGCCAGAAAACTGGTGATCAAATTGCACAATTTCTCTAAAATCCCATAGTAAGGAAGCTTGGAGAGACGCGTTTTGTCCCAACACCGATCGAAGGCCTTTGCTATGCCCAAACTAACCGTCAAAGCCTTCCCCTTGGACCCAATCACCTGCGCCCATCGGTTTGTATCGGTACGAAGTATCAGCCGAAGAGGACACCTACGTCTCGGTCAAAAAGGGCAATGCTGGCTTCGTCGCTTCAGATGGTAGTAGACGGCTTTAAGTTTTGAGTGAAGTCACAAGATGTAGCAGAGGTCCACGACAAGTATACCAGCCTTCTTAATTGCTGCTGATCTTTATATTACTTATAAGCGGAATAACTCTTAAACCAATTTAAACTTTATTAGGTATTTCTTGTAGTATATTTACCGTGAAAACTTGATGTAATGCTAAGATATTAATCAAATCATTAATTTTATTTTTTTAAAACGCGGTAAATCCAATTTCAAAAGTTCTATTAACAATTTCGTCGGTTTCGGCGAGGATTGAGTTTAAGTTTTTCGTGTTACGTGTGCGCGCTTATTTTCTGAGCTACGACGGCTCTCCTTCTGTTAATAATGTATAAATTTGATAATTTAATTAAAATCCCTATGTTTTCGATTATCGGAAACCTGTCATTGTATAAAGGTTCTTTTACATAATGTATAAGAAAAAAATTTCTTTAATTTTTTAGCGCTGCACTGATGAAATAACAGTGCCATCTACCTTTATATTAAAAAAATGTATCTCTTTTTCGTTTATTAACTTATAATCTACTTTTACTACCGGTGTAGGAATTATTATAACTCCTACTTCCCTGCCATGTAGTGGTAGTATAAGAATATCCACTACCCCATAACATCCCATGGGTGTCGTAATAGGCTTCTTACAGACACTGAAACAGGATATGGGTAGTAGAGCACAGAGGAAAGGAAAATAATTAAAAAATTGTTGATACCCACCTGCTTCCCAAGTGTGTTAGCTATGGTATAATCCCCCCTACGAGCGCCTTTGGGGTTTGCTTATTTTTAGCAATGAAATTTCAACAGGCTGTCATAAATGGATGAACAATATCGTGTTTTTGAATATAAATAACTGACTACATTGAACGGAACTCTTATGTTGAACGATACGAACGATATTGCATACTATGCACAAATTACTTGAAAATTTCCGACTTTTACTATCATTATGTATAGGAAATTGTTACCGTTAAAGTTGTTAAAACTTAATTAACTTATTTCCGCGTAAGAAAATATAATTATGTGCCCTACCTAGCTTGAAAAGCACCTCCCGCCCTCCCTCAATTGTGTGCAATATCTCTGTTACAACTTATCCCAGTACCACCACACGCACTACACGAGGCATACTGAGGTTGAGTAGACTCTGCGGTGGCTGATCGCTAAGTCAAATGTAGAGGCGAAACACGTGTTGTATTATCGAGAGTAGTATGTCTTTCATCGCTATATTCAACTTAGCCGCAGATTTAGTATGTTTTTATTTACATATAATCTTTTAGCATTTACCGACAGATTTTATTGTTCACTTTTATTTAATATCCTACAAATCTTTACAGTGGTATTCTGCTCAATTTAATTGTTTCTTAAAGGAATGTGGTCGATATTGCCATTGGTTGACATGCATTGCATGACTTTAGTGTGAGGGTGTCTTATCCCACAAATTCGTCCTAAACAAAAAACCCCCAACCTCATAAACAATTGACAACACGATGCAAAAGCTAAAGTTAGGAGAGGGCAGATACTGACGATATTCGTCGCATTACTTTATGTCCCAAAAATGTCAAAAGAATTATCAATTCTTGGCCTTCTACTGCAAATCATTGGCCTCGTTTTTGGAGAGAGGGCGAACGAGCATGCGACTCGTTTTATCTACCGCCATAGTTGTCGCAGATGCTTTACCAGCCTTTTAAAAAGGAGTATCCTCTTTTCTAGAAGGTCCCTAAGAAGTTCAAGTATCGGTTCAGAAAAATCTCTGGTAGTAGTCGATTTGACAAGGAAGTTGTGCGAGGAAGAAAACTTCTTTTAAATCGCACAGTGGTGAATCGCCAGTAATCCAGAAAGTATGGATGGTATCGCAAGTTTTGTCGCGATGTTCGATACTGAAATTGTGCGGCTGGAGTTAGTCCTAACAATTCCTCTGAGTATTCCCCGTGGTAAGTACGATAAATTACGCAAAGTAATGCAACATCTCTTCATAGTGCTAGTGAGCCGATCGGAAAAAGCTCGGTCGCCGACGATTCGAACGGCTCTGCGCTGGATGCGATCAATAGAAGGAGCTGGCACTAGGGAGCCCCAGCCCAGAGATGGAAACAGTATTCTAAGGCCGAACCCGCGCCTAGTAAAGTGGCAAGCGATACGTCGGCACGAAATACTGTCCCTCTCCCACTGTACAAGTCATCGTCATCATAGGTCTCCGTCACGGAATGCCACAAAGCACGGTCCTGAGCCTCCTGCATCGACTTTCTGCATGTCTTACGAGGTTGTCACTTCATCTGGTGGGGGGCCACCCTATACTACAACTACCGACACGAGGCTGAACAACTCCAGAACCTTTCTTCTCCATTGGTTGTCGGTTCTTCGAGTTATGGCAGACCGAATGCCATTTCATCTTAATAATCCGTTGTGATATGTCGTGTACTCTAGTTCTACTGCGGATATGCTCATTTTGAATTCTTTCACGCAGAAAAACCCCGAGAACCGCTCTTCGTAGATCGCTGAGCTACTTTGAGCTTCCTCATACGGCCAACAGTGAAAGAACACATCTCAGTCGTCACTGGCAACACGCCCTGATTGTAAAATATTGTTTTATGGTTTTGAGGTATACCTAACGATACAATCCGTTGGTTGATCTCTCCCTCGAAGTTGTTTTTACCTAGTTGGACTATTTGTCTCAGGTAAACATACTCGTCAACAACCAACAACTATTGGCATAGGTGTGACATTTATGTTGAGGTTAATATCGTATCCTTTCCAGTTGTAGTAGTTCAGTAGCTTAGTAGTTTAGCAGTAGCTTCAAAATGTCTTCCAATGCAACGGTGAAGAGTTTCGGGGATCTAAAGTCACCATGTCTTACACCTCTTGGCTAGCTATCGTAGCCTACTATACAAAGACTTCAGCACTTCGATATAGTGAAATTAACTTAACGCCGCTGAAGGGACTACGAGAATAAGCACCGCTTAAATTTTGACAAAAATCAAAGGCTTTCTCATAGTTTAAATTCATAAGATTATACTCTTTGGAGTTATGTATAATTGTGGCAAATCATTGTAGAAGTAACTTCCCATAATTGTTACAGTTGGCAGGTAGATTGACGATCGCAATTCACGACGTCTTGCACCTTTAACGTTGCTGATCCGTAGCCGGTCTGGGTATTTATGAATGAATGAATGAATGAATATACTATATTGCACACCACAAACAAATTACAGAACATAACAGAGAGCAGATTTCATGTACAATTTGGCGGCCTTATCGCTACATAGCGATCTCTTCCAGGCAACCAAAAGTGTAAAGGAATAAAACAGTGAGTACTAGGTAGGTGGTGCAATATAAATATACCTAATATAATATCAATACATGCAATAAAATAACATATAAGTAAATAACTAATACATTAAAAAAATATGATACACATATACATAGGTATATACATAAACATACACACACATATATACATATATATATATATATATACATATACATACATATACATACATACATATACACACATACACATATATATACACATATATACATACATATATCCTCAAATATATACCACTAACAATAACATAAACAAATAAATACAGAACTACATAAGCACATAATTTATCCTAATGATTTTCGAACGATTGAGACAAGTAATGCTCTTTAAGAAGTCGCTTAAAGACTACAATAGTCTGAGCTTCGCGTAAATACAAAGGTAGGGCATTCCAGAGCTTAATAGACTGTACAGTAAAAGATTTATTAAAGAAAGATGTACCCTAAAAATGAGTTTTCTTGAAGAGCGTAAAGGTTCCCCTGGAAGCCCAACAAAACTAAATTTCTCCTTAAGATAAGGAGGAGTAGAAGGGTGAAATAAGACACAGTACAGAATAGAACTGAATAGTACTGAATAGTACTGAAGAGTACAATCTGCCACTTTGCCTGGCGTATGTGGACTATGAGAAAGCCTTTGATTCCGTCGAAATTTGGGCGGTGCTACAGTCCCTTCAGAGGTGCCAAGTTGACTGTCGGTATATCGAAGTGCTGAAGTGTTTGTACAGTAGGGCTACGATGGCTATCCGAGTACAGAACCAGAGCTCGAAACCTATCCAACTGCAGAGAGGTGTAAGACAGGGTGACGTTATATCCCCGAAACTCTTCACCGCTGCATTGGAAGACGTTTTCAAGCTACTGGACTGGAAAGGATACGGTATTGACATCAATGGCGAGTACATCACTCACCTTCGATTTGCCGACGATATAGTCCTTATGGCAGAATCGCTGGAGGACTTAAGCACTATGCTCAATGACCTCAATAGTGCCTCCCAACTGATAGGTCTTAAGATGAACGTGGACAAAACAAAGATCATGTTCAATGTCCATGTCACACCTATGCCGGTAGTTGTTGGGAGCACTATGCTCGAAGTTGTTGACGAATACGTTTACCTGGGACAAATAGTCCGACTAGGTAAGTCCAACTTCGACCGAGAGGTCAATCGACGGATTCAACTCGGCTGGGCAGCGTTCGGGAAATTACGGCATATCTTTTCGTCAGGTATACCTCAATCTCTAAAAACTAGATTGTACAACCAGTGCGTGTTGCCAGTGATGACTTACGGATCTGAGACGTGGTCCTTCACTGCTGGCCGTATGAGGACGCTTAAGGTCGCTCAGCGAGCTATGGAGAGGGCTATGCTCGGAGTTTCTCTGCGTGATAGACTCAGAAATGAGGATATCCGCAGTAAAACCAGAGTGACCGACATAGCCCAACGGATTAGTAAGCTGAAGTGGCAATGGGCCGGTCATATAGCTCGAAGAACCGATAACCGATGGGGAAGAAAGGTTCTCGAGTGGCAGCCTCGTACCGGTAGGCGTAGTGTAGGGCGACCCCCCACTAGATGGAGTGACGACCTGGTAAGACATGCAGGAAGTCGATGGATGCAGGTGGCTCAGGACCGTGCTTTGTGGCATTACTTGGGGGAGGCCTATGTTCAGCAGTGGACTTGTGAAGGGCTGTAATGATGATGATGATGATGACAGAATAGAAAGTATATGCATGTTCCGGCGAAATTGGATAGGTAACCACTTGAGACGTGAGCGAAATTGGGAAATGTGGTCAAATTTGCGCAATCCAAATATGAACCGAATACTAGTATTTTGAAGTCTCTCAAGCTTAGTTAGCTGGTCTTTAGTTATGTCTACATAGCTTGCGTCAGCATAGTCGAGAATTATTTTTATGGGTATTTATTTAGTTATAACGTCATATAACGAAAGCTTTTTTAGCTTTTAGCTTTTTTAGCTTTTGAAAAATTTTTTAGCGTTCTCGTAGTCGCCTTTTGCTACACCCCCGGGACGTCACGCGGTGATGAATTCTTTTACGCCGTCACTACACGGCAAACGAATTATCGTTCTCTACTTATAATTGAAGTTTGGATTGAAAGAAATCCTATATTTTCATAAATTAGAGTAATTGTTTATCTCTTAGGTTCTTTTTTATATTTTCTTAATAAATATCTACGTTACTTAATTTTATTTTAAATATAACATCCATGCACTTGTTGGATTTTGTGACAAATTTATTACTCCTTATAATTTTAAAAATCTAAATTAATATTGTTTAAGCCCAAAGGAATAAAACTGCAAAACAATTTTTTCAAACAAGTTGAAGTCTTAGTTACTAATAAGTCTCGGACTTACACTAGAATGTGTTTCACGAAATAAGTCGCGTGAAAATATTATACGAGCTGAAATGTAAAGTGGTGCCTCGGCTTATGGACTTCTTTACTCAGAAAGACTTCCAAAACCTTTACTTAAGCGAGAGCCTATCAATAAACCACTTTTTGTAATAGAACGGACGATGTTCTTGGTGGCTTTACATACATAGAAAAATATGAAGTAAGTTATTTAAAATAAAGCGAGGAAACTATTAAAATCTTCACGTAATTAAAACTATTTCCTTTAAAAAAATAGATTCATAAAGGAAAAGGGATATATGCAAGTAAATCTGGTATGGATGGATGAATAACACGACTCAGTTTAGTGTTTAGCGTTCCATGTGGGAAGTAAGTTACATGTTCAGCAGTGGACATGTAAACACGCTGGACAAGCAGATTGATGAGACTAATACCTTCGCATTGATGATAAACTGATAGACTGATGTAATAATCTGCAATTTCAAATTGACCTCATCCCCGCCACTGGTCTATTGTCTAAAAGTCGTCCGTTAATTAGCAACAAGTCGAAGTGATATAAATGTTATCAACAAGTAGATAGTTTCCCTTAAAACAAACTGACTGGATATTAGACAAACGTTAAGGGACTATTTTATATCCGAATCTTTCTAGATATAACGAATATTAATATTGCTACTATTATATTAACTAAATTACAAAAGATACTGTAATAAGTTACTGTTTAAACGTCATCAATTTCGTTAGTTTCGGCATTATCTGAAAACTATAGTACTTACGTTACATATTACTTTATATGTAAGTGTAGGTCTGCAATATCGAAAAATTTGCCTTATCTTGAGCTTAGTTTAGCTTTGCAGGCCATCAAATCATGAATAACCATATTTTTTCAATTTGTCTATCGGTATGTTAGGGCTAATCTTCGGATAGGGTGAACCGATCCTAATAAAACTTAGCAAAAAAATGAGTAATGCCAGGAGTGTGTAGGCAACATGTTATCCGAAAAGTGTTAGACAATTATTTCAAATCTAAAAAATGCTACATTACGTACGAACAAAGAATGGGATTAGAAATGGCGCCTCATCGAGCCCCTACCGTAAAAATGCACAGTATCAGTAGCGAAAACCCTCTAATAACGTTATATATTATAACGTTTTATTATTCGGTTTTTCAATGGCAAAATATGTGAAAAAATTGAATACGCAAGAATTTACAATAATTTTACAATAACAATAATAACTAGCGACCCGCTCTGGCTTCACCCACCTAGGTGCAGCCAGATCCATCCCATCACAGAAATTGTAATAAGACAATAGAAGTCGCATAGACGCGTGACCTTGTCGTCGCTATTATGTGTTGACGAACATAATTCACAATTTTGTGGGAACTTCGTAAGTGAATTTATATATATATATATATATATATATATATATATATATATATATATATATATATATATAAAATATATATATATATATTATAATGGTGAACTGCAGCATAACAGTAAAAAAAAGGTAGTAAAACTCATCAAGGACGTGTAATTTAACTAATAAAGGCATAAAATTTCATCGGTAAGTTGATTATTTACTAATTATCATTGTTTTAACTAATTTAAATTTAAAATTTCTATATTAATACAATCTTAAATTTTTCGGATAAAATTTAGTCTAGATCTCTATATTTGTTCGTGAAGTTTTATTACATTCGGTTAAGCCATTCTGATGATTACCTGAGGCAGACAAACAAACTAAAATTTTAAAAATTATTACTCATGTATCAGTGCCATGTTTATAAATATTTTATACAAAAATATTAACAAACAAAATCAACAATAATTATGAAGAAAAATCACAGAACGCGTCGTGGCTCACAAATCTGGACTGAAAATATCGCAAAACAGGACTGATTTTTTGTAGTTTATGGCATTTTGTTATTATTGACTCCAATGACAAATTCGACTGAAGCTAAAGGACGTACGAAAAATGCATATCACAACGTATTTTTTTTGCAGTCTTTACCGGCGGGTGTGAGTATAGATAGCGACAGTGTGCAAGCGAGAGGTGAATATAGGCGATGCCATTTTCAGTCCCATTCTTTAATCGCACGGGTAGTACATTAATAAATGCAGGCAAATCTGGGGTGATTTGCTAGGTATTGAATAAAATTTAAGTTCTATAATCAATGAACTTCAATTCTGATAACCATATACCATAATAACTGCTGTCAATCTCGTATTTCGACAACAAAATTGTTTCCGGTCTTGGCATTTTATTTTTATTTCTCTGAAACTAATCGATTGTATCGCAAAATGTTACGGTGATTTAGAGCTTATCACTAATACATTTACGTCAGTAGCTAAAAACAATGGCATATGTAAGTAAATATTTTGTTTATTTAAAACTAAATTTAAAAAAAAAACTAACAGCTTAAAACGAAGAGTACATAATACAGGGACTTAATGTCATGTGACATTCTCTGCTAGTCAATCCGGGGTGATAAAAAAATTTTGGTAGATGCCAAATATCTACATGAATTTTTATTTGTACATAAATCAAAGCCTTCACTGTTGTGGCTATATAAGAATAACCACTGCCCCAGATCGTCCCGTAGTTGTTGTAAAAATCAACAGAGGGAAATCTAAGATATGACACATCAGCGACATCTTACTGACAACAGCAAAACTACAATAAAAACTGCGGTTGCAAGCCCGCTTGGCTAGCTAACTATTGTTGTTTACACAACATTATTGGCAACTATGGCAAACATTCTCTCATGAGCAACGACACAAAGTAACGACATTCAGTCCCTCCTCAGCGGCCCCGCTATTCCTAGCTACGGTGGCGACCATGGTAACAGCGAGACAATCGCCGAAGAAGGTTCGGTTGCCACCATAGGCGACTTGACGACTGATGAGAAGTTTTTGGAGCTGGAAGAAGAGATATACAAGATGCGCCTGGATAATATAGGATGGAGGACACGGTAATCCTCGAACCTAGTAAATTATTCTATATACCGGACAGTGACCATATGACCAAGAAGGTGTCAGATTTATCGTTAACAACTCTCTCGTTAACAACGTTATAAAGATTGGGAGTGTGTCAACATGGGTTACATGCCTTATACTCAAAATCACTAAACGGTATTCGTTGAAGGTCATACAAGTTTACACACCAACCTCGGTATATTTGCTACCGGAGCCACGCTGAAGCTATATTATGGTTGGAGCAAGAATGGTGAGATTGATGAATGATGAGATTCTATCTCAGTTCTCAGGGGTGATAAGGCATCTACTTTTTGATTCTTAATTGAGAATAAATATAGATTCAGTACCCAATCGAGAAATATCAATTCGAATGCGCACTGTCCGGGGAATTAAGACACGTCTTCTCGCCTATGTTCAGCATGGGACTTGTGAAAAGCTGTAATAGTGATGGTGATTACATAATAGGGAAAAGCATTTAAAAGGGTGGATCAGATAGACTAAGTACCTTGCTGAGGAATACTAATCCTGAGACAAATTTATTCAATCATTGATCGAGTAAATTTTCTGATAAGACTACCAATATAACTTAAGGACCGTTAATCATCAAGGAAATTAGCTACCCCTTCTTCAAAGCCCTTTTTTAATATGGAGAAATGCTTACTCATACGCGCCTCGCGGGGGCAAGGATGGGTTATGTCGGACTTGCATCTACTAAAACCCCATGAAGTTCCACTATCGTCGCATATTGGCAAGGCAACGATAATGCTTTCGCACACATCCGCGGCCGCACCAGCGCCGGCCGCCCTACGGCTGGCTGCCCGTCCTCAGAGAGACACATGACGCGCTTTCATCTGCGGCTTCTAACTTCACCTGCACAATAGACGCTCCCGTGTTTAATGCGCAAAGGCATAGAGCCAGTAACAACGAGCACTCAAAAGCATTAGCCTTCTTGACCCAAGAGGCAAATGAGGTCAATGGCTCCGCGCCAATCAACCGCCGATGCCATTTTATGACGATATCTTAAAAATATTAGACCTAATTTTTTTAGTATTCAAAAATAACGGTTTAATTATATTTTCACTACCTTAACCGTCGACATCAAGTTTCTTTCGGTTACCGCAAGCCTAACGCGGCACACCGCTAACCCCGCGACACTCGCACCGCACGCACCAGCAGCTCAAAATTTCTCGTAAACACAACAAGGCGTGGACGCTGACGTTTCATCGATAATTAGGTATTAAGATGAGTTATTTAATGTTATTGACAAAGACATACGTATAGTACACAAATATGTATACTATAATCAGTTTGCTAAGGATAATAACGCCCGGAGGCGTACTTATTATGGTGATAGCACGCAGTCTTGTGGAATACCAGCGTTAATAGGCTTGTAATCGGAGCTAGCACCTTCTACAACGACCTTGATGCTCCGATCTGCAAAAAAACTGGTGATTCAATTGCACAATTTCTCTGTAAGCCCATAGGAAGGGAGCTTTGAAAGAAGCGCTCTGTGCCAAACTCGGTCGGAGGCCTTCGCAATGTCCAAACTAATGGCCAATGCCTCTCTTTTGGACTCTACTGCCGCCACTTATTTATGAGTCAGGTAGCTTGTTGAGAAGAGGTCCAAATCTGGGTAACAAACGTCTACATAATCAATAATAGGCAAAAAAGTGTCTGCACAGGCATAATTCTAATTTTTAGAAAATTCTTTAGACGATAGAGAGAAGATGACAAAGACTTTGCGACTGATTTAAGTGACATGTGTGTCCCATTTCATTGTAATTTCCTCGTACAGGCCTAGATTTTTCACTGAGCTCGAGAAGAGTATCAAGATGTCATTGTAATAGACCGAAGGCAGATTTGATAGGATTAGTATAGGTAACAAATATCTACATAATCAATAATAGGCATAAAAATTGTCTGCACAAGCATGATCTTTGTGTTTACACGTAGAAAATTATTTAGACGATAGAGAGATTGTAAGGTGACAAAGACTTTGCGACTGATTTCAGTGAAATGTGTGTCCCCACTTCAATGTGCCGTTCATGTACGGACTTAGATTTATTACGGAGCTCGAGAAGGATATCAAAATGTCATTGTAATAGACCGAAGGCAGATTTGATAGGCTTATTTTATCACAAGTATTGCTTGATATTTTCTTTTTGAGTTGACGTAGACACCAAAGCGCCTCGACCATTCACTAACAGCATTTAAGTTCTTATTTAAGTTCACAATAGAAATATGAAGTTCATCAATAGTAACCTGCCCATAAATTTGTTATTACTTACACAAGTGATGAGGTTTATAAAAACTGAGAAAATTATCGGAGAAATTATTCCGCCTTGCGGGACGCCAGTTTCTATGAATAGACTACTGACGCCCGCGAAGATAGATTAGGTAAACCACTCCAAGGCTGAAGGTGTAAATCTTAAATGGGAAAGAATGACTAGTAGGATATCATGTTAAAAGAATTAGAAAAGTCAACAAGCATCAATACAGTAACTTTCTTACTTTCCATACCATGTCTGATGTCTTCAGTAATTTTAAGTAATGATGTAGTAGTTCTGTGACCAGGACGAAACCTAGACTGATAAGCACTCAGTACGTTATATTGAAATATAAATTTGGATATATGCTTATAAACCAGGTATTTAGAACTTTAAATAGAAAGAGCAATAGATATGATCCATAGGTGACTAGGTAACTTAGGCATATGACTTTCGGAAGAGGTAGGATAAAAGCCCTTTTCAAAGAGTTGGATACTGTCCAGATTCAAGTGCAAAATTAATAATGTTCATGACAGCAGGGAGAAATGTACTCTAGTATACTGATTATCATGAATCTACTTATTTCATCACAGCCTAAAGATCTGGAGTTGATTGAAACAGCAGCATTTTAACGTCATCCTGGCTCACAGGAGAGAATTGTAAGACAGGAATTTGATGTAACTGCAACGAAGTTAGGTGCGATATATTCTGAGACTGGATTGTAGGTTCCATTGCCGTAGTAGAAGCAAAATGAAGATTGATGATATCAAGAGATAAACGGACCATAATCCATAATATGTGGTGTACCCACACGAATTGAACTTAGAAACTTCCAAACATTAGCTGGTAAAGAGTTAACTATGTTGTTATGGATGTCATGGCGTTTAGCGTTGCATACCATCTGATTACATTTATTCTTCGCTAGTTTATAAGATGCCAAATTATCATCTGTGCATTCTCATATAAAACTGAGAAAGTCCCGATTCCGTTTTTTCATTACCATCCGTACACTCTCCGTCACCAAGGACACGAAGGACACTTAAGTCTGACACTACGTATAGGAGCATGCGTATCCTACAAGCCTAGAATTACGTTATTAAGATAAAAGACCTTGTCGACGATAGTTGTATCAATTGCCAGAGATCAAAATTTAAATCGGCAGCTTAAGCTGATTCATCTTTATCCTAGCGAAATTGCGTAAATGCAAAATAACTGGATTAGGACGTAAAACGTAAAGTTTCAGGAATCAAAAATAAGGTCATGACGTGAGAAACCTAGCTGACCATACTCAGGTAGCTGTACATGCGTTACTACATGGTCAGATGAAGCAGTAATTATAAGATTATGCAGCAAAAGTGTACATTTAAGGAATACGTGCTACAATCATTAAAATTATTACGCGACAAGAATGAAAGACTTAACTGTTAACTGAATAGAATGACTCATTTGAAGGTTCATAAACTTATGCTCACCAAACGGATTTTTATTTGTAGGCCACACAGGTTTAAGTATCAATGTTGGCACATCCCAATGTGGAGGTGGAAACGATATATTAGAATATCTCTTACCGTGCGTTCCTCCAAAATCCACAATTTAGTATATATGGTAGACTTTAACTCAAACCTAGGTAATAGTAATCACGGTGAGCTGTAAGTAGCATAATTTGAAATAAGACTGTGAGGATAAAGATGGAATTCCTGACATCATGTAATTACTAGGCTGCACTAAAAGTATTGGGAATGGAATATTTCCACTGTTCCTGTCATATTAAAATATTTTTAAATGAAAACTCCTTGGTTTTAAAAATCGAATACCATTTATTTATTTAAAAAAAAGATTCTCGGTCTTATCACAAGGTTTTGTCAAACTTTTTTACTCGTTGAGAAAATGGAATTGACTCGAGAAAATTCAAGATCGATGATTTATTATGACTTTCGAAGTGGTTTAACACAAAAACAGTGTGTTGACCGGATGATTTCTGCATTTGGTGATGGAGCCCCATCCAAAACGACAATTTATCGCTGGTTTGCTGAATTTCAACGTGGACGTGTCAAGCTCAGTGATGATCCCCGTCAAGGTCGTCAAAAAACTGCAGTCACCCAATAAAACGTTGATTCAGGCAACTTTAGACATTGGCATGAGTCAAATACAAATAATATTGCATGAATAATTAGGTGTAAAAATAGTTGTTTTCTAGATAGATACCGCATTCTCTCTGTGAATATCAAAAAGCGGCTCGCGTTACTTGGTGCGTCAGAACTCTGGAAAGATTCCACGCAGGATCCACAAATGCTGTATACAACATCGTATCAGATGACGAATCCTGGATATATGCGTACGAACCCGAAACAAAAAACCAGTCACGAGTTTGGGTGTTCAAAAATGAGTTAAAGCCAACAAAAATTGTTCGTTCACGGAGTGTTGCGAAAAGAATGGTGGCCACGTTTGTCTCCAACACCGGCCATGTTACGACTATTCCTCATGAGGGACAAAAAATGGTTAATGCAGAATGGTATGCTAGCATTTGTTTGCCGCAGGTCGTTTCTGAACTCCGTAAAGAGAACTGCAACCGCCGCATCATCCTCCATCACGACAATGCGAGTTCTCACACCGCAAACAAAACAGAAGTGTTTTTAGAGCAAGAAAACATAGAATTATTAGACCATCCACCGTACAGCCCCGACCTAAGCCCTAATGATTTCCATACTTTCCCTAAAATAAAGAATAAATTGCGTGGACAGAGATTTTCATCACCTAAAGAAGCTGTGGACACCTACAAAACGGCCATTTTGGAGACCCCAACTTCCGAATGGAATGGTTGCTTAAATGAGTGGTTCCATCGTATGGAAAAATGTGTCGAATTTCGCGGAGAATACTTCGAAAAGCAATAAATACATTTTTAAATAGTAATGTTGTGTCACTTCCTTGATTCCCGCAATTTTCAGTGCCGCCCTCGTATACTGATCTTTATATTGTTTAGATCGGAATACAAAATTGCAAGTACTGCTATTTGACGGCAGCAATTAGTAATATGGTGGTAACTACTCAGATGGTCTCTTAAATACAAAAGATGTAGTCCTCGTAATATTATAAGATGTAACTAAAACCTAAGTTAAACGATTTTCACAAAATTTAGTGTCCGGGGAGTTTCGGGGGCAATAAATCGATCTACCTAGGATTTATTTTTAGAAAATGTCTTTTTGGCCGTGTTTTCAGGCAATGAAAAACTCCTACAATATAAGAAGGTAAATTTTGACACTTTATTAATGATCGTAATCGCTCAAGTGTATATCGAGCGGTCGCGAAATCGTAATGCGCGTAATTCGCGTCCTGTCTTCGGTCCGATTTTTTTTCTTTTTTTTTCAAGTTCCCTTCTTTTGTGAGAAAATCCTTCGAGCCCTTTTTTTAGTATTTTTTAATAATACGAAAATTTTAATTAAACTAATTGCACTCATGATTTTTATTCAAATAACCAGTTCAGTTTCTTCTATTATGTCAATAAGATCAATAAATATCATTCATCAGTATGTAATTTGTATCTAAATGTAATTTCCAAAAAAAACCGAGCAAAGCTCGGTCATCCGGGTACTCTATATTAATAAACAATATTAATAAACGATTTTCATTTTACGTGTGACTCCTAGCTAAAAATGGAATTAGTTGACATATTTTTCTCGAGTATTTAAGTACAAGAATTACAATTAAATTTACCTACATCTCCTAAAATATGAACATAAATTCCGTTAACAAGTGTTTCTTAAAAAAGATTTACAAGCCCCTGGAAAACACTTGAGGTTGGAATTGGATATAAAAGTTTTAAATTTGGCTAAGTGCGTAATTCCGCAATTTCGTCATTAAAACGGTTATGGTGGTATTTAATATAATTATATAAGAACGCACTCGCACTGCGGTCAAAGTGTATGTCTAATTTCTGTTTCCAGTTCTTTAAGGTTATGTTAGTGTTCGTAGAGCACTCAGTCCAGGTTTCTCACTTACTGACTTATCTTACGTGGTACGGCGTAGTACTGTATTTGACGTCTTGATGTCATAGTTAATACGGGTTATTGCTTCATCTTATGAATATTTGTTTTTGGTCACATCTACCCAGATCAATTTCAGGGTACCCAAGATTTTCTCTTTCTTTAACTTGAAATCATTTCTCACGGTAAGAAAGTATACTCTGACAGCGCTTCCTGTCCCCAGTCCCTCTCTCATTGCTAATAGGTTTTATAGCTACAAAAAGAGTCCGCTCACTGCCTCATAGCCATGAGCGTAAGCCAAATAACGTCCAATAAATTGACTTTTCCAACTTTCCTCATAATTATTCTTTCAACAGTAAATTACATTTCAACAGCGTGCGCCAAATACAAGACGAATATTATGTTATATAGTGTAGTTTTAAATGAGCTCATAGTATCTCAGCTGATTTAAAATATATGAATATATTAAAGTAAAAAAAATACTTTGTACATCAAGCAGGAAATGCTAAAATGAAGTCATAATACAAATTTGTACCTCCATTATGTCAGTTGAATTTAATGATATAAACGTTTTTCGTGTCTTGCTAACTCGACAAATTTTGTTAATTAATTACAATGTTAAGTTTTTATCTATTTTATTTTTCAAAGAACGTTATATCTTGTAATATTTTTTACAATTGGTGCTTTTGATAGATCTCATGATTGAAGTTTTGACTTAAAATAAATCACCATGATCCCTAAGTTAACGGCGTAAAAGAATTCTTCATCCCATATTCCATGGGGGTATTTATGATGAATGTTATCTTAACTTATCTAAGAATCATTCGACGGTAAATGAAAATAACACAAAACAAAGCCATCCGATCGACACTATACCCAAATTAATGCTTTATTACACTTACGCGAACACTACACGTTGGATAACACTATTTTTACGGATTTATCGCATTTCACTTATTTAACTCCCTACGTTTCGAATGCTTAACAGCACCCATGGTCACGGGGAGGGGGGATTCAGTGCTTAAATAGTAATTTTTGGTCTAAATAGAATGAGCCCACAGTATCTTGAAGTCTTGCAGCGGTATGCTTGGACTTGGATTCAATTTTATTATTCATAGGATCCAAGCAGATAATAGCACTCATTCATCTTCTCTATTGAAATCAGGCTGTATTTTTTAAATTTTCTAAAGACTCGCATATAATCCTTGGTAGGAATCGGTGTTTTTTTGAGAGGATTTGCGTTCTATCGAATCTAATGTAATGGCGGGGACCTTCCACGTTTGAGAATTCTTCGCAAAGTAACACCGATTTCTACCTGTAACGACGCCCACGCTTACACTGTGACCTACCCATCTATTCCATATTCATTACACTGTGACCTATCCATCCATTCCATATTCATTACACTGTGACCTATCCATCCATTCCATATTCATTACACTCTATAAAAGTCCACTGCTGAACATAGGCCTCTCCCATAAATTGCCTCCTAGGGAGGGTTTTGCCAGTCGCCACGCTTGGCAGGTGGTTTGTCAACCGCTTGAGTTGTTATCAAGAAGATGCTGCAGCTCATCTCCTATTTTAATTTCAATCTGTCGCCTCTTACGACACCCGCGGCATGATATGGGATAGTGGATATTCCTACACCACCGCTACACGGTTATCTATCAGGCATGATTTTTTCTGGAACTTAACGTACAGGAATTAACATTTTCTTAATTCACCTTTTAAACGAAATGGCGTGATGGATTCAAATTACGCTGCCCAACCACTTCAATATTAATCTACGCTAGTCGTTAAGGATTGCTTTCAATCGATAAAATTGAAACAAAAATATTGCGTTTAGTTCGTAGTACTATTCGCTGAGACCAACATTTACATAAAAAAAATTATTCAAATCTATTCCTTGAATCGTTTGCTGCAAAATACATTCTATAAAACTCTATCAAACAACAAAGACAAAATAATAGAATACTGATGACATTACGATTAAATCTATAATTGAAACATTTTTGCACAATGTTAAGATAACAAAATCACTCGAATTAAATTTTCAATGAAATATCTTTACCTCTCTGTTTGATTTATTCAGAGTATAATTTTAGAGGGACGTAGCAATTTATCGTAGAGGTAGGCATCTTTCTTTCCCCCTTCTTACTTCGGGAGCTAAAACTCTCATAAAATTTTCGAACAGTTATTAAAAGTGGTGCAAATAAATTTGAGATAAATTACTATTCTTTTTTACGTAGACCTATTATAACGTCCTAGTTAAAATGTTTAGCTTACATAAATATTAAATATACACAGGTTTCACAATTCAACTAACATTCTATTGTTATGGCTACCTTTTTCACGCCAGGGGCTTAAAAAAAGTCTATTTACGCAACTGCCACTGAGCGTAGGAATCCCTTTGTTTCTAAACTTTTTTAAGCAGGAAAGAATCAGCTACGCTACCCCAATGCGTTTCGGCAAACTACACATCATTTTCTCGAAATTTAATCGACTTTAAAATAGAGGAAAAGATTGACAATTTGTCTAGATTTTTACGTATGTTACACGTTCATCGTCAATTGTGAACCGGACTACTCAGAGGACATTGTGATTATGATATTCTTTATTCCACAGAAAAGGGTAAAAAATTAGCTTTTAATAAAAAGTAAAAGAATACCTCAAACAATATATATACAGAAAAACATAAACTCTCAAACCTGTCACCCAGAGGAGTAGGCAGAGACTACGGACTTCCATTTGGCACGATCCTGACACGCATCTCTCGCCTCCTTAACATCCATATATCTAAACATACACGCTCGTTGGTTAAGGGTACTCATAAAATATTTAATCCATCTTCAATATATCGCAAATTTGGTTAATAAAATTTGGTCTAGGGAGTTCCTTACCGAATTTAACGTTCACTTCTACAACCTAAATTCGCTTTGATAGTCTATCCTCGTTCATTATATCCACATGACCAAACCACCGAAGCATTTTTTTTCTTGATACTGGTCACAACTTCAAATTGCAAACCACACTTCTTTTATCACATAATTTCTCACCCTGTCATCTTATACAACTAAAAAGGATAAAATAATATCACATTCTGAGCACGGGGCTTTAATTACTCTATACAATATTTCTTACCACCGACTTCAGAATGCATAACTTTTCGATTGTTTGTAGTTGAATTATACTATTTTTTAAAGGTTCTTCTTCCTTTATGGTGATTACGATGAATTCCCCAATGACACATATTACATGCGAAAAGTTTATTTCAGACACAAATTCTGCATAAAAAAGGGAAATTGATAATACGAGAAAGTGTAATAACAATATTAATGTGATTGATTTTGGCCAACTTATCTGTTGAATCACCTAAAACAAAAGACAGACAATGTTGTTTGAATAGTACTAATGTGTTATTATATATGAAAAACAAATTACTGTTTAATGTTGTTACAATTAATAAAATCACATAAAATATATACAAAGGAGGCATTTGTGAAGGTTAGAAGGAAGTCAAAGTCTATGGGACCGGGGATTTCAGGGGGCAGACAATCGTATAGAGATAGGGATGCCAGATGTGTTCAAAGAAAATACCGGACAAGTTTTTATTTGTTTTCATTTAAACAAACAAAAAAATACAAAAATAAAAAAGATAACTTAAATGCACTTTGGTAATGTACTTTGTGTACTGGAAATTTACTTACTAAACTAAAGCTATTCTACTTTTTTATATATTTAGAACTCGACCTTTTTTTGAGCTTTTAATAAAGTCTTATTGCCTGAGATGGCATCTTTAAATTCAGTGCTACTAACATATATATTAAAAAAACGCACAATTCACTTTTACAGTTTGTACGGGGAGACGATTTCTTTCATCGGTTTATACATTTCCCTTGACGCTGAAGATTCGTTCCACATAAGCATTAGATATATGAATACTACACACATACTGTACGATTTTCGATAAATTTGGCGCTGCTTCGTTGTTAAAAAATTTGCCTACGAAAGGCTCGTGCTGTTCGGTAGAAATAATGAACGATTATTTTACTACCGGAAAATTTATTGCCGGTTTACCAAGAATTTTGTGACTGGAAAAGCATAAAGAAAACCGGATTGTCCGGACGAAAACCGGACATCTAGCATCCATATATAGAGATGATGATACTTTGGTGCAGTTAAAGAATATATGGTTTGTGTTTCCACCATCTAAGCCACATTCGCACAGAGAACTATCTCTAATCCTAAGTTTAGCTAAGTGAATATAGGTACAGGCATGTCCAATTCTCAACCGGCAGACAATAGAAGTAGCATGCTTGTTTGCATTAAATATGAAAAACCAAGGTCTTGATGGAATATTATCTTGTATATCAGCATAGTGCTTGCCTTTTTTAAAGGTTACTTTTACAATCAGGTTTCCAAGTGACATTTCACTTTGCAATGCACCATTTAAAATTCAATAGAGCGCTTGCCCATGGGCTAACTCAGCACATACATAAATAATTACTAAATCGTAAGTAATGTATTCGGATTCTAGTTAGTGCTAATGTATTATTTTTAGACCATTATCCACAAATAGAAATATAACAAATGGTAGTAGGATAAATTAGAACATGAGGAAGCAAGTAGCTTAACAAGTACGTTGACATTCATGTACCGGCCTGCCTAATGTGATAATTATGTGCAGGCATTTCAAATTATGCTGATCCGCACACCTTAAGGTTCATTATATTTAGGCGCCATGTTGGCATAACCAGGTGACACTGTCAATAAAATGAACGTAACTGTTTGATGGATACCACATTTATCAGCCGCTAACACCCGCAATGAGTTTGATCGCGCAACCAGCACCAACTTTCTTTATGTTACTGGCGGCTTAACCGAGCTATTTTGCGCAACCACTCAAATGTATTTGGGGTTAAATTATAATTATGGTTATATATTAAAAATTTAAACACCTTTTCTCAAAATATTATGCATATTTACTTAATCGAAGTAATTACTCTTATTATCTTTACCTTTGTACTATCTCGAGAGAAAATCATTTACCTATGCCTTTGCAATAGAACTCTGAAGACTCTACGAAGTCCATGAAGTCATTTTATTTACAGCTAATTATCCTAATTGCGAAAAGAATGGTAAGGGTTGGAGCTGGCTCTGGAAAGTACGAAAGATGACCGGTAGCTACTTACTGTACCTCTTGTAATTTAAATATAGTTTGTCGCGTAATTTGCGATTTTTTTATTAGAGTGGAGCAATAATGGAGAAGTGTGACTGAGAAGTCGGGGTTTTCTTTGAAAGTTTCGCCATCCTTATTTTATATTTTTCACAATAGATATCTGCTGTTATTGCTAAACTATAGCACAAAAAACTAAAGTCAATTACTCTATGAAGTGACCGCCAAACAGTTACCATTAAGTTTCTATTGACGATCTTCAATAGTGCTTTAAAGGCTTTATTACATTATCGGACCAGGGTTCATCTATTGACTTTTTCCAGAATCTATATTTTATCACACATCACAATTTTGTACTTGCTCATCGTTACAAGGAAAACTCAAATTTGTGCTCTTCTATGCACATCAGTTTATTCATGAGACACCCTTTCCTCTATTTTCCATATTTTACAAATTTGGTTCAAACGAATCAATATTGTGGGTAAACTGACATCAAATAATGACACTAATACCTCGATTTAAAAAAAATACTTTATGTACTTTAACGTGACAGCCTATTAAAGTCCTCTACTAAACATAGACCAGAAGGTCTATGTTTAGTAGTGGACTTTAATAGGCTGTATGTAGAAACATAGTTTGCCTCATAGGGGCAATCTCTGGAGGGCTACGGAGGATCTATGGAGGCTATAGCTGCAGCACTTGGTAAGGGGTTCGGCAAAAACAGTTTTTTTTTAGTCGTTATTAGGATTACGCTGCCTCCCATCTCCTGATTTGTCACTCTGTTACCTCTTACTTTTTTTTATAGGATAGGGTGACAAACGAGCACACAGTCCACCTGATGGTAAGTGGTTGCTGTGGCCCATAGACATCTACATCTATCCTCGATTACGAATCAAAATGCAGATGCGTTGTCACCCGTGAGGGCTAAGATAGAATGCCTCGTTTCCAGTAAAAAGGGTCTCCGGTTCTCTACACTCACCATACGAAATACAGCAGCATTAAGCTGCTATTTCACGCTGGTATTCTGTGAGAGCGTGGTCCTTCCCCGGTCGAGCCGACCCATTCGTGCTACAACTATACTACTAATATAACTGCAGCATGGCTCTACCACGTATAAACTACACCCACAGGATAATATGGGGTAATGGATATTCTTGCACTGCCACTACACGCCACTTATTTACTTGAGTGTCTGGTTGATTCAATCTTTTTTTATATAAAAGAGGGCGCAAACGAGCATGTGGCTCACCTGATGTTAAGTGACTACCACTTAAGTGACTGTCTTCAAGTCAAAGTTTCCATTACGAACACAATCAAACTAAAAACGCAAAGTGCTTTCATTAGTCGTATCCTGTTCAATCGCAACATTTTTTATTGCGAGCTGTCTCTGCTCCGTTAGAACCACGTTGCAAATCGTATTTGAAAATAGCAACATTGTTTAGGTCTCCGCGTAGAATGTTATAGTTGTGAGTAAAAAAAAAATTGCACTATCATGTTAAGTTAAAAGATTCAATCACGATACTTGGACCATGTAGGTTTAATTTTATTTGACCCTTCCATTAAAACGATAACTTCTTGTTAATTTAACCCTATCATTAGCACGATTCGGTGTGTCACATATTATTTTCGGTGTACATTACAGCACGTTATTACATCGCTTAAAAGAATTTCTATACAAAAACGTCTGTGTCATTTTGTAGAGCTATTGCCTACAAAAGGATGAACCCACAACCATTTCCCTTTCCTTCGGTTTAACTACGTCGTAAGTACAGCTGTGCCAGTGCTAACTCTTCGGAGTTTATGTTGAAACTGTTGAATATTGTGAGGTCCGCTTTTGTGTATGTACCGTTTGGTATTTTAAAGATAAAACGGTTGAGCAATCGTTACGTCTCTGTGTAATTTAACTCAAAAACACTAATATCCCAGAGGGAATTTAAAAAGTCAATAAAGAAGTTGTTAAGGCCTCAAGTTGATACAATACATAGACTGATAAATGAGAATGACATACCAAAGTTTAGTATAGATTCGCATTAACGTCTTCGTCGTTTAACTATAACTTACTCTCTGTGACGGAGACCGCAGATTGCTTAACAGCTCTCATAACTTCATAGTCAATGGAATGTGGTGTTTGATACAATTAATCTTAATTACAGGTACCGCTACCGTTATGGCCTATTAAATTACACTGTTGAGCATAGGCCTCCCCCATAGGTTGCCTCATAGGGGTGATAGTTGCCATAGTTACCACGCTTGGCAAGCGGATTGACCACCGCAGTTTTTTTTAGTTGTTATTAAGAAAACGCTGCTTCCCATCTGATTTATATCCTTCAGTCGCTTCTTGCGACACCCAGGGAATAATATGGTGTAGTGGATATTTTTACACCCTCACTACACAATAACCCTAAGTAAGTACTTTTTAATTTGATTTATTGAATCGCAACGTAGGATTAATAAGTATATTCGTATATTAATAAGTATATAGGCGTTCGTAAGATATATGTATATACCGTACAATATACTGAATCTTATTAACTGCCAGACAGGTTATACTATTGTTCGTATACACTATGTCGCCCGCAGTGAACATCTTGCTCTTTACGATGATGCCATAATAAACTTAAAAGTAGTATGCATGTAAGAAAATATATGATATAATATAATACTTAAACAATATTACGATTGATCATAAATATTCCATGCACAGTATATAATACTTCAAATTTTATCACTTAACTGTATTCCCAATACGATACGATATTTATTTTTCAAACCAATGGTATAAGAAAGATGACTTTCGATAAAAATAATTTACAATCTAGATTCAATTTAAAATATTATCCGAGAAAATTGTTTGTGTAATAAAAAAAATTGTTATAGCTACTGTTTCAATTTTATTCAAAGCAAGTCGACCCGAATGTAACATGATCTTTAGCATTCGAGCCTAATTCAAAATGGCGTCCCCAAAGTTCATTACTGACGGACACATGGTGAATGCTACAAATAGCAAAGCGGGCGCGTGTGCCGTCCTGCAAAAACCGCAGCCTCAGTGAACAAACAATCCATCTCCCGCCCACACGATCCTCCTCTTTATCATTATTTATCATCCGCTGCAAACACAAAATTACAAATATTAAAAGATCTTAAGCTTTGCTTTTATATGTGTTCTTCGTTTAAAACAACCTACAGTACAAAGGAGGGAGTTATTGGGGCGGCCTGTTTATTTCAATGCCATACTTTCGTACTTTCGTAAGGCACATAAAAAATTTAAATTAATAATTGCTTTAATTACTTGTGTTTGTCATGTCATGTGTTTTGATACGTAATATTTTTTCTAATATCAAAACACAACATATTTAAGTATCACAATACGTCCATTATAAAAATCAGGATATGTGTATCCGATATGAGGTTTAGTGCGGAACAACTTCGTCGAAGGCCAATACGCAAAGATAATAATCAAATATGGACACGTTCTCATATGTATATCTATTTAGTTGCCATTTATAGAAACAACACCTTTTGATTACACGTTATTTTAAAATTATTATCAATAAATATTATTGAAAGAGATTAGACGCCTTCGTGGCGCTGTGGCTTAGCAATGAGTGGCTGCGCTGGGAGCCGCGGGTTGGAATCCTGCACGGAACAAGCATTTGTATGGCCTAGAAATAATTTTTCCGGGTCTGTATGTTTGTCCTTGCCCAATTTATTTTTGTAAACTGCCCCAATGATACCGGAAAAATCCTAGTGTATGGATAACGTTTTTTTTTAACAAAAAAGTGAAAGGTCACTTTTTGTCTCATAGTTTTTTTTAAAAGATGATAACATAATATTAAAATTTGCGATATTATAGTAAATTTTAATTAAACTCAACTTGAAATAGATGATTCAAATATCAATTTTATCTTACTATAAATATATTAGTTGGAAGTAATATAAGTTAAATGTAATTGAACGAACGAAAAGCACAAAGCTGCCGGGAATGGAACAATTCTATTCAGAGTTGTCACGGGCTATACATAATATGTTAACTTATGCACAATGTTCTTGTTCCACATTGTTTCTGTTGACAAAGTTATAATCAATTTGCTTAATTGAAACCTACGTAGATTAATGTCAATAATCTAATTTTGACAACTGTATCACTTTGGATGCAATTGTATTAGTAGTATATTTGTAGCACGAAAGGGTCGGGTCGACCGGGGAAGGACCACGCTTTCACAGAATACCAGCGTAAAATAGTAGCTTAATGCTGCTATTTCGTATGCTGAGTGTAGAGCACCGGAAACCCTTTTTACTGGAAATGAGGCATTCCATCTTAGTTCTCACGGGTGACAACGCATCTGCATTTTCATTCGTAATCGAAAATGCAGATAGGTGTCTATGGGCCACAGCAACCACTTACTATCAGGTGGTCTGTGTGCTCGTTTATCACCCTATCCTATAAAAAAGTATTAATTTGTTTTATTTATTTAGTGGTGAATTATTTACATGGTAGAGTCATGCTGTAGCTATATTCTGGTGGTAGCACGAACAGATCGGCTCGACCGGAGTAGGACCACGATCTTACAGAATGCCAGCGTAAAATGCCTAAAAACTTTATTCTATTATGTTTTCTATGGTGAGTGTAAACATCCGGAAAACTTCCTACAACACAGGTATGTGTATTATATTCAGGTATGTAGCATACATACTTTTGTTTAAAAAAATCTCTCTATTTTTGGTATTCTACTTACGGAATACAATCTTCTTCTTTTTGTGTAAATTTTTTTGGTTTTTTCTTGCCTTCTAATTCCAGTATTATTGTCCAATGCTCTACACAGTAGTTCAGAAACTTTTTAAGTGCTATTTATACTTCATTCGTGTATATACCGTTGAGGCAAGGTGAAAGTACTCGCCTGCTCAGGACAGAGGTCGAGTAGTACTTGTGGCCATTGTGTTCTTTAGGCTGGCTTACTCTCCCGAAGAAAACCTTTATGTAAAAATTTCCATAGATGGCAAGGTTCGCGCGGTAGAGATAGAGATTACTTCGTTTAATCTAACCAAAAAAAAAAACAATAATGTATGTGTTTGGTTCACGTAATGTAGTGATAAGCTACCAAAGAATAAAAATCATAGTAGTTATTGGAAGCACTAAACTCAAAGCTGTGGACGAGTATGTTTATCTGGGACAAATAGTTCGACTAGCTTAGTCCAACCTTGACCGAGAGGTCAATCAAAGGATTAAACTCGGCTGGCCAGCGTTCGGGAAATTACGACACATCTTCTCGTCATGTATACCTCAAAACTAGAAAACGAGATCGTGCAACCAGTGCGTGTTGCCAGTGATGACTTATGGATCTGAGACGTGGTTCTTCACTGCTGGCTGTATGAGAAAGCTCAAGGTCACTTAGCGAGTTATGTAGAGGGCAAATCTCGGGGTTTCTCTGCATCATAAAACTTAGAAATCAGGATATTTGTAGTAGAACGCATTAGTAACCTGAAGTGGTAATAAACCAGCAAGCTATAGAGAGGGTTATGCTAGGGATTTCTTTGCGTGATAAACTTAGAAATGAGGATATGCGCAGTAAAGTCAGAGTGACCGACATAACCCAACGGATTAGTAAACTGAAGTGGCAATGGGCTGACCATAAAGCTATCGAAGAACCGACAAAAAACCGGTGGGAAAAAAGGTTCTCGAGTGGCAGCTCCGTACCGGTAGGCGAAGAGTAAAACTACAACCCAAATGGAGTGACAACCTGGTAAGCCATACAGGAAGTCAATGTATGCAGATAGTTTAGGTCCGTGCTTTGTGGCATTTCTTGGGAAAGGCCTATGTTCAGCAGTCGACTTGTGGACGACTGTAACGATGATGAAGCTTCCAAAGATTATCTCCTCATCTCGTTGCGTGAATGCTATAATGCCAAACTTTTAACCACTGATAGATATGTCACATTATAAAAATATGTCAAATACTACCAGCTAAACGTATGCGGTTCATTATCTTCATATGATCCGTACTCTAAGTTTCAATAATCATGATTATGATCCACACTTTAAGTTTTGTAATGAAACAATAAAGACCAGTGAAGGGCTTTACAGGGATCACGTGGACGATGATATTTTAATCTGAAAAAAAAATACATTTATTTTATCTCAGTTTTTAGTTTATGTAATTAATTAATCACCTCGCGATTGGATTTTTTGGTCTAGAATTTAGAATTTACCTTTCTACTGCTTATTTTGCATTGGATACTGGATAAGAATTTAAAATTTGAGCACTATCTTCAAAATAAAAGCGGCATATGTGGTTGGTTCTTCAAAAAAAAATAATTTCCCACATTTTTAAAACATAAAGTTATACTACGAGTACTTTTTTGTAACGGCTTAGTGCAATGCCACCTTCATTACTGTGATATGGTCCTTGTTTATTTAAAAAATCTCCGAACAACGTGCAATGAGTGTAGATACATACGTATTTGTTTTATTATACCGAAAAGGGACAGGATCACCATCTTATTTATTCAGTAACGGCATTTTAAATATGTTTGAAAGTAAACACCATCTTCCAGTTATTTGTATAAGATAACTGAAAGACGATCATTTTATCATTATACCTATAGTAAAAATGAAAAATATAGAAACAATATTTTCATTTATCTCTAATATCAAATACTATATTATCTCAGTTATGACTAAAGGCACAGTAAAGTTAATGCGGCATTTTTGTAGGACGTCGATTCAGCCGCGCAACCAGATTAGTTTATTGAGCAGTGCGGCTGTAACTAGTTTTATGGTTTTATTGTATCGCAAAGGACCGCGTGAAGTTATACTTTGGCAGAGGGGAACGCCAACGTATGACTACACCCCTTGTTGCTCTGTAGTTGAAACTAATAAAATTCTTACATAATCACTTCTGTCGACCAACCCATGTAATATATTATATTTTTATATAGGTGTGACGTCGACAGAACTGACAAAAATTTAATTAAGCTAGACTTATAGATAACTTTAAACTAGGAAATGTTTTTAAATCTTTCTTTGACCAACAAACTACTTTGATATCCCGAAGCCACCTTAAAATTATTTTGGCATGTGGCTTACGTCTAAAGTAGACTTGGACAAATTATCAATTCAAAAAATCAATTGTCCAAGTTTTCTATGAATTTACTTAAAGTGATACTTCGAAATTGCTCTGTGCTAAGAGCGTGCCAAATTCAAAACCACAAATAACTTTTAGTATTAATTGTAATAGAAAATTCTATTCTTTTTATTTCCATCACTTTCTATCCACTTTATTTTACTCAACATATCGAATAATGCAACAAAAGTTTTGTAACAGACATAGAATATTCTGCAACATCTTATTTTATTTACTTTAATTTGTTTCATATACTTTGAAGTTACTAATATATATTTATTTGGAAGTAATAATTTGATAATTATTACATTTTTATAGAATATTTAAACATTCGGAAGACGTTCGCAAACAGTCAAATGAGCGTGACATATTTTCGACTAAGATTCATTCGTAAATAATGTTAATTTTCAAGTAGTTTATATACAGAATCGAAGATAATGACACAATTTACTTGGTAGAGCCATGCTGCAGCTATATTATGATTGTAGCATTAATGGATTGGCTCGACCGGGGAAGGACCAAGCTCTCATAGAATAACAACGTAAAATAGCAGCTTAGTGCTGCTGTATTTCGTGTTGTGAATGTAGAGGACCTGAGACTCTTTTTGCGGACTCTTTTGGATACAACAGTATCCTATATACACAGTATCCTCTTACAATCCTGTCAGGTGGACTGTGTGCTTATTCTACCCCTTATTCTATAAAAACACACTTGCTTTTAATAAGATATGACTGTTCTAAGCTTCTACTGAAAAGTCTAGTTTATAGAATGACTCTGAAAAGAAAAGTGTGCTCTCGGTCAGAGAAAAATATTAACGCATTTTACTACCCAGGATTTTACTCGCTGAAGTCAGGAGGTGTTTTAAATTCGCCGCTGCTAAAATCTACCCGGTCTACTCTTTCTATATTTTGCTAGCTGCAAAATGCCGCAAATGGTTAATTCAATAGCAGTTCCTGCCTCTGTGTACACTGAGCTGTAACACTGATGGATTATTGATAACACAACGATTTCTTACTTTTAATTATTGCTAATTTATATCAAAATGCGTGTGTTTCATCACTCGCCTAAAATCCTGTATGGTTAACGCGTAAAGACTACAGGAGTAAAGTGGTTTTTGTTAGACTAAATCGCAGACCGTTTTGTCAAAACTAATCATGTTTCTGTTAGCGTGACTTGCTACTCGTATATATTTTTAACATTGTATTTTTGTGGGATATAAACACTTATTATGTTCTTTTTTACTTTTACTTAGCCTCAGGTCTAATTTGTGAACAACATGTGTAATAACTCAAATTGTTGATTTTTGAGTCTGGTTGTTCTATAATAGTGTCTCTGACATATCCCAGTTATCGTCTTTCCGCTCTATGTAAAACCAGTACGCAAGAATGGGAAACTGATTGCGTATAGTTTGGAATTCTAATTTCGCAGTGACGTGTAATAAACTTTCCAACAGCAAACCGTTTCCTTATTTGCAAAAAACAAACGAGTATTTAGTTTGAGCGATAAAATATGTCGAGAACATATGAACTCCGACAACGTACATGGCAACATTGTGTGTAGGTACTTATTACTCCATAATCCACTCGTATAGGCCTCTGTCAAGTAGTTTTTTTATGGGAGCGGGTGAAAAACGAGCACACAGTCCACCTGATGGTAAGTGGTTGCTACAGCCCATAGACGTCTACATCCAACCTCGATTACAAATCAAAATGAAGATTCGTAGTCACCCGTGAGGACAAAGAGGAATGCCTCGTTTCGGGTAAAAAGAGTCTCCGATTCTCTACAGTCGCCATACGAAACACAGCAGCATTAAGCTACTATTTCAAGGTGGTATTCTGTGAGAGCGTGGTTCTCCTAGGTCGAGCCGACCCATTCGTGTTACAACTACACTACTAATATAACTGTAGCATGGCTCTACCTCGTATAAAAAAGTAGTAAGATGCATATACTGTCTTACTTTACTTTTACATATATATTTATACTTTACTTTTTTACATATATACTCGGTATTTTTGTTAAATACTTAACAAAAATACCGAGTATATATGTACATATATATACCATTGACTTTTAATTTGTATATGAAAAGATTTTTCTAACAGGCATATATTGTCATATTAACACTACATTTCTCAATACATTTAAAGTAATTATTAAACCAGAACGAAATGGTTTTCAAAAACAGAAAGAGAAATCTTATTAAAAATGATACTAATTTTATTGATTCCTGTCTCAGACGTGTTTTTGATATAAGTTTTATTCTTCACTCTGGCTTTAGGATCACCGCTACGCTATGTCGCATTACGATTGCAAACATTATAATCAATCTGAGAGAGTCAAAAAGAGCATCTTATGAACTACTGGACTTAAGCAGCTTTGAAAACATCAGAACGATGGATATAAAGCCAAAAATGCTGCTGCTTTATTCGGGAGCTAATTTTGTTTATAATTTATTTTTTCTATTATTTCCACATGATTTACAAAAATACGTGTAGATTCACATTACCACATACCTAAAATGTACCATCACACGCGATTAACGCAGATTCCAGATACCTAGAATCTGAATTAATCGCCTATGATGGTGCCATAAAAGAACCGTTTTATCCCGTGGGTATAGTAAAAGACAAAGGCAAATGTCTTTGAGCTATCCGATTATTAGTTAATTTAAAAAAAACAACCCTGAACTGACGGCTCTCAAAGGACTAAAATTTGCTTAATTGCCTCGATGATGGCGAACCTGTTATGGCAATACTTGTAAATTTGAGATAAGACTAATTCTAGCGGTGTGTTGTGGTGATTGATGACAGCTTTTATAAATGTATTTGTTAACACATCGAGAAAATAAAAATACTGGTATAGTTGTAGCACGAATGGGTTTACTCAACCGGGGAAAGACCACGCTCTCACAGAACACCAGCGTAAAATAGCAGCTTAACGCTACTGTGTTTCGTATGATGTGTGTAGAAAACCGAAGACCCTTTTTACTGGTAACGATCTTAGTCCTGATCGGTGACAACGCAATCTGCATTTTGATTTGTAATCGAGGATAGATATCGATGTCTGTGGGTCACAGCAACCACTTAACATCAGGTGGACTGTCTGCTCGTTTGTCACATTTATCCCATAAAAGAAATTGTATTTGGATAATCATTGTGATGTAAAGAAAAGTATTCTGGCAATTATCTCACGCAACGATCGATGTGAAGTTTTCGTATGAATCATTAAGTGCTTTTTAAAATAGGTTAAGATATGTATATTTTTCTTTAATAACATGTTGTATAATTTTAACAGTTATACCTCCACACGAGGAAGCGCGCCAAGCAGTCATCCGTGAACTCGTAAACACCGAGGCCGACTACATTAAACACATAATGGCTTTAGTCGAGGTAATATATTCTTAGAGTAATTTTGAAATTTAATATTAGCTTATTGCAACTATTTTGTTTAACTTTTTTTCCGTAGTTATTCGATTATACTTAAAAAAGATGAATCAGATAATGATTATGCCGAATATCGGATACCTAAATGTCCGGCAAGGTTAAAACTGGAGCGAATATTCGACCGCCGGATATTTAGTAAAACTTGTAAGTCACAAAAAGTTGTGACTAACATCGTATTTGTTGAAAATTCGTTTTACACTAAAAGCTAAGTTATAAAAAACTTTGTATTCGCTGATCTCGTATAAAATGAAACGAAGAAATCTTTATTTTATTTCGGATCGGACGGACCCGTGGACAGCTCAGAACCTTGGCTTGGTACATTGTAGAACAATAGTCTAGATACTAGATAACCATTTCTATCAGTTATCCATACTATCTCTGCACAGGGACGACTTTTGGTTCTCCCTTTGCATTCAAATCGACTACAAGTAGTGTGAATGTTTCATGTGATACGTTAAGTTTCTGGTTAGATTACTACGTAAAGCACTCCACTTCCTTGTTTCCCAAGTAAATGGGTTCCGATGGAACTCCCCAATAAGTACGAAAGACGTATTGTCCAGAGTTGACCCCGGCTCTTATCCGTCTTTATCGGTACCCCTACTCTCTAGGCGTTGTCCCAAAGTAATAGAAGATAGCTTTAGCGTATCCAATCTAATTAATATCTATTATCTCATGAGACACCTTAGGGATATCAGCTGATTAGTACAGTACAGTTTTTTTTTTATATATATAGAATAGGGTGACAAACGAGCACACAGTCCACCTGATGGTAAGTGGTTGCTGCGGCCCATAGACATCTACATCTATCTTCCATTACAAATCAAAATGCAGATGCGTTGTCACCCGCGAGGACTGAGATGGAATGCCTCATTTCCAGTAACAAGGGTCTCCGGTTCTCTACACTCACCATACGAAATACAGCAGCATTAAGCTACTATTTGACGCTGGTATTCTGTGAGAGCGTGGTCCTTCCCCGGTCGAGCCGACCCATTCGTGCTACAACTATACTACTAATATAACTGCAGCATGGCTCTACCACGTAGTTTACGTCGGGGATGCTCATCTGGTAATATTCTTGTCTATCTGACACACCGATTGGTAAAGAATACAACCCCGGATTAAACAATCCTCATAAAGCACAGATTTGTGCATTCACCTCTAAAAAACAAACCCTTCACTTCACTTTTCTCTTGAAAGCATTCCCGGTATCGCCTCAGCTTCATTTTAACTATGAATTCTTGCTGGGTTTTTAAAGGAGTAATAAAAAAAATTAAGTAACTCGACTTCAACGCCTCCTATCTGGTTCACATTCGGAGTTTTTGTTTTTAGCACTAATCCTACATATTATACTATGAATATGAGTCATTTTGATTCATAAATAAAAAATTTGTTATTAAATTGCAAATAGCAGAAACTATTGAATCATAAAACTGTAAGTTTTTTTTTTTTATAGAAGAAGGGGCAAACGAGCATGCGGCTCACCTGATGTTAAGTGACTACCGCCGCCCATGATCAACTGAAACACCAGGGGAATTGCAGGTGCGTTGCCGGCCCTTTAGAAAGGAGTAAGCTCTTTTCTTGAAGGTCCCCAGGTCGTATCGGTCCGGAAAAATCGCCGGTGGTAAACTATTCCACATATACAGTATAGCTATGAACCACAGTCTCGACCGAAATAATATTATAAGTAACAAAATCACCACGATTATTTAGTATGTAACAAATCTATTCGATCCGTGAAGATGCTTAGTACCTTGCTTGCATTTCTGTAAGTCTTTCTTTTCAGACAGTGAATAAAAATTATCTCCTAAAAATAAAATAAAATTTACATAAGACTCCGCGGCCGTCGGGTAACAATACCTAGAGGACACGACTTTGATCTTTTCTTGTTTACCAGGCTTCATTCATCAGTTTATCGTTTGTTCGTTAGAAACAATGATTAAAAGACGCAAACGCTGCATAATTGTGGTCACTCCGAATACCGTCACCAACGACGGACGACAATTTTTTTAATCTCGCACTTCAAAATTTGCTGAATTTTAAGTAAATTGTGTAAAAACATGTATTATGAATAACAATAATAAGTAGCAATTTCTGGATTTCGACAACAGCGCCACCTACCGGGTCTAAATGTATATCTAAACCATCTAGTGACCCATTCAAACACACAAAAATCTATTGAAAGTCGGTCGAGCCGTTTTTGAGACAAACGGGCAGCAATTGTTTTTTATATATTTAGAGATATTATTTTTATAAATTATACATTGTGACACCTATGTTTTCTTTTCGAATCGGAGAGGATTTATCACACAATGTTATTTTTTTATAAGATAAACACAAAAGCGAATTTATAAAATGTGTACTCAATGTGAACTAAAATTATTATTCCTTTTCATTTGCAATAGCTTATAAAGCTTTTACTCGACTCGTTATGGGATATCTCCAAGTAATTACTAATGTAATTTCAACCCGATAATAGGAGCTAAAGTACCTATGAAGAACCTTGCATTAATATTATTGTTGCGGAAATAAGAGAGCTAAGAAAATTCCGTACTATAACTTTCCCACTAGCACCATCTAGTATCTAGTGGGATAACTACGACAGCTTTCTACACCTAGTCGGTCGGGACCGATATGTACTCGAACATTCTAAATATTTCATGAGAAAAGGTCCTATATAAGCCTGGTAGACCGCGACCCGGGTCAGTATTGAATTGGTGATACAAGAGAAAGAAATTCGCAGTTATATCGCTTCGAAGCGATATAACTGCGAACTAAAGTGTTAAGTGTGATTAATTATTATTGTGTTTTAAGTTGTAATTGGTGTTCGGGAATTAAAGTGTGAATTTTGATAATTTAATCGGCAGTTTTTACTGTCACTAACCCCAAAGCTCGTAACATTATACATGCATGGTTCAAGATTCTGGTCCCCTCCCAAGGAATTATCGTCTTGTACGTAACCCATAATATCATTAACTTATATATTACTAGCGTACAAAATATTGACTCTTTTGCGCCAAATGTTTAGAATAAAGATACTCGAGATATTTAGAGACGTGCAAAAACACGAATGCGTTGAGGTTTACCTTAATTGGATGAATAGGTACGGAAATGAAGGGATTTGAAATAGAATTTATATGTGATGAAAAGTGGACTCTTTACGATATTTCCAAGTGAATACTGATGGCTGAACCCAAGTAAAATGCTGGTCCAATGCCTAAAACTAAATCTCACCCATAGAAAAGTTTTGGTGGTCACTTCATGGTTTCTACAGTTTATCATAGGTTTTTTTTAAGTCCGGTGTAACACTAACAGCAGTTTCCTATTGAGGATAACTTCGAACAATGATGGCGAAACTCTTAAGAGGAACAACCTCAACTCGTCGATGCATCTCCGCAATTATTGTTTCATAATAACATAAGGCAATTCTCTAGAAACTGTTTTAACATTACAAGATCTACAGGTGGAAACCATTCCCCAAACGAGTTTAGAAAAAGAAAGAGAAAAAGTTTGATCTCTGGAATCGGCACAAACATTTTCATAGACTTTGATAGAGTTCAGATCTCTATAGTCTTATCACAAAGGCATAAATGATGTTTCTTCTAGGTGGCAGTACTGAAACGTATAGATACATACTGACAACGTATAGATAATGAATGAATTAAATAAACAAATATTATATTTATTTTACAAAAAAAAAAGAAAATTACAATATAAATCATACTCTACCCCTTAATTACTTATAATTAGCGTTTGTATCTTCATAATACCTTAACAATACGCAACAATACTAATAATTTTTAAATAATAATTTTTTAAAAATTATTTTAGAACTATTCATATTAGAATTATTTTTTTTACATTGTATAGAACTAATTTGACCAATTTAACTTATTTCACTTATTTTTAATTACTGACATTTCGGGTGTTTTACAGCACCCATGTATACAAATTTTTGATGAAGTATTGCAATTTGTGCAATAAATGATTACCATGCAATGGTATGCAATAAAAATGCAAAAATCTAAAGCACTCAAAACTACGGCAATAAAACATTTTTAAAATAAAAACGATCAAATCCGAGAAATTTGTTTTATTAAAGCAGGGGCTCTTGTTGAATACAAAACATTGTAGTCACTCATCCTATATTAATTAGATAACATAAACTAGCTTTGCTTTATACAATTGCAAATAAACTGAGCAAAATGTAGTCTTTTTATAATATATAATAACATTATGAAGAGGAGTTGCGTGAAAGGATATTATTATATAGAAATTGTATGAGAAAGAACAACATGAAAGACTTGAATAGTAATATATTATTCAAATTGTTATAATTTGTTTAGAATAATTATGTAATACAAATTTAAATGTTTAAATTACATTTTGAATTTTTTGATAATTTGTATTTAATCTCGATATATAAATATCAATTGCTGTAGGTACATTAGTCTCGCTAAAACTCAAAAACGGCTCGACAGATTTTGATGAACGTTATTGTATGTGTTTGAATGGGATGGTTTAGATTCACATTTGGATCCGGTAGGAGGCGCTGTTGTCGAGATTCAGAAATCCCACGTGTGAAACCGGGGCGGATCGCTAGTATATTTTTTTTAAATCACATAATAATTGAGAAATCGGACTGAAATTTATTCCAGGTGGTAGTACACATGTTACATTTATGCGTGGTAATCGATGTCCTTCATATTACCACCACAAGCATGACGGCAGTTACCGATTCTTTGGAATCAATTTTCAATTACTCTTTCACACATATCAGCTGGAATGCTGGCAATTTCACGTTCGATATTGTTCCTGAGCTCCTTTTAACTTGTTGGATTGGCATAACCCTTCTACTTAAGGTAACCCCATAAAAAAAATCCAACGGCGACAAATCGTATGAGCGAGGTAGCATTTCTCTATATTAAACGATTACCAAGTTTTCCTTTCAATAAATCAACTAATTGACCAACTGTGTGATTTGTTGGAACCACATATCGCTGATGTCAAATTCATACAATTCGGGCCAAAAATAGTCTTCCAACATGGTACGATAGTGAACTCCATTAAACATAGCACGGTGATTGTTTTTATCAACGAAAAATACGGCCCTATCACACCCCGGCAAGAAATCCACACCACACGCTCAATATTTGTGGGTGCAATATAGTCTCATAAAGCACATGTGGGTTTGTTGCTGTTCAATAACACTTGTTGACAAAGCCATATTCTACTTATTGCCAAAGCTATCCATCCAAAAATGAGCTTCGTCGCTGAAGATGATTTTTCGATGAAATTCAGGATTTTCTCCAATCTTTTGGAGAAAGAAATTGGTTAAGCTTCGGCGCTTTAAATAAACCTAAGGTTTCAGTACATCGGTTGATTTGATCTTGAAAGGTTGCTGGAGTTCTTTACGCAAAATTCGCCATAATGTGCACTGAGAAATTACCAATTCTTGTGAACTGCGTGGAATTGACTTGTTTGGTTCATATTGAACTGAAGCTCTTACGGCTATAAATTTTCAGTATTTCGACCGGTGCATTGTCTCACTGGCACAAGAACATTCAATAGTGAGTATGTTGATTCAGTATCGCACAACTTGTCTGATGGGACGATTATTGCTACCAATAATTGGAATAAACGCTATTAAGGTTGCAACTACCGACTCAGAATTTCGGCAGTAAGTTTCAACGATTTCCAAACTTTACTCGTCCGTGAACTTCACCATGATAAAAATATAAGCCTATGCTGACGTTTTGATTTTGACATATCATAAAACGTTTGTAAGTTATGTTCCGTACTATAAAACAAAATTATTATGTCTCCATTGGAAACCCCTTTACTTGTTATCTCCTTCTGAACAATTGGTTCGAATAATTTGCAGTCGAAGTAAAAATCGCGGGTCAGAAATATAGTAATTAAAAAAGTGGAAATTTCTGGCGTTGTCATGATGAAAGACCCCCGACCAGACTCCTTTCCTGTTGATCCATTCCGGCCGTTTTTCTCAATTTATTGCTTGAGTCTAATTAGTTGTCGGCAGTAGAATCCGAATTGATGGTCTTGCCCAGCGGTAAAAGCACATAACTAAACGACGTCCTTCCTATCCCTACTACATATACATTACGTTATTGCGTATTATAATCCGGGTTTCGCTACAGTCTGTGGAGCTTGACTACCCTTTGATCATGATTTTTTCGCACGTTCTTGTCGTATGTGATCTACTTTTCATCACCAGCGATTAATCTTTTCAAAAATGGTTGGGTTTCATTACGTTTCAATGGAGAATGGCGAATGAGGACACGATTCATTAGGTTTCTTTCGGTGACCTCGTTTGGTACCCAAATATCGAGTTAATTTGTATAGTCAGACTTTTTCAACTGGGTCAATATTGTTTTGTAATCAATCCTCAATTTCTCGGCTATGTCGTTACTAATATGGCAATCTTGCTTTATTTTTTTTAAATGGCGTCGACTTTATCCGTATGAAAGCAACCAGAGCGAGCTGCATCTTTGACATCAAAATTCCCGATCTGAAAACGCTTGAACCAACTTTGTGCTCCTGTTACTGATACCGCATTTGGTCTATAAATGTCACACATGTTTTCACGACTTGAGTCGCATTTTTCCGTTTTTTTATAATAAAACTTCAGAATGTTTCAGAATTGGTTTCTTCGTTGGATTCACTCATTTTGGCGGACAGCAAAACAATTCAAAAATGGCTGATAACTGTTTTTTACATTTCCTTTTTCTTTTTCTTAATGTCCTCTATGTATTGATATTAAAACGAGACAGATAAAAACAGTACAACTAAAGAGATTTTTCTTCAATTTTATACAAACAAAATACGAGGAAACTTTTTCCTCGACCTATTACTTCTATCCATTTTCTTAAGTTTTTCGTATTTAATATGTTAAATAGTATGTTTTATATTTAATAATAACTGCCATCTGTGTGAAAAATAATTTATACTCCACAGAAAATAAAAAAATTATGACATAACTGTTTTATACAGGTATTTATGGCTGCAGCGCATTCTCTCCAAGACAGTGGTTTCATTCTGGATGTTGACACAGAGCGTCTCTTCTCAAACATTCCAGATGTACTGAACGCCAGTCTACATTTCTGGAACATGACTTTTTACCCTATGTTGATCGATGCTGTAGAAAATGACACGATGTAAGTATATTTTATCTAAATCTTATATACTCTTAAATTTATAACTATCAAACTAAAAAATTTGATTGAAAAGTCCAAAAGTTCTCATTCGTTAGTTAAACGTTTACTAATGGTCGGTTAACTAGGCCATCAGCCTAATTGATCTAGTGATAGTTACCGCGGTCGCTAATCATGAGCTGCTGGGTTCAAATTCTGGATTATTGCTGTCAAGAAATTCTCAAAAAGAGCCCGGAGTCAGGAAATTGGCGGTGTTTCACTCCTGTACTTTGGAAAGCACGTAAAGCCAGATCCTGCGCCTGTTCTCTCTCTTTGGTCGGAAAATAGCAAATAAAATAAAAGGATGCAGTATGAGTAATTAGTATAAATTAAAGTGCTGACTTTAGCAGTAATAATTATTTAAAGAAGTTCAAAAGCGATGTCCGAAAGAAGCGGACTCTTAAGATTCTGATTATAGTAAAAAATAAAGCAATCTCTAGGTATTTATGTCATATATTTTTAATACTAATCCGTATTGCAGAACTTAATAAAAGTATTAGGCGTATTCATTAGTTTCCACATAATGTAATGGCGATGTTTATCGCGTGTAGGTTCGATTTGAAAATAATATACTCGATGAATGTGAGCGAGACGACCTGGTATGAGATCGATGGATGCAAGTGGCTCTAGACGATTCTTTGTGCTGTGGCTTGTGAGGGCTGTAATGATAACGATGTTGAAGATCCGTGACCTTGACATGTCAACAGTCAACCACGTTTTGATGTACGAGCTTTGCAATATATTAAAAAAAACTGTAAATTACCTAAGTAGTTCCTACTATATACTTACAATTATTTGTAAAATACAAAATAAAAATGAAATGAATTTATTTCAGACTTTTGGTCAATAAAAGCTTTAGAACAAAATATTTATTTACAATCTATGTTAGTAAACAAAAAAAACTACACATTAATTTAAATATTTTCTGAAACAGTTTGTGACACTTGGTGGTTGGACGAATGTGTGTATACCAGAGTGCTCATAAATGGACAGTCTGGGTTATCAATGACGACCTCCAGAATAATGATGGAGCTACCTCACACTCCTCGCATGAGAGACGCGATTTGTTTGCTTATGTATAGCGCGAAAGCCGTCAGTATGCCCTTGCGCAAACATTCCTGATGCACTGCAAAATCGCCGAAGTCCCAACATCACTCTTAAGAAATTTTTATATAGAACTCGACAGGCCAACATGATGCAACGGACTGCCATCGCCCTCCTTTCCCTTTCAATAGCACTGTCATTCTTCAAAGCCCTCGCTAGAGCCAGATTTTTAAATTTACTGGTGGAACACAAGGCACTTTACATCCTTTCACCATGAGCCCACTCTTCCTTGCATTATAAATAACGTCATGTGATTGCGCAAACTGCTCACAAATTAAAATCAATTTTCTCAGAGCAGCGTTTGAGGAACACAGCAGCATCATGTTGTAGCCGCAACTGATGCTATTGACACAGTGTCCGTCAAGAGAGCATCTGACCCGTGCGCTGCTGAATTCCACTATCAGCTGGTTAATGTACGGGTTAAAAATTGAGGAAGAACTGAAACCACCCTGGCCCACTCCACATTCCATCCCGTATTCATCAGATAACTATTCAAGCCACCTGACCTGATTAGTCTGATGACCATACCGGTACACCAGCAGGAAAATCAACGTCAGTCCGCTTAGCCCAGAGTATGTCATAGCTATTCATTTCAAATGCCTTCTACAGATTAAAAAAGGCAGCATATACGCATGTTTTCCTATCCGTGTAGCACCTGACAATGTGCTTGAGAGAAATAATCACACATTCTGTAGATAGGCCAGGTCTAAAACCAAACTGGGCATCATGTAATTCTAGATGTTTTATGAGCTGTCTATCAAGCGCAAACCATCAACACCTTAGCAGTCACCATAGCTAATGAAATTGGTCGGTAATTGGTTTTATTGAAGACATCCCTTGTCTTATTCTTTACTATAGGAACCACGATCTTCTCTTTAACTCAGCTGGCAGGTGGGAATGACGCTTACAAATTCTAAAGGGCATACCCAAAAGTCTCGGTAAGTACGATCCCGAGTAAGTAATAGAAAATGCTCTATGCTGAGGCCTCCGTGCCCCAGCGACTTGCCCCGCGTCATACGCTTTATTACCAAAAACCCCTCTTTAGAAGTATTGCGATCGGGCACGTCAGTTACGACCGCCTCTACATTCAAACTTTTCCCACCCTTACTATTACAATTAGAAGGTTATACTTGAAAGTGAATCTTGGACAAGTCGACAATATCTTTTAGGTCACTGATACTTTCAATGCTAGACTCAGGAGTTATCTTTTTTTTTTGTTTCCAAAACTCCAAAAAATCTTTATCTTTATGTTTAGATGCCAAAAAATTACTTTTAACCATTTCCAGTCAAGAACAGTTCAATAGTCTTTTATATCCACACATATCATTATACAGAGGACCAATACGTGGCCTACCATACTAAACCCAATTTAGAAACTTTTGCCTGGCATCCCGATTAGCACCCCAACATGTTTGTATCCCGTATAGGTGAGCACCGCAGCTTCTTGTAGTTATGTTAAAATTTTTTGATAGTACTTACCTATTAAATCTGTGCTCTAAACATTAATTTGTACATACAGCATCACAACCAGGTATACCTCAAAATCTGAAAACTAGATTGTACAACCAGTGCGTGACGCCAGTGATGACTTACGGATCTGAGACGTGGTCCCTCACGGCTGGCCGTGTGAGGAGCGAGCTATAGGGAGGGCTATGCTCGGGGTTTCTCTGCATGATAAACGTAGAAATGAGGATATCCGCAGTAGAACCAGAGTGACCGACATAGCCCAATGGATTAGTAAGCTGAAGTGGTAATGGGCCGGCCATTAAGCTTGAAGAACCAACAACCGATGGGAAAAAAGGTTCCCGAGAGGCAGCCTCGTACCGGTAGACGTAGTGTAGGGCGACCCCCCACTAGATGGAGTAACGACCTGGTAAGACATACAGGAAGTCGATGGATGCAGGTGGTTCAGGACCGTGCTTTGTGGCATTCCTTGGGGGAGCCCTATGTTCAGCAGTGGAATTGTGAAGGGCTGTAATGATAATGATGATGATGATAGCATCTCAACAAGAAATTAATTTACAGGAAAAATCTTTTTTCTCAAGTATTTAAAACAACACTAAAAAAACAACGTGAAGCTCTGTCTCTGGTGGCCATCCCAATTTGGAGGAATTGGTCCTCCCAATTCCTTCAAATGACTTTGCTGGAGTTGTCACTAGATGCACTTGGCAGCTGAAGCGTAGGCGACTAGTAAAGCCTTCATTATTTGTTTCAGTTTCAACTCCGAATTTATGGCTCTGGGATTTTGTCAATTCCGAGAACTTTTACATCCATACGAGAAATATGTTAATGGACAATCAAAGGCCATAGAATACTTACGCTCTCTATCTAACAACTCTGATTTTATGACTTATCTTGCTTGGTGCCATAAGCAGAAGGAGTGTAATCGGTAAGGCGACAAGATATTAAATACCATAATCTTAGTATTTAGTGGGTTGAGGCTCAACAGTGTGCTCAAATGGTCCACCACCCTCAGTAGATAAAGCAACCAGCTTATGACAGTGAATATATACAAGGATGTATGTATATATATATATATATATATATATATATATATATATATATATATATATATATATATATGAATTATAACCGTGCGAGTTTTAGGAGGTATCAATAAAAAGTACAAGCGGGCCACATTTCCTCTATCTGGTATGACTACGTACAGAGATGTGTCGGATCGTAGCAAATAAAAATGCCTATCACTCTGGGTAACACACGTAAGTTTATGTATTATAATTGAATCAAAATACCTAATTGTTTTTAAAATTAACTACGCATATTCCAAATTTGTAATTGTTGTTTTTTGGCTGATTAAGTAACTAGTGAAAGGAAAAGTCTCTCACTCGGTTGCTCCCAGCTAAGGTGTCTTTGCAATTTCTTTTAGTGGTGCAATTAGGTATTTACTTTTAGTTAGTGAAATTAGTTTACTTTTTGATGATCCTGTCTTCATACGGATAAGCTATACACAATTTTGCAATGCACTACCTATTATTTCTCTGAATAGTTATTGAAGCTCATACTCAACAGTGATCTTAAAAATAATCAAAGGTTTACTATTTTTATAACATAGTTAAGTCATATAGAGAAGATAAGAAGAAATATTAACTTTATTTTTTTCAGTCTCCAGCTATCGGATATGTTAGTTAAACCAATGCAACGTCTCACAAAATACTCATTAATTCTACGCAGAATTATTGTCAACACCGACTTCGAACCGGAGAGAACATCGCTCATTGCTATGGTAATTCTTTTTATTTTATTTTTTCATATTTAACTTATACGACGTAGCCTAATAGCTGAAAATATTAACAGATATGACGAACATTCAACGGCACTAATTGTCGTTAAATAGTGTAATTGATACATACTCAATCTGTATTTTATGTAAAATTTGACGATTATGTGGCTTATCTTCTAATATAAATGCAATAAAGTTTTGCTTTGACTGAATATTTGTGTAAGAATTACTTGAAAAAGGAAAACCAATGAGTGTGCATATATTTGCAATAATTTGTTAAAATATGTGCTCCATGCCGAATTTCGGTCCCTACACAGGACATGTTCATAGTTCATAAGTGTGTTCCCAGACACAGGTGTAGCCATAGGCGCTGTCCTATTGTCATCGCTCGCGCGATGCGATGCGTCCGACGAAAATGATCGTGCGGCCGTGTGTTTAAACATACTCATATCTGCGGAATGTCCTATTGAACGTCGTGCGATCATGCGATGCGACTGAAGAAATCGCGCGTGCGGATTCATCGGACGATGAAATCGCATCGCATCATCGTGCGAGCGATGGCAATAGGACAGCGCCACAGTCCGCTGAACGTCTTTACGTGTTTTCCGCGACACGAGAGCGGAACACCGCAAACTTCCTCACTTCGAGCTGTTACTTGAGAATTTCTTGACAAAAAACTCATTTAACTGATTTTGTCCGAATTTTGTGCCACAACATAAGCAGTCGCGCTTATAACCACTAAACCGATGATGATGTGTGCTTGCGCGCATACACTTAAGAAAATGTGATCGTCTCCGACTGACCGAAAGACTAGTCGCCGTGACCGAAATGTGGACATTATTATTATTAGTATCAAAACTCAATGTGATAACTAGAATATCGTCTAATAGTTATATCAAAATTTCATTTCCTGTTGTTAGACCTTATGAGACGAACTTTATTCTTCCGCCGATGAGATTGGCTATTAATAGTTATTTTAATCGGTTCACAACTGATGAAGATACCTAAGTACTTACAAAAATACAATAGAAGTAAGAGCCTTCTTTTTCTAACTCAAATAAAAATAAACAATTTCTTTTTTTAATTATAAGCCCTTACATTGAGGGGGCTGCCCCTTCAATGCAAGCACTCACCGAATCTGTAAAAACTCGATGAAACATTGCGCGCGGTCGGCTGTTGAATATTTATTTTTAATTGAGCTATCAATACTCCTTTGTTAAAGCTTTACGTGTGATTTAAAATGTACGTTGCGTATATGTTGCAAAGAAGTTTGTAGTGTAGCCAAATACCAACTTTGCTGAATTGATCCTGGATTTGTACGGAATATGTTACTCAACAGTCGATGTTGAGACCGTAGCCTCGAACTTTTAACTCAAGACCGAGTTACACTTTCGCTGCGACATTAATTTAGGTATAATGCAAATTCTTATTTAGGTATAAATCGAAATAAACTCTTGACAACAAAGCACAAATCACCATTTGTGTAAAATTGTTTGACACAAAATGCATAAAACGTTCCATAATAACTGAGACTCCATTAACCTAGCCTCTAATCCCCAATATCTGCGTCCCGCTCTAATATACACACATGTCTAATATCAAACTAGTAACTAAAAGTATTTAAAAAATCCACTCACAACACAATCCATCACACACAAAACATTTCAATAAAATCGGTCAATCCGTTTCTGAGTTTTAACAAGACTATCGGACACCAATTGATTTTTATATATAGAATATATAATATGTTCAAAACTATAGAAGACAGATTTCAAAAAAAAAACCCAGATGCGTAGTCACCCCTGCGAACTAAGATAGAATGCCTCGTTTCCAGTAAAAAAGCGTCTCCGGATCTCTACATTCACCATATGAAACACAGCAGTATTAAGCTGCTATTTTACGATGGTATTCTGTGAGAGCGTGGTCCTTCCCCGGTCGAGCCGATCCATTCGGGTTGCAACCACAATATAGCTGCAGCATGGCTCTACCACGTATAAGTATATATCTTTTTATGATAATTGAAAATCTGCAAGGAGGTGACAGTTCGTTCAGTGACGTTCTTGTAGCCTGAGAGCGGGAGCAAACCTTGCTATGCCACTAGACATATTTTTATTAGAAAAAAGAAAAATATCATTGATACGTCAAACCAGTTTCTAAAGAAATATTATCAACATTATCTTCGATATTTCAATAATACATGTTTCATATGAATAATTCAAGACAGATTTTGTTATTCTGAAAAGCACTTTATATCGGTAATAATATAATCGTCAAGGAGTTAGCATTAAATAACTGAAACAAGAGAATATCAACACAATCCGAAAACAGTTCCATTATAGCTTTGATTACAAAAATAAACTTAATTGTATTTAGTGTATACTACCCATTCCGATTTCTGTTGAAAGGTCACAAAAACAAAGATTTTATTAACGAACTCAAATATTTTACACAGGAAACATTTGCTAAAAACTACTTGTTGGATATTAACCGCTCCATACGACAACGCGAAGAATTAGAAAAACTTGATGCATTGGCCAACAGTGTCGACACTTTTGAAATTGTAAGTACATTTTCAAATGAATCACTTTCTCTCTCATCATTATTTAAAAACATTCATATTCATCGACTGATCCGTCTCGTCTGGGCAGCGATCGGGAGTCTAAGACACATCTTCCCGTCATGTTTTCAACCACGTAGTCTTAAAAACAAGTACAACCAGTACATGTTGTCAGTAATGACATATAGATCTGAGATATGGTAGTTTTCTACTGTCCGTATGAGAAAACTTAAAGTCACTCAGCGAGCTATGGAAAGGGCAGAGCTTTTCTGGGTGCTAGATTTGGTAGGGATGATGTCCGCAGTAGGACCAGAGTAACCGACAGAGGACCAACATTTAGCTTTTAAAACCAACATCTGATGGGAAATAAAGGTTCTCATGTGGATGCCTCGTACCGGTAAGTGAATTTTTTGGTGGCCCTCAGTAGATGAAGTAACGACCAATTAAGTCATGGAGGAAGCTGATGGATTCAGTTTGTCTAAGGCCGTGCTTTGAATCATTCCTTGGAGAGGCCTAAGTTCAACATTTTACGTTTTTATTTTTTTAAGTGTCAGTCTTTTATATAAAGTGATGAAAATAATTAAATGATTGAGTTATCATCATCCTTGTGATTTATTTGATGTAAACGAGAAAAAATAATTTACATTTACATTAACTTTACATTTTAAACAGGTACTTATTCCCAATATTACGCTTAAACAAACAAGGCCTGAGCCTAAGCGCGAGTGAATGAAATTAAAACATTTAACTTTATAGGGATTAAATTTTAAGAGAATAAAATTATAGTAATAAGTTAATGTATTTTAATAAACATAAATTAATATAAAAGTAAGTACAATAATATAGAAACTGGAGTATTGAGAGGTCTATTCCATTATATCTACATAATTACCTTATTTTAATGGTTCCTTATTTCTTTTATCTTATCACATCGTTAATAATTTTTACTAACAATCTAAAAGTCTCAATTTTTGAATGTAACTTAGTATTGATCGTTATGCCAAAAAATTTCACATTTTACATTGTTACGTTAGAAAAAGAAACGATCAAAAATGTGTGTTCTCTTTTCAGGATTTCAAGGATGAAGACATGGATAGATATTTCAGAATGTTTGCGCAGTTGAATCTTAAAGCCCCTATGCTTAACTGTTTACCATCTCATAGCAGATGTCTTATCTATCAGGGTGATTTGCGCTTTAAAGATAATGTGAAGGAGGCAAGAAATATTTATAATGATTTTTAAATAAGTTTTGCTTGCGATAATTTCGGGTGCATCCGATGTAAAGATTGCCTTTTGTAAATGCGGATTTAAGATTCCTAAAGTTGATTTCTTTCATAAATATTCTTCATAATTATTTCACTAAACTGCATGTACACGTAAAATTCTTTTGAATCCGCATTTTATTCCCAAAAGTGCTTTTAGCGAAATTTGTAAATTTCTAACATGTTCTCCCATCTAAGTTTTACTTTGCGAATGCTAGATTTTTCTTTTGTTTTAAGACGGTAATGCAATAATTGAACTATATATGTGTAAAATTTAAAATTCTTTTACAGACTGATGTTCGAGTGTTTCTCCTAACTGATATGCTGCTCATTTGCAAGAAACTATCTAAAGGCAGTACTTATGCGTACAAGATGATTAGGTAAATTTAGTTAAATAAATTGCAATCACGTATAAATGTAAGCGCTGCGCGAATTTGTATTGGTTATTGCGTATGCGAAAATTTGTGTTATTTGAATTAATATTTACTTATAGGCCTAAATACATGGTGGACAAGATGCATCACTTCCCCAAGTTTAGCCGTAGCAAGGAACTCGTAGCTTTAATATTCGTTGTACTCGATGATGTTAGTTCTTCTTACCATTGCTTCACGTTATCTGAGTCATGTAAAGAAGAAAAACATCACGGTCCCATTAAAGTAAGTATTCAGATACAAACTATGATATATAAACATGTGACTGAGAATGGAGTAACTTTAATAATTTTTTCAGGTAAGCGTACTTCAGATGTGGGAGCATAAAGTAAAAGAAGCTAAACTGAGCTACGAACTCGCTGTGTGGTTTGCTAGGAATCCTTCGCGCGACCTCTCTGAAGTGGAAATGGATTCATCGTCAGATTATGCTCTCAGTTTTGGTAGCAGCACCAGACCGGTACTATATTTTATTTATAGCTTTATTTTATATTATATATTTGTATCATTTGAACCGGTTTTATAATGGTATAATGGTAATTAAGCCTTTGCTACGTTCTGGTGATTTTTGTGATTATCTTATAACTCTACTCTTAAATTGGCTTTAAATTTATAAATAGCAAGATAACATAAACATAACAGAAATAGAAACATTCACGCCTGTCACCCAGAGGGGTAAGCAGAGACTACGGACTTCCTGACACAAGTCTCGCGCCTCCTTCACGTCCATATATCTACGTACACATGCTCGATAATCGTAAGCTAAGAGTACTCTTAATCCGGCTCATCTGTAATATATCGCTAATGTTCCTTCATCCTTAACATCCGTCACCTTCATCTAGAGTGTCCCTTGTCGACTCTGCCGTATCACTTCTACAACATAAATTTGCTTTGTCACTCTTGAGAGTTTTTTATAAATAGCAACTTACGTTTATTATGAAGTAATTCTCGCGTGTATCCAAGACCACATATCTATTGCAGCACGCTTTTTTCTAAGAGTACACACATACCAAACGAAATCGCCAGCATACGATAGCATACGAGTATAAAGGTTGTCTTCTTGCAGTCTTCTCCTCACATTTTAATCACTCGTCAGGACCTGGTGTTCCGACCACAATAATCTAACCGTAACGTTAGATTATTTTCTTGTCTTAAAATTGTAACTGGATTATTACCAGTGTGCCGCTCAGCCACCTTGCCACTGTCGCAGTAGCGAGACCACAGTCCTAATATGACGCTTATATTGGGGCCAATGGCAACATTGCATGCCAATCGCACTGGCCGTTAGTGCCCATAGCTCACAGTTTCTCTTTCCTGGTTAACTGTTCCACGACATACAAAAGCCACGGGTACAAGTCAATTAACAAACTTGTAAAATAAATTTAATTTTACCAACACTGTCAATTTTTTTTATTTGAATTTCGACTTTTAAATATGACCGTGAATTATCCCTAGTCAGTGTTGAGTTTTATATTAGTATTATTATCTCTAGACTACATAAAAGCTTCTCTCCAATTTCAAGCCGGAAATCTATAGTTAGATGAAAGTATTTTATGGCACCTATTTTTGAAAATACAAAGAATGTAAACATATTTATTTTCTTTTTTCTGTGCGTATGTTTGTTCTACAGACGTTAATTAACTATTTTTTATATAATTATTGTGGCAATATTATAACAAAAAGGACACAATCCATTATTTCAAGGAAATATATTTCATGATACGTTACATTGCCAAGTTCAACGTAAAAAGAATCTTGAGGATGTTCTAAATAGAACTTATTTAACCCTTACCATTACCGTCCCGTCAAAATCAACTACAACTAATTACTTAGAAAATAATGCAGGAGAAGCAAACCGCTTGCGGTCAAGTTCTCTCCGACACCCAAAACTTTAAGAAAGTTCGAAAATACTTTAGCAAGCTACTAACACGTTTGTTTATTTTATTTTTCAAAATATGTTATTTTCAATTTTGTCTCATGACGTTTTATCTAAATGAAATATTTATTTCTAAATCCATTAACGTTCTAGCTTTCAGGAATTCATTGTTTATTTGATTATGGAGATTAGACACGTTCAATATTACTTAATTATTTTCAGATATAAACTAGATAATAAAATTTATACCAACAATACTTCGATTGATTTGCTTGTATAAAGAAATTTCAAAAAAGAGCGGCTTGTTGTTTGTGAGAACTTTCTTCTTTAACAAATAACCTTTTCAAAAACCCGTCATATGGCACGTATAAGGACGCGATATAACAACGACAGAATGGTATAGGAATTCTTAGGATTCTTCACTAGGAAGTATTCTTAATACTTTTAAAAGCTTACCTTGTATAAAAATATAGAATACAGTCTTTTTTCTGCAGGGTAAGGCAGGGTCTGAAGAACTTAACATTGAACGGGAGGCTCGGGAGAGAGTGGCTGCCATGTTGCACCGAAGTATGGGAGCATCTACGGAATACGAGTTCTCTCAAGCATCCATGGCTACTGACTCCTTCGATGGTACGTACTTGGGAAGAGTAAATTTCAAATTAGGATCAATAACTAAGAATTACGAATGAGGAGCTTTTTGATATAGAAATATTTTATTGTATTAATTTGTTCCTAACAAATCTTAATTGATAAGTCGAAGAATTGGAGTAACACCGGCGTCTAAAAAATTTTTTACTAAGAGTCCAAGTTATAATAAATGATAAGACAGAAACTTTAAAATTAGAAATTAAGTTTTGATTATTTTTTTAAGTCACCCAAGCCATGGTCTCTGGTGAAATATCAAGTGGTCGTGGGTTCCGTTACCCCATGCATCGCACTTCTACTGGCGGTAGCTCACGCAACTCACGTTTATCCAGTTTCCAACAATCGATGAGGTAAATTTATTTTAATTTAATCGTAAACTGTAATTTTTAAGAATATTTATTTGGGTAAATGTCATCAGATAACCCCTCCTCTATTCACGTAAGGCAAGATGCTTATTCACATAGGGCATGGATATAATCTGCCCTGTTGTAATAGTCAACCTGGCATCTTTACCTTCATTTTTAAATTGCTCAAAACTGTTTTAATATTTGGCTAACGTTTTTGGCAAATTTCGCTATCTAAAATTTTATAGAAACTTAAAAAGGTAATTAAAGAACACCACCAGGTTAAATTAACACGTTTATGGCAGCTTTACCTTTATATAGCTTTACCTTGGTTTACATAGCATATATATTAGGCCATTCAAATTGCGCACAGTATGTATAAAGTTAAGTCAAAATGCATTCTTCAAAAGGCTTTTTGTAGTTTAAAATTGGGAAAACGAAGTAACAATTCAAACTAAACGTAATAGTAACAATCATTGAAAATTTAATGAAACGGAAAGATTCATCTACTCTTGTCTATGCAATAGAACAGGGTAGCTACACTTTATTACACGTTTGAATATCTTTTGAAATGTTTTCTTGTAAGATCCAATACGACCAAAATACAAACTTGCCTTATCACTTCTAATAAGCCTATCACCATAGCTTCTTTTATTCTAAACGGTTTTTGTACCAACGATAATATAAAAACATCTTTCTTCTACTTCTGCAAGTGGTACCCTGACATTGTAATGTAATGCCATCCAAATTAAATTACTGCATACCTGCCAAATGTTCCGTGTCTGGATGTTTGTCCATGTGCAATTATAACAAGTATTTTAAAGTACATATAGTATATATATTAGAGTAACCTTTTAAAATTGTTTATGTTATGTATGAAAATAATTTTATAATTTTAAACGTAATAAACTTACGATATGATTGCGAAAATTGATTATTTTATAGTGCTGCTTCTCACGATGAACCTCAACCGGGACCCAGCCGAATTGTTTTTCGTCCTGGTAGTTCCGTAGAGCAGCACGTCATCCCTCCGCAGCATCATGATGAAGGTATGTTGTTTTATTGATTTATGATTGATTATATGAAATATTTATTCTCTTTATTGGATATTATGAGTGTTTTTTTTGTGCGGTACTCTAATTCCTTTTCTAAAATAAAAGTAGCCTAAGTTATTCCTTATAACATTAGCTGTCTGCCAGGGTTCCAAGTAGGGATGGGCCGAATATTCGTTTCACGTTCGGTATTCGGCCGAATATTCGGCTAAATCACCGACCATTTGTTAAAGTGGTACTCAAAGTGTCCTTTGTATTGAAATGTACGAATTGAGTAATGCCATTTCTTTCATAATTTTACTGTTGAAAGTATAATTTATTTATGGGTTAAATCTAAAGTTAACTAAAGAGATAGCTTGATAAAATGTTTTTGGAGTTACACAAAGAAAAATTAGTTCATTTTACTTTAATTTGGTTGTCAGTTTCTCTAAAATAAGTTAAAATATTAGATCTCCTGCTACTCATTTTCAATTTTTACTGAGAATAACACAACGAAATACTTTTTTTCTCACAAAAATAGTCAAAACATAAGCGAGCGAGGGCAAGGGTCTGCCGAATATTATTTTTATATATAGGAAATCTTCAAAATGGTTATTAATTTTTTTTATTTGGTTAAAAGCTGTTATTTTGACATTACAAACAGACACTTCAATTTTATTTATTTCTATAGATATAAATCAAGCATACACAATGATGTCCCTTTTAAACAAAATAAATAAGTAGTTACGGAGCCTTGACTAAGTGAAAGTACGTCATTATCTGCACTTTCTCAAGCACTCGCAGAAGCAAAAGCTTTGGGTAAAAAGCTTCATAAAAATTTGCGCTCTAATAGTTTTCATATAATGACACTATACATAATATATTATTAACTTATATTTAAATTAAATGAATTTTAGAGGGGTCCATGTTTAATGTAAATATTAATAAATTTTTTTTCAGTTGTCACATCAATCACCGTGAACGTAGTAAGCGAGAGCGAATCGGAGACCGTCGTACCCGATCCACCGCCGGTAATTATGTTTTATAGACAACTTATTTTATACATATGGGGAAAGATCTCAAAGGAATCAGATCGGTTATTTTAGTAGAGACACAAATGTGCGAGAAATTAAATATGACAATAAATGGATTATACGTACGTTTAAGAAGAGGGAAGGCAGACAGTGTGTCTCGACGGCGGCGCAGTACTGCACGGTAACGACTCATTAATACTTCAATTTCAAGATTAAAAAGAGTTTACTCCTTTCTTAAAGGTCGGCAACGCACCTACAATTGCCCTGGTGTTGCAGTTGTTCATGCTCGTTTGCCCGCTATTCTACAAAAAAAGATTCAACCGGTTAAGCAGGTGCAATAACGCGTTATAGACAATTAAGTTCTAGAATCGTTTAGTTGATTGCGTTGTCGTTTTGAGATAGTATGTCTCATGCCACGGATTTTGTATCTGTATGACGCCGCAATAGGCCAAGGCTCTGGTTTCCTAAGATACGGTACCTACTGCCGTATAGCGGCCGTAAAAAGACGGCCGTCTTTACGGTGATGACACGTGGATAGTTCCATTACTACGGTCATCTTTTTTTAATAATATGCCATAAACGTATCGTATGCCTAACTTTTATTGTAAATATCGTCATGGTTACGCACAAATTCTATTAAAATTTCGTCATCTTGCAACTGGAGCAGGGCAGTTGAAGTTGGAGCTCATTTTGTTTACCGTCACGGGTCAACGCTATCGAAAATGAAAATGTCGAAAATGTTCGTGAACTATCCGGCACCGTCAAAACGCCCGTCACACAAATAGCGGCAAAACTGTTTCATGTTCCGGCGTCAAATACCGCTCTCTAGGAAACTACGATATGTTTATCTATATAAACATATCGTGGTTCGATATGATACCACGATATGTTTATCTATATAAACATATCGTGGTTCGATATGATACCACGATATGTTTATCTATATAAACATATCGTGGTTCGATATGATACCACGATATGTTTATCTATATAAGCATATCGTGGTTCCTAGAGAGAGAACAAAGTTATAGCGACGTCATTCACCGCTTAATTACGGCTGTCATGTAGCGGCACCGCAATCTTAAACCGCAATCTTAATAGGCGTCGCACCGTCACGTCACCTTAACTCACCGTGTGCCCACGCTCTTACACTGTACCAGTACCTTCACAACTTCTGTTAGTAATTTCTAATATAGTCAGTTTGAATGGTGGGTGGACCAAGCGGACAATAACCTTTTAGCATACTGTAAGGATAATCAAGCTATTTCCACTTTCCCACTTTAATTTTCTTCCTTATTCTCTTCTTAGTTTCACCATCTGTGTAATATACTAGGTGATTTTTTACCGTCTGGAAAAAATTGGGTGTAACAGGTGAACAAAATGGAAGCCTATGGCAGTGATATTTTTCAATTTTTTTTTTTTGTTTTACATTAACATATTATGAAACTGATCTATCAGTAAACACTACTAATTGAGTGCGTATTATATTAATTTCGATAGTTTTTAATTTATTTATTTAGTTCAATTTTTTGTTTTTATTTTTTAGCACTGAAAGATTTTTTCAAATTAGTAGTATTTACTGATAGATCAATTACATAATATATTAATGTGAAAAAATATACAATATGTATATTTCTTTTGAGAATAAAATATCTTTAACCAATAACAGTGCCACAGGCTTTTATTCCGTTCACCTGTTACACCCTATTTTCCCAGACGGTAAAAAATCATGCATTATACTAACTATTATTTTCCTTACATTATAAAGAGGTAAGTTTGTTTATCAGAAAAATATTTATTTGACAATATCAGTAAATTAATTTGTATTTATCCCTACTTTCATATTTATTTCGCCTTTGATATGGCATTAAAACTTTAATGTTCATAAAATCGCAGGGTGCGAGGTCGGGGCTATAATATGGCGGGTGACCTAGTAAATCTACGTCTAACGTCGTCATGTAGTCGATTGTTTATTTGGTGTTGTGCTGAATGACCGCTTTTTCATCTCACCGTGTACTACTTAATGTAATGTACGTGGTAGAGCCATGGTGCAATTATATTAGTAGTATAGTTGTAGCACGAATGAGTCGGCCCGACCGGGGAAGGACCACACTCTCACAGAATACCAGCGTGAAATAGTAGCTTAATGCTGCTGTGTTTCGTATGGTGAGTGTAGAGTACACGAGACCCTTTTTACTGGAAACGAGGCATTCCATCTTATTTCTCACGGGTTACAACGTATCAGCATTTTGATTCGTATTCAAGGATAGATGTAGATGTCTATGGGCCACAGCTACCACTTAATATCAAGAGGACTGTGTGCTCGTTTGTCACCCTATCCTATAAAAAAAGTTAGATAATAGTAAAAAACGTATCTAGAATATGTAAACTTTTCTGTAAACGCTAATATAACACTCAGTGTGTTTGTCTGTTTTTCCACCTGGTATGTAAATAGAATCTTTTATATAGAATAAGGATAACACACGACGTGTGCTCGTGTGTTATCCTTATTCTATATAAAAGAGCCACCTGGTGCTAAGTGAATGCTGTAGCCCATAGATATCAAAGAGGACATTTAACCTTGATTAAGAATTAAAATGCAGATGCTTTATCAGTTTACCACCCCAGAGAACTAAAATGAAATGCCCCGTTTTCAGTAAAAAATGTCTTCGGTTATCTATAATCACCATCTGAACTTTTAGCTTTTTGAGGCCGGTATTTTACCGACCCATTCGTGCCGTAATATAGCATGGCTCTACTTCGTATTTTTTTTTAATCGAAGTGAATAATCGGACGTGGGAATAGTAATTTCCCAACTTATTTATTATAACTAGTATTTTACGTGGTAGAGTCATGCTGCAGCTATATTACTGGTATAGTTTTAGAACAAATGAGTCGGCTCGACCGGGGAAAGACAACGCTCTCGCAGGATACCAGCGTCAAATATCAGCTTAACGAAGCTGTATTTCGTTTGGTAAGTGCAGAAAACCGGAATACCCTTTTTACTGGAAACTTTACTACTAATATTACTGGAAATAATACCTTAATACTGTATTAATAATAATCGTTTATTTAGAGATCTACTTTTGCCAGTTTATTTAATATAAGGAATCTCTTAATGGATAAAATACCTAAAAAGATTAGAATATTTTTATTGAATATTATCCTATATAATATTCTTATTGAAAGTTATTTTTTTTACTTTAACCACTGGTTTAGAAAAAAACTCCTGGGAAAAACCAGGAAGAAACACAGCGGTAATTTTTCCATAGTAACATTATACAATCTAAAATGGGTTATACAACTATTTACAATAAGAAACTGCTTAGAAGTGATCATCTCATTCTCAGGGGTTATTTTTAACTATGCTTTATATTATTAAAAATATTTTTACAAAGTCTTTCCTTGTATTTTTTCTGGGACTTTGTTGTAATACCGTATATATTGCCCCATGAATGAATTAATGACTATGCGGTTTCGAGTAACGCGTATAACAAGTTTGTGTTTGTTGTTGTTTTAGTTTTTGTGCACATACATTAATTTTCCATAAATATATTGAGAGGCTTTTATTTCTTTGATGTTTTCCCAAGAATCTCTCTCAGTTATAAGTACACAACTCTTTTAGCACTCTTCCGCAAAACAAATATAGTATAGCCAAATCGAAATCTATACCGAAATCCCATTAGACGAAGGTTCCCTGTGGATAGATACTTGACGCCAACGGGAGCAACTCAATGATATTCCACTCGAATGTCGGGGTCATTTTGGCCAATATGGCGCATCTGTCTAGCACTTTCCGAAGTACTAAGTAAGTATATAACAAGTATACTAAGTATATAATATATATACTAAGTAAGTATATTAAAATCATATATCAATGGAAACGTTATTAAATAAGCTATATATATATATATATATATATATATATAGTAGTGGTGTGTGTATGTATGTATATGTATGTTATATATATCATATATATGTTACAAATAGTTTGTTATAACTCGACGCCATATTATGGTGTTTGACAGATGCGCATATTATTTGAGACGCCAGAATATGGCGTTTGTACAGACGAGGGGTACTAAAAAGCATTGGCGAAAACTAAAGCCTTCATTAACTAATTACCGCCTTTTTTAAATATTTATTAATAGATATCTCTTTTGTATAATAATTGGATGATAACCCGTGACAAAACAGAAGCCTAACGGCTGTTTAAACAATCTGTCTGTTCTCAATTTTCATGAGAACGTTTCATGTGACTTCTTCAATTTAAATTACCAGAAAATTGGATATTAAAAAAAATACTTTTTTGTTTCCTAAAGTTCAAACAATAACTTAATAGGCCGAATTTTGTTTGCTGTTTAGTCCATTTAAGTTCTGAGCTAGATCACGTCGAAAGTGTAAAGCCTTTACAAAATTTTCTTAAATAGCAGTTTTATAAACAGCAGCTTTTGTTCATGCAGCCTCCACCCTAAACGAGCATTTCCTTTCCACTTTGAATTGTAATGTAGCCACAAACCATTATGTTACCTTCAGCTCTCGCTTTTTCCGCCCGAGTAATTTGAGGCTTTACTTCCGCCTACGTTTTTAGGTAGCGCGGGCAATGAGAAACATTATGGATATGATTTTTTTTGTTATTTTTTTGTTACTGAAAGCTATTGTTCATTACACAATCATAAAACATAATAAGAAATTGATTAAATATCAATTGTTACGGAGACATATCTGATACATAAAAATAATATTTATTTATTCGTTTTTATGCGCTGACATACTGTTCATCAGATAGCAGTAAAACTTTGCCAAGTTATTGTTATGCGAAGAATACATGCATAGTATAATTAACTTACAGTAGATGATGCGCGTTTCCTAAAGACTAATTAATTTGAAAGTTATGTATCATTCAACTTATACATAACTCTTCCAAATTTAAAACGATATTTCTACCATTATTTCTTTTGGAGTAGCAACGAGCTGGGTACCAGTAAGTAGGCTTATAAAAATTATTATTTTTTTGCCCTAACTGCGTCCCTATTTTATTTATCTGATTCCGATGAAAATTTTGTAAATCAATGAGCCTGCTTACATTACCATAGGAGAAGCCAAAGGAGATACAATATTACTGATACCACGAATTCCCATTATCCCTGCTAATTTACCTTTCCAGTTCATACATTTTTTTAATTATTGTTAAGAAAAGTCAAGAGTCAACACTAAAGTTGGTAGTAATACCACAGTATAAATAATAGTACTACTAATACATCTGGCCACCCTATATTTTTCGTACGGATAGCTCTTTTTTGGCTGCTTGCATGTATTGAGAGCCAAATATCACTACGTATACGCAGGAAACGTAGTCAAGTCTCAAAACTTTTAGAGTATTTTCTCTCCGTACCTCTAGTACACTATCTCATAAACTCATCTTATATCTCATAAAGGTTTGTTTTGATATTGAAAAGCGGTTGTGATAACTGATAACTAAACTTGAAAGCTACAATATTATTATTATAATAAAAAATAATATTCTTCGAACCTAATTACAGTCCCGTCTTAATAGAGACTAGCCATCTGCGTAGGACAGGACTACAGAGAATTTCTTTACAGAAGAACTCAATACCAAATATTTTTGGCCCACGTTGGGCCGAGGTATACTCGTAGAGTGTTTTGAACCCGAGACCACTCAGAGCCTCATGACCAGTAGCCTCACTCAGCAGTACTCACTGTTACCAAAAGTTAACCTTTTCGTATTGCAATATGATGTAATATAATGAAAAACTCTTTCAATGTTACAGACATACATATGTTTAATAACATATTATAATTATGTGTACAAATAGGCGTTGAGCCTGCAAATTTATTGCCAAAAGCAACGAGGCAAAACTATTCAAAACTAATCAAAAAAAATAGGCAGTCAAATAGTCGGTTAACGCGTCACTCTGACATTCCGTAGTCACACTATCATTTTGCTCTACTGCAATGTAGCCTCTTTGCCTTTGTTTTGGTAATATATATTTTATCCAGTGCTGTGTCTCGGTAACTCTATTTTTACCCGCACCGAGTGAAACCTTTTTACGGCAATGAAAAGTCAGAACTCTCTTTTTTTTAATTTTTAAACAAGTTGTATAAATATGTATAATGTAATATTTGATTTATTTCACTAACTTCCTATGCCCGACATGGAGTGCCTGCTGCATCCTTAAATGTGGTGGCCGCTTCTCAGGATTATTTTCGGGAATGTATCCCTGATTCTTTGTTTACCGTGAACACCATGGTAGTCGCAGAATCCATCATCGAAATTTGATAAAGCAGAAATTTTAAAAAAATTTAAAGATGCGTGGCCGGTTCTGGACCGTGCGATCGGCAGAAGTTATCCAGATTCTTAACTTAAACTTAACCACTTTGGTCACCCTCTTTCGATTAGTTTTGATCTATTAAAAAAAACTTATCCCTTTACTGATTCTAATTGCATTTATTAGCTCTAGAATTACTACAGTCATGCCAGTAACCTAGGTCAGGTCTAAGAAACCAAAACTGATTTATTTTGCGCCTTAATATGGTTTGCAATGAAACACGAACTTAATCTTTGAGACAAGCATATTATTACTGACATGATCAACCAGGGCGCTGACAAGCGAACAACAACCCAACGCACGACCGCACGAAACTCTCGACATGCCAAATTTTATAGAATACTGTAACACATGCATAATAGAAAGGGGGAGTGGGCGGAGCCTTTGTAGCCACTAACATGTCAATTCACACTTATAAATGTCAACACGAGATTTGTTTGACGTTACAATCGTTTCCAATTTTCATGTCAAGCGAGCATGCAAATTCATAAAATGCCAAATTGCACACTATTTACAATTAAATATTTATTAAAATTTAAATGATTTGTTTTAATGATGATCTTGGACATTAATCAAGTCTAAAATGTGTAAATTTACTCAGTCTGTCAACACAGTAAATCGGGTTTGTAGTAGTGATAATACGACGTAATTGCTTGTACATGTTTTCCCGGCGACGCCGATCCTCGAACAAAATAAGATTGATAGCCATTTTACTGTGTATTATAGTATTCTATGCCTAATTTAAAGAAAGAGGACGTGAACGCGAATCGTTTCACTCCGAGAAACGTACAACACCACAGGCAGGTGGATGAACTCTAAAACGCACCGGTGCCGTAAGACAAAATTCTCTAGAAGTTTATCTGAATGTATGCCATCCTGTTACCTATTTGTGCCGCAAAATAGCAGACTGCCCTGCTGTGCGGGTAAAGACTGTTTAGTATAATTACAGTCCATATTCCATTTTAATCCTCAGAGGAGCCAACGCATTTTTAGCCTCCTTTGTAAGAAGTACTTACAGAAAAACCCAATAACAGATTTTGTCCCCACCCCGGCATTCAAACCCAGGACCACATGATCATCAGTCGCGTTTTCGACCACTAGACCGATGAGGCAGGCAAGGAGGTTTACACACTTAGTCCTAATCTCACAAACTGTATCTATATAATAATGGTATTATTTTCAAAATTATTTATTTCCAAATATACTTATTATACAGACTAGCGTTATTACCTAGATAGATCCTCTATTGATGTCACGTTTTTTTGTCGACTACAGCGCCTTGTAACGAGTCCAAGAGTAAACGTATTTCAAAATCAGTTGAGCCGTTTTTGAGTTTTAGTGAAACTAACGCACGGGAATTTTTCTGATAGAGATATATGTATAATAGATTTTTCAAAATGTAATCACATTTGTTATATAATAGAAACATTTATCATAATTCTTTTAGATACCGATACATGCTGTTCACTCGCACCACGGCGCCCACGCGGCGCAAAGTACTCATAGTGCGCATAGCGGGCACGGCGTGCACAGCCGAGCGGCGAGCGCCAGTCCGAACACGTTGCGTGTGCAGCCGCAGAACTGCGTCATGGCACTAGTGCATAGCCTACCAGACCTCACCATCGAGCCAGCAACGCCGCGTCCACCACAAAGGTAATACAACCAAACAGGAGAGTCGCCAAACTCTACTATCGTACTACCGTTTTATGAAATCGAGTAGAGGCTAGCGGTGTAAGACTATCCACTACCCCTTCACGTGCAAGTGTTGTAAGAGGCGACAGAGAAATACAAAATAGATGATCAGCAGTTCCAGATAAAATTTTCATACGTGGTAGAGCCACGCAGCAGCTATATTATAATTGTAGCACGTATGAGTTGGTTCGACCGGGGCAGGACCATGCTCTCGCATGATACCAGCGTAAAATAGCAGCATAATATTGATGTGTTTCGTATGGTGAATATAGAGATCAATAGACCCCTTTTTTACTGGAAAGGAGGCATTGCATCTTAGTCCTCAGGGATGACAACGCATTTGCGTTCTAATTCTTAATCGAGGATAAATGTAGTATGTATATGGGCCACAGCATCCACTTATCATCAGATGGACTGTGTGCTCGTTTGTCACTAATATTCTATAAAAAAACAACTGAAAATAATACAAAACTACGGTTGCCAACCTGCCCGCCAAGCGTAGTAACAACTATGCGAAATTCTCCCTATGAGGCAATCTATGGGGCCTATGTTCATCAGTAGACTTTTTTGGGCTGTAAGGATTAGACTACCCAAAAACAAGCATTCGTCCGTACATACCCGTAGTTGTGTTCTAAAGCTTACGCGACACGATTGGAGCTGAGCTTCGATACACTCGCAGTGATACGTTGCATCATAATTTTTTTGTAAATTATAAATTTATTAAAACGTTACAGTTTTCGGCCAGTATTTTACGAATATGGTTGGTATATCGTGTCGATAGTACAAATTGTCAGTGAAATCAAGATATGTATTAACTAGTCATAAACTTCTTTATAGATAGGGCCTTGATATTGGATGAATTGTCCTGGTGCAACAACCATTTATCATTTCGCACCTGCGGCCTTTTTTCCAAATTTTATCACGATGTCATTTTAATACTTCAATGTAATTGTGCTGAGTAACAATGTGGCCACTGCAAACCCACGCAATCATTAGAACTCCCTTAATCTTGAAGAAGAAACATTGAGCTTAATTTTTAACACGACATGCGCGTCCAGAACATTTGTCATCTTCCATACCGTCTCCCGTCCGCTAACCGCTTAATTTAAACACACATTCCCAAGACACTATTCGTCTCCGTAAGTCAGCTCGAAAAGCTTTTTAGCACCATTAAAGGCAAGTGGTAAGGCAAGATAACGTAGTAGAGAGTATGTCTAGGTAGAAGAGGACATTTATCAGCTAGTATAATAAAACCAGAAATAAAGACATTTATAGGCATTTACAAATCCGTAAAGTCGTTTAAACTATAGAAGGTAAATAGAGAAAGATGCATACAATACAAACACAACATTAAACATCTATGTTCTATGATATACATGCATATAGATGAATATAAACACGCAAAAACATAACCCACCTTTTGGGGTTGCCCGTTAATAAATTACTTTTTACGCATTATGAAACTATGAATTTTTTTCAGACATATTTTACATACATGATCGAATATCTTTAGAGTATACTAAATATGACCGCATTGACTTACACAATGGTACATACTCGGTGTAACCACAAGAGTAAAGCTCGTAACCTACGTAGTGCCGAGTGTACTGTAGGTACTCATACGGAAATACGAAATACGGAAGTAAGCAAAAAAACAGTATTAAACCGTTAAGTAAAAACTTTTAATTCAAAGACTTGAATCTAAAGAACAATCTGTATATATAGATAATATAAATAGAGAATCGAAGACAAAATATATTTCTGTGGAAAATATTTAATAATCACCTCTATATATAAAAATCAATTGCTGTCAGTTAGTCTCGCAAAAACTCGAAAATGGCTCGACCGATATTGATGAATTTTTTGTGTGTATTTAAGTGCTCCCTAGATGGTTTAAAAACTCATTTGGACCCGTTATAGGTGGCCCTGTCGTCAAGATCCAGAAATCATCCGTGCAAAGCCGGGGCGGATCGCTAATTTTAAATAAAGTTTATACTTTAATACAAATGTATACATACTAATTTCTTCTACAAAATCGCTGTCATCTCCGATATATTTGTCCCCTCTTAAGAAATAATATGACAATCTTCTTTAAGAAAAGAACCAAACCGTCTTGATGCAGCAAAGGTTAATGAAGTTTACTTGCCCTGTTTATTATAAAAATATTCTTAACAATGTAATCAGATTTTAACTATTGTCTTATTATGTTACCAAACAGTATATAATCATTAAGTATGAATTCAACCAATTCACAATAAGAGTAATTTTTATTCCTAGAATCAATCGCTTATTATTTAAAAATAAATCAATTTCACATTTTATCGTTTTTAATAAGAATAGCGGGCCTATTCCGAAATAGTTACTAAGCCACCCTTTCGCATGGAGTAAGAAAGTTATCCCAAGAATATTTAAATGGTTTCTTCTCTGGTATTACTCTCGGTGTCAATTTCAATCTTATTAGTTCAGATACTATATAAAAAAACTCCAAACCTTGCAAGCAACTCGACACTTGATGACAGCTATTTTAGATATTTTAATATAAAAAAGGGAGTGGTTATGATTATGACCTTTTACATCGTCCCTTAATAGAACAATATTTACTTGCTGGGTTTTACATCATACTTTAGATGATTGCACAGAAAAACGATATACTACTTTACTCAAGATTTAAATCATGGAATAGTTATCCCTAGTACAGATAATCGTATATAAATCGAGATTAGGTTGAATCCACCTTGAGAAACATAAACTAAAAGGAAACACGATTAATTATTAGTGAACGGACGGCGAGCACGTTCCAACGTTAGCGTGAATTTTTACGACTTCAAGAAACGGAGGAGGTTTACGATTTAAACGAATGTTTATATATATATATAAAGCGATATCTTCGTCGATTGTGAATCGATATACAGGTTGTTAGTCAGTAAACACCGTTATTCTTGAAACCTGTGATTTGGTTTCACTTATAGAACGTAAATTCAATGAAAAATAACAACTTTTTTTTGTAATATCTCATTTTTCCTCAATTTTTGCCTGTCCTAAGTCAGGATGAAAGTATGAAGGAAAAGTTACATCACAGGTTATGTGTAGCTATTGTGTTTTTATTGGAATGTTGTGTAGGTAGCTAGCACGGGCGGTGATCTTTAAAGTGATTACGTCACTCGGGCGCTTAGGGTATCCATGAATTTACGGACGGTGTCGGACAGAAACTTTTTAAATTTTATGAAAGAAAATAGCGTTTTTTTTTAATTCATTGAATTTACGTTCTGTAAGTGAAACTAAACCACTGGTTTCAAGGATAACGGTGTTTACACTAACACCCTGTATTGTTTCATAAAAGGGATTTTGCCACAACTGCCACGTTTAGCAGGCGGGTTGGTTTTTGTAATCTTGAGTTATTTTAAGAATGATGCTACTGCCCATTTTCTGTTTTTTCGTTCTGTCGCCGATAAGATTGATATGGACGATATTGGGTAGTGGATATTATTATACGGCCGCTACGCTACTACACTTTAGGGATTTTCTTATGTAAATTTGGAGAAAATAACCCTTAAAAGTGGAATAATAGGGAATGAAGTGTTTAATGTCATGTCCACTAAAGAGGGTAAAATAATGAATAAATTAAGTAAAAGCCAATTTCAAAGTACTAAAAATAATAATATAATGTCACACTCTGAAAGCAGGGCTTTAAATTCTGTACATTCAGAATTTGAAATTATTCTTTATTATATATGTGTTCTTTTTAGTACTTTGAAATCTGATCTCACTTTTTATTAAAGTTAACCATTATGTAAGGAGGTCTATTGGAACATTTTAAGGAATAGTAAACACTACGCACAAAACAATTATGTACAGGGATAGCCTGTAAACTAAACTTCTTATGCTTAAATATTATAATGCCCTTTTACTGGTAATAGTATCCTAGTCAAACATCTACAATTTGATTTTTAATCGAGGATAGATGTAGATTGTCTATGGACCTTACACCATTTGAGTGGTCTAAGCTATGGACCACTGCTTTCACTTACCGTCAAGTGAACTGCGTTTTTTTCCTTTATAGGATAGGGTGACAAACGAGCACACAGTCAACCTGATGGTAAGTGGTTGCTGCGGCCCATAGATATCTACATCTATCTTCGATTACAAATCAAAATGCAGATGCGTTGCCACCGGTGAGGACTAAGATGGAATGCCTCGTTTCCGGTAAAAAGGGTCTCCGGTTCTCTACACTCACCATACGAAACACAGCAGCATTATGCTACTATTTCACGCTGGTATTCTGTGAGAGCGTGGTCCTTCCCCGGTCGAGCCGACCCATTCATGCTACAACTATACTACTAATATAACTGCAGCATAGCCCTACCACGTATAAAACGCACGCGAAATAGAAAATGATGACCAAGCTTATATCACCACTCTCTGTTAAAAAGTGTTTGAATTGGGTGGTTGACGAAGTTACGTGATTATAAAAAAATTAAGTTTTCTATAAACCCCAAAGTTTTACACGCATATTAAATACATCTAAACGGGGAGGGGGGGACAAACCTCTAGTACTTATATAACTTTAAAATAATGTTTAAAAAAAGTCCTCGTTTATCAACATAAGATGTAGAAGAAAAACCTCGCATTGCTTTGAATAAAACTTTATATACGGATTTTATCGCGTTTAATTTACTTTTTTAACTTATTTTTAATTCCCGACATTGCTATTTTTTACTAACACAATATTTGACATTTATAAAAAAATACCCTACAGCCCAAGTCCGCAGTCAGCTTCAGAGAAGCTCTATCAGTCACATAATGAACTGCTCCAGCGTAACAGATTGTTGGCTGCGCAGCAACATCAGTATCTTAGCCCAGACCATCGCGGCACCAGCTACCCACCGCCCAGTCCAACAAGGTATGATTATAAATTCGCAAATATTTTCGTTGTTAATTATATAAAGAGAGAAGAAACAAAGTGTATTTTAAGTGCTAGTGCGAATGACAGCTATGCTTGTTACGGTTTTCTAAATATAAAAATGAGATTTAACGCGCCCGGAAGCAAATGATGCCCAATTTTGTTGCTTCAAGTGCTTCAATTAGCGCTTTATTACCTTCAGCGCGTCTTAACGCCTACCGCAAAAACTTGCGTTGCATATATCGCAATTTACGTTGTTGGCGTCTGGCATCTAACAGCATGGGCGTAGCCAGCATTTTATTTCCAAGGTTTACCTCAGAGGCACAGAGCTCACCCTGTTGATGGCACTGCTAGCCAAGGCTGCAATTATTCTTGTGTAGAATTGAACACCAAGTTAAAAGGAGGCTAAGAAAGTGAGGGTCAATAATTTATTAGAAAGCCGCGACCCCCCCTTGCCCCTTATCCAAGACGGCTAAATAATTGCGGTGCCGCAACGCATCAAATTGGTGTATTTTAACATAAAGCACACCCGTATATTTATCTGCATTTAAAAGGAAATTGGCAAAAAACAATATGTTTCAAATTACTGACCAATTCATTAAATGCTTTATATTCTTTGAAATGCAATATGAATTATAATTTTTAGGGCATCGCTAAGACGTGGACTGGCCTTTTCGTATTCTTTTAAATATCCACCTCTCACCAAGATGGGTCACGTTAATAGCCAAGTTCAACTACCACCGGAACCAATGCCGTCTACAAGCCAACACGCACAGGTAAATGTCACTAAAAGTTATTATCATTATTTAGTATTAGTACCGAGGTGATCATACTTTGCTAGATGTCAGAAAAAAAATATCTAGATGAACGTGGAAAGTAAAACATTATTTAAATACTAATTCCAACCAAATCTACCAGTAATCTACCCTTCTAGAGAAACCAATTACATATTTAAATATGCCAATTACCGATCGATTACATAATAATATCAAGATCATAAAGTATATAGATTTTATGTTTTCATTAATAAATATATCGTGTAATATTTTTTTTCTAATTCTAGTTGCCAAGCGATACTCCATCCACTGCAAAGAAGGTAACAATATTTTTCCACGTCATCGTCATAACTCCATCCCATTACAAGTACGCTGCTGAGCATCGCATTGAATACCACAAGCAAATCACGTTTCTGAGCAACCCGTATCTTTAACCAGACTGTCACACCATCTAGTGAAAAGCCATTCTAATCTTCGTTTACCGGTTGTTAATTGCCTCGCCTACATGCTTAGTGGCCGTAAACACGGTCGCTGATCTTAAGATCCTGGCTTTGGATCGCGGGTCTAGCCAAAATTAGCTCTTTCGTTTTTCTGTCAAGCATCTCTCTCCGGTCGTGTCGGATTACCATTCCATCAGACTATGAGAGCGAGGGAATAAAGAGTGCACATATGCTGGCGCATATACTCGAACAGTAAAATTCTGTCTTGCGCAAGTTACTAGTATCCATTGAGACTTGCCGCCATAAACGAAATTCGGTCTGGAGGACATTTTTATTATTACTGGTACAAGGTTGCCACTGGAGCCTTTATTTCCCATTCTATTGTCGGTTCTTCGGGTTGTATGACCGGCCCCTTACGGTCGGCTTTGGTTTGAAAATATACAAAATGATACCCACTGTATTATACTGTACTCGTAAATAATACACACCGGAGCCTCTAAGTAAGTATGGAGGAATACCTGTGTCAGGAGGCATCACTCTTCCTAATAATATTATATATTGAGAATAAACCAAGGTGATATAATTTTGGGGTGTGTGTGTGTGTGTGTGTGTGGGGGGGGGTGTGCGTGTGTGTGTGCGAATGCATGTACGTGTGCATATGCGTGTGCACAGGCGTGTGTGTGTGTGTGTGTGTGTATGTGTGTGTGTGTGTGTGTTGTGTGTGTGTGTGTGTATGTGTGTGTGTGTGTGTGTGTGTGTGTGTGTGTGTGTATGAGTGAGTGCAGGTGCTTAAATGAGTGAGCATATCTATTATTTTAACTTTATCTATTTTAGCTCATTACTAAGGAAAAAGACTTTATCTATTTTATTTAATAAACAAATATATATTTTGTGAATATATTATTCAATTAACGTGGTATAGAATGGTTTCTGTGCTGTGGTAGTTTCATTTTTTAAGATAGTCGGTTTGTATTTTTTTAGAGTTGGGCCGATTAGACGCCGACTAATCGGTGAAGCCGATTAATCGGCCTATTTGTAGTCACCGATTAGTCGGCGATTAATTGGCTAAAACGGCCGATTAATCGGCTTTTCATTTTATTAATTTCAGCAAAGGTTTTCGTGATTTTCTGCGTGGTAACTGCGGCTACATTGATATGAGTAGAGCTTTAAATTTAAGAAAAGTATAGTTTCTCTCCAATGCGTAAACTCACGTTATATTTATAGGTAGATAAATCAAATTAATAATAAAATAAGTAGGTTCATACATAATTTTTATTAAAAAATCAGTCTCACATGTTTTAATATTAATTATTCTGGACACAGGAACTTTGATAAAAATAATCAGAGGTAGCTATTTAAAACTAAACAAAAACCTAAGTACTTACTATTTTAATTCTAATTTTTAACTTTTTCTAATCGTAACGCAGAGTAGTGACACAACAAAATAAAATATTAATAATATTATTCTCAATAAACTTTTTAAAAAAATTTAAGTCTCTCCCTTTGCATAACAAAAAAAAACTTAATTCTTGAATAAAGTTTGTTAAACTACACGCTTATAGATTTTTAAAAGACAAATAGAACATACTTGTTTCTGTACTTAAAACTAAATTGTTATTGTTTTTGTACTAAAAATTAAATCAAATTGTAATTTTCTGTACCTAAAACTACATTAAATGGTTTTTTCTGTAATGTTATTAAATAAAGAATCTATAATCATCTAATAATTTGTTAAAAAGAAATACTCAATTTGAAAAAGTATTGAAGGCTTTTTAGAAAATATTTAATTTCTTTGTTATTTTTAACCAGTGGCAAATTGTGATGCAAAAAGTCCAAAATCTCAGCCATTGCTGGTTGAAGTCGATTTATTTTTGTTTCGTAGATACTAGATATTCCCTGCCTCAGAAAAAAGTCTCTCACTATACACAGAGCTGGCAGCAAAGGAAAACTTTGGCTAAACGGGGCATTTCTGGATATCTGGTAGATTTTTTGTTCCACCATTTGACTTTATCATCGGATAGGGATCGGCTGGGCCGATTAATTTTCACCGGGATATTGTTCACCGGGATCGTCCGCTCCCCTTCCCATGCTGGACATACCGCGAGTGTACGGGATGCAGAGTCTTAGTCCCGTCCACCGTAGTGGAAGCAGTTCGTCTTCGCCTCGCGTCCGATCTTTCACAGATTATCACCGAAGCACCGGTAGTTACTTGTGTAAGTCTGTAGGTGAGTCTTTCTAATCGTCGTTGCATCAAGGCTTTGAACTAGCAGGATTGCATCAATAACGCGTTTTGCGTTCATGGCGTTTCTCAAGTCGAGTGCTCCATGTCGCCAAATTGTTTTGCCATTCCTGCGGCTTAATTGATTCGAGCGCCTCTTCCGCCGCTGAGGGCACGGATCCGGTTGCGTCCATGTCCAACAATATGTCCAAAGGTGGAAAGCGAGCCAGGGTTTTCGTCGCCTCAAAGGATATAGAGCGATACCCTCGTATGATTCGTATGGCCATCCGCAGCTGGACACTGTAGATTTTAGTTCTACAGCGTCGGAGGGCCAGCCTTTTTGCCCATCACTTTGCCGACCCTGAAAGTTTTTGGAACTGGCCACTGGATTTTATTTTATATATATTTTATTAATTTGTCATTTGTTTACGATTTGGCGGCAAATTGAAAATTGTCACGTGAGCATGAATTTAACGCAAGAAAATTTTCGGATGTCATTTAAGTTAACAAGATAGTTATGATAGGCTTCAATTGGCCTTTCACAATGAAGCCCAATCTCGTGCCACTGTTTACAACTGGTTTAATGAGTATAAACGTGGTCGCACTAATCTCACCGATGATCTGCGTCGGGGACGGCCTTCTACGGCGACGACTAAAGATAACATCAATGTTGTGCGGCGTATGATAGGCTGACAAAAGAGTGACTTATCAGCAGATTCCGACAAGCTTAAACATCGTTATGAGTCAAATACACAAAATCCTCCATGAACATTTAGCGGTCAGGAAGCTTTGTGCCCAGTGAATACCTCATAATTTGACAGAGGCCCAAAAACTCTGTCGTGTTGATTGGTGTCGTGAAATGGTTAAAAGATTTAACGTAGATGAATCAAATGCTGTGTTCGACATACTTACGAGTGACGAAAGCTGGATTAATTGTTATGATCCTAAAACTAAGGGACAGTCTGCTGTCTGCTGACTGTCTTTCCGAGGAGTTGCCAACTACAGTGAAGAGAGGTCGATGAGTGAGAAAAAAGATAGTGGCCTCGTTCTTCGTAAGGACAGGTCATTATGCATCAATTGTTTTTGAAGATCGAAAAACAGTTTTTTTATAGAAGAGGGGCATCACCAGTGCTGTCATCTGCATAGCAATGAATGTTACGGGTTCGTAACATATCATTGATATGCAGAAGAAACAGCGTTGGCGATAGCACGCAGCCTTTTGGAACACCAGCATTAATAGGCTTGTAATCGGAGCTTGCACCGTCTACAACGATCTTGACGCTCCGATCTGCAAGAAAGCTGGTGATCCAATTGCACAATTTCTCGGGAAGCCCATAGGAAAGGAGCTTCGAAAGAAGCGCTTTATGCCAAACCCGATCGAAGGCCTTCGCAATGTCCAAACTAACGGCTAATGCCTCCCCCTTGGACTCTACTACCTGCGAGTTAGGTAGACCAAAAGATCACCAGCTAACCGACCACGGCGAAAACCGTATTGGCGAGCACTAATCAGCTGGTGATCCTCAAGGTACCTCATGAGCTGGCAGTTAACAATAGACTCCATTGTTTTGGAGAACAAGGAGGTCATAGCGATAGGCCGGTAGTTGGACGGGTCTGAGCGGTTGCCTTTTTTAGGGATCGGGTGGACGAAAGCCGTATTCCATGATTTTGGGACTACGCCTAGGGAGTAGGAGTACCAGAAAAGACGCGTTAAAACCGGTACCAACTCTGGAGCACACGGCCTCAGCATAATTGGGGGGATGCCGTCAGGCCCACTCGACTTATGGATGTCCAGGGAGAGGAGTGCTTTGCGAACCGAGTGCTGTGTGAACTGTACTTCCGGCATGGAGCACTCACACCGCGGGATGGTCGGCGGCGTACTCCCCCCGTCATCGAGAGTCGAGTTGGACGCAAAGAAAGAGCCTAGCAGATCGGCTTTCTCCTTTGCGGTATGGGCCAATGAGTCGTCCTCCCTGTGCAGAGATGGAAGAGATGGCTGACAGAAATTCCCCTGCACAGCCTTGGCCACGACCAGAATGCACGGCTTCCAGAAGGAAAGCGAACTAGTTTCTCGCCAATTCTGCCTATGTGCTCTGACATTGCCTTGCCAATGACTCTTTTGAAGGACCTAGCGGCGGAATTATACTTCTTTTTTAGAGCGCTGGTGTTTACATCCCAGGACGCTGATGCGTCAGCCCAGACTTGGTAGCACTCCTGCTTATAGCATGATGCTATTTTACAGGAGCGACCAAACCATGGCTGATTTGCCTCCAATGGGCACCACAGAGGAAGGAATAAAAAGTTCCATACCCTGAAGTACCACACCAGCAACAGAATCCGCAACAACGTTGGGATTGTCCGGTGAGAAGCAAACCCGCCCCCAAGGGTAGGATGCAAAGAAAGACCGCATCCCATCCCAATCGGCTGACCTATAGTGCCAAACACGGCGGCAGCCTGCAGAATGCAACTGCGATTTCAGCGTGAGTGGCACCACACTCCGGATAAGACAATGGTCCAAGGAGCCTAAAGGGGCGTCGACAGAAATCTGATATCCGTCAGGATGAGAGGTCAGTAGAAGGTCCAAAAGGGAAGGTGCATGATCCTCCACATCTGGAATCCGCGTAGGCGAAGTAACCAGTTATATCAGACCATATGCCAAGGCAAAATCATGAGCAGATCTCCTCGCATGTTACTGCTGAGTAGTATACTAACTATTGTTTGCCACGTGTCTTGGAAAAAGTTCGGGAGAAATACCTTGCACTAGGATCCTCATTTACCACGACAACGCCTCGTCGCACATAGCCAAGCAAACAATCGACTACTCGACGATGTCAGACGTTGAATTACTGGGTCACCCGCCCTATAGCCCCGACAACGCACCTTCGATTTTCATTTATTTACGAAAATAAAAGAAAAACTTCGAGGAAAACGTTTTATGGACACCGAGGAAGTAGTGGCTGCGTTTCAAAATGCCGTCGAAGAAACCCTTAACGATGAGTGTGCAAAATGCTTTTCTCAGTGGTTTCATCGGATGCAGCGATGTACGAGTACTCGTATTGATGTAAATGGACACTATTTTGAAAAGATATAATAAAACTAATAGCTTGCTAGTTTGTTCTGTTTTTGGTTTTTCTAAGAACTTTCGGTGTCCTAGCGGTTACTATTCGGTGGATTCGGGGTACTAGCCGCTCAAAATGTTCTTCGAAGCCTCAGTGACTTCCCAGGTGGTGGCCTAGATACTTCATGTATCTCCCCACTGTAGCTTCAGATCCAACCACGCGGACGCACGAGTGGAGTGGTTTCTTGCCCCGTGGTAATTTATGAAACCATAGGGCCTCGGTCTTGTGAGGCGCTATTTCTAATCCCATCTCGTGGATTTTGGTGATGGCGATTTCCGCCGAGTTCGGTGAGCTCGGTGCTCTTTAAAGTGATAATGCTGGCGATCAACAATGGGTCGTCAGCATAACAGATGATACCTACGCTAACGAAAAGATCAATTAGCAGAACCGTATCATAGGCGAGGTTCCACAGTAGCGGTTTGCTTTTGAAGAGGTTTTCTTCCTCGCTGCCCTGCGGGCACCCCTAGCTCAAGGGTTATCCGGCATAGATATTACATCGCCGCACAGAGGTCACCCGGAATCGGTGCAATTGGCACATTTCCGCGCAGTGTCACCCAGCACTGGTGCGCTTGGTAAATCGCCGCGTGTATTGCAATCCGTATGTACTAGAATCAAAGAGCAATGACAAGCCTGTGAAGGCGTATCTCTTAGGGCATTAAGCCTGATGGAGCCGAGAGTACGCCCAACCCCGGCCAGTTTTGGTCCGCAGCGGCTTCCCGCTACCACCCATATCTGGATGGCGTTTCCCTATCCGCCAACTAGGGATGTGCCCGATGGGAGGACAGGCAACTCCACACGGAAATCTAACCTAACCTTTCCTTTCCTAACCTTACCTTACCTAACCATAAGAACATCACATATACTATTTAATTGTATGGCACAGAACTTAAACTATATGACTTTAAAAAGGTATCATTTTCCTTTTTCTATGTTAAAAAGTTAATTTTTTCTGCTCCTTCCCGCAATAGGGATCCTAGAACTGATGGGGGTAAAGATGTATAAAGATTTATTAACTTATTCGTCGTAACGTAATACAGTTTTTTGGTTATCCAAATAGGCTAAATTATACTGTTGACATATTTTAGTTCATTAATTCACGAAAGAGTTTGTTCAAGAATTCTTCCAAGATATTTTGTGTAACTAACCCGCTGAAGTATTTTTTTTTTTTTGCATATTGCAATTTATAATTATCACATTGATAAAATGTTAGTGAAGTATCAATGGAGGGCTATGTTCTTTTATCAATAGTGGAGCAGATATTATCTAAATATTATTATATTGTTCGTTTTATTAATATATGTAACATAGCAATCAAAAATACAGTAACGCCCAAGACGCTACCCTGAGGTACACTGAAAGTAATGTCAAATTCCTGCCCTTAATAGACTCAAATTTTTACTCTCGGGGTTCATCCCTGCAAATAGTCCCTCAGCAATTCGAGTGGTTTTTCATAAATACCGATGTTTTCCAGTTAAGCAACATGAGTAGGAATAGAGTTGGTGTCAAATTCCTTTTTTAAATCAAGAATAACTGTTATAAATTTTATAACTACCCGCTAATAAAATTGAAAAATTTCAAAAATCGGCAAGTTATTGTTTTTACCCCTTTTTTTCGCAAATTGAGTTTTAATCAAATCTAGACTTTTCGAGGTCGCAGGAATCCACTCTGACAATTTTTCGATGGTATCTGTATGTGTGTGTGGAATTCAGGGGCGTAGCTACCGCCGTATCAGCCGTATCAATGATACGGGGCCCCCGGGCTACAGGGGCCCCGAACGTGTGTATTCAAAAATTCGTAAAATGTTCTCCACAAACTCACTTAAACTCTTAGGCCATACTTCCCGAGAAAAAAATCATATCATCAAATAGTGCCCAACGTGCTTAAAGAAGACCTGTCAGAAATTGTCCAATTTTCTGTAGTTTTTCGATACATCTCGATAACAGAAAAATACGATAATGTATCTAAATAAATAATAATCTTTGTGGATAAACATATTACAAGGACAAAGTTTACAGCGGTCATTAGCCCCTAAGCTGAAAAATTCTACCTACTTTCAAGGGCTAAATTAATAGTTACCTAGACGGGGTGCATAATCGGAATTCATATACATTATTTTTCTTTCGATTTTCTTCCTCTGCTGTGTACAGTCATTTATAGAAATATGTTAAAAATCTGGCCCAAGATATATTTTTTGTTTAAAATTCAACGCCGAAATAAAAGGAGTACCTTACAGAATTACAAATTCATTGAAATCTTGGCATAAAATAATTTAAAATGAAGACAAACATTCATTACTAACGTTTTTTGGAATTATTGCAAAATACGCACCAGTTCTTTGCTAAAACATCTGTTGTGACAAAGTACTTTAGAATACAATTGCAAAAGAGACGAATTTAGCCAGGATATTAACTTACATCTGCTCAATAATGAAATTAGTGTAGGTAATTGCCTGGACAAATTGCAAAATTTATAAATTACGCAAGAATATTATTTAAAACGAGGCAATTTAATTAGAATTAATTTTATTTTAATTTTGCAATACGTAATGCATGGACTGTAACTGCTGGTGTAACGGCTGTAACGGTGACGTTAACGGCATTATGTAATATGTTTTTGGTTAAATACTTGGTTATTAAAAATTAATTAATAATTAAAGTGTATGTATTAAACTGTACTTGGGATAAAAATTCGGAAGAAAAAATAAAAGTGAACTCCGATTATCAACCCCCGTCTGGGATGGATAGATGAACACGCAGAAACAGAAACGGAAACTTTTTTACTCAATCTACATTATAAACAATACTTATTGAAAGTCACCTTTTTTTCCACGCGTTTGCGAGAATCCACTCTAGGGTGGATTTTTTAAGGTTGGTAAACGGAATAAACCAAAAAATATATCCACTTTTTTTAGCAGTAGTATAAAGTGCTTGTCAATTCTGAGTAACGACTAAGAATTCATCTAAAAATATAAAATTACGCTGTAAAGGTGCCCTAGGTCTTCAAGAAACAACGCTTTATTAGTTTTAAGGAAACATAATTTTTTTAATGAATTATTTTAATAATGAAAATATTGTAACAACTAAATTCTATTTCCACTAAAAATACAAACCTTTTTTCTTCGCTATTTGAAATCATAAACCCTGTTTCTAAAGCTATACCTACATCATGAAATAATAAAAAGCTATCACAGTTATAGACTGAGCGAAATAAGAAATAAAAATTCATTCCATAGTTTGCTAAGCGAGTCCAGAGACAAGCAAAGGAGTCGGGTGTTAAAATTAAAAAGTAAAAGAAAGAAGACAACGAAGCGGTTTTTTATATGAAAAATATCAGAGGGTGAGAAAATGTCATACCCGGAATCATACTTCAAAGTCAATGTGTACTATAGCTGCTCAGATATATTAATGTCTCAAACTAAACAACTATAGAGCCTCTGAGACCTGGGTAATGTATTCGAGGTACTATTACAACCGGAGAAACTCTTATCTTTTACAAACGAAATGTTTGAAGTATTAGAACAAGGGAAACTCAGCTGATATCTGAAAGAAGTTTCTTGAAATAAAATATATATATATATATATATATATATATATATATAAATAAAAATATATATATATATATAAAAAAACTCCAAAGGCTATCGAACTTGACACTTATCTATCTAGGCAGGCAGTTATAACCGATGACGAGACGTTCGCCAATATGATGGGTCGGGTAAAAAGTTTCTTCGTATTTTGTTTGCATAAAATTGAAGAAAATCTCTTTGATTATACTGTTTGTATATGGCTGCTTCTGGCTGTATCTGGCTGCTTTTAATATCAATACATAGAGGATATTAAGAAAAAGAGAAGGAAAGAGTAAAAACGCTGCCGCTATTTTTCAATTGTTTTTCTGTCTGCCAAAATTAATGAATCCAACGAAGAAATTCGACACATTTTGAAGTTTTATTACAAAAAAGGATGCAGCTCGCTCTGGTCACCTTCATACGAATAAAGTTTTTTGAAAAAATGAAGGAAGTAGTTCTATACAACATAGCTGAAAAATTGAAGATTGACCACAAAACAGTTTTGAGCCATTTGAGATTTTGGCTAAACAAAAAAGTTTGATATTTAGGTATCACAAGAGCTCACTGAAAGAAACCCAAGGAATCGTGGACTCATTTGCGATTCTGTATTGAAACGTAATTAAACTGAACCTTTTTGCAAAGCTTAATCACTGGCGATGTGAGTGGATTACCCGCGACAAGATCGTACGGAAAAGATCATGGTTAAAGGGTAGTCAAGTCCACAGACGGTAGCGAAACCCGGTATAACACGCAATAAAGTGATGCTTTGTGTATGGTGGGATAAAAAGAGCATCGTTTATTACGAGCTTTTATAGCTGGGCCAAACCATTGATTTGGATTTCTACTACCAACAACATGTAAGACTCAAGCAAGAAATCGAGAAAAAACGGCCAGAGTAAATCATCATAAAAGACGTGGTCTTTCATCATGATAAAGCCTGACCACACAATCTTTAGCCACTCAGCAAAAATTGAAAAAACTTTGTTGGGAAGTGTTAATGCATCCACCATATAGTCTTGACCTTGCACCCTCAGATTTTACCTGTTTCGGTCACTTCAGAATTCTTTGGGTAGTGTTAGGTTAATATCAAGAGAAGACTATCAAAACAACTTGTCGCATTTTTTGATCAAAATTCCAAAATTTCTACAGCAACGGGATTATGTCATCTACCGTACAAGATGGCAACAAGTTATCAAACAAAATGGCACATACTCGTATATTTGTTCAATGTAATGAAACTTTGAAACAAAAATTTCTATACGAAATACGAAAAAACTTTTTCCGTCTCCTATTAAGTCCGCCGAACTAGACAAGAAAAGCTTATATTTGATTTGAATTGTTTGGCTAGCTTAGTTCCTAGTAGTATTAATAGTAATTATTAACCTATAATCAATATATAATTTTTTCAATTCAATGCGAGCGGATTCAGGCCTTTCGTTGGGCCCCCCAACAAATTTTGATACAGGGCCCCTCTAAGGCACGCTACGCCACTGGTGTGAATGTATGTAAACCTCTGATAACTTTTGAACGGCTTGACCGATAATGAAATAAACTAAGCGAATTTCCAAAGAATTTCATAAAACTTATATTTTCTATGAATTTTTACTAATTCGAACCGGTAGTTTTTGAGAAATCACAAAAATAAACATTTTGAAAAACTGTTTTTTTTGGAACAATTTTTAAACGGCTTTACTTATCGATTCCAAAAACGAATCAGCTTTTAACCTTTAAAAACCACATCGATCGCTCCTAGTCTGGTCAAAATCGGTTGATTCGTTCGTGAGATATCGTTAACGAATAATTTTGAAAAAAAATGGTTTTTTACTCCGATATTTCATATTCAATGTCATAATTTGGTGAATTTGGAGCGCTTTGTATTTAAAATTAGCGGGAAGAGTCAGGGGTGGCCTGCAGAGTCAAACAATTTTAGGTGTAGGAAAGTTTAATTTTATGTCCAATTAATAAACCGTGTATAGATAACATGCACAACAATTTATTCTATTATTGCATTCATTTGATTTATCATAAGATTAAGGAATTACATTTATATTTATAACACCTGTGATGATTACATAAGCGCAATTTATAGTTAACAAATGGTTGCTTAGGTAATATATTACACTAGCTTGCCAGGCAGACGTTGTTCTGCCCTTTTCGATGACACTTTGTCATGTCCTATTAAAAAACCTTAAATTCGCAAAAAAAAATTGTGGGTCACTCATGGGCAAAAAAACTATCCTATCTCTCAAGTTGGACTAAACTGCACACGCTGTGCAAATTTTATTAAAATCAGTTGAGTAGTTTATGAGTCCATCGCGGACAAACCAAACAACGTGACACGTAATTTATATATATTAAGATTAGATGCGTAACTATCAGTGGGGAGCGATATACCAAGTACAACATGTATCAAAATATTTAATTCTAAACATGACTCCTCCTTTAATAGAACTTATGCAATGTTAGTTTTCAATACGGATTGTTTATATATCAATACACCATCATTCTGATTCATATGATGTGTAGTTGCAAGATGTGTATAATTTGGAAGATTAGGGATAGATTTGTTCTTATCTAGATGACACTGTCAGGACCCATTCATTACTATCAAATTCTAGTTGCGCAAAAGTTTTCCTAAGATCATAAAAATTACAATTTAGGAATGTTTCTTATTTTTGCATAAAGATAGTCGGATCAGATTTATAAGTCCTGGGTATTTGATAATTTTTACAAAACTTATAATTTTGTATACATTGTATAGAATCAGCCATTATAGCACGGTCTATATAATTTAGTGTTGTCAAGGAGTAACACTTTTTTTTATAAATAGTAGGAATGGGCAGTATGAAAGTGAATATTTGAGAATGAAACGGGACAGTCATTTGGCAAAATCCATACTAATATTATAAATGCGGAAGTGTGTCCTTCTTTCACGTCGCAACAGAGCATCGGCATGGCATGAATTTTGGTATGGGGATAGTTCGGTAGCTGTAGAGTGACATAGGCTACTTTTTTCCGCGGAAAAACATCTCATTCCCGTGGGAAAATAGAATATGTTACAAAAGTTTGTCTTTCTTTCACGTCGCAACAGAGCGTCGGCATGTCATGAATTTTGGTATGGGGATAGTTCGGTGGCTGTAGAGTGACATAGGTTACTTTTTTCCGTGGAAAAACATCTCATTATCGTGGTAAAATCGAATATGTTGCACAAGTTTGTCCTTTCACTCCTCGTAGGGGAAGTTCATAATGTCACGGAAAAACATATCATTCCCGTGGTAAAATTGAATATGTTGCACAAGTTTGTCCTTTCACGTCGTAACAGAGCGTCGGCATGGCATGATTTTTTGTATGGGGATAGTTCGGTGGCTGTAGAGTGACTTAGGCTACTTTTTTCAGCAGAAAAACGTATCATTCCCGTGGGAAAATCGAATATGTTACAAAATTAAATTCAGCTTGGTGGCGCCACTGTGATTCTACAAGACGGACGACGGTACGATGGACGAACACAGAAAGTCAGAATATCTGGATTATTATGTCTTTTTACCAAAATTAAGATAAAAAATGTATGGATCTGTATTTTTCCACGCAGGACCGGGAAGAGAGCGATAAAAAACATAAAATTCACCAGCTGATTTTTTAAAACGTTTTGGTGCATTGTAATTCACAGAATAGGCGATAACCTCGCAGACGATATTAAGTAATCCGTTGATGCTCTGCCTACCCCGCAAGGGTTACAGGCTTGATTATGAGTATGGATCAGAAATACTAGCACCACCTGTCACGCTTTCACCCTTAACTATTATTTAACTGTGGTACAAACAGTTCTTAGTAAGCCTTATTAATAAGCCTTAGTAATATTTATTGAACGGAAATGAATACAGTTCTTATATGTGGTTTCGAAGAAACAAAGAGAGAAAGAAAGAAATTTAATTCATTTTAGCTATTTTAACGTTTTTTTATAAATAGGTTTTTTGTTACTTCATAATGCCCCGCAAACGTAAGTCCAGCCTTTCAAGAGTATCTTCTCAAAGACAAACGAAAAGATTAGCTCGATCGCTAGAATCTTTAGAAGATGCTGAACTGAGAAGGTAAGAACAAGCAGAGCGTCAGGCTGCTTTTAGAGCATCTGAGACACCTTCTCAACGTCAGCAAAGGCGTCTTGAACAGACAGAGCGTCAGGCTGCTTTAAGAGCTTCCGAAACACCTTCTCAAAGTCAGGAAAGACATCTTGAACAGGCAGAGCGTCAAGCTACTTTAAGAGCTTCTGAAACACCTGCTCAAAGTCAGCAAAGTCGTCTTGAACAGGCAGAGCGTCAAGCTACTTTAAGAGCTACTGAAATACCTGCTCAAAGTCAGCAAAGGCTATTCGAACAAGCGGAACGTCAGGCCGCCTTAAGTGCCGCGGAAACACCTAATGAAACTCAACACAGACTCATTGAGCAAGCTGAACGTCTATATACTATAAGGGCATCTGAAACACCAGAACAGACACAGGCGTGAAGAGATGCAAATGCACAGCACGGTCTCGGCACAGCATAGGTCGGTTTTTAATTAAGCAGCATTCAATTATTATCCGTTGATTGATTATAAAAATCACAGGTTAGCTGTTATCGGACTGATGGACAAGGCGTGTCGATTTTGCAGCGCTTTAAAATGAAAAGATGAGACCGCAGGCATGTGCTGTTCCAACGGCAAAGTGTCTCTTTCGTTACTTGGGGAACCAGAAGAAACTTTGAAAATTCTCTTTTTATATGATGCTAATGAGTCACGGCGCTTTTTAAACAATACTCATGCTTTCAAATGACATCCTTCGGAGTTGACCAGGAAATAATAATGCCGAGATTTTCGCCTACATTTACGGTGCAAGGGCAAATTTGTCATAGAATAGGTTCACTTTTTCCAACTGAAAATGAACAGCATAATTTTTTACAAATATATTTTATGGGTGACGAAGAAATTGAGGTAGACCGTCGCCGCCAATTTATCCAGGGAGTTGAGAGAGACAAAGTGTTCAAAATTCAAAGATTTTTGCATGAACGTAACATTTTAGTAAAAACATTTAAAACTGCTTTAGAAAAGCTACCTGAAGAGGATTATAAAGTCGTCATTCACGCAGATCGGACCCCTCGAGGAGAGCATGAAAGGCGCTACAATGCACCTTTGATAAACAAAATAGCAGCCGTACCCATTGATTTATTGCAAAGGACAAGAGGGTTATCATTTTCAAATGCCACTCATTAACCCGGTCACAAAGGAGCCTACTCCAAACAAAAAAGTATCATGTATGGATTTTTATGCGTATCATACGACGTTGCGAGAAAATGATTTTAACCTCTTAGCCCGGTGTAGACAATTATTTCATCAATTTTTGGTAGACATGTACGTGAAGGTAGAAAGTGAACGTCTCTGTTATATATTTTAAATCAAAAAAGCTGCGCGTTTAGAATTATATACATTTACAAGATGCAGTTTCTAGCGACGCCAATGTAAACCACAGAGATTTAGGTAAAATGGTAATTCTGGCCTCATCATTTGTTAACAGTCCCCGGTACCGACATGTACACACAAGACGCATTCGCCTATGTACGAACTTACGGAAGACCTGATCTTTTTGTTACTTTTACTTGCAATCTCACATGGAAAGAAATAACCGAGGAGCTAATACCGGGTCAAAATAGTACTGACAGACACGATTTAGTTGCTTTTTTTTTTTATAGAATAGGGTGACAAACGAGCACACAGTCCACCTGATGGTAAGTGGTTGCTGCGGCCCATAGACATCTACATCTATCTTCCATTACAAATCAAAATGCAGATGCGTTGTCACCCGCGAGGACTGAGATGGAATGCCTCATTTCCAGTAACAAGGGTCTCCGGTTCTCTACACTCACCATACGAAATACAGCAGCATTAAGCTACTATTTCACGCTGGTATTCTGTGAGAGCGTGGTCCTTCCCCGGTCGAGCCGACCCATTCGTGCTACAACTATACTACTAATATAACTGCAGCATGGCTCTACCACGTAAAATAGAGTATTTAGACTAAAAGTACAAAATATAATGTATGTAATTAACAAAGGGAAAATTTTCGGAGAGGTGCAGTGCTTCATGTATTCAATTGAATGGCAAAAAAGAGGATTACCGCATGCCCACATTCTAATATGGCTTAAAGAAAAGTTGCGGCCCAGCCAAATAGACGACATAATAAGCGCCGAGATTCCGGATCTTGACCAAGATAAAGAATTGTATGATACCATCGTCCGAAATATGATTCACGGTCCATGTGGAGCACGAAATTCAATATCGTCATGTATGAAAGAAGGAAAATGTACAAAGAAATTCCCTAAACAGCTATTAAAAGAAACAGTGCACAATGACAATGGCTACTCTTTATACAGACGCAGAGCTGCCGAAGATGGTGGCAGGAAAGTTACAATCAAATCTCGCTCTGGAGCGTTCGAAACCTTAGATAACAGCTGGATTGTCCCGTATTCGCCCATTCTATGTAAAATGTTTAATGCCCACATTAATGTAAGAAGCATGTAGCTCTGTCCGCGCAATCAAGTATATCTGTAAGTACATAAATAAAGAAAGCGACCAAGCAATATTTAATCTCAGGAGTGAAGGTAAGGCAAATCCCGTTAATGAAGTACAGACCTTTCAAGCAGGGCGTTATGTCAGCAATAACGAGGCGTGGCGTCTCCTTGGCTTCCCTTTACACGAAAGGTACCCAACAGTTACGCACCTTGCTGTGCACTTAGAAAATGGAGAGCGTGTATATTTCACCGAAAGAAATTTCGAAGAAAGAATTTCATCACCGCCAAAAACTACACTTACAGCCTTCTTTCAACTTTGTCAAACCCACCCCTTTGCAAAAACGTTGTTATATTCTGAAGTCCCCCGCTATTATACTTGGAACACATCTAGGAAGGAGTGGAAACGCCTTATTCAAGGCGCGCCTGTTGCAAATTGGCCCGGTGTAAAGTCATCAGATGCCCTTGGTCGTGTGTATACCGTCCATGTAACTAATTATGAATGTTTCTGTTTACGATTGCTGCTGCACCATGTTCGGGGTCCTACAGGATATAAAGACCTTAAAACTGTCAACGGTCAGGAATGCGCAACTTATAGAGAAGCATGTGAAGCTCTGCATCTTTTAGAAAACGATGATCACTGGGATGAAACCATGGAGGAAGCTATGCAGTGCCAGTCACCAGCCAAAATTAGGGATCTTTATGCAACTCTCATATCATCTTGCGGGCTATCTAATGCACATGAATTCTGGGACAAATATTAAGAGTACATGGCGGAAGATATTTTGCGAAGGTTACAGTAGACACACGCGAACATGACATACAATGAACACATTTATAATGAAGCACTTGGAAAAATTGAAGATAAAGTAATGGCAATGGTAGGCAAAAATTAAGCGACTTTGGAATGATAAGCCCTTAGCGAACAACCGAAAATGAACTAAGTGATGAAATTACACGTGAAACAAACTACGATATAGCCGCCACGCTGCTAAGCGGGGGCCGCACTGCACATTCTGTTTTGAAACTCCCTCTAAATCTAGCCCAGGAAGAACGGCCGATCTGCAACTTTAGCAAAAATAGTGCACGAGGTATAATGCTACGACAATGCCAACTTTTAGTGTGGGATGAAAGTACAATGTCGCATAAAAAAGCTGTAATCTACTAGTCTATTAAATCGAACGCTCAAGGATTTGCTCAGCAATACCGATGTAATGGGAGGAATGGTGGTTTTACTGGCTGGTGACTTTCGCCAAACTTTACCCTTCATTCAAAAGGACACACCTGCAGATGAAATTAAAGCATGCCTCAAGTCGTCTATTTTATGGAACAAGGTGACAAAATTCATTTTAACTACGAATATGAGAGTGTATTTGTATAATGATATCATTGCTGGAAACTATGCTGACACACTATTAAAAATTGGCGATAGGCGGTTGGAAACGGATGCTGAGGGCTGCGTTAAATTGACGAGAGATTTTTGTAATTTAGTACAGAGTCATTCCGAATTAATTGCGAGCGTTTATTCAGATTTAACGAACAACATGCATGAAGACAAATGGTTATGTGAAAGGGCGATTTCGAATCTTGCACCAAAAAATGAGAGCGTTAACAAAATAAATTCAGATATATTAAGCGAAGTAGCAGGAGAAATAACAGAGTATTTGTCAGTAGACACAGTTATGGGCACAGAACAGAGCACTTCATATCCCGCAGGGTTTCTAAATTCTCTAGAGTTGTCAGGTGTGCCCTCACATAAGCTTCAATTAAAATTAGGCGTCCCAGTCATGCTAATGCGAAATTTAGATGCTCCTCGGTTATGTAACGGGACAAGGCTGCGTGTGACACATCTTGGACGGAACATAATCGGTGCTACAATTTTGACAGGCATAGGAAAAGGTGAAAATGTTATTATACCACGGATCCCTATAATTCCCACAGATCTTCCTTTTCAATTCAAAAGGTTGCAGTTCCCTATTAAGCTCAGTTTTGCAATGACAATTAATAAAGCGCAAGGGCAAACGTTACAGGTAGCAGGGATCAACTTAGAAAAACCGTGCTTCTCTGATGGTCAGCTGTATGTAGCATGTTCGCGTGTGTCAAATGCCCAGAATCTCCACATTCTTTCCCCGAATGGAAAAACATATAACATTGTGTACAGTAGCGTCTTAAAATAGTGTTCAGTTAGTTTTTTTCCAAAATTCCCACAATCAATTAATCAGAATTCCCACAGATCTTCCCTTTCAATTCAAAATTTCCTATTTAGCTCAGTTTCTTTTCAATTCCAAATGCTGCACCTCTGACGGACCTATTAAGCTCAGTTTCCTTTCAACTCTAAAGGCTGCATTTCTGACGGATCTTTTATTTGGCTCAGTTTCCTTTCAATTCAGAAAACTGCATCTCTGACGAATCAATTTAGCTCAGTTTCTTTTCAAAAGTCTGCATCCCTGATGGATAATTATGCTCAGTTTCCTTTAATAAAAAATATCCCATTTCCATTTGGAATAAACAGTCTATTTTCATGCTTTCCTATACGCTGCGTTTCAAAACATTTAAATAGGCTGACGAATCAATTTTGCTCAGTTTCCTTTTAATGGCTGCATCTCAGTTTTCTTTCTATTCAAAAAGCAATGGATAGCTCGTTTCCCAGTGACCATGCGGGCGAGGCCGCAGGTCACAGCTAGTATTTCATAAAATTTAGTCTTTATAGATATTTTATGATTTATTTTTTCATATTATCTCTACATGGTAAACTTATAAATTGAAAATGTATGATTTTGTGTGGTGTGTGTAGTGTAATGGTGAGTGTAAGTGTAAGAAAATAAATTAAAGTCCAAATCGTAATAACGCCTAACCAAAAATATATTATTAATGATGTTAATACACAATAAAATTACACTTACATCGAAAATAATGGTAATAGAACACGAATAACACGCAATATGCAACCTCTTCTGAAACCTCAACTTCAAACTTTCGACATCCCATCTATTCACTCCCGAGCAGATATTGGCTGCAGTCTTCAGATCCTGCCAGCCTAGCTTCTTTCTTCTAGCTTTACAAGGTTCGTCGCAGCACAATGATGCTTCCTGCTCCTTCAAGAGCTACAGCGCTCTCGGCACGGTTCAGCCTTACTGCTCCCCTCTGTTTCACGGCATTTCCGCAGATTACTTGCATTGCACAAATTGTAGAGAAGACCGAAGAGTACAAACTGCCACGTTGTCTTGCGTATGTGGACTATGAGAAAGCCTTCGATTCCGTGGAAATTTGGGCGGTACTGTAGTACCTTCAGCGGTGTCAAGTTGACTCTCGGTATATGAAAGTTCTGAAGTGTTTATGGGGGAGACCTATGTTCAGCAACTACGATGGCTACGAAACCTATCAGATTGCCCTAAACCATCTTTGAAAGATATTTTCAAGAACTGGATGGAAAGGATAGGATAAGCGAAGAGCAAAACCGAAGAAACCAACGAAGGAGAAAAAAAAAAAAAAAACAAACAAAAAGTCCAACTTCAACCGAGAGGTCAATCGATGGATTCAACTCGACAGGGCAGAGTTCGGGAGATACACATCTTCTCGTTAGATTATACCTTAAAACTTGAAAACGAGACAGTGAAACCAGTACGCCTTGCCAGTGATGACTTATGGATCGGAGACGTGGTCCTTCGCTGCTGGCCGTTTGAGGAAACTCAAGGTCATTCAGCGAGCTATGGAGAGCGCTATGCTCGGGGTTTCGCTGCTTGATAAACTATATATATGTGGATAAGAGGATATCCACAGTAGAACCAGATTAACCGACGTAGCCCAACGGATTAGCAAGCTGAAGTTGCAATGGGTCGGCAATATAGTTCGGATAACCGACAACTGATGAGTGGCGAATTGATAAGACATGCAAGTAGTCGATGGATGGAGATGGCTCAGGATCGTACTATGTGCCCTCTTTGGGGAAGACATATGTTCAGTTGTGGACTTGTGAAGGGTTGTAATGATGATGTTAAACTATTTTTAATCAAGTAAAGTCAGTGTTGGGCAAAACCCTATAGACGGAGAAATCACCAAATGAAACGTGCAAGAAGAAGATTGATGTCGATGGCTCCAAAACGTATTTTGTGGTAAACTATGTTCATCAGTGGACTTAAGATGAGCTGTAATGCTCTTTACATAAACCAAAAGTTTGCAAAACTATAATTTCTAAGGCTCTAGTTTTGGATTCTTTCTTCTCCTGACAATATTTTTATCTCGAAACGTACTTTACCAATTATAAGTATCAATTTGGGCTAAGATGAAGCTAGCCTTATTTAGTTTATTTATCATCACCATTAAAAACCATTACAAGTCCATGCAGACTTTCCTAGAGATTCCTAAAAAGCACAGTCCTGAGTCACCTCGTCTACTAGAGGAATCTCATTGGAGACATTTTCTTCCCAATCCGTTTTTGTATTTTCCAGCCTACCTATATATTAACAGGCCTCTGTCACTATTGCTACCTGCGTGAAATAATTACCTAAAATCGCTACGCACCTAAGGTGAAATACGCAGTCGGGGCTAGCGCATTGTAGGCGATTGAATTTCAAAGTTTTTTTAACGCTGTTTACGTAAATAATTTTTTGTAAATACTTGTTGAAACAGTTTTTGTTTAGTGTTTAGTATATTTAATTGTGGGATAAAGTAGTTAAAAAGTTTTAATGTAATTTAAAAATTATATATATATATATATATATATATATATATATATATATATATATATATATATATATATATATATATATAGAAAAACGTCATTCCTACTATAATTGTTGCGTGGATAGACGCTAAATGACCAACAAAATGTTTCAGATATATCATTCTTTAAGTTACCGAAGGATTTTAATAGGAAGTTATGAAACGTGAATTTATTTAATTTTTATTTTTAGATAGGTATTTATAGCAAAAAAGAGTTAAGTAATAATTTATCCAAGACTTACGAACTTTATTACAAAATTTAGTTGAAATTTACTCCACTGTCCAAGTGGCTACTTATATACCTATACTTGTCTTTTGTATTAAACATATTTTAAGTTATAATAACACAAAACACTGAAATTAAAATTTTGTTTACTAACAAAATCTTTAACTTAGTAGAGTACGATTACATTTCTGTTAGGAATCGTATTTCAAGTTTATTTGTTGTTTACACTATCCTATACCTTTATATACCTTTTTCTTCCGAGCCAACCATCAGGATTCCTGACGAATGTCTTTGCAAGTTGCATGCGTTAGACAACGCAGAACTCACATAGGTGCGAAAATATGGTCAGTCGATCATAGTCAGAATAGGTATTTCACCTAAGTAACTAACATTTCGCAATGTATTTTGTTACTCTTTATTGTCATCCCTTAGTAATAACGGAAAGTCCGCAGTAACGTAAGAAGGGGAAAAGATGCAAAGAAATACGGACACTCTCGCACAGCGATAAAGTTTTATTTCGCATGCGAATGCGATTTATCTAAGTAATTATAATTATGTAGGCTATTAAACGTCGGCAAGCAGTCAGCATCAAAGGACTGCAACATCAGTACGTAGTTTATTCTGTGATATTAGGTATATCGCCACTACAACTTAGTGATGTGTTAGAATATGTCAGTTACTCTTGCTCTAATGCGAACATTACCCATTTTCATGACTGGGGGCCTCTCTCCCGTGGTAGGAATATAGGTATAGGTAGGAATATAAATAAATATTAAACATACATATGCGTAATAAAAGCTGCTGTTTTCTACAAACTTCATTTTGCTAATTTACCACATTGTTCAACTGTAAAGGAAAACATCGTGAGAAAACCTTCAGCTATACACATAAGAGTTATAAAATATTTGTGTAAGACGATTATTATCGTATCATGTTTTCCGACACTTCGATTCTATGTTCTTGAACTAAATAGCGTATATTTACGCTAACGACACGCGCTAAGGCCTTACCTGGGAAGGTATTTTAATAAATAATTAGATTAGATAATGACAAATAAAATTATATTATGGTTTATGAACAAATGTGCAATGACTCTTTGCTTCTTTGGCCGACCTTTTCCTCTTCAGCATACTATTCCGCTGGACTATGTCAGTTACTCTTGTTGGTGAAGAAAGATTATCAAGTGGTAGCTTCGTACTGGCAAGCGAAATGTTGAACGATCACCCATTCGATGGAGTGAAGACCCAGTGAAACATGCAGGTAGTCGATAGATATATGTGGCTAAGGACCGAAGTTTATGGCAATGTATGGAAAAAGCTTATGTTAAGCAAATATAATAATAATAATGTGCATTATAATATACATAACACATTATAATATAACAGGACAAACAAAAAATTAAATTACTACATAAGTATTTTTGTCATATATTTATCGCACTAACTTTAGCAGAACGAACAGAACGTGCTGCATTTTTTGGTTAAAATATCCCAATTAAAAATGCCATAATCTTTTATGAGACCCCTGGGGGTCTCATAAAATATTAAGCAATTTTATGGGGGCCCCAAATTGCGGACTAAAACATCTCAAACTTATTCAATTTGAGATGTACTGACAGCAAAACAATGAAAATAGACTTGTAAGAAATCGACTTGTATTAGTGATTTAATTACAATTTTTTGCCTAGAACTACAATGCGACGTTTTCCTCGGCCATAGGTTTATATTATCAATATTTTTATATACATAGAGGAAGAATGAGCTGAATTAGGTATTCTCGAAATTTTATTATTTCTCAAACATGGATGCTTAATAAATCTTTTTATTTATTACGATTTATATCTTAATCATTTCGTTACGACATTCGTTTGTGATGATTTTTTGACATCCGTAGTTTACTGGTAGTTTATTCATTTTCAAAGTTTTTCAAACATGAATCAAAAAAGCATGCGCGTCGCGCCGTCGCGTCGCGTCGCTGCCATCTGTCGTTCAATACTCACTGCTTGGGGTGGAGTAGGCAGTAACTTCTACGCTGTCTCCGCAAGTTGTAGTATAAGAGGAATTTCCATCATATTTGTTACTATAACAAAGAGCTTACTAAAGACGCCCTGATTAAATGAAATAATGAATTTGAAAACACTTATATTACTCATTAAATTGCTTAAATATTTGTTATGGCGTCGTTCACAGAGTGGAAATCCGAGTCCAGTTGCTGCTACGGGCCCGGAAAAGGCGACGGGAGGCAAGATCGGAAAATGCAGGTAGCTATTTTTTTACTATGAATAATGTAAATCTTTCACATAAAACAATAGAAGGCTTTAATGGCAGTCATTAACTTTAGTCTCAATAATATTTCAAAACGGAAAAACTATTTTATTCTATGAAACCACTGAACTAATTTATCTATTATTATTAGAGAGTTTTAATTCTTGCAAGCTTAGATTGTAATAAAATCTTTTATAGAGTTCATCCATGTATGCGAAGACTGAATTAACAGAAAAATCAATTGTACATACAAAGATGGCTGCCATTAAATTACGGAAAATTACGAAAAGTGTAGATTAATAGCGTTATCTTTATCTATTACTTATAAAGACATTTTATAGAGGGATATTAAGCACAATTATATATAATTCATTATTCAGTACTTCGTCGATTTCATTTGTCTTAGTCTCATACTCTTTCCTCTCTAACGATTATTGAACCGTATTTGTTCAGTTCATTCAAGGTCAAGATGGAATTTAATGATTTTAATTAGGAATAAGTATGGGGGGAGCGAAGAGCGATCGTTTATTAAGATTGTTTCCATAATTTTCAAACTTGCTGTGCTGCTGTGCAAACCAAGCTTAGTGGTTTTTATAAAATAATTATTTTCATTATTCAAGAAGTATTTTTTTTAAAAAACGTGCGCACTGAGACTTAATAATTTGTTGACCTGCGCACGATATAGGTCAATCTTCATTCTAAAAAATAGTTTTAAAATAATTTATCGAAAAAACCCATTGAAGTAATACGTATTTACGTAAGTATAGACCGGGAGCTGGTGACAGGTGACGTTCCACGATTTTGTCGTGCATGCCTTTTTAAAGCTTGATAACTAACCCTAAAATATCAAAGATTGTCGGGGCTTTAACCCCCCCCCCCCCGCGCGCCCTCTTCATAAGGAAAAGCTCTTTTCTTTTTGTAGCGAATTTTCATGTTTTTCCGTGATAGTATACTGCATGCCATTGTAATATACGGAAGTTCAAGAAAATTGAAGCTCTAATAATTGATGGCATGCACCCCGCAGCGGCCCAAGATGATCAAAGGGTTCTGAAAACCTGAAAAAAAATTAAAGGACAATTCCGTGTTTTCAAATTGCGTGCCGATGTAAACAATGGAAGTTTTTGTAATAAAAACACTCTGGAAAAATTGGCATGCACCCCTCGTATGACCAACGGTGGAAAATTTCCGGAAAACTCTGTAAAAATTGAACTCCGATTTTCTGTGATTCGAAACTGCATGCTATGGTCATACGAGGGGTGCATGCCAATTTTTCCAGAGTATTTTTATTACAAAAACTTCCATTCTTTACATCAGCATGCAATTTGAAAATACGGAATTGCCCTTTAATTTTTTTCAGGTTTTCAGGACCCTTTGATCATCTTGGGCCGCTGCGGGGTGCATGTCATCAATTATTAGAGCTTCAATTTGCTTGAACTTCCGTATATTACAATGGCATGTAGTATACGATCTCAGAAAAACACGAAAATTCGCTACACAAAGAAAAGCGCTTTTCCCTATGAAGAGGACGCACGGGGGGGGGGTGGCTAAAGCCCCGACAATCTTTGATATTTTAGGGTTAGTTATCAAGCCTTAAAAAGGCATGCACGACAAAATCGTGAAACGTCACCTGTCACCAGCTTCCGGTCTAGTACTAGAACAGTTATTTCAAACAAAACATGTGCGCTACTCTGTGTTCGCGAGGTTGGTTTTATTATCATAGAATAAACACAGGTAGAATGATCAGTAGGTAAGAATATTTTTTTGATTGTATTGTTAAATAGGTAAATTATATCGAGAACAATTTTCAAATTTTGTCATTTATTTTGTATATTATATTTGCTTATTTAATATAATATTACATAATATTATATCACAATTACATTTTAGTGATATTTTTATCTGAATATTTTAAAAGGTATCTATGTCAAATATAAAAAAATATGCTAAATGTATGTTTAACAAAACTTATTAATATAAAATTTAAATTACAAATATATTTATTTAAATTAGAATAAGAGTCGTTCATAAATGCTGCGCACGCGAGAGTTCAAAATGGACGAATTTATTCCGTTTTGACTTTGATGTGGAAACCTAAAAATAATTTAAAGAATAATGAGCAGATTTAAATATAAAAAATTGGCCTAATTATGATAACTCATATATGTTTCTACAAAAAAAAAGTGTATAATAATATATTCGTCCTATACTTAAGTACCCACAGAAATGTCGTATCTGCACAAATTTATTTCATAATCTATATTATATAACACAAGATGGCGTCTTAGGAATAATTTGTTTTATTAATAATTTATAATACTTTTTTATTGATTAAGTATCTTATTAACCGATGAAAAGTAATATATTGGTTTTACTGACATTTCTTGAATTATTTGTGCAATATCTAAGTACACACGACGGCATATTTTTATCAAGAGATTTTTTTTAAATCAACACAACACGTCACAACTCTACAAGCGCCTAGCGAGTGACTGATTAAAGTGCGGTGTATGCACCGCAGTTGAGTGGAACAGAATAGCTGAATAGTGTCGCCTCTAGTACATACTACATAATAGTTCAATGAAAAAACCAAAACATTCATGAAAACAAAAACATACATAGCAGTGGTAGATATACGAGTAGATTGTATAGTAAATGAATATTTGTTTTGCTGTCAAGTACTATATGGAAAACCGGAATACGATTGTAAAGACTAAATGCCAGCCGGATATCCTCAAAATTCTACTTTCAAGCGGTGAGGTACATATTATATTTTACTCATCAGGCATGACATCTATGATCTTCTAAGTTTTGTACGATACTTCTTAACTCAATTAACTCTCCTGTGTATATTATTGCTTTATATTATTAAAATGAAAACATATTCATCAGTAATTTTAATTTGAAGATATAATTTCTGCGCGCTTTTCCTATTTATATTCATAATTTACCATGTAATAATTCAAAGTCGCCATTTCGAAGTTACACACTCATTTTTATACAAACATTTAAATTAAGCGTAAATAAATGAATAAATCTAAATATGCATAAGAGATTTATCGATAAATGTTAAAGTTTAAGTTTTTGTCAGTTCCTTTTTCAGCACAAGTGGATGGCAGGCTAAATTTGATGGATGACAGACGAGAGCGTGGAGGATGATCTTTGCAAGGCAAGATATTTTGTATAATATGTCATATGTAGTCCTGTTTGTATAATATTATTTCTTGTAGTATTTGGTAAGCAGTATGTGTTTGATTGTAGCGCTGTCTTTTCTTGCACAGATAAGTAGAATCAGTAGAATACAATGTGTTAAAGGATATATTATGGACCTGTAAATCTGTAAAAACAAAAACAATCATCATTTTTGTGTATGTTGCATATAATAAAGCACTATACTATATATAACAAACTTTGCATGATGCCATATTATGCTGTCTATCGTATTTATGATAATGACGAGCTTTCGTATATGGATACTATTTTATTAGTATTTATTTGGAAAACTGTGTCAATGTTACGCTTGCTGCAATTTAATGTCTAATTATTTATTAACAGACAAAATACAACTATCTAGTTTAATTAAAATAAAATTAGTTACACATTTGCACATTTGTATTTGAATACATTTAACGCGTAATTTTATTATGTAAGTACCAAAATAAATGTAGTAGGTACAAATTTTTAGAAATTATAATCTAATCATCGCAGCTCACACCGTACGATTTGTGTAGTTACCATATACTACGACTAGCATAGCGAGTATTTATTATAATTGAAACCTTAAATAAGAATCTAGAATCACAAATGGGTACTTGCGCTTTCATTATTTTTTTGCAAAACATTTCGAGCCAAGTAATTAAAATTAAAAGTTGATTAATTTCCTAAAGTAGCAACATATACCTCATAAACTTCTTAAAATTATTACACTGTGTGGCTCAATTAGTTACAAAGTGAAATGGAGCTTCAAAGTTTCTTGTTTAAGAATAAAGAATCATTAAAGCACTAACACACTTTGAATGAATAGAAACTTGCATGCATTAGAAATATTTTACAACACAATAAGTCTAAAAAGAAATTAACGTAAACTTTTAATATAGGAACAAAAGCGGCGGTACCGGCGGAGAAACTGGAGGAGACAGACAATTTACCGAAAGTGATCCAGGCCCACAGGCCAATCAGGGTAATCAACGTCCTCAAAACGATCAAGGCAGCCAGAGATCCCAGACTAATGAAAATATCCGATCCTCTCAACTTAATCAAGACAATAGAGCTATCCAGGGTAATCTAGGCAACAGATCCACCCAGAGCAATCAAGATAATAGAGCCACCCAAAGTAATCAAGGTATTCAAGACCCTCAGATTAATCAAGGCAATCAAGACTCACTGACTAATCAAGACACCCGTGGATCACTAAGAAATCCAGACAATCGAGGCTCCCCTAACTAACCAAGGCGCCCCAGGAAATTCAGGCAATCAAAACCGCCGCGGCAATTCTGGTAGTCAAGACAATTTGCGCACCCAAGGCAATCAAGGCGCCCAAGGCTCTAAAGGACGGGGCCAGCCACGCAAGGAAAACAAGGGAGATTGACGCCGGGATAGTGAACAGTCGGAAGACTGAGATTCGTCCCGAAAACTACGCATACGATGGCTTTATAGTTGGTGCTGGTAATTTTCTTGGAAACCCCGGAACGGGGCAAAAGTAGGAAAGGTATTTTATGATATGTATCGCAGGCAACGTAGTTTTCTGTAAAATGGACAGCTATTTGAAAATATTTAAAAAACGTTTAAAAACCACAATGAACATGATTTGATATGTGTAGTGAAATATATACCTTAATCCATAAAATATACTAAATAGAAATTTTGGTGTCTAAAAAATATTAGAACAGTGCACACTCGTATTACTTAAACCAAAAATTCGATGTGGGAATGTTATGATTATATTTACTACATTTAATGTTGAACATTTTAATCAATTGTAAATTCTATAATAATGTATCATGAAAATAACAAATGTTACTTTAATATGGCGCCTTCCTAAACTTTTATGCAAATTAATGTGTTCCATTTTTTCGAAATAAAACACTTACTGTATCATTTGAAATGTCTTTCTAAATCTATTCTTTATAAAAAAAACGAACTGATCTTTAACTTATATGCCTTCGTCAAATTTGACACAATAAGTACTTTAGACTAAACAAAAAAATGACTATATTATATTTTTTATAATTTGATACTTACCTACTTCTATGATTATTATCTGATTTTTACAATATTCCTAATAATATTAGTATATAAGATGAACGTATATAGTAAAGTTGTTTAGTGTACATACCTATTAACATATTAAATACTTATATTTTAAAATTTTATTAATGTTCTGTAATATATTTGACTTGGTCCTGAAAGGATTTAAAAATAAAAAAGTTTATAATTCTAGTTATTGATATTTGTTGTTAGAAGATATAATTTAAATTTCAAAGACTTTTATTTAACTTATATTGAACGTAATATTATTCATGTGAAGTGTATGACATTGTACTGTTAGCGCTTTCAAAGTTGTACGTGTTCATAGCCATGGAAACTGTCTATTTAGAAAGTTACGTAATCACATATCGTTCAACAACAACTTAAAATAATGTAAAATAGATAAATAATCAAACTGTTAGAAATTTAGATCCCTGTGCGTACCAATATACTCAATATTTCAAAATTTGATAGCGCATGTAACCGATAATTCGATGTAACTAGATTCCGAAAACAAATAAAGGATACAAAAAATACCTTTATTATTTTAATTACCATATGTCAGAGGTGTCACAGACAAGATTGGCTACATCTTGAAGCGAGCTTCTATTAGAACATTCTACAAGCCGCCGAAGAATGTTAGTCAGTTCTTACCATCCGTCAAGTGTCACATTCCTCTACAAGATGCAGGAGTGTACAAGCTTGATTGTGATTGTGGTCTCTCATATATAGGGCAAACAAAGAGATCAATTAGTCAAGTCAAAGTCAAAAGTCAATCAACGTTCCGGGAAGTCTGCAGTTTGCGATCATATCCTAGATGGCCCCAACCATTACATCAGATTTGATAGACCACAAATCCTCGCGAAAGAACATCGATTCCTACCAAGGATGATACGTGAGGCTATTGAAATTAAAAAACATCCTAATTTCAATAGAGAAGGAGGCTGGGTACTACCACCTGCTTAGGATCTTATAATTAATAAAATTAAAACTAAACCCAAGCATACCACTGCAAGATTTCAAAACACAGTTAGTTCATTCTGCGTAGATCGGACCAAAGACAATGATTAAAAAGCTGAAGGTACTCCGGGTTAACTTTGACATCGGGACGTCAGTCACCTCAGTCCCCCGTGACCATGGGTGATGGAAAGCACCCGAAACGTCGGGTATCAAAAATAAATAAAACGCGATAAAATCCGTAAAAGTAGTTTTAATCAATGTATAGTGTTCGCGTAAATATAAGAAATCACTATCCACTTCTAAATATAAATCTCTCCCATTGTTTAAAGGGTCTGCCATAATACGTAGGTCACTCAATAAGTTTTGAGATGCTCAAAATTTAAAAATGAAACGCACCCGTGTTATATGTTTCTAAAAAGCAAATTTATTTAAAAATAGAGCTCGATAAGTCAATTGCTTAATATTGAAAAATAAAAACCAAGTTCTATTAAATTTCCTGCAACACTTCCCGCGCTTTTCATTTAAAACGATGGATCATTGCCGTGAACATTACCGCGCTATGATCTATTATGATTTTAAATTTGGTTTAATTGTACAGTTAAATTTACAACGGCTACAATCAGTATTAGGAGACTCGGCTCCATCACGCACAACAATTTTTAGGTGGTTTGCTGAATTCAAAAGGGGTAAAATTAACCTTAAAGATGACCAAAGAACCGGGGCTCCGCAAACAGCAGTAAACCCACGAATCACATATACGGACATCGAAAAGATTGTAAGCATTAGTTCGGGAAGCATTCATGCCATCCTGCATCAACATTTTGGAGTGAGGAAGCTTTGTTGTCGATGGATCCCTCGTTTGCTCTCCGAAAGCGAAAAACAGACTCGTGTGGATTGGTACCATGTAACTGGTGACGAGACATGGATCTATCAATATGATCCGGAAAATAAAAGATAATCATCGGTATGGGTCTACTCAGAAGGACAATTATCGACAAAGCTGCAAAGAACTCGCAACGTCAACAAAAAAATGGTGGCTAGTTTTTTTCGCGGAGCGGACGTTTATCGACGTCAATGCTGGAAAATTGTAGGTCAGTAAACTCTGATTGGTATACTAATATTGCATTACCCAAAGCTTTTCAAGCTATGTGGGAGAGAAGACTAAAGACCGGACCTCAGGGAATCATCCTGCATCACGATTACGCCTCTTCGCATACCTCCTTTAGAACAAAAGCATTTATTGAGGAATCTGGTGTTGAAACTCTAAGTCACCCACCCTACAGCCCTGACGTAGCTCCTTGTAATTTCTTTTTATTTCCAAGAGTCAAAGAAAAAATAAAAGACATTTTTTTCCAAGCGCCGCGCCGAAGGAGCCGAGGCTGCCTACGAAGATGCAATTTCCGACCTGTCAGATCAAGACTGGCAAAACTGTTTTCAGAGTTGGTTTACGCGAATAGAACTTTGTATTTAGCATGATGGAGAATAATTTGAAAAGATGTAAAATAAATATTAATAGTATCTAGAATACTTTTTGTATATCTCAAAACTTATCGAGTATCCCACGTAGTCCAAGAGGTGGCGATAAAAATCGACAAAAGTTTTATCATGGCCCATAATTCAATACGATTTAGTATTGAGGGTGTACATGAGTCAGCACCCACGCACAAGGTCGGGTAGCCCCTCCGACTATAATCACCAAGCAGGCACACTGGCAATAGCAGTACAAGACGCATTGCACCTTTGATAACACGAGACGGTTTAAATATTTTTATAGAATATGGGCGACAAACGAGCACATAGTTCACCTGATGCTATGCTGAAACTCATAGACATCCACATTTATCCTCGATTAAGATTCAAAATACAGATACGTTGTCACCACTGATCGCTAAAACGGAATGCCTCGTTTCCAGTAAAAGGGGTCTCCGGTCATCAGTGTAGTGTGTAGTGTCACAATACGAAACACATCAGCATCAATTTACATTACAGCATAATTTAAACACAGCAGCATCATTTTTATCCGTGACAGAGACACTCAACAGCTATATTATGGTTGTGGCACGAAAGGGTCGGCTCGACCGGGGAAGGACCACTCTCTTACAGAATATCAGCGTAAAGTAGCAGCTTTATGTTGCTGTGTTTCGTATAGTGAGCGTAGAGAACCGGAGACCCTTTTTACTGGAATCGAGGCTTCCATCTTAATCCTCAGGGATGACAACGCATCTGTATTTTGATTCTTAATCGCGGTTAAATGTCTCGAGGTAAAATCTATGGGCCACAGCATCCGTTTACCATCAGGTGGAATGTGTGCTCGTTTCTCACCCTAATTCTAAAAAAATCAAGCTGTTATTTTACGCTCGAGAAAAAAGTAACGAGATGGACATAATTACACGAAAACACCAAACTACATTAAGTTAACACTGCATACTGTATAACATTTCGATAGGACAAGTGGCAACCTCTTCGCAATCTCAGTTTCTTTGTTGTACTAAAAGAATTACCACAATTAGGAGAATCGATAACAATTACACATTATACAGGACGTCCCAGAAATCAACGTCAAGCCGGAAACGGGCAATAAGTCAAGTCGTGATAGTTATTAGAAAAATATAAAAAAATCTTGGTCATGTGTTTTTCAAATTATAACGATTCAAAATAAATCTCAAAAACTGACATCCAGTGATGATCTTTCAAGTCATGTCAGGCTACATATGTTAACTTTACGTCATTATTGTTCTGTGATGTAAATATGAATAAATGGAAAGATTTTTACCTAACATTGAATTCGAAATAATCACATCAGCCAATTTAAAAAAATGTACCACACTATTTGAGCAATAACTTTTATCTGTCTGGCGCGTTTTATCTGGATTCCAAAATAGAATAAGATATACTAATTGCTACTTCTTAATTGAGGAAAAACCATTTTTTTTAATAAAGTCGAATTTCATATAAGTTCGATTAAGACGAAGAGTGACGTCACTTAGACTAGTGTGAGCGAGACAGATTGTGACGTTACTTTTATCTTAAGACCAAAAAACACTGACAGATTGACACATCACTTCCTCCAGTTTCGTCTGTGTAAGTGAAACAAATAAATAAAGACGTTATTCTGGCAAAACAGGGATGCGTAAGCACATTGTGCAATACTGCAGTACGTTACGGTCTTTCGTTTACTGCGCATCTTTCTGTATTCGTATTGACTTCGTACTTACAACTGTGGCTTTGTTTATCGGAATTGATTCGCATTGTGATTTTGATTTATCTGCATCCCGATGCCGGATTCGGATTGTGATGATTCCGGGTCGGGCCAAAAATCAATTATTGAGTTTTTCTGTCAAGAATTCTCAGTAGCTGCGCGGAGTCGGGAAATTGGCGGTGTCTGACCCCCGTGCCTCGGAAAGCACGTAAAGCCGTTGGTCCTGCGTCTGGTCTCTCTGCGGTCGTGTCGGTTTACCGTCCCATCGGATTATGGAAGTGAGGATAATAGAGAGTGCATACACTTGGGCACTATAATCTTGTCCTACGCCGATGACTAGACTCCGTTAAGGCAGGCCGCCGTGACCGAAATTTGGTCTGAAGGACATTATTATTATCTGCACTATTTCTGACGACCACGGACTTGTTTTAATCGTAATCGCGTGTTTGTGTAGAGTTTTATCATGCCATCTCGATACACCGCACAGGAATACGACAACGTGCATTTCATTTATGGATAGTGCTTGTGCAACGCCAATTCTGTAACAGGTATGTATCATGAGAGATACGCAAATGCTAAGCGTCATCCCGATCATCAAGTATTTATTAATATGAATCGGTTATTCTCAGGGGGTCGATTCCCTAGGCAAATGTTTAGTGAGGGAAGACCCGTTATGTCCTTCAAAGCCGAAGTCTTGTAAACAGTTGAAGAAGACCAAAGTAGCACAGTATGTAGAATTGAAGAGAACATTAGAGTCCCCAAAAGTACTGCAAATCGTTTTTTTTAAACGAGTTTCATACATACCATGTACGATGAGTCTGCTACCCCGAGACTACCCAGAGAGAGAGAGAGAGAGAGAGCGATTTTATTGAACAATGTTGCAGAGGCACCGAGAGGATCCGCGATTCTTATGAAAAAATTCTATGGTCCGATGAATAAACATTTAAAAAGGACGATTACATCCACAATTTGCACGAATGGCACGTGGAAAATTTAAAATACAATTTTAAGTCCTGAAGACAGATCTCAATACGAGTTTAAAGTAAACATGTGGACGGGAATGTTTTAATGGTGAAGCTATTGCCATATAGCCCAATCGATCTGCCGGAGAACTTAAATACCCAGGGTTATTTGAACTTCTTACAAAATCAATTACCATATTTCAGGAACCGCTGAATAATACATTAACTCAAGAAGAAACGCCCGTCTTATTACGGGTTCCTTTTTAAGGAGATGTAAAGATTGCAGGTGAAGGCAAACAGTCCGAACATTTTTTGTAAACCTTTGTATCTCTGATTTGATAAAAATCATAATTAAAAAAATCCAACAACTGAATTTTATTTTAAATGCACCTAAAACTAAAAAATACTTTTTTTTCCTCAATTACCAAGCAATTAGTATGTGTCTTACCTATTCTCCTACCGAATTCAGACCTAATGCGCCATCTTTTAAAAATTACTTGCCAAAATAGTGTAGTACATCTTTTTACAGTAAAGTCGGTTAAAGTTGGGTGATATAATTATTTTGAACTCAATGTTGGGAAAAAATCTAACATTTCATTTAAAACTGAGGCAGTATGTTTTAACTTTTAACTGTTATTTATAGAAGGGTTATTCATGGTTATATCACTGAAAAAAGTTAATATTTGTAGTCACAGAACTTGAAAGATCATCACAGGGTGTCTCATATTTTGAGTTTTATTTTTGAATCCTTATAATTTGAAAAGTGAGTCACGACTTAGCCTATTGTCCATTTCCGGATGGACGTTAATTTCTGAGACATGTGATATACTCATAGAATAACTGAATTGAGCTAGTTCCCTGCGAAAGTATATATACTATATACTACACCAGCGAGTATATAGATTAATTTACGGAATTTAGGTCCCACAGCGGTAACACGGTATATATGGTCAAACTATGCTGCAGCTATAATAGTCGAAAACCACGCTCTCACAGAATACCAACGCAAAATAGCAGCTTAATGCTTTGTTGTATTTCGTATAGTGAATGTAGAGAACCGGAGACCCCTTTTTACTGAAAACGAGGTACTTATTCCACCTTAGTCCCCACGGATGATAACACTTCTACATTTTAATTCGTAGTCGAGGATAGATGTAGATGTCTCTGGGAACCAGCAACTATTTACCATCAGGTGGACTGTGTGCTCGTTAATCACACCACCGACTCGCGATTCTTAGCGATTTCAGTTAACCACGCTGAATGGTTCGGTTCTCGTACTACCGATCAGGCAAGCAATACTTTTTGCGGCTCCACTTTGGTATACTTATGGTCTGACACAAATGGTTGGTTCGCTCATACTGATTCCGGACGTGATGATTTTTAGCAATTTTTTTGAAGGATTCCCTATTTGATCTTCTACTGACCTCTCATACAAACAGCTATTATACTTACATACATGCTCCTTTCGACTGTTAGGACCCCTGTCTGATTCGGAGGGCCCACGCGCCCAACTCTGTTGTAAAGTGCTTCCTATTGCCGTGTATGGCATGATAGTGCGGTGTATTGGGATGGGATTGAATCTTTTTTTGTATTCTCCTTATGAAGAAACCTAGAATAAAACTCGCCCCAGGTTTGTTTCTCGTCATTCCAATGTTGTTGCCGATTCTGTAGCTGATGTGATTGTGGAAAAGGACCTTTTTATTACATACCTGTGATGCCCATCAGAGGCAGATCTCAACTATGGTTTAGTCACTCCTATAAAACTGCATTCCGCCATAAGCAGAAGTGCTACCAGACTTGCGCTGACGTATGGATGTTCCAGGACGCAAACACCAGCGCTTTTACAAAGACGTATAACTTTGCCTCCTAGTCCTACAAAAGAGATATTGCCAAGGCAGTCAGAGCACATGGGCAGAATTGCTATGAAGTTCCTAGTTCGCTTCCCTTTGAGAACCCTTGCATATTCGTCTCTTTCGCCAACCTGACGCTGACCAAGGGAATTTCTATCAGGCCTATGCCGCAAAGGTGAAAGCCGATTATTTAGGTTCTCTTTCTTTGCGTTCAACTCGACTCCCGGTAATATGCAAATCACGCTGTAGACTATCCTGCAGTGTAAATGATTTATACTGGAAATTCTGCATACACAGAGCTCTGTGTGCAAACTATCCCTCGCCCTGGAAGTCAACAAATCGAGTTGACCTCATAGAGTTCTTTCTGTTGTGCTGAAGATGTTTTCTTTGATGTGCTATCGGTTTTTAACTCATAAAAGATAGCTTTAGTGCACCTGATCACTAAAAATGGCGACCGCATAGATCCGTCCAACTACACAGGCCTATCGGCATCACCTCCTTGTTCTCCAAAATAATTCAACCGATTAGTGATGCTTACAATTTGGAGGAAGAAATTGTTAATCAAAGTATTGGATTGGGGACGCATAACTCTAGTCCCGTTTAAGATACAAGTTTGCGCATTGATCGTTAAAAAAACCCTTTGTAGTATCTCTACAATTTCAGTACCTACCTCATGCTACTCAGTAGGTCGGAACGGTAAATCATGCCGACACAGCACAGCGCTCGCAACTTAACAAGAAGTAAGTTTGACCTCACACAGAATTCTATTTTCTCATCTTTGGACCGCAGCAACCCTGCCAGCTCCTTACATTCAACCGCATCATGTAAACAGCAGCCCGAATCGTTGACGATCGATTTTATTCTTAACGGCCCGATTTACTAGCGCTGCGAAGAAATGTTACAAATCTTTGCATTTTATTACCACATTTGCCATGGGGAGTGCTTAATTAGCTCAGGGATCTTCAAGAGAAGACCCTATTCCTTTTTAAAAGGTTGGCAACGCACTTGCGTGTTGTAGTTGATAATGGGCGACGGTAGTTACCATCAGGTGAGTCACATAGTTGTTTACCTCTTTTCTACAAACGGAACATGTATTATCATTATCAAATTGTTTTTGACAATTATCTAAAACTATTGACAAATGGATACTATTTAACCGATTGCTAAGCGGAGTAAGTAACCATTACGCCTAACATTTGTTAATCCTACTATGTTTTTAATTTATCACTTTAGGTGAATTATTAAAAATATATTGGTAAAAGAAAAATAAATTGGTGGTAAAACACATTTAAAAAAAGAAATAGGTAGGTTCTTATGTCAATATATTTCAAACAGATAGAAGTTAAATGTACATTAATTACCAAATAATGGGAAAATTCAATTATATACGGCTTTTAACAGTTTTCGATTTAACATTTGTCACAGCATGCCCCTGTTGGCGTTATATGAAACACTCGGTTTTTACGATCCTTTGCGTAAACGGGCCCTGGTTTTGCCCAAAGACCTTTCTTCACACATGGAGCCCAAAGGGCAATAATAAAAGCCGTCAAAATCAGGCCATATATCATATTTTTTGGTAAAAGTACACATGAATAAAAGCATGCAAGTACACAGACAGAAATTATCAATATCTGCAGTCAAATATTACGCAAAATAAATAATAACTTAATTCGAAAATAGGTAACCAAAAATATTAATACTCTAAATTTATTACTGTAATAATTTGATACACATAACTGAGTTATTACTTTACGCAAACAAATTTATCATACCATTTTTGTTGTCAATTGTCAATCAAAGAACATAATTTCTGTAATTTCGAGTATGTCATTTTTATCTATGGAACATAATATAAAATCACTACATTTAGTCTATTATAAAGAGATTCTAATCAATTTGCTTGAAAATACTTTTTACCAGATTAAAACGTAGTAAGTAGAGTAGAAGGTAGCCAGACTAACTACGACATTGGGACGTCAAACATCTCAGTCCCCCCCGTGACCATGGGCGCTGTAAAGCACCCGAAACGTCGGGATAATAATAAAAATAAATTAAAGTAATTAAACGCGATAAAATCCGTAAATAATAGTTTTATTCAATAAAACGTAGTAATTATATTGTTTGTACCAGATTTCCTGAGATACTTAGTTTTAGTTGTCATATGATCATGGATTTGGAAAAACTCAACATGTGTTAAATTTGTCTTTACTCTGTACTAACTTAAAATTAAACATACATTTTTATTTCTTTATTTTCTTTAACAGGTTTTTTGGGTTGGTTACAAAAATCTACATATATGGAGTTTATTTTATTGATAATAGAAATACGAGGGCGGATTGAAAAGTACTCGGCCTAACACAGATCCATTCAATTCTAAAAATCAAATCTACCCACATTATTTAGTTCAGTTCAGACTAGTTCATTGTGTGAAGTTCGAAACGTGTGCGATAATTAGTTGTGATTTTATAAATTTATTAACAAAGTAATCGGACATAATTTCCGCGAATGGAGCAAATCGAGCAGCGTGCCGTCATTAAGTACCTCCATAAGAAGGGGCTATCATCAAAAGCCATCCATGATGACATGGTCAGTACATTAGGCGATTATGCTCTGTCATATTCATCCGTCAAAAATGGATAGCAGAATTTAAGCGTGGTAGAGAGAGTGTGAAAGATGAACCCCGCTCTGGAAGGCCTTCGACGTCAACTACTGACGAAAATATTAAAAAAAGTACTTGATTTAATAATGGGAGACAGATTAAAAATTAGAGAGATAGCCGAAATTATAGGCATCTCTTATGAATGAACTCAAAACATCATTGTCAACGAGTTGGGTTTCCACAAGGTGTCTGCGAGGTGGGTTCCGCGACTGCTTTCAGTTGAACAAAAAAGGACGCGATTGACTATTTCACGCGACTGTTTGGAGTTATTTGAAGCCGATGCAGATGATTTTTTGAATCGTATTGTTACTATGGACGAAAGATGGGTTCATTACTGTACACCGGAAACAAAACAACAATCAAAACAGTGGAGAAGACCTGGTTCATCACCCCTAAAAAAGGCTAAGTCGATTTTGTCGGCAAATAAGGTGATGGCTTCAGTATTCTGGGACTCGAAAGGTGTGATTATGATTGATTATCTTGAAAGGGGTCAGACTATAAACTCTGATTACTACTGCACCTTACTACGTCGTTTACGAGAGGAAATAAAAGAAAAACGTCGAGGAATGCTCAGAAGAAAAGTCCTGTTTCATCAAGATAACGCCCGTGTTCACACGTCAGTACAGTCAATGGCTGAAATTCACAACTGTGGCTTTGAACTGTTACCGCATCCGCCGTATTCACCTGATCTGGCACCATCAGACTTCTTTCTGTTCCCTAACCTAAAAAAGCACTTGGGAGGTCAAAGATTTTCGACAAACGACGAGGTCAAAGCAGCTGTAGACGCATATTTTGACTCTAAGGAAGAATCATTTTTTTTTCAACGGTCTAAATGCTTGGAAGGGGAGGTGGCAAAAGTGTATTGAACTTGATAGTGATTATGTAGAAAAATAAAAATATAACTGATTTAGTATGTGTTTATTTTCTTGGTTAGGCCGAGTACTTTTCAATCCACCCTCGTATGTATAGTTTCAAGTTATTCAACTTTAATAAGCTTTTTAGTAAGTTTGACAGAAGTCAAGCAACCTTTAATTATTTATATACAGGGCAGGGATACTGGGAATTCGACACAACTTGCTGGCAGGGCGTAATAGGGGCATTGACTTAGGCGGCCTCTAGACCCACAATAACATCGTGCAATACATTTTATTGTATAATAAGATTAAATTGACAATATTTTAAAATATCAATAAAAAAAAATCGCTTATTATCGCGAAGCAAGCCCGTGACGAATGCAATGGATTTTGTAACAACGAAGGAGCAGTTCATTGGCAACAGAAAATGGTCTCTTAAAACATATGTTTTATTATTAAGTATTACATACATAAATAAATAAATTAAAATTATATAATAGTAATAATAAGCCTTTTATTTCATGCTAAAATGAGATACATACATCGTTTAGAGAAAAAAGAAGTGAATAGAAAAAAAGTTTAAATCTGGATAATAATATATAAGTTTGTTTGCATGAACCCCTCCTCAAGTGATGGTGAAGGCCTCCTCTAAAGAATTCCATGTGTCTCTATCTTGAGCTATTTGCAGCCAGCAGGTACTAGCTATTTTTATCAACTCGTCTGCCCATCTCGTTTAGGGTCTGCCTTTGAGACGTTCGCCGATTGGACCCTTCCACGTTGTTACCCTGGTGGTCCATCTCTCGTCCTTTAGTCATGCTACGTATCCAGCCCACTTCCATTTTCATTTTTTAGCGTAGATTAAAGCGTCCGCCGCTTTGGTGGTTTCTCTAATTATTGTGTGACGAATTTTTTGCATCTTTTTAATGTTGAGCATACTTCGTTCTATTCCGCGTTGGCAGGTAGTGATTTTGCTTTTTAATTTGGATGTAAATTTCCAACTTTGACATGCGGAGGTTGGACAAGGTAGGAGGCATGACATCATGACTTTTGTTTTGATATTTGTTGACATGTTACTTTTGAAAATCTCTTTTAAGTACCAGTACTTTTTCCAAGTATTTTCTACTCTTCGTTCCACTTCTAGTTCATTTTGTTTTCTGTTGAAGCCAATTTGTTTTCCAAGGTATATGTATTTCTCTTTATATTTCAGAGTTTCATTGTCCACTGATATTCTTCTCTGTATACTATTTGTCATGACCATTGTTTTCGAAAGATTCATTTCTAGTCCTACCTGCTTACTAGCTGTGTTTAGTGAATCGATCATGTTTTGTAATTGTGTGCTAGATTCTGATAGCAGAACTAAGTCATCTGCGAAGCGTAGTTGGGATAAATACTTGCCATTGATGTTTAATCCTGTCTTTTCCCAGTTGAATATTTTTATTATTGACTCTAGGATAGATATAAATAATTTAGGAGACAGCGGGTCGCCTTGTTTCACGCCTCTTCCGATGGATAACGTAGGACCAGTGGATTCTAGTTTTATTTTTGCTGTGCTACCTTTGTAAATGTTTCTGATTATATCAATATACTCTTGTTCAACTTTTTGGGCTTGTAGGGCGGTCCATATGCTTGAATGTGACACGGTATCAAAAGCTTTTTTATAATCGATATATGAGATGTAGAGCGTTCTTTGCTTCTTGTGGTATTTTTCTATTATTTGTTCTAGAGTATGTATATGGTCGATTGTTGAAAGCTCTTGCGAAAACCTGCTTGTTCTATTGGTTGGTTTGCTTCTACACTTTTTTGCTTGTGACACTTATTCTTTTTTCAATTATAGAGGAAAACAGTTTGTAGATACACGGGAGTAAACTTATAGGCCTGTAGTTTGTGATATCTTTTGAGTCACCTTTATTATAAATTAAAATTATTTCTGACTCTACCCATTGCGATAGTATTTCAGCAGTTTTAATATAAGGTTAAATAAGTGTGTTAATGGGAGAGTCAGTAGCGGCCAAGCAGCCTTTATAGCTGTGTTCTTATACGTGGTAGAGCCATGCTGCAGTTATATTAGTATTATAGTTGTAGCACAAATGGGTCAGCTCGACCGGGGAAGGACCACGCTCTCACAGAATACCAGCGTGAAATAGTAGCTTAATGCTGCTGTATTTCGTATGGTGGGTGTAGAGAACCGGAGACCCTTTTTACTGGAAACGAGGCATTTCATCTCATACCTCACGGGTGACAATGCATCTGCATTTAGATTTTTAATGGAGGATAGATGTAGATGTCTATGGGCCGCAGCAACCACTTACCATCAGGTGGTCTGTGTACTCGTTTGTCACCCGATTCTATAAAAAAAAGCTTCATTTGTAGTGCCGTCTGGTCCTGGGCTCTTATCTAGCTTTAGCCTTTTTATTTCTTGTGTGACTACTTTTTCAGTTATTGGTGTTATGTTTTCGCTTTTGTTTGTAGAGATAACGTCGTTTTCGTTGATATGGCTGGTACACTCGTTTCCTTATGCTTTATATAGTGTTTTATAGAAATTGGTTGCTACATCTATGATTTCTTTTCGATTATTTACGGTTTTGTCCTTTTAAGCTATCTATCCAATATTTATTTGGTCTTAGTTCTTTTTTTTAGGCCCTTAGCCTTTTTTGAGCTTCCTGCTTTTTCCAGGTGTTTTTTCTATAGTCTTCAATCTGTAGCTTTTGTAGTTATGTTTAATATATTTACTTATTAATTTGTATAGAGCTGATAATTCATTTCTAGTGGCTCAAGTTTTTATCTTAGCATGCTGTAACTCTTGTCTTCACTTGATAAGTTCCAGTGTACGCTCTTTTAGAACTTTATGGTTACCTTTTGATATTTCGTTGGGGGTTCGAGCGTCCTGTAAGCTCTAGGTTATGCCCTTGGTTAATATGTATTGATGTTTTTTCTGGGCATTTACGTAAATCTTGTAACTGAGATGAAATGTTCTGTTTATAAGATAATATTTCTTTTTCAGTTTTCAGTGATGAGTAGCGATTGATTTTATACGTTGTGCGTTTTCTCTTCTGCTTTGTGATAGACATTGTTGCTCTAATTGCTTTGTGATCTGATGGGTAGATAAGGTTCAAAACTTCTATGTTTTGGAAGATGTTTGGTTGATTTGACAGTACGTAATCTGTTTCATTTTTGTATTTATCGTTCGGTGATCGCAAGGTCCATCTTTGGTTTGGTTTTTTATGAAATAAAGTATTTAAGATGGCAAATTTGTGTTCGAGGGCGATATCAATTAGCCTCTGACCTCTCTGGTTTCTTTCTCCATACCTGTTTGGTTTCATTATTATGTTCATATTTTCTTGGTTGACTTATTTTCGCGTTAAAATCACCCATTACTATATATTTTTTGTAAGCTTGGTCTAGGGCTCTATTGACATTTGAGTAGAAGGTGTAAATATCTTCTTCACACGCTGTTTCAGTCGGTGCATATATTTGGATAATTGATATGGACAATCCTTGTATGCTTAAGTTCAATAATGCTACTCTATCATTTATGCCCATGAAACTTTCAATCCAGTTCTTGCGGGTTTTATTTATTATGAAACCGACTCCATGTTTACCAGGTGTATGTCCCGTGTGGCATAGTATGACGTTATTATATTTTTCTCCTTATTTCACACAATCCAATTATGTCGTATTTGACTCTATTGAATGCTTCGCTAAGTTCGATTAAGCGTTCGTAAGTAGATAAAGTTCTGACGTTGTAAGTTACTATGTAGAGCTGATTTTTCTTCTTTTTATTTGAGTTAAGTATTTCTTGGGTTTGTGTATCATTTCTTGTTATTGAAGAAGTTTGAGATGTCTAACTGAGTGGTAAATGAAAAAATTGACTTTCAATAAGTATTGCTTATAATCCATATTGAATAAAATAGTTTCTGTTTCTGTTTCTTCTTTAGAGGGTTTTGGTATTGATCTTCCACGGTGACCAGCCGGATTGGAAGATGGTTTTCGTTGCTTAGTTGAAATTGATTGAATGTTGCATCATTGAGGGAGGGGAGGGTCGGTTGCTATGAATGTAAGTTGTTGGTTGTATTGTAGTTGGTTTGGTTATGTGGTGTGTTGACGGTATTGTTTATTTTATTATATAAGTATGTACATAAATAATTAATTAAAATTACCTGTGTATAATTATTGTCCACACTAGAATGTTCACTCTCTCCACCCGGACTTTGTATAGTAGACTGAGTATCCATACTAGAATGTGAATCAGATGTGGATTCATGATCTTGTAAAAAACATTTCATGAAAATACCATAAAGTAGGTATATGTCATCTGCATTAGATCCGGATTTCATCGACTGGAGGTGTTTCTTGAGCTTCTTTCGGTAGTTAGTTCTCAAACAGTTGAATCTTTCTTTACATCATCTTTGCTTGCCTGTGGAAACATCTCTTTGTGTTTAGACAACAATGTTTCGTAAGCAGCATTTTTTTATCACTGTGATGATATTCTTTGCTCTTGACATTCCACAGAGACGGTAATTCTCTACGGTATAATTGGATGCATTCGACGATAAACCCTCTCTCATAGAGTATAGAGGTAATTAGGACAATCTCCCATAGTAGAATAGTTGAAAATGTGTCCATCTGTTAGCAGTAAATAACAGTTCAAAAACTCTCCAAAACAGCGCTCGAGTAGCTACAGGGTATGATAAATGGCCTTAAAATATGTTGCGAGTGGTTTTGAAAATAAAAATTTTGAAAGCAGTAAAGTAATTATTGTAAAAAGAATTATGGTGAAAGTCTGTGCAATAAAAATATTATAAAAAGTTCTTTAAAATTTTGACTATAACCACCCTTATTTAGCGCTTTCCTAAGGATACTTTTTATACAGAGTCTGTACTTCTTACTTCTACACTCCATACTCTCTCTCCTTAACTTTTAGAAAAAAAGAGAACTTTTCCCGCCATTTTTGCGGGCGCGCGTATACTCCACGTCAAGATGAAACACAGACTAAAAAATATTGCGCAATACTGGCCCTACACGATGCAATGGAAAAATATGGTACAATAAAAATTTAACTCGCTCAAACTTTTGTTCAATCATTGCACAATCATCAATATTTTGCCTAATTGGTCAATTATGTTGCACAATTCGAAATATTGCGCAATATAATTGATCGTCTAGAGACCGCCTTATATATTACTAGCGTAAATCATTGAATAGGAGAGTCAAAATGCTACAAATTTTGACCCCCATATGAATCGTCGTAGTTTCAAACTTTCTAATCCCGCTAAAACACTTTTATATCAAATTTTAGCTTAGTATGACATTTAAAAGTACTCTTAGAGTAGTACAAATTCGTGAATTTGTTTACTGTCAAACTCTGCGTTATGTGGGTGTAAAATACATTTTTATAACAGTGTTCGGTGCAAAGTACTCTAAACCAAAGTGTGTGAGTTTCAAATTCCTTCATAACAAAACCAACCGTAGCCTAATATGTATTAGATCACGTGACGCAGTAAATTAGTATGGCCAATTTCGTTACCGGTGAGTGTTGTTGCTGTGGTTTTATATTGTTTTTATACAGAAAAAATGGAGGATTTACCACAATTTATAAGACAATTGGAACCTAGTAAAACACGCAAGAGATTACTTGATAAATCAAAGTGGAAACATGAAGTATTGCGTGAAAAAGGTTGGTGTGTTTTTTCTACTAAACAGGCAACTGCCATTTGAAAAGTCGTTAAGCAAAACAGAACCATCAAAATGATTTGGCGCAAAAATTCAAGTTTTAATTTTTTTTCTTTTTTTACTGAGTACCTAGCTAATATAAATTTCCCTAAAATAGGTGTGTGATTATCTCTATTCGTATAAAATCGATGGCATTTACATTAATTATTCTTACAAGCGATATAAAATACTGTTTTATTTTCGAGAAATCATAAGATTATATGATAAGTTACTCGGTTTAACTACAAAAATCCTGTTCAAAAAACGTAATGCTAATATTATGTGTCTATCAGAAAACACAGCATCGCTTATGAAGAAGCGGTGTGCACTCACCTTTTTTACTGATACTTACTTTCGTTTATTGTAGCTCAATCCATAGATACCCTCAACACTTGAGAATCTTGATGTTGTCTATGTCGTATATATATATATATATATATATATATATATAAAAGTTACTTACTCTGTGGTTTCGATTGACGATAAATTGCTGGAGGACGATGTATCTTCTGTATGTAGTAATAATATACAGGGTTAGTTTGCAATATATACCCAAATGTGCAGAAAAGGTTCAGAATAACTCCTCTCTCTCTCTCTCTATATATATATATATATATATATATATATATATATATATATATTGTAGGTGAAAGGTAAAAGACCTTAAGTCACAATGTATAAAGTTTACAGTAGATCCTATTAATGACGACTAAAACCTCATGGAAATATTAAAGATAGCTTTTATAAAAAAGTAGATATCGGATCGATGTCAAATAAAACCTAGGAATAATTTATTTCTTTAACTATGACCTTTGATATATTCTTGACCCACTAAAGCCTCCTAAGGTTTTTTTTTTTGGACTTAATGTTCTTTAACTTTGGTGAGTATTTCAATAACTAAGTATTGTTATGTTTGTTAAATCCCTATATCATTGATAAAATTGATTACAAAAGGGTAAAATAGTAATTTTGTAGTACCTAACCGCTAAAATTGAATATTTTGCTAAAATATTTAGCTATGTCAATAAAAAAATCAGTATTTTAACAACTTTATTTGTATTATATTATAAATCAATCAATCACAATCGAATCAAATTATTATAATGTAAAAAAATTATTCCGGTTCCGGTAGGTCACGCGCTGTACCATCATGAACCAGTTTTTTATAAAAGTCATGAAAAATGGGCGGAACCCATTGCAAAGCTTTTTGCAAGTCTAGATATTTGTTAGTCGTGATCGGCTTAAATGGGCTGCAGTGCGGGTAGGGTAAAATCGCCTAAAGATCTTCTTCGATTTCTTATCAAAGACACCTTTTCAAATTCATTTTGTTTAAAAGAAGTTTTGTAATACATTGTGCCATAGTCTTCTTTCTTGAATTGCATCCATACTATATCAGAGTAAGGCACTGACTGACCAACATCTCCTTTTTTGCGATGAACAAAGGGAGAAAATGCTTCCCTTGGCATATCGATAACTTCTATCGGTGCTTTATCTGAAGAACAAGACCTAATCAATTGTTGCCAAGCCCATGGCGTCATTATAGAAAATTGCGGCTGTCTGTTTTTCCTTTCTATAATAGAATGTACACCGTCCACCTCCATATGGGTATGACCCTTCATTAAGTATTTGCGGTTAATAACTTGGTATATATTTTAGTAGCCACAAATAGCACATTATAATATGAACATTTTTATTTTGTCCGGCACAATTATCGTACCAAATTGTAACCTCTTTGGTAGATGTGTTTGAAACATTCATAATTCGTTCCCTCCACGGCCTGATACGGATTCGTCCCACATAATGCAGGTACTTTTGTTCGTGGAACTATCTAATATTGTATAGTTAAAAGTCCACAACTTGCGAAAATAGAAACTAAGATTGTTCGTCAACAAAGGAGTTGGTAAACATTTTTGTAAGTCTACAGTAATTAGTTTCTTACCAGCGGTAGTATTTATACATCCCAATTTATCAAAAGCTTTTAAATCTTATCTAACCTTTGCCTCTTTCAAGTGATCATCATATCTGCTTTTTAGTGCCTCTTTTTCGGATCCCTCAGACCCACGCATTTGAATTACAAAACGATCGCAATCGCCACATGTCTCAGTTTCTGGTGGTTTAAATCCTAAATTAAAATGAGTATCAAAAATATTTCTGTATGTCCAAATTTTTGCAATCATCTTTTTATCAACATTCTCTATTGTGCATTCCTCTTCATATAATTTATACATTAATTTTAAATTTAAATGTGCACCTAAATATTCACGCCTGGTTTTTTCTCTGCTGTAGTGACTTTCATATTTAGGGAATGATTCTATGTGTTTTTAATCCTTTCTATTAATTCAGTCTTTGTTTTGTTTGGAGGCTCCTTTTTTCCTCTTGTGTCTTCTTCTATAATCCCATAGCTAGATTTTTTTATTGTATTTCGAACCACCGTTTCGGATATACTCAGAGTTCCGAAGAAATATGTCTTACAAACACCGATTTCGTTTTGATCAACCAGAAATCTATACTCTAAAGTATGATTTCTTTGTTTTTTAGTCTTCTTTGCGTATTCTTCGTCTTTCTATAGCTCTTTTCCGAACACATGTCAAAATAAATTGTCGTTTCATGTCCCACGTCTTTCCTTCGTCCCAATATTTTTCAAATATATGTGTTCGTTGTTTATCGTTGATTTTGTTACTGCATCCTTTTCTGCAAGAACAAGAGGTCTTGATAGTCTTAGCAGAAACTATGTTTCCTTTTTGTGTTTCATGTAATTTGCCCGATATTGCCTTTTTACGTCTTAGATTACACTTCCGTGTTTCTGGTCTTTTTAACCGTTTTCTGGTTTTTATTTTTTCAACAAATACTTCAGAACCTATTTCTGTATCTATTTCTGAACTTTCGTTTATAGTAACAGGAGGTCTTGCATTATGTCTGTTTTCGAAGGAATAGAATCGCTTGAGTCACTTGTGTTTGGAATATAATCATCATCATCTGTCGATAAAATCTCACTCATGGTATCACTTCTTTTGCCTGTTCTATTGGTGTTATCATCAGATTATGATGATTGTGTAAAAGGTAATACAGAGGGAGATAGTATCTCATTCATTGATTCGAATATTCTGCTTTGCCCTTCAGCTACTGTTACATCAGGCCATTTGGAACATCCTGGTTGATTCTCTTTTATTATGTTGTCACCATCTAAAAAAATTATGTGTAAATAATTTATTTAGATACAACGTCATTCATCATACTTATTACAAAATGATAAAGTCTATAACTAGGGTACGTCACAATATATGTAGAAAGCTGGCACCCGGGGCAGAACTGACAGATATAGTTTACTAGTTGCGCCCTGCGGTTTCTCCCGCGTATGTCCCGATTCTGACAACATCACGATAAAAAGTAAACTATGCATTCATACAGGTCTCCATATACATATCAAGTTTCATCTCAATCAGTTTTTGACAAGATTTTCACATACATTTTTGTTTCATTAACTATCATTTAACTGACATTCGACGAGAATGTAAGCATAAGAAACGGGAGTATAATTAATGTTGCCTTTACGTGCGCCTATATATATATTAAATATATTTTTCGAATAAAATAAAATACAATTTATTTTTGCTGACAGTTTGGGTTATCGCAAGACAACAACAACAACAAAATTACAGTATTCATTAAAATTGCTTTGATAGTAGTTAGGCCTATTAACTTAAGTATGATATTATTATTAAAATAAGCTGTTTACAAAATGTCGAAAAAGGAAAAAGGTTGAAAAAGTAGCATATATTAGCAGAAAAACTCTTTAAATTACATACCTGATAATTTTATCATATTGACAAGTTTCGACGAACGAAAACAACAAATTACACGTAGTTTAAAATCACACGCAAATCTTCTCTTTGGCCGTTGTGGCCAGTGGCAGCGCCAAGTGGCCAAGAGTTGCGGGCGGGGAGTAAACATAAACAAGACGTGCGCCAACGCGCGAGTTAGTGCAAAAGAAATGTAAGTCCCACATAATGTCATTTAACACTGAAATTTCGTCTATAAATGAATGCTAAAAGATATTAAAGAACTTTACGACTGTTTACTTTTTATGTACTCAGGGACTTAATATCCAGTTACATTTGCTAATTTAAAATAATACGGCGTTAGGACTTAAGGTTTTTTAACTTTCACCTACAGATGTATATATATATATATATATATATATATATATATATATATATAAAATATATATATATATATATAAACTTCTGTATATATTATACATGAAATATATAATACAATGTGAATTGTCACACAAAACGTGTAAAGAAGTGTGATTCTTAACTACAGACTCCTCCAACATCGGATGGGTTCATAGCAACCGACTACACAAACCCTAGAAGTACTTAACTCAAATAAAAAGAAGAAATCTTTCTTCTTTTCAGCTCTACATAGTAACTTACAACGTCAGAACTTTATCTACTTACGAACGCTTAATCCAACTTAGCGAAGCACTCAATAGTCAAATACGACATAATTGGATTGTGTGAAATAAGGAGAACGGACACCCGGATAGAAGAATATAATAACTTCATGCTATTCAACACGGGAATCACACCTGGACAAACAGACCATGTCAGGTTTGGCACCTTATCAGCGGCCTTGGCAATGCAACAAAAAAGAGATGTGGCCGTGGAAGGAAAAGGGGAGATCTCCCGCCGGGCTAGGTGTTCTACCCGGGGATCGGCCAACACTCCGTGTGTTCGGAGATGTTCTATATATACTGTTTCTGATTCGGAATGTTGATAGCGTGATTTAGACTTCGGTGTATTTCGATTGTGGCGCGACGACAGCGCCACTACATCACCCCCCTGCTCAGACCGGAGGTCGATAGTGCAGTCTCGTTGTCGACGAATGTGCAAGTGTCAGGAGATTGCCTTGTAGTCTGCGGTGAGTCGAGAAGAAGGCAAGTAATCTGCGAGAGTGCCGTGAAGCAGAGGCGAGCAGTAAGGCTCAGAGCCGTGCCGAACACTGTATGGCGCAGAGAGTAGCTTGAAGGAACAGGAAGCATTATTATTCCAGTGCTGCGATGAACCTTGTGAAGCTAGATGGCTTGCAGGATATGAAGACTGCAGACGATATCAGCTCGGGAGCGAATGGGTGAGGTATTTATATGACGATGATGAAGCTTGAAGTTTCCGAAGGTTGTTGGTTGCGTGTTCAAATCAGGTCGGGGTCACCACTGTGGCCGTGGAAGGAAAAGGGGAGATCTCCCGCCGGGCAAGGTGTTCTGCCCGGGGAGCGGCCAACACTCCGTGTTATAGTTCGGAGATGTTCTATATATACTGTTTCTGATTCGAAATGTTGATAGCGTGATTTAGACTGCGGTGTATTTTTCGATTGTGTCGCGACGACAGAGCCGCTACAGAGATGTTTGCCGTACTGTCTGTAATGAGACAGAACGCAAAGAAGCGCAGAGACTCTCATGTGATCTTACAAACAGACAAGAAAACTGTTATGGCATACATTCGCTAAGAAGGAGGAACGCATTCCATAGGACTCCTATACATATATTTGCGCCATATTGGAAAAATGTTGGCGATTATTTTGTCATTTTGTGCTTCAAAAATAATTATATCCTGTTTCAATTAATTTGTGAAGAATGGAGATACCAGAAATTATACTACATTTTTTTTGTATTTGAATAAATAAAACAAATTCTGGCAAGCTACATTTGGCGTACGGACAATTAAAAATTGTTTTATTATTTCGGGATATCCGCACAATATGGTGGCGGCACGCCAGTACAATATGGCGTCAATTAATGTTGTCATTTGTATTCGCCAGTAATACTGGAAACATTTCGGAACATACCCATGGTCGGTATAGTGCACCTGTCAGGCCGACGTCCGTACCATTACTAACCGGTACAAATGCTGTACGAGGGCGATCCAGCGAGTAGACTCCTGTTTTGTCGTTTCATGCTGAACGCCGACGCAGACGAAGAATTTTTTTTTTTAAGAAACATACTATGGACAAATGAGTCCAAATTTGACCGCTATACTATCACAAACTACCATAATCTACATTACTGGACACTGAAAGTGGACAAAAAACTAAAAGAAACAGCGTCGCAGCGCAAATTTTCTTTAAAAGCATGTTGTGACTTATTTTATGCCATAAAATTTAAACGGACAATTTTCGAAAAGTTTTTGCGAAATGATTTGGAAAACTTATTAGTAGAATCGCCAGAAAAAATAAAAATAATTTGATTTATCAGCATGACGGCTGTCCAGCTCACTTCCGGGTATCGAGAGTAGCTAAATAGCCAATACCTAAACAGGTGGATTGGGAGGGACCCGGACGGCCAATTCCGCGGCCTGCACGATGTCCTGATCTGACGCCACTAGACTTCCACTGATTTTAGTGCCTCTTTGGGGTCACATGAAGGACAACAAGTCTGATTATTAGGGCTTTACCCCCACCCCCCACTGTAGAAGTGCCGGGAATATGCCGTCAGGTCCTGCCGCCTTATAGGGGAGGAAACTATGAATGGCCCAACGGATTTTGTTCATCGTCACCACTCTCTGTGCTAAATTCCAGTCTTCTTCTGTTGATGTCAGTGCATCTTCATGTCACAGGTTTCTATGTTACCACAGAATTTGCGCCACCCTGTTGAGCGTCGATACCTGATACTGTCTACGTGACCCCAGTGAATTCTCTTGTAGAACTTCAAAGGCGTATCTTAAATGCGGCAGAGCAGATTAGGGCTCTTCAAAAATAACGAAAACCAAAGTTAGGAAAAGACTCAGAATTTTTATCCGCAACCAAGGGGCTCATATTGAGCAAGATGTTTATTTTTTAAAAAGCTTAGTAAAAATATTGTGTAAGTTTAGAAAGACGCACATCAGTTTGACTGTACGTTATAAATAAATGTCTTCACTGGGATATTATTATCTTTTTGGATAGCTGATTAAATGAGCATGTTTTCAAAATATCAACACCTGTTCATTTTCGGCCCTACACATGGGTGGTCAAATTTGTAGCATTTTGACTCCCCCTATCACGCCCTGCCAGTAAGTTGTCGAATTCCCAATAAGCATAGTACTATACTTTTCCCTCATTCCACAGTCGAGCGTTTGCACACCTAACGCTATGTAAAGGTTTTAAAGGTAAGAGGGCCTGGTTACTTACTTGTTGTTGTTGTTGTGTTTGTTGGCTCTCTTAGCTTGCAACTTGAGGCAAGGCATTGCCTTCCTATTCATTTTAGTCCCGTATGAGTCTGCATCTGTAGCATTTTATTTCGGGGGCCCGTGAGCTGCAGTAGCACTTACTATCAGGTGAACTGTAAGCTCGTGTCGTTTTAATACCAAAATAAATTAAAAAATGTGATATATTAAATGCATTTTCAATTTTTCTCTATTGTTACGCACATTCCCGTTATGTGAATAAACGAGCACAAGCAGTGGCGAAGCTTCCATAAAAGCCGAAAAGCCGGGCTTGCCTTATTAAAACTGAATCAATCAATAATATCAACTAATAAAATAACTCATAAACTATTTCAATTTTCCCGCGCACCCCACTGTTCGACACATGTCGACCGATACCCTCGTATTGCCTAGCGATACTGCTGCTGTCATAAAAAATGAGTTTTAATAGAGCGATTAGTTGTCTCCCTCGATCGCCTGGGCTTTTTACGGGGCTTTCGACAAGACGATCGCTCTCTTTCTAACCTATGGCAAAATATTCTATAATGAAATATAACTACGATTATATATATAGCAATTAGTATAGAGATTTAAAGCCAGGCTTTAGGAATGAATTTGTTAAAAGCGGAGGCGCGCGGGCAATACGTTTGCAAGTTCATTTCACATTTCGATGTTTATTTACTCTATGTGTTTAGCTTAAGAACCCATTGAGCAAAATACTTCAAAACGATTTAATATTGCGAGTTCAAAATTTATGCTTTTTTAAGGATTTTTAGTGAAAATGGAGGATAATAGTGTTCCTTGTGATGAATTGAAGTGTGTTAAAGTGTGTGTTAAAATGCTAATCGGAGAGGAAAAGGTAAAATCTTTAAACTTTGTTGAGATAATACACAAGGTCAAGAGTGTATTTCAGACTTAACAATTATCGCAATTAAAAAACAGTTATTAGTACAATTAAAACGTTCACCAACATTTTACGTGGACTTAATTAAATATTTCCTTAAGAAAGAGAGACGATTCCACTTATCTCATCTTATCTTACCTCTTATCCATTAGAATGTAAATAATTCGTTTTTTTAATTTTGTACATAGTTTGTACTTTGTTCATGTTTTACTTTTGTTCATTTATTGTATTGGATGTAAATATCTTTTCTTTAGCTTAAACAAACCCAAACGGCTTTCTTCATAGCCACCGAAGCTACGCAATTGCTGATATGTAATTACAATCTATCTAGCAGTAGTATGCCTTCAGTGTGCTTTGTTAAATACGTCCTTGACAGCACTCAATATGAAACTGAAGCGTGGAGACAGATCAAGATTGGCGTATTTTTATAAAACTGCTATAAACAACAATCTATATTTTTATCAATTTATATCTTGGGCTTGCCCTAGTTTGGAGCTCTAGCTTCGCCACTGAGCACAATCACGCATGCATGCGCGTTCTTTGACACGCACGCAAAGACACATTACATTTACGTGGCCCAGGGCAATATATTAAATATTATAGTATAATAAATACAATAAACAGCACTGAAAATGTAGTCAATAAAAATAAAACACATAAATAAACAAGTATATTTTTATTAGAAAAACTTTCAAAATACGGAGCGTCAACACTGTTTACAGTATTTGATGAATATTATAAAATATTTACGACTAACAAATAATAACTCTTCTTAACCCTACAGTTGGACCCACAAGAAACTTAACAATGTATACAACAAAATCAACACTTAAGATTGAAAAGGAATGTACAACTGTAACAAACTAGTTTACCATCTTATTCATGTAGCAGAAATCCTTACATAAAAATAAATAAATGGACTTGTAAAAAGGATATTTAGTAAGAAAATATGATATAGTATATAAAAATAAAAATAAAATCTGAAAATTTAGCAATTTATGCTTAAAGAGCTCTCACAAACATTAGAGTAGATCGCCGTTTACTAAAAATGTTTACTTATTGTAAGTGGAAGCTGAAACGTTTCCACCATGCCCAGTCCAATTGGTATGCACAAACTCGCCCGGATTATTAAGTAACTCGTAAGTATGAGCGCCGAAGTAGTCACGTTGAGCCTGAATAGAAAAAGAGAGGAATAATAACATTAAAAATCATGATAACCTCCTACCTACTAACCTACAACCTCCAATCATAGTTTGCAAAAGGCCTTTCATAACATTTATAATAACAATGATTGTGAATAAAAACTACCGCTTATATTCTGTAGGAAAAAATATCTATTGTTATTAAAAATAGTCAAAATTGAAACTGAAAACGAAATTTTCTTCAACCAAGAGCAAATAGTAAATAAAACAATAAACAGTTACTCCTGACTCAACAAGAAGTTTAAGCTACCATAATGTGAAGTTATTTTCTAAGTTAAAATTTTACCTGGAGTAAATTGGCAGGAAGTATTCTGGAGCGATAAGCATCGTAGAAGGCCAAAGCAGCTGACATCGTCGGCATCGGGACTCCAGATAACGCAGCTTGCGCGATAACACGCCGCAGAGACATTTGGGATGCGGAAACGTTCCTTGTGAAATACGGATCTAACAATAGGTTTTCGAGCGACGGATTCCTCGTAAATGCCTCCTGTTTAGAAAAGATAAACCGTTAACTTTTATTTATGATGTGGCGTCACTGTCGTCGCGCCACAAGCGAAACACACCGAAGCCTAAATCGGCATATACCGGGCAGAACACCTTGCACGGGGAGCGGCCAACACTCCGTGTGATGATAGTTCGGAGATGTTCTATATATACTGTTTACGATTCGGAATTTTGATAGTGCGATTTAGGCTTCGGTGTATTTCGCTTGTGGCGCGACGACAGCGACGCCAGAATACTTTTTTTTTAATTTTAGGCAGACCCCGTCCATCCAATATTCCATATTAGTGACATATAAGTTAATAGTCTACTAGATGGCGTGTGGTAACACATGGAGGCGGCATCTGACTTCAAGCAAAGAGGGACTACACACTACAGCTACAGATGCATTTTTCTTAAAAGTAGGATAAAATGTCTCACAGCATATAATTAATCTCTTACTTTTCAAACCGAAACCAAAAGTTTGGTACATAGATGTTTGACTTAAACTTGAACGGCAGAAATACGAAGGGTGTGATATCAATCCCGACAGACGCTTCGACCACCGAAATCTATACTGTTCCTTAACCATTTAATAATAAATAAACCTGTGCCAAGCAGTGAGGCATTTGCAACAAACCTTCTCTCTTCCCTGTTGTCTGTCTTTAGAGAACTCATATTTTAAACCTCATTTAATCTGGTTGAGAATTCAGATAGATAAACAAATATATACTGTATAGACAGAGTAATAATCATTTGATAAGAATTTATATATGATATATATATATATATATATATATATATATATATATATATATATATATAATATATATAATATTTGCTTCATACAACAAATAACAAAAATTAAATGACATTTAACTTACCTTAATTTTGCCCAAAAAGGAACTCCGAATGATACAACCTCCACGCCACATCAATGCAATGCTGCCATAGTTCAAGTGCCAGTTATTGCCCTAAGTATTAAAATAGACTTTATTGTTTCAGAGTAAACAATCTCAGAAATCACTTTTTTAACTAATTTGTTACTGAAATGTTGACAATTTTGTATTATGCCATGGTAGCTCAGTGGCTAAGCGCTTTCTGTAAATTTCACAGTACGCGAGTAACCAGGGTTCGATCCCCGCCGGCACCATTGAAATTGTTAATTACAATTTTAAGTGCTGATTTACAATTTATTCAGCGGTGAAAGAAAACATCATGATGCGCGATCAAAACGCTTTGGGGCCGCGCGTCGGACTTTTCTTTGCCCAAACACTCTCTCAGAAATGATAGGCCTGTGCCCAGCCGTGGGATTATAGGCTGTAACTTTAATTTTAACTTTTATATTGATCATTTTACACTACGCAAACCATCATATTCATTTACATTGGAAAATAAAATTAATTTACATAACACATATAAAATTTATAACAATAGAAAACTAAACATTAAATGATCATAATATTGCCGTAGGCAGTGGCAGTGTAGTGGCAGTGTAAGAATATCCACTAGGCTATTTCGTCAAGTGGGTGTTAAAAGTCGGTGTGAGAAAAATAATCCAATACATGGGCAACAGCAACTTCATAATAACAAACTAAATAAGTGGTAAAAGTTCAAATTTTGTACAACCATCCTTAATATAAATACAATGAGAACATCATCAATGTAGTCGAAGTCAATTAAATACGCATTATTAAAGATAATATAAAAACTACTTGCCAAATCTTGATATAATTTATATGGGACTACATCATTTTCAAATAAAACACACAAAAAAAAGTCGAATTGAGAACCTATATATATTCCCCCTTTGAGGCAATCTGCGGAGAGCTCCATGTTCAGTATTGACCTTCGACAAGCTGTAATGATATCATCATTGTCATCATTTCAGCCCTTCACAAGTTCACTACTGAACATAGGCCTCCAAGCACGCCACAAAGCACGGTACCGAGCCACCTGCATCCATAGATTTCCTGCCATGGTCGCCCTACACTTCGTCTACCGGTACGAGGTTGCCATTCGTAAACCTTTTTTCCCCATAAGTTATCGGTTCATTGAACTATATGGCCGGCCTATTGCCACTTCAACTTATTAATCTGGATATCCTCATTTCTAAGGTTATCATACAGAGAAATACCCATCATGGCTCTCTCCATAGCACTCTGAGCGACCTTAAGATTCCTCATACGGCCAGCTGTGACTGGCAAGACGCACTGGTTACGGTAATGGATATAGCTAAGAATAACCCTACTGCCAGTGGTATAGTACCAATAATGATGACTGTAACTCATGTTTATTTGTAGCTTAGGAGAAATAAACATAAATACAAAAAAATATTATAAGAATTATGCAGCAATTAATTTAACATTGGGCAAAAAGTTTAAAAATATAAATTACTAGAAGACTTCTTTCGTCACCATTGTCGTAAAATCGTGAAGCAATCCATCCAAAAGTAGAAGTATTTAATAAAATGACACTTTTTTAAATTAATTTAATATATCCCAACTTGTTATTGAACAAAATATAATGTCATCAAAAATATTTATCATAATGCAATTCAATATCCTTTCTTGTACATACCCAAACAAAATAATCCATATAAGAAACAGCCATAGAGGGAAAACAAAAGGCGGTCTTATTGCTATAAAGCAATTTCTCCTCAATAAATTAAGTTCTGAAGCTGTTAAATATATTTTTGAATTAAAAGGTATATATGCAAGATGATGTGCTACTGATTTTCTTTCCATGTATAACGTAACTGATATGATTTAATTACCTTGGCAGCCTCTCGTAAAAGCATGAATCCTTGCGCATAAGAGATAACTTTACTGGCAAAAAGAGCTTTTTCAAGATAATCTATATACTCTCCCTTGTCACCTCCGAATCTAACTGTTGCACTCGGGAGTATTTTATTGGCCTTGGAACGTTCATCTGTTGATTTAGAGTAGAAATTGAAAATGTATCCATTACATCATAAAAGTAATACGACTTCACTTGTTGGTCGAAAAAATAGCTTCTTAATAATGCCCGGTTTACATTATTCCAGTCCAGCATCGAATCCAGCGCTGGATTGCTTACTGGAAAAATGTAAACCGGCACTGGAATGCACTGAATCCAGTAAGCATTCCAGTCTAGTAACTAAATTGGCGGTCTACTTTTGAATCCAGTGCAACTGGAATAATGTAGACGGCCAATCCAGTGCCATTCCAGTGCCATCACTGTAGTGTTCACACTTCAACAGCTTCTAAATAACTGCAATAATATAGACGTCACAGATCCAGTCCAGCAGTGGACTGGATTCTCACTGGATCGCTGGACTGGAATAATGTAAACCGGGCATAAGAAGCACTTACTTCATTCTGGTAAGTGTGGTGTTGAGTAAAGTAGATTGTAACAATATTATGTCAATGATATGGATAATGATGAAGTTACTACTACTAGTTATAGGCTGATGACTAAAGAAATGTACATACAATGTTAATAGCCTTAATTTTTTAAATTGCCTTTGTCATTATTACTAATAACTAACTAACAATGCTTAAAGTTTAATATATTTATTAACTTTAATTATATTTCTCGTAATTTAAAATATTGTTAGTTAAACTTACTAAGAACTTTGTACATTAAAGTAATCCTAATATTTCTAAGTTTTTCTAATAATTTGACTGTTGCAGTATTCTTGCAATAAACCTTTAAAGTTGAATAAAATTATAAAAATGTTATTTGGTTTGCTTGTCAATTTAACTCATTTTTGTCAGTAAATTAAATAAATTAGTTTAAGATTTCCTATTATGAAGTAAGCCTTTTTTTGAATTGTTTAAGTGATACACCAAAATATGCACTTTATAAAAATTTACCTTTAAGTGCAGAAAGGCAACGAGCAAAAACGGCTTCTGCAATAAGTGTGACAGGAACTCCATACTCAAGTGCACTATTGACCGTCCACTTGCCTGTCCCTTTTTGACCAGCAGCGTCTCGAATCTTAGGTAACAGATACTCATCTGAAACATTTAAAAGCATAATACTATTTTTTTAAACACTTATTGTTACCAGTCCTCTATGTCTGTAGCTAGGCACAGGTAGATTTGCTTATATAATTATACTGAGCATATAGATTGGAGATCAAAGCTGGCATTTAATGAGCAGCAGCATAATAAGCTAAGTTATTGCTATACTTTAAGCATTATTTAACTATGTGGTAAGGCTCTTATCCTTCCTACGCAATCTGTCGGGGTTGCTTGTTATGTTTTTACCTACTACTGGGCTCTTTAGTCAACTACAGATTGCGACGGCATTTCATCTTAATTCTCTGAGCTGTCGGAGGGCAACATACCCGTGGTTTTCTTCTTTTGAAGTTGTTCACAGTGGTTCATGAGCAAAAGTAGCACATTACAACAGGTGAGTTGGTAGCCCACTTCTTACTTTAATATAATTTAAAATAAGTTAAATGATATTCAAATAAAACTTTATCACTATCATCTCATCTGGATATTTTTTTTTATAAATTGAATATATTCAAAAGTGAATTTTTAATTTAATCAAAACTGAAGACTCCCACTCTGAGAATGCCAATTTGAACTAATATTCAATTACACAATCATTTGATTTTGAGGTGACTTTGATTACCTCTATTTCAAATGAAATTCCATTTATTCAGGTCTCACTTATGTGAGTAGTAGACTGGCTGATATGCAAGCGGAAAATTAATATTTCTGTATAAATGTGGCTTCGGCTGATTTGAAACCATGACTCATGCAATAGGTAATGCAATTATCCTTTTATTTTGACAGCATTAATATCATTAATAACATGATATTCACAATACTAATAAGCCATTTAAATAAAAATAGATTATTGTCATTGTTTCGATGACATTTATGAAAAAAAAACCATTACAATACAAATTTACAATTTTGGATATTAGTAGTATAGTTGTAGCACGAATGGGTCAGCTCAACCGGGGGAAGAACCACGCTCACAAAATACCAGCGTAAAATAGTAGCTTAATGCTGATGTGTTTCGTATGGTGAGTATAAAGAACCGGAGGCCCTTTTTACTAGAAACGAGGCATTCCATCTTAGTCCTCACGGGTGAACGCATTTGCATCTTGATTCGTAATCGAGGATAGATGTAGATGTGGACATGGGCCACAGCAGTGACATACCATCAGGTGGACTGTGTGCTTGTTTGTCACCCTATCATATAAAAAAAACAAATATGATTACTTCTATATACCTACCATCAGAGTCTTTGAATCTCAAAATATTAGCAGTGATATCAACCAAAAATGAATCCAGAACTCTCTTGCCCCAGACTTCAAAAACTTTTGCAATGTAACCTTGGTCAAGATCTGTAATTTAAATAAAATTAATATCGAATTCTTATCATTTATTAATAATGACTTTATACTAAGCAGAAAAATGTGTATATATATATATATATATATAAAATCTTTAATACTTACTAAGAATATCCTTCATAAAGTGATAGGCTTCACAAATTATTTGCATATCTCCATACTCAATTCCATTGTGTACCATTTTAACAAAATGTCCAGCACCATCCTCTCCCACCCAGTCACAGCATGGTTCATCATCTACTTTTGCACATATTGCCTGCAGATTTATTTTGGTATAAATTTCTTCGCATTCAGCGATACATGCACAAAACCATAAGCCCGTGGTGCATAAAAGATTTAAATAATGACTTTCTGGTGATATAACAAGTAATTTCTTTGTATTTATACTGATTTTATTGTTTTTTGTTCTATTATTAATTTATTATCGACGTTTTATCAGTCTTATGACTCCAAAACAAAGATTAACTTTCGAATCTGACTTATAATTAGTCTATCCTTATAAATTAATAAATTTGTTGACAATGTTAGTTAATACCTGATATTTGATATGTATAATTGCACATGCATTCATGTATTTGTTTGAAATATTAGTAATAAAAATAATTTACAGGACTTTCTTTCTGAACATCATTGATATACCTCAGGCTATGTATATAATGTTTTTTTACACTAACAAAATTTCAATATAATTATTATAATATTATTAAAATGTTTACTAACTTGGAATATAGGTTTTACTGCAGGCCAAGCATCAGCATGGCCACCAGGCATAAGAGAGGGTCCATAACGTGCTCCATCTTCTCCCCCACTTACCTTAAGAAATAAGTTACATTAAAAGAATGTCTTCCTCTAAGCTATATTTATACAAGTAATAAGAATTTCTAGCATTGATTTAATAAACTTACTCCCATTCCAATATATAAAATTCCAGTTGATGACAACTCCTTGCACCATCTCTGTGTGTCTGTATACTGAGAGTTACCACCATCAATTATAATATCTCCTTTCTCAAGCAACGGTAACAATTTTTTAACAAATTCATCAACAGCTGAACCCGCTGCAAAACACAACAATTTTTATATATCTTGCAATCTATATATCTTTACAATAAATATTGTTAATTTGTTTAGTTTTTATATATATACACTCTTACAACGTATGTTACTTTTACAATTCCAATTAATATAAAAAAATATTAGTGTAACATTTGTTGATGAATTAGAATTACTTAATAAAATCCCAATAAATTTCCAATCAAAAGGAATGGATTTCATGTCATACCATTGATTCCATTATCTACATTTATCAATCATGCATAACGTAAATGCAGTTTTTAAAGCAAATTATGTCATCAGTTCATACTAACAACCAAATTTAGAGCATTTGGTTCCTATAAATCAACTTGTATCCATGCTGTCAGATACACCAGGGCTATGGATATATTACTATGGATGACATGCTCTGTTCTTGAAGGTCCCTAAGTCGTATCGGTCCGAAAAAGCCGCCCGTGGTAAACAATTCCACAGAGAAGTTGTACGAGGAAGAAAACTCCTAGTAAAAGGCAGTGGTGGATCGCCAAGCATCCAGTTCCAGATAATGCGGATAGTATCTTGAATTTTGACGCGATGTGTGTTCGTGAAATTTGGCGGCTGAAACTAATCCGAAAAATTCCTCAGAACACTCCCCATGGCAGATGTAACATCCCTACGCAGCGCCAGTGTATCTAGCCGATCAGAAAGCACTCGGTCGTCGACGATTCGAATCGCTCTACGCTGGATGCGGTCAAGTGGAAGGAGCTGGCACTGGGGTGCCACTTTCCGTGATGGATATGTTCCACAAATAATCGCGTATGTCGGGGCGTTAAGATTAAACATAGTCAAAATCTAATACAAAAAAATACAAATCATTTGAATCAATCACTTTAAGAACACTTTATGCAGTATAATTAACTTTTTTTTTACTGAAAAATGCATCTATTGTCTTTTAGGTAGTGTTTCCTTTATGTTCTTTTAAAATGTGTTTATAACACTCAACGCTGTTTTTGTTTGACACACAGAAATAAATCAAAACTCTGTCACTGTCACTATGTTCTGCAATATGTCCAAACCTGACTAAATTTTTGACAATTTGATAGTCCGCTTGAATATAAAACTCTCTTCTGCTTGTTCTAACTCAACGTTGATGGGATTATTCTGTAACTCGATCAGATCTTCATTGCTGAGAGGTCAGTCATGCGTTGCTACAAGTTCTTGCATGCTTCGATTACATCTGGCGAAAGATTACGCCACACAATGTTCACACAACTCTTTTTAACTTCATTCCAAGCCTCGTCTATGTTGTGAATAGCAATCATGATGTTGTATTACAGCCACCACTCTCGCATAGACTATCTTCCTTCTCCATCAGATTCATGAATTACATGGCTAAAAGTGCAGCGATGGTAAAGCTTTGAAGTTTGCTATTGCTCTCTGGTCCATAGGTTGTAATATTGACATAATGTTTGACGGAATGAACTTCATGTACACTTTTAAATCTCTCGGCATATCAAGTGAGATTGGATATCCTGGGACATCATAGTCTAAGAGTAATATAACTTTAAGTTTAAGCCCATTTCTATCATATTAGAATTTGATTGACTGGTGAAAACTATTAGAATACCAATCTTGAAAAACTTCCCATGCATCTTTCTGTTGGACCTTCACACAACTGGTGGTACGAGGGCGGCACTGAAAATTTCTGGAATCAAGGAAGTGACACAACATTACTATCTAAAAATGTATTTATTGCTTTTCAAAGTATTCTCCGCGAAATTTGACACATTTTTCCATACGATGGAACCAATCATTGAAGCAACCATTCCGTTCGGAATTTGGGGTCTCCAAAATGGCCGTTTTGTAGGCGTCCACAGCTTCTTCAGGTGATTAAAATCTCTGTCCACGCAATTTATTCTTTATTTTAAGGAAAGTATAGAAATCATTAGGGGTTAGGTCGGGGCTGTACGGCGGATGGTCTAATAATTCTATGTTTTATTGCTCTAAAAACTCTTTTGTTCTGTGTGCGGTGTGAGAACTCGCATTGTCGTAATGGAGGATGATGCGGCGGTTGCAGTTCTCTTTACGGAGTTCAGAAACGACCTGTGGCAAAAAAATGCTAGCATACCATTCTGCATTAACCGTTCTTTGTCCCTCAAGAGGAATAGTCGTACCATGGCCGGTTTTGGAGACAAACGTAGCCACCATTTTTTTTGCAACACTCCGTGAACGAACAATTTTTGTTGGCTTTAACTCATTTTCGAACACCCAAACTCGTGACTGGTTTTTTGTTTCTGCTTCGTACGCGTATATCCCGGATTAGTCACCTGATACGATGTTGTATACAGCGTTTGAGGATCCTGTGTGGAATCTTTAGAGTTCTGACGCACCAAGTAACGCGAGCCCCTTTTTGCTCTTCACGGAGCGAATGCGGTATCCATCGGGAAAACAACTTTTTTACACCTAATTGTTCATGCAAGATTATTTGTATTTGACTCATGCCAATGTCTAAAGTTGCCTGAATTTCGCGGTATGTCACATGTCAATCTTCCTCAATCAGCTTACGCACAGCTCAACGTTTTCTTGGGTGACTGCAGTTTTTGGACGACCTTGACGGGGATCATCACTGAGCTTGACACGTCCACGTTGAAATTCAGCAAACCAGCGATAAATTGTGGTTTTGGATGGGGCTTCATCTCCAAATACAGAAATCATCCGGTCAACACACTGTTTTTGTGTTAAACTACTTTGAAAGTCATAAATAAATCATCGCTCTTGAATTTTCTCGAGTCAATTCCATTTTCTCAACGACTAAACAAGTTTGACAAAACCTTGTGACAAGACCGAGAATATTTTTTTTTAATAAATAAATGGTATTCGATTTTTAAAACCAAGGAGTTTTCAATTAAAAAGATTTTAATACGACAGGAACAGTGGAAATATTCCATTCCCGATACTTTTAGTGCAGCCTAGTAGGCTTGCCTTCTATGTACCTCGCATTGCACGGGGTGTTTTTGTTGTACACCAGTAAAGGTTTCAGTTTGAAATCACCAGTGGCATTACCACCCAGAAGTGTTAGTCGGTCTTTCGCAGCTTTGAAATCACTGGCTTGACATTCTTCTTTGGAAATAAATGTTTGAGATTGCATTTGTTTTCTAGTAAAGCCTGAACTCATCAATATTGAAGATGAGACAAGCAGTAATTTTTAAGAACTCTTGAAACTTGTCAGCTTGAATGTCTGCACTAGCGGCCTGAATGAATACCAGCGTCAAATAGTAGCTTAATGCTGCTGTATTTCGTATGATGAGTGTAGAGAACCGGAGCTCCTTTTTACTGGAAAAGAGGCATTCCATCCTAGTCCTCACGGGTGACAACGCATCTGCATTTTGATTTGTAATCGTGGATAAATGTGGATGTGTATGGGCCGCAGCAACCACTTACCATCAGGTGGAGTGTGTGCTCGTTTGTCGCCCTATCTTATAAAAAAACGCTGAAACCGGCGTCTGCTGGTAACAAAAATCGGAGTGGAACTCTTCACCTTCTCTGTTTTAATCATCTCATACAAAGATTGATTTGACTTGACTCATTGATCTTGACTCAGTGTGTTGTGTTCTTCTTATTTAAATCTTTGATCCAGACTGCCAGCAACTTAGCCATTCTTTCTAGCAAAGAGGATCTCGAACGAGAAAGTGCCATTTTCCTTTAACACCTTTTAGGTTACGCTTTTACGCTCCTTTCATTTTTAACATAGTCTTAAATTATTTATCTCCACCAAACATTAAAACATGACTGCAAGCCCAGATAACAATATTAAACAAACTAAACAAACAAAAGAATCTCCATAGAAAAAGTCATAGGATGGGGTATTCCCCATCTATCAATCAGAATGGGCAGAGAAAGCGGGGATTCCCGCAAAGTGAAGTCAATGACTACATTATGAACATAAAGGGTGTCCAGTGGAAAATTTTCAACTTTAAAATGTCATATAAAAAAACTACATAGATTTTATTTATTTTTATTAAAACAAAATGTACAAAATTAATGCGGATTTCATTTCTTAAACACTATATCATTTAAATGATAACCGTTTTTTTGTACGCACTCCTGTAGTCGGACCCTTACATTTGCAATCACGCGACGGCAAAGCTCTGGAGTAATGCTTTGAACTTCACGACGAATATTGGCCTGCAGGGCTTGAATTTTCCGGTGATTGTTCTCATAGACCTTCGATTTAAGGTATCCCCATAAAAAATCACAGGGCGTGAGGTCGGGTGACCTGGGCGGCCATGAGATGGAGACATCTATTTGCTGATCAGTTTATTTGGAAAAATTGTTCTTAACTTTTCCATCGACACCCTAACTGTATGCGGAGTGGCACCGTCTTGCTGAAATAGTGTCCTATTGTTATAACCTTCATACAGCTGTAATTGCGGTAGCAGAAATTCGTCTATCATACGGCAATACACCGGAGCAGTGACTATTTCTCCTTGGTTAAAAAAATAGGGCCCAATTACACCGCTAGCCGAAATGGCACACCAAACTGTGGTTTTCAAGCAATGTAAACGTTTTTGGTGGCGTTCTCTTGGGTTGTTCGGGCACCAGTATCTCATATTCTGTTTATTTACATATCCATCAATGTGGAAATGTGCTTCGTCACTAAACAAAATGTTTCCCAACGTGGTAGGTGTTCGAAAGCGTTCCAGCATTGTTCTCGCGAAGGTTTCTCGCAAAGGATAGTCACTTTCGTTGAGACTCTGAACAATTTGCATTTTGTATGGATGGAGTCTTAATTTCTTCTTCAAAATAACATGCACTGTTGACTTTTTGATTCCTGTGGAGGCTGCAATTTTCCTAATCGACTTGCGTGGATTTTTAATGATTTCATTTCGAACTTCAGACACACGTTCGGGCGTTGCTGCTGATGTTGATGGTCCTGGAGGAGTTTTGTTGAGCGTTGTCCCTTCTTGCCTAAATTTTTGTACCCACGACCAGACAAGTTGCGTGCTCAGCCCATCACTTAAACGCCGAATATTAAAATGAGTACAAAACATTCGACGCGTGCGAATCAACGATTCACTATTCTTTAGATATTGCTCAACCGCGAACGAGCGGTGCACTCCTGTCCAGTGATACCCCTCCCGCCCAGCTCACCCCGCTATTATTTCGACAGTTGCACTTTAAAGTTGAAAAATTCCCGCTGGAAACCCTTTACATATACATATATAATTATAATATTATTATGTACTTTAATCTAAAATATGTATGTGTATCATTTAATTAATTGGCATCCTACATTTTACTAAATGTTGATTTTCTCATCAAATGAAAATAATGATGTCTTCAATATACTATACAAACGTGTATTTTAAAGATATAAAATCCGTTAAGAGGGACCTGGTGACCTATAGAACAGGTATTGTTTAATACCTTTATTAGGCACCAGTCTCTCACAAACTAGGGTTCAATACGTTTATAGTGGTGGAGCGACGAGCCTAAGGTTACCGAAGTCCAGGCTAAAGCGGATATACTAGCGGTGCGCGTGGGCAATAGCCCTTCTATGACACTATTGTCTTAAGCGGTGTGGTTCCAACGACGAGCGCGGCGGGAAGAGAGTCCGCCTCGGCCGCGCGTGCCTTTTTATTACCTCGGTTGCGATGATCGCATAATATTCTGGAATCATCTTCTTTCCCCTCCCACCCCACCACCCCGATGTGTCGATAGGAGGGTATGAATGATATCGTTTGGAAAGGGATAAACGATTTGGCGAGCCTACCGTCAAATATAAATAAATACGAATGGTTTTCCGCGCAACCATATAGTTTAACATGTTTGTCATCAATAATTTTGTGCCTGTGTGTGATGAGAAAATAAATATAAATTCTATTCTATTCATAATGCAGTCATTATGTATATAAGCTTAATACTGCTGTGTTTTGTATGGTTAGTATAGAAATCCGGAGAGACCCTTTTTTACTGGAAATGAGGCATTCCATAGTAGTCCTCAGGGGTGACAACGCATCTGTGTTTTGATTCTTAATTGACGATAAATGTAGAATTTTATGGGCCACAGCATCCACTTGCCATCGCAGTAGACAGTGCGTTCATTTGTCACCTTTATTCTATAAAAACTAGCATATTCTTAAGTAAGTAATTTGCATAATGTGAAGCATTTTAACGCAAAATTTGAAATTCGCGTTAAAACGAAACCGCAAATAGCGGGGTCGCCTAAAGCGGGGTATTACTATATATTTTTAATATATGAAAACTGCTGTTGTATGTTATATTCTCACAACCATATTTTAAGATAAGGGTATAAGACTAGATCATTCTTTGGCAAATTGTATAGATAAAAATAGTCAAAAATAAACATGTACAACTTAAACACAACAATTACACGCATGACATGCAGTTTCGGCACGCACATTCTGCCTCTATCCCCATGCCTCCTTCCTTCCTAGTGGCCAATCACTTGTTCCGTGTTCCCTTCCTAGTTCTAAATTGTTTGGTCACATAGCAACCGTGTAATTATGTTTCATTCTCACCTTTGACTAACAACATTACTTTTCTTGGTTTCTTCAATTTCTGCACCATATCTTCTAATGACTTGGCCCCAATAACTTTTGTGCCCTTTGCTTCATTAGCTAAAAAGTGGTCCACCTAATATAATAATGATAATGTTAAGTTACTGTGCTTTCACCTTACTCTGTATGAATATAAATTTATGAAAGCATTAGATTTAAATATTAAAATTCATATACCTTCTCAACTGTTCTGTTATATGCACAGACTACAAAACCTTTAGAATCCATATTGAGGATTAAATTTTGTCCCATAACAGCCAAACCGATCAGGGCAATATCAGCTTTAGGTCTAGAAAAGCAAAGATAGAAAAATGTAGTAGCTGCATAACCGAATCACAATTTTTTATTACCACAAGTAAATGAAAAAATAGGCAGATTATAGATTCAAACAGGAACTTTCCATTATCAATCTTACCAAAAATTTTTAAGCTAATTTTTAAATAATAGAATAATTTAAGAACAAATGACATAACTCATGTAGTCCAAGAGCGAGTGAACCCTCCGAGTAACGGTCTTCCTGTAAGGTTGGAAATTTGTACACTTATCATTTATAGCATGCTAAGGGCAATAGCCATGACCTGGCAGGCGTCAGCCCTGCACGTCATCTGCCCCTTTGTTTTTTAAATTGTAAAATAAATTGAGTACATAAACTTGTTTTTGTAAGCTTAAAAATTTAATAGGATATAGTTTATTTATTGTAAATCTTGAAAAAAAATTGACAGGCGATTGCAATGAGCAAAAGTATGTGACAGGTGAATTGAAAACAGCATAGTTGATGAGGTAAAATAAACTTTCTCCTGTATAGTTGAAATTATGACAGACGGTTTTGAATAGTATAAGACCTTGACAGGCGAGGGGATAGATTTTAAGGGTGTGCGAGTGAGAGGTAATAAATAGCATAGTGAACTTAAATTACAAACAATGCCATACTTATAGTGTCCACAATAACTCCATGATCTTCAATATAAATGATAATTGTGCCAACATCATGAAGAGGCTGATACCAAAATAATATACCATACATGCCAAATGAATGAAGATGTATCCGATGTGTTAATAAAAACATGTGACACAGACATTTTAATATTAATGTTCAGAAACATGGACCATCTTCACAATAATAATTTATAACTGTATATGGAATATGGCACTAATAACTTCAAAAAATGGATAAATATTTCAGAACTGTATACAAAATTGGACCCTTCTATAGGCCAAAGCTTACCGGGATTTCATGCATTGACCGGTTGCGATGTTAATCCGTCCTATTTAAAAAGAGGTAAAAAAAAGCGGTTCAAATATTGCAGATATGTAGGGAGTATCAGAAGGCGTTCAAAGCATTAGGAAATGAAGAAGTAGTAGAGAAGAAACAAGAAATTTTTCCGATACTCGAGAAATTTGTATGCCAAATGTACGGTTCACAATGTTTGAAATTAAATGATGCGCGTTATGAAAAGTTCCTTGCTACATATAACACAAGTAATCCTAAAATATTCATGAAAATTAATATGTTATGATTCATCAAATCTACCTCTGTGCCAATGCAAACTGCAACAACAATTATTAAAAACTGCATATATTACAAATATATGGCGAAATTGCCATTTAAAGGAATCAACAACTCTCACCCCTGAAAATAATGGGTGGCACTTAATTGATGGTCATTACGATTTCAATTGCTTTGAAGGGAATACGGCTCCTTCTTCTATATATGACATACTTTTATTTTACGAGAGCCTACTGATACTGCCGAAGCACAATCAACTGAAACTGAGAAATACATTACAGGTAACATACAATTATTTTATTTAATATGAATTAATATACAGTCCTATGTAATTGAGTTTGATATTCAATTCTTAATGACCTTATTGATTTATTAAAATATTTTTTTCTATTTTCAGAAAACATTATCGAAGAGTCAGATGATGATGAAAACAGTAGTGTAATGAAGTGTCAGATAATGATGAAGAAAATTAATGTAAAAACTAATGTAGATTACATCACAATTAATGAAATGTATTGTAGTTATCATTTTTGTTTTTATTTTATATCCCTTGCACTATATGCGTTCACGTAACACCTCTTACACGCACACCCTTAGCAGCTTCCCCATCATCTGTCAAGGTCTTATGTTATTTAAAAAGCGTCTGTCATTTTACACATTTATTTTAAAACGTTTACTCAAAAACATATTCAAATTTTAACTATACGAGAGAAAGTTTATTTTACCTCATCAACTATGCTCGTTTCAATTCACCTGTCACATACTTTTGCTCATTGCAATCACCTGTCAATTTTTTTTTCAAGATTTATAATAAATAAACTACATCCTATTAAATTTTTAAGCTTACAGAAACAAGTTTATATACTCTATTTATTTTACAATTTAAAAAACAAAGGTGCCGATGATGTGCAGGGCTGACGCCTGCCAGGTCATGGCTATTGCCCTTGGCATGCTATAAATGCTAAGTGTACAAATTTCCAACCTTACAGGAAGTCCATTACTCGGAGGGTTCGCTAGCTCTCACAGAAATCTAAATAATAAGACAATAGAAATGCCTTCTACTGTCTTTTAATATAAGGACGCATGTCGCCAGGTCGTAGCTCTCACACATAGACAAACAATAAATACACAATTACACCTACAAATATCTCTAGCATTCATGCAACAAAGATTAATCTATAAACTATTGCATTAAGGAATATTTTATAAAAACGCAAAATCTAAGGAGGCGTAGCCACTCGGTCCAATAATTAAAGTGTGCAAAAAACAGAGAATGACATTGCGCGCTCGCTCTCACTTGGGCATATTGCAGCCCAACGCACATTTCAATACCTTTCTATTAAGCACCATTGATCTTCCAGGAGTCTCACACCAAGATATAACTAATTAACTGAAATCAACTCAGTAATAGAAGCTTTTAGTCGTAGCTTTAGCTTTTAGACGTTTTATAATTAGAAAAGAAGGGGATATAATAATACGTTAAGAATAAATATATCCATTTATACATGTATGGGGGACATATTTTTTATTAGTTTTAAAGATCTGTAACTGACTTTCTGTCGTTTGCTACTTTCCAGTTTCCCGGCTTCTTACAGATCATATTAAGACCACTATCCTTACAATATAATTACTTATCCTTACAATATAACTGATTAAAAATATATCAAGTAATTTAAAAGTATAAACAAACAGCCAATAAACGGTTAATGGTACAAAATATTTAGAAAGAAAAAAAGTATAAAGGTGTAAATAAATATTTAACGAAAAATCACTTTTAATTCCTGTTTCATTAAAACTAGGTAAGCCAAACATAATAAATTATCGACACAAAATAGTTGTGTCATGTAACTGACTTGCATTCGACTCCTGCGGCCATGTTCTAGGAAAGACCTTCAAATAACCTTGGCCAATTTTTACATTTTGTAATAGATCCTTAATCATATTTCAGGCAAATGACTTTTAGCTTCTATCATTATTGTTATTGCTTCTAACATTATTATTGCTGATTAATTGCTCATCAATAATATATCATACAAAGAGTACCTAACCTCAATAATACAAGGTCATTAAGGTCAATAAAACATTATACAAATTTACTTTTGGTATGAATGAAAATAAATGGACCATTCGATGAATACATAAGTAATAACACAAATTAAATATTGTATTTAATTAATATAAAATTATATAATAATATAAATTAAATATTAAATAGTAAGAGTGTCACTTTAACAAGTGATAGTTTCAGATTGCTAAGAATATAAGCTAAGGGCACAGGATTTCTTGCAAGAACTTAATACTTTTTACAATTACTAAGAGAATAATTTTCTTAAACTACCTACTTGGTGACAATGATTATGACATTGCAAATGACTAAACATAATTGCTTGAAAAATTTTATGGAAGTAAAAATGTATACTAAATAAATGTTTTGGGGGAAAGCAAAAAGGTATAAGTTATAAATATTTTTTGTCGAAACAACCACTTTATCCTACATATAGAAGTACCGTACACAATGTTTTTAAAACATCAATAATGAAACAATAAAATACAAATTATTTTAATTTTTATGTACTTACTCAGCCATTATTACTTTTGAATTTCTTTTAGAGCTAGAGTTATCCGAGAAATTATGATTTTAAAAATACTGTTTAGTTCACAAGTAAACTAAATGCAATGATTTAATTCAGATTGATAAATATGTTCAGTTACAAGCTTATTTAAGTACTTCTTGCTACTCGGTATTTACTTTTACTAAGTTTTAGATTTAAATTTTAACTTGATGCACGAGGTAGGAAAATCCGCTTCGTAATGTAGCTTCCAATAAAAAAAGAAAAGTACTCTGTGGTAGCTTCGCTTCTTTTAGGGGTTCGCACTAGGGAATAGGGATGTCGATCTAAAATCGATTAATCGAAAAATCGATTATCTGGAGTAAAATAATCGATTTTTAGATCGATTCGGAACACCGCATCGATTCGATGAATCGATCCAAAAACCTCTCGAATCTGATTCAAGAACTAACGATAAAGTTCCTAAACTGGCTGGGGTAAGATACCGCAGTTTTTAATTTTTTGCTCTTGGCAGACGCAAAAACAACTAGTCGTACTTGGTTGATGATATGAACTCAACATATATTTGAATAAAATAAATATTTATGATCGCATCCAATGATATCGAAAAGTTGTTTTTCATTTCTAAAATTCTAATTCTAATCCATTCTAATCAGTGTTGCCAACTTGACGGGGTTCCCACTAGATTTGACGGGTCAGCGAGGTTGGCAACGGGAAAAAATTGTGTTAAACACAATTTTTTCGTGTTTAACGGCTAACATATTTTTAACGGGACGGAACTCTTTGGTAGATTGAATTCTGAAAAATAATCCATGTGTGTCAAGAATCGAAAATCCCTACTTGACGGGTAGACTTGTCGTGTTCTCTACAACGGGAACTAAATTTTAATGTTGGCAACATTGATTCTAATCTTAACTGTGGACTGTGGGTCTAACTTAATCCATTCTGTGTACAAAGACCACAATATATATTAATATATTATAGCTGTGTACCTGTGAAAATATTACTTTAATTATTATCAAAAATATAATCACTGTGAGCTATGAGCATGGACAGAGTACTTTTTAAAAACCTATATACTATAAATAAATATTGTATGTTTGAGTTTATAGGGGTTTATAGTTACGAAATAACCAGTATTGTTTTCAGGTAGCATTCATTTCAAATATAAATAGTGAGTTATTAGATTAAAATCGTTTTATCGAGAAATATACGTAGCAATCTGCACTTTTGTTAATGTATTGTTATTCTTTTTAACCTAAAATTTCAACTAAAATAATACATGGATCACTTTGTAAAAAAGGGATCGAACTTCGTCGTCGTCGTCGTATGCAAGTATTGTCATAACGAATTCAAAACATGCGGAAATACAACAAATTTACGCAACCATTTATTACAAAGACATCCATGTATTAAGTCTGTCGAAACTCTATACCATGGACTATAGAAGTAACGCTCAATATTGTATACTCTAAAAAGATTAACTAATTGTAGTTTTTACGACCCTCCAATTAAGGCAGGCAAAGGTCAGACATAGGTCATACAGCCTAATTTGATGTGAATTTTACTAACATCAAACAAAGATGTTAACTAAGAGGGAATGCCCCACAGCCTGTAATTGTGCATAAAACAAAAGTTAAATGTAATTATAAAAGTTCAATTTAAGAAAAATCGCAAATTCTGGAAACAGTGTTTGGAAATGTCGCGATTAATCGAACGTTGATCTTTTAATCCTTGATAATCGAATCTAGAATATTCGATTCGGACCGATTCAGAGATCGATTTTTTAAGAGTGAATCGACATGCCTAGTTTGCACCGGAGCAGTGAGTACAAGAGAATCACCGGTGATTTACCGGTAGAAGTACTCGATTTAAATCGGAGATTAACCGATGAAATGATTGTATTCCATCTTAAATAACTTTTTAATACATAAAGCAACAAAAAAAAATAAACAAAAGATTTATTAATCATTTTTTTTTAAATATTTAACTATATTTATTGCATATATTTACTAATTTACTTCTTTTAATAAACTCAAAACGCTCTAGTCCGTTTGTGTAATCATTCACTTGCTACTAGTTTTCCAAATAATTTTTAATGTAATTGACAGTATAACCGCCACACAAAGAAAACTGGCCCAAGCATCTACTATTAATAGGCCAGAAAAAGAAAACATATTAAAAGATATGGTACTTTTGCTAGATGTATTTGAGCAAGTCACTCAAATGATAAGCGGAGACCAATACTCAACATCCAGTTTAATAATACCAATTATTTGTAGTCTGCTCGATAATATTCAAGGTTTGGTCCCCATAATCTCTACAACGGTTAGTGAAATAATTTTGCACACCTACATTGAAAAATATATGAACGATCGATTATTGGGTTACGAATCTATAACTGTTTGCCAAATTTCTACCATACTGCATCCCGTTTTCAGGAATAGTTTTAGACAACTGAGAAATAAATTGGCTGCTAAAGAAGCTGTAAAGGCAGAGATTAACAACATTTTCCGGGTCAGAAACGTACCTCAAAGTACAGAAGAAATAGTCATGTTAAGTGTAAGTACAAACGAAATAGGTCGCCCGGATTTATTAGGATTTCTAAAAAAAAGAATACCAATAATGCAGATACAGAAACACAGTTTCCAGAAAAAAGTTATTACTGGGATGATGTGGTGCAATTTTCGAAGTTTTATAGACATTTAAAACCTTTGGACGAAATAGCTTTTAAATACCTAGCTGTGCTGCAACTTCTGTTCGATCAGAGTATTTTCAAAGACAGGTCACATACTCAATAAGAGAAGAAATATGTTGCGCCACGATGCTCGAAGAACCGACACGACAACCGTTGGGGGAAAAGTTCACTATTGGCAGCCTCGTACCGATAGGCGTATTGTAGGGCGACTCCCATTAGATGGAGTGACGACCTGGTAAGACATGCAGGAAGTCGATGGATGCAGGTGACTCAGGACCGTGCTCTGTGGCATTAGGATGCCTATGTTCAGCAGTGCACTTGTGAAGGGCTGTAATGATGATGATGATGCTATTGACATGTTGTGTTTTCTTGCTCAAAATTTTTTATATCTTTAAAACATATGATTTTAATAAAATTATGAATGAATAAAAAAGAGTGTTTGTTTACATCATAATACAATATATTACAACATACATGGTACATTTGTTTTCTAGGGAATCGTGCTGTCAAGTCATTAGAACAAGTAGCCCTATTCTGAAAACTGAATTCAATCGATTGTCAAAATTCCGCTCCGGTGCAAACCACTGGTAGCTTTTCCGTATATACACTTATCTATGGGTAGCTTAAGGCCTGTATCCTATACCTTTAAACGAGCAATATATATATATATATTTATATATACTGCTTGGCTTGACCATAGGTTTGACTAATTGGTTTAATAATCTGACATTTCAGTAGTGGTTAATCTTATTACGATATACGCTTAAGATTAAATCTTAAGCATGTACAATCTGGAGTAAATGGACTAAAATAGTATAATTTTCATTATTTCAATCAGAAAAAAATTGCGTGATATTAGCCGAGACCCCCATCTCTCCAACATACCATTAGATGAGATTTGACTTGACCCCCTCCCCCCTTAAACATCTCACGTAATTTATGGACGCCCCCTTATTCACACCGGACAAAATGCTGTTAAGCACTTTGGTCAAGCGTGCATAAACACGTCGCAAAGTGACTGTTTAATAACCAACTCGTCGATGCCGATGTTCTATTATTATTAGATATTATTATTATTACCTAATAGATAAAAAATGTTCGAGAAGTTCACTGCAAATCTCGATTTTTGGAAATGTGTTTTACACAAAGTGCTCGAATATGTCGTCACCCATTTGATAAATATTGTAGACACTTTAAAGACATACTTTAACCACAGAATAAATTATAGTCTTTAACACACTTTGAAGCGACAGTAGTCTAATGGCAGGGCGCGAATCGCGAACTCAAAAGGTCATGGGTTCGAATCCGCCATTTGACTATTTGACTACTGTCGTGAACCGCTCCTAACGAGCGTTTCAAGCTTACCAGGAGAGGTTAAAAGGAATATTAGTAATGTTAATCAATAAGATTACTAATATTAAAAAAAAGAAACACACTTGAAACGTCTAAAAATTTTCTACAATGCTAATCGAATAATACAAAAAGCGTGCATATGAAATAAAAAGCGTGCAATAATATCTGTTACTGCTTAAGAGCCCGAGTATCTCTGAGAGAACTGTTTAAAGAAATTGATATCTTGACTTGCATCACAATGTATTTTTGCAAGTAAAGAATAGTGGTTTGCACAATTTTAATAATAGAAATAAAAACAAAATCTCATTACCTGCTTTACGATTACACGAAGTCCTACAATTCGTTCTTGGGTAGCGGTATACGCTTTTATAACAAAATTCTAAAAGAAATGTTAGATTTTTCAGCTTTTCAATTTAAGTCGCACATTAAAGCTTGTTTAGCCAATATCTTAATGACAAAGAAACTTGGAACTCACCTCTCGTACTACACAGAACTCTAGAAATGTCTATACCGATTGGTATCTACATATACATTAGACATTTTTTATGTTTGATTTATCGCTTTACATAAATATAGTGCTATTAAAAATATTTTGAATACAGCAACTACTGAGTTTTTTAACTTTCTTCCATGATTCTTATCAGTAGATACAGCACCCCTAAACATGGAAAAGAAAAAAAATTGGGGAAAACAGTAATTACATGACTATTCAAAAGTGCATTTTTAATGCCTACTTGAATTAAAAATAATTAAATTTTGAATTTCAGATGAGTGAAGTCATATTTGCGCATTTTGTGTTTCAAAATCACACCCTACAAAAATTTGATTAAAAGTGTCAGTTTATTAACTTTTATCGTACTCTAGTAGTTAGTAAGTACCTAGATAAATACAGCAAGTAACGTACCTAGGCAAAATTAATTACGTAGATTAATTCCATCACAAGAAGAATATTATATACACAATTCACATCACAAGAAAGACTGACTTCCGTGACCGTGGGACACGGTAGGTAGCTCAGTTGGTAAGAGCATCAGCATGGATTTCAAACCCCACCCGGTGTCAGTCGATTTTTCGAATTTCTCATTAAATATTTAGACATTTATTAATTTGGTTGGTCTTTGCTATTTGCTATGTTGGTCTTTGCTTTGGCTATGTTAATTCAAGCTCAATATGTACTTACTCTGTTAATTAGTTGTTCTAAGATCTAAAGTAACATGTATTTACACTTCCGCTTCTGCATCCGTTTCCGTTTCAGTTTCTGCTTAAATTTACTTTTGACTTCTGTTTCCGTTTCTGCTTCCGTTATGACAGTTTCGTTGCATCACTAGCATGTAGTGTAGTGACCACGTAGTGTCCGGGATGTGTTGACGGTACGTTATGGAGTGTAGAAGTAAGGAGTACAGACTAAGTATTAAAAAGTGTCCATAGAAACCTTTAAATAAGGGTGGCGCCACTATAGCTATGAAGTAAATTTTAAAGAACGCACCGAAAAATATTAGTGGGATAGACGACTTTTTCGAGGATATATTTACTAAATAAAATTATTTTAGATTTTAGAGCTACTGATCAGTTTAGCAGCACACTTAAACCGGCGACAACTGCTAAGTTCATTTCATCCCCGTAGCTACTCCAGCGCTGTTGTGGAGAGTTTTTGAGCTGTTACAGATGACCACTTTTTCAACTATTCTACTATGGGAGTTGGTACTCCTTACTTCTACATTCTGTACGGTACGGGGTACAGGCTCGATGAGGCGCCATTTCTAAAGCTCCGTACTCACATTGGGCATTACTCGATATTCTTACTCTGAAACGAAGTATAAGTCAACGTGTGGACCGCAAAATACACAAGCCCAAGGCTCCGAATTAAAAAAATGTAATTTCCTTCACACCTACTAGAATAAAATTATTGTATCGAATAATAGAATAAATAGAATTAAATTTTTATATCGTTGGCCGAGCACTCGAGCTTGACTCGGGCGTAATTATGTTCTTGTCCGAACGAGTCGAGTGTTCTCTGGTATATAGTGTATTATCTATGTCGAGTGTGTTTATTCAGAAATGGATTTAAAAGTTTATTTCAAAAGGGTTATCGAGGAATTTATATAAGTACTTATATAGACATTGTGATTGTTTATGGAACGTCAAGTCAAAAGATTACTCTGAATTACTTATACTTGCTACATGCACCCACTGTAACTGTATCCTTTGTTGAACAGACAATTTTTGGCTCCAACGGTTCAGTCATGGAGTGTAGAGATAAGCAGAACCGACTCTGTATAAAAAAATGTACGAAGGAAAGCGCTAAATAATTTAATAATAATAATTTATTTATTCAAACAAACAAAGAATATCTTAATTTCTAGGATACAAACACTTTAAGATACAGCTTAACAATAAATACAAAAATAAGGGTGGGGCCACTGTAGCTATAGGGTAAATTTTAATGAACTTTTTATAATTTCACCATAGACTTTCACCATAATTCTTCTTCTTTATAATAATTATTTTATTGTTTTCAAAATTTTTATTTTCAAAATCACTCTCAACATGTTTCATGGCGACTTTTCTAGGTTATATTTACTAAATTATTTTTGACAACGTGAGCACACTTCACTCCGTCGACAATTTCTAAGTTCATTTCAAAATTTCTAGCTACTCCAGCGCTGTTGTGGAGAGTTTTGAAATGTTAATTATTGCTACAGATGGACACTTTTTCAACTATTCTCTTATGTGAGATAGTTCTCCTTGCCTCTATAGTCCATGGGTTCGGTGCATACTGAACGTCGCACGTCGCTCGATAGATAAATTCTGAATGTGTGGACGAATGTCCGTAACGTGATTTTAACTTGACGTGTTTGCTCTATCGAGTAAAACAACCCTGTCCCATCACTACGATTTGGAGCATTCTAAGTTCAACCTTGAATTATCCAATCACAGCGCAAACGACACGTCCCCCGCAACTCATGCATGCCGCGAAATTCGGTGAAATCGAAACAGAACAAATATTCCATGATGCGGTATCTATTAGGGGGTGGGTATAACATTCCACAAGTAAGTGAATTTGAAAATTAAAAATATTTGATAATATAGGAACTTAAAAATTTGTTACTAATCGTAAAATCATAATTACCAACATTTTTGGCTGTATATTATTGAGTTTCGATAAACAATAAAATTCAATAGGGTTGTCGAGTTCCTTGTCTATAATATTTAGCGATATTCTTTCCTACGAAATGTATTAGATTATTATTTCGAATGTTTTTTTTTATTTCTTCTCCTTCTGATTTTCCCCCAAGCTCAAGGGTCATAGCCAAGTGTAGAAAGGTCGCCTGATGATGTCGAGCCACATTGGGTGTGTGTTAGTGGGCTGCTGCTAGAGGAGATTCCACTCCCTGTACCGCTGAAGTCAAGGTGGAGTGGTAGAGGAAGAGGAGTGTTGGTATGGCGATTGGCGATGCGCCATGCTATCCACCGCGACTTTGGTGAGGTTGTAATACTTGATGCTTTTAAGTGCTTATTTTTTCCTCGCTCCATTCATATATCGAAGAAAAGATAGAAAAGAGCCTATTCCTTTTTAAAAGGCCGGCAACGCATCTGCAATTCCCCTGGTGTTGCAGTTGTTTATCACTTAACTTAACAGTAATCACTTAACATCAGGTGAGCTATATGCTCGTTTGCCCCCACTCCTATAAAAAAAATATCGGGCTCGGGGAGTCCGTAGTGCAAGTGGAGTTAGAGGCCGCGAAGGGCAGTGTGCCTTGTTTTATGGTGCGCCTTATCTGAGAAAGAAAACGGATAGGAGAAGTCGGCAACTAAGAGGGGCTGGCATTGGGTGGCTGGCGCTGGCGCGGATGTGCATGAAAGCGTTTCCTTAGCCCTGCCAATTTGTGACGGAGGTAGAACACCATGGGGGTTTAATATTTAGTAAATGCGAGTCTAGATTTTTAATTCAAATTTTAAATGATTTTTAATTTGTGCTTTGTGCCGAAGCTGGACAGCTTAGCAGCTAGTGCATTATGCACCGACAAAGGTGATCCAGATGTTGATTTCGAAACTATGGAAGGCGGTACGTTGCTGCCTCCAGAATACATGGAGCTGCCCGAGATTGAGAGCCTGGGAAGAGATTTTTCTTTTTTATGTTGGTATCTTGATTTTTATTTTCTTTTTTTCTTATTTTTATTAGTAGCATACCGTGGCAAATGTGATTGTTTTTTATCAATATAAATTGGTTTATAGGTCAAAACAGAAGTTGCTACCGGGAACAGAATGTCAAAAGAAGGTTTGGTCTATTTCTGAAGTCTGTGATAATATGAGCCATGATCACCGTTATGAATGTTTACCTGGAAAAAAATCCGACTAGGCAAGTTCAAGTTCGACCGAGAGGTCAACCGACGGATTCAACTCATCGGGGCAGCATTCGGGAGATTACAACACATCTTCTCGTCAAGCAAACCTCAGAACGAAATTGTACAATCAGTGCGTATTGCCAGTGATGACCTATAGATCTGAGACCTGGTCCTTTACTGCTGGCCGTATGAGGAAGCTCGAAGTTACAGTTACTATGAAGAGGGTTATGCTCAGGGTTTTTCCTCGTGATAAACTTACGAATGAGGATATCCGCAGTAAAACCAGAGTGACCGACATCGCCCAACTGATTTTTAGGCTGAAGTGGGAATGGACCGGCCATATATCTCGAGGAACCGATAACCGATGGGAAAGAAAGGTTCTCGAGTGGCAGCCTCGTACCAGCAGGTGAAGTGTAGGACTTCCCCCACTAGATGGAGTTACAACGTAGTAAGATATGCAGGAAGTTGATGGATGCAGGTGGCTCAGGACCGTGCTTTTAAGCATACCTTGTGGGAGGGCTATGTTAAGCAGGGGACTTGTGAAGGACTTTAATGATGATGAATGATAATGGCCTTATATTAATATGATACATAAATAAAATGGACGTTGCGAGTAGAGGCCACCTATCGATAGTCTATTCTATTTATTTAGGTATAGGTAGGGTATAGAATTTATATCGATATATTTTGTCACACTGTCTTATCCCTATTATTAGTTCCGTGGACGTCCACTTCTGCTGTGAACGCCAAAACGGCGCAAATCAAATCGCCTCATCATGTCACGCCAGTCCAGCGTACTTGTATATATAGAGGACAGTGATGACAAACGAGCAGGTGCGCCCTCTTTTCCCAAAAGAGGGTCGCTCATGATAAGGCACAATAGAGCTTCACAGCCGGTTGCCTGTCCCTAAAGGCGGTTTTTAGGGGGTATCACTTAGGGTCCCCGGTAGACAGTAGTCCCCCATAACCACGATAGACCGGCTATCGTGGTATGCGATATTTTCCGCCTCCCTACGTACAGGGTAGCCCTTTAATTGCTTCGGGCGCAAAAAAAAAAAAAAAAAAAAAAAAAAAAACAAACGAGCACTAAGTCCACTTGATGGTAAGTGGATGTTGTGGCCCACAGACGTCTTACATATTACATATATCTTCAACTAGCTGTTACCCGCGGCTTCGCCCGCGTGGTCACTGGGAAATGAACTATCCATTGCTTTTTGAATTGAAATAAAACTGAGTTTTATAGATTTGTCAGAGATGCAGCCATTAAAAGCAAACTGAGCAAAATTGATTCGTCAGCCTATTTAAATGTTTTGAAACGCAGCGTATAGGAAAGCATGAAAATAGCCTGTTTATTCCAAATGGAAATAGGATATTTATTTAATTAAAGGAAACTGAGCATAATTATCCGTCAGGTATGCAGACTTTTGAAAAGGAAGATCTGTGGTAATTATAGGGATCCGTGGTATAATAACATTTTCACCTTTTCCTACGCCTGTCAAAATTGTAGCACCGATTATGTTCCGTCCAAGATGTGTCACACGCAGCCTTGTCCCGTTACATAACCGAGGAGCATCTAAATTTCGCATTAGCATGACTGGGACGCCTAATTTTAATTGAAGCTTATATGAGGGCACAACTGACAACTCTAGAGAATTTAGAAACCCTGCGGGTTATGAAGTGCTCTGTTCTGTGTCCATAACAGTGTCTACTGACAAATACTCTGTGATTTCTCCTGCTACTTCGCTTAATATATCTGAATTTATTTTGTTAACGCTCTCATTTTTTGGTGCAAGAATCGCCCTTTGACATAACCATTTGTCTTCATGCATGTTGTTCGTTAAATCTGAATAAACGCTCGCAATTAATTCGGAATGACTCTGTACTAAATTACAAAAATCTCTCGTCAATTTAACGCAGCCCTCAGCATCCGTTTCCAACCGCCCATCGCCAATTTGTAATAGTGTGTCAGCATAGTTTCCAGCATTGATATCATTATACAAATACACTCTCATATTCGTAGTTAAACTGAACTTTGTCACCATGTTCCATAAAATAGACGACTTGAGGCTTTAATTTCATCTACAGGTGTGCCTTTTTGAATGGCAGGTAAAGTTTGGTAAAAGTCACCAGCCAGTAAAACCACCATTCCTCCCATTACATCGGTATTGCTGCGCAAATCCTGGAGCGTTCGATTTAGTGCTTCTACACCTTTTTATGCGACATTGTACTTTCGTCCCACACTAAAAGTTTGCATTGTCGTAGCATTATACCTCGTGCACTATTTTTGCTAAAGTTACAAATCGGCGATTCTTCCTGGGCTAGATTTAGAGGGAGTTTGTCGTAAAGCGACAATTAAAAACTAAAGAACCTAACCTAACAACAACAAAAATAGAACAAAAACGAATAATTTATTTAAAATTTTAAAAGATATTTACAGTTTTATATAAAAAATATGAAGATGATGATGGGTGACGTGAATTACAATTTTTTTTTAAATAATAAAGATAAGTGAGTACTGAAACGGAGCCCGAAGACCAAAGTGGCACACCGCGCTTGGCAGTGGTGCTCATCGCTCACGGAGTATGCACAGGCTATGCCAGTGGTAGGTGCGCAACGCCTGATCTAGGCACACGCGCCTAAGATACACACCACATAACTATCAGTAGGCACACGCAGCGTCTGGAGTAGGCACCACAGCGTCTTGGTAGATGCTCTCAGCGCCTGTAGTAGGTGCTCACAGCGCCTGGAGCAAGCACGCACAGCGGCTAAAGATAGCGCGGGCACTAGTAGTTGGAGACTTCAGGTGAAGGCAAAGGCTTGCAGGATCCCGGTGCAATGCGGCCCCGGGATAAGGCCTTTAGGAGCTGCTTCTAGTTTGAAAGCTGAAGCGAGACTGACTTTATTGGCCAATTGTTCGGCTTTTATACTTTTTTTAGAGAGCTCCGCGCTCGACGACGGATCTGAGATAAGAACGGGAAATTATTTAAATTAAAAACAAATTTTTATAAATGGCCAAGAAGAAAAGAGTATTTTTGTGGAAGTTTTGAAGTAAAAACATCAGACCGGTAACGAATTTGAATAAAAAATTCCATGACAACTAGATAAACAACGATGTCAAAACATGTCAAATTTTGGTTTCAGGCTCGTAATAGAGAAACGGCAAGATTTAAATGAAAAATGAGATATTATTGATATAGAAAAAAAAGTAGCGCAACAGCGCACACGAAGCCCGAAATTGCAGAGTTACGGAGAACTAAATAAAAGATCGAAAAAGGTAAACTCCATCAACACCGATTTAAAAAGTGCTATAGCGTGAAAATACGAAGTGAAAATGATTTGTTATTGTGTTCTTATGGTTTAAAAACGTTACAGAATCCTATGGAAATAAAGGTGATGTAAAATATCCAGTTTTGAGGTGAATGCAGAAAATCAGAAACAGAATGAAAAAATAAATTTAAAATAGTGTAAAATGATATGTAAATAGCATAACACTACAAGTTTTAAAACAGAATGTGCAGTGCAGCCCCCACTTAGCAGTGTGGCGGCTGTACCGGAGGAAGCTACGGCCACAGCAATGTTTTTATCTTTCCGTACTTGCGCTAATAATAAATTTAACAAAAATGTCTTTCCAGTTCCTCCAGGGGCAGCTAAAAAGAAAAGTGCCCCATTTCCAGATTCAATTTGTCCTAATACTTTGTCAAAAACTCGTTTTTGTTCGGGAAGCAAGCGGGGTACAAATTCGGCTACTTGCTGCTGCAAAGCTGGTATATCGTAGTTTGTTTCACGTATAATTTCATCACTTAGTTCTTTTTCGGTTGTTCGCTGAGGGTTGAGGCTGAGGTGTTATCATTCCAATTCCAAAGTCGCTTAATTTTTTGCCTACCATTGCCATTACTTTATCTTTAATTTTTCCAAGTGCTTCATTATAAATGTGTTTATTGTATGTCATGTTCGCGTGTGTCTGCTGTAACCTTCGCAAAATATCTTTCGCCATGTACTCTTTATGTCCCACAATTCATGTGCATTAGATAGCCCGCAAGATGATATGAGAGTTGCATAAAGATCCCTAATTTTGGTTGGTGATTGGCACTGCACAGCTTCCTCCATGGTTTCATGGAGCAGAAGCATGTGAAGCTCTGCATCATAAAAGATGCAGAGCTTCACATGCTTCTCTATAAGTTGCACATTACTGACCGTTGACAGTTTTAAGGTCTTTATACCCTGTAGGACCCCAAATATTGTGCAGCAGCAATCAAAATTAGTTACATGGACGGTATACACACGACCAAGGGCATCTGATGACTTTACACCGGGCCAATTTGCAACAGGCGCGCCTTGAATACGGCGTTTCCACTCCTTCCTAGATGTGTTCCAAGTATAATAGTGGGGGACTTCAGAATATAACGACGTTTTTGCAAAGGGTTCGGTTTGACAAAGTTGAAAGAAGGCTGTTAGTGTAGTTTTTGATGGTGATGCAATTCTTTCCTGGAAATTTCTTTCGGTGAAATATACACGCTCTCCATTTTCTAAGTGCACAGCAAGATGAGTAACTGTTGGGTGCCTTTCGTGTAAAGGGAAGCCAAGGAGACGCCACGCTGCCTCGTTACTGCTGACATAACGCCCTGCTTGAAAGGTCTGTACTTCATTAACGGGATTTGCCTCACCTTCATTCCTGAGATTAAATATTGCTTGGTCGCTTCCTTTATTTATGTACTTACAGATATACTTGATGCCCGGACAGAGCTACATGCTTCTACATTAATATGGGCATTAAACATTTTACATAGAATGGGCGAATACGGCACAATCCAGCTGTTATCTAGGGTTTCGAAAGCTACAGAGCGAGATTTGATTGTAACTTTCCTGCCACCATCTTCGGAAGCTCTGCGTCTATATAAAGAGTAGACATTGTCATTGTGCACTGTTTCTTTTAATAGCTGTTTAGGGTATTTCTTTGTACATTTTCCTTCTTTCATACATGGCAATATTGAATTTCGTGCTCCACATGGACCGTGAATCATATTTCGGACGATGGTATCACACAATTCTTTATCTTGCTCAGGATCCGGAATCTCGGCGCTTATTATGTCGTCTATTTGGCTGGGCCGCAACTTTTCTTTAAGCCATATTAGAATTTGGGCATGCGGTAACCCTTTTTTTGCCATTTAATTGAATACATGAAGCATGAAGCATTTAATTTTTGTACTTTTAATCTAAATACTCTAGCAACTAAATCGTGTCTGTCAGTACTTTTTTGGCCCGGCATTAGCTCCTCGGTTATTTATTTCTTTCCATGTGGGATTGCAAGTAAAAGTAACAAAAAGATCAGGTCTTCCGTAAGTTCGTACATAGGCGAATGCGTCTTGTGTGTACTCATGTAGGTAGCGGGGACTGTTAACGGATGAAGAGGGCAGAATTACCTTTTACCTAAATCTCTGGGGCTTACATTGGCGTCGCTAGAAACTGCATCTTGTAAATGTATATAATTCTAAACGCACAGCTTTTTTTGATTTAAAGATATATAACGGAGACGTTCACTTCCTATCTTCACATACATGTCTACCAAAAATTGATGAAATAATTGTCTACACCGGGCTAAGAGGTTAAAATCATTTTCTCGCAACATCATATGATACGCATAAAAATCCATACATGATACTTTTTTGTTCGGAGTAGGCTCCTTTGTGACCGGGTTAATGAGTGGAATTTGAAAATCATAACCCTCTTGTTCTTTGCAATAAATCAATTGGTATTGCTGAGCGTCATAAAACTTGTGTGTATCGGCTACCCGTTGCAACGTATCATCACGTGCTCGCAAGACAATGTCTCGTGAAGAAAATTAATCACCACTGATTACGGCTGCTATTTCGTATATCAAAGGTGCATTGTAGCGCCTTTCATGCTCTCCTCGAGGGGTCCGATCTGCGTTAATGACGACTTTATAATCCTCTTCAGGTAGGTTTTCTAATGCAGTTTGAAATTTTTTGATTAAAATGTTACGTTCAAGCAAGAATCTTTGAATTTTGAACACTGTCTCTCTCAACTCCCTGTATAAATTAGCAGCGACGGTCTACCTCAATTTCTTCGTCACCTATAAAATATACTTGTAAAAATGTATGCTGTTCGTTTTCAGCTGGAAAAAGTAAACCTATTCTATGATAAATTTGCCCTTGCACCGAAAATCCCGGCATTATTATTTCCCGGTCAACTCTGAAGGACGTCATTTGAAAGCATGAGTTATATTTCCGGATCCTGTTTAAAAAGCGCCGTGACTCTTAGCATCATATAAAAAGAGAGTTTTCAAAGGTTCTTCTGGTTCCCCAAGTAACGGAAGAGATACTTTGCCATTGGAACAGCACATGCCTGCGGTCTCATCTTTCCATTTTAAAGCGCTGCAAAATCGACACGCCTTGTCCATCAGTCCAATAACAACTAACCTGTGATTTTTATAATCAACAACGGATCGTAATTGAATGCTGCGTCATTAAAAACCGATCAATTGTTTCTTTGAAAATTTTGTCGACGTTCAGCTTAGAGCTGTGCATTTGCATCTCAACGCGCCTGTGTCTGTTCTGGTGTTTCAGATGCCCTTATAGTAGATTGACGTTCAGCTTGCTCAATGAGTCTTTGTTGAGTTTCATCAGGTGTTTTCGCGGCTCTTAAGGCGGCCTGACGTTCCGCTTGTTCGAATAGCCTTTGCTGACTTTGAGCAGGTATTTCAGTAGTTCTTAAAGTAGATTGACGCTCTGCCTGTTCAAGACGCCTTTGCTGACTTTGATCAGGTGTTTCAGTAGCTCTTAAAGTAGCTTGACGCTCTGCCTGCTCAAGACGCCTTTGCTTACTTTGAGCAGGTGTTTCAGTAGCTCTTAAAGTAGCTTGACGCTCTGCCTGTTCAATACGCCGTAGCTGACTTTGAGAAGGTGTTTCAGAAGCTCTTAAAGTAGTTTGACGCTCTGCCTGTTCAATGAACGCCTTTGCTGACGTTGAGAAGGTGTCTCAGATGCTCTAAAAGCAGCCTGACGTTCTGCTTGTTCTTGTCTTCTCAGTTCAGCATCATCTAAAGATTCTAGCGATCGAGCTAATCTTTTCGCTTGTCTTTGAGAAGATACTCTTGAAAGGCTGGACTTACGTTTGCGAGGCATTATGAAGTAACAAAAAACCTATTTATAAAAAAAAACGTTAAAATACCTAAAAGGAATTACATAGGCTGCACTAAAAGTATCGGGAATGGAATATTTCCACTGTTCCTGTCATATTAAAATCTTTTTAATTGAAAACTCCTTGGTTTTAAAAATCGGATACCATTTATTTATTTAAAAAAAGATTCTCGGTCTTGTCACAAGGTTTTGTCAAACTTGTTTAGTCGTTGAGAAAATGGAATTGACTCATTCAAGAGCGATGATTTATTATGACTTTCGAAGTGGTTTAACACAAAAACAGTGTGTTTACTGGATGATTTCTGCATTTGCTGATGAAGCCCCATCCAAAACAACAATTTATCGCTGGTTTGCTGAATTTCAACGTGGACGTGTCAAGCTCAGTGATGATTCCCGTCAAGGTCGTCCAAAAACTGCAGTCACCCAAGAAAACGTTGATGCTGTGCGTAAGCTGATTGAGGAAGATTGACATGTGACATACCGCGAAATTCAGGCAACTTTAGACATTGGCATGAGTCAAATACAAATAATCTTGCATGAACAATTAGGTGTAAAAAAGTTGTTTTCCCGATGGATACCGCATTCGCTCTGTGAAGAGCAAAAAGCGGCTCGCGTTACTTTGTGCTGAACTGACTGAACCCTCGAAAGATTCCACGCAGGATCCTCAAATGCTGTATACAACATCGTATCAGGTGACGAATCCTGGATATACGCGTACGAACCCGAAACAAGTCACGAGTTTGGGTGTTCGAAAATGAGTTAAAGCCAACAAAAATTGTTCGTTCACGGAGTGTTGCAAAAAAAATGGTGGCCACGTTTGTCTCCAAAACCGGCCATGTTACGACTATTCCTCTTGAGGGACAAAGAACGGTTAATGCAGAATGGTATGCTAGCATTTGTTTGCCACAGGTCGTTTCTGAACTCCGTAAAGAGAACTGCAACCGCCGCATCATCCTCCATTACGACAATGCGAGTTCTCACACCGCACACAGAACAAAAAGAGTTTTTAGAGCAATAAAACATAGAATTATTAGACCATCCGCCGTACAGCCCCGACCTAACCCCTAATGATTTCTATACTTTCCCTAAAATAAAGAATAAATTGCGTGGACAGAGATTTTAATCACCTGAAGAAGCTGTGGACGCCTACAAAACGGCCATTTTGGAGACCCCAAATTCCAAACGGAATGGTTGCTTCAATGATTGGTTCCATCGTATGGAAAAATGTGTCAAATTTCGCGGAGAATACTTCGAAAAGCAATAAATACATTTTTAAATAGTAATGTTGTGTCACTTCCTTGATTCCAGAAATTTTCAGTGCCGCCCTCGTAAATTTCCTTTTAAATATTTTTTTTTATAAGCAAATCCAAAATATCTAAAAGGAATAAATAATCCTTTTAAATATTTTTTTTTTAAATCAAAACAAGAAAACTAATTAAAGACACAACACGAATCCGAAAACGATAGCTAAAAAAAATCGAATCAACTTAAACCAAATCACAAAACAAATCGCAGAAAACCGAAATCGAAAGCAGTAGTCAATATAAATATAAGCAACGAAAAAAGAAGTAAGTGTATAAGTACCGTATATACTATCTATACTATTAATAATCCTTTGAAGTATTGTTATACAACCTAAAAGAACGAACTAATTCACGATTCTAAATAAACAAAATCAAAGCCAGAGTCTAAATATGTATAAAGGTATATATAAATATATATATATATATATATAAAAAAATATATATATATATATATATATATATATATATACCAACCAAATCAACAAAACCGATCCAAGAAAATACACAAATCTGAAAATGAAAGCCAATATAAATCCATTCAACCTTAACCAAATCACAAAGCAAATAACAAACAACCGAAATCGAAAGCAGGTAGTCGAATAAGATACGAAATAGAAACAATTTAAGCGTATAGGTACCGTATGCACTATAAGTTGACGCGCGGCTCAACGGCGGGAGTTAAGTACATGTCAGGAAACATTTCGTTCCCGCGTTTTAAAAATCTAGCGGAATCAATTTAAACTATGTATACGTTAGTTAATAAGAACTCTCAAAAATATTTTTCTTATAATTTTGCACAATTTTTCTTATTGTAATACCGATTCATTCATAATCACATATAAGAACTGTATTCATTTCCGTTCAATAAATGTTACTAAGGCTTATTAAGAAGGCTTACTAAGAACTGTTTCTACCACAGTTAAGTAATAGTTAAGGGTGAAAGCGTGACAGGTGGTGATAGTATTTCTGATCCATACTTATAATCACGCCTGTAACCTTTGCGGGGTAGGCAGAGCATCAACGGATCACTTAATATCGTCTGCGATGTTATCGCCTATTCTGTGAATTACAATGCACCAAAACGTTTGAAGAAAATCAGCTGGTGAATTTTATGTTTTTTATCGCTCTCTTCCCGGTCGTGGAAAAATACAGATCCATACATTTTTTATCTTAATTTTGGTAAAAAGACATAATAATTCAAATATTCTGACCTGTGTTCGTCCATCGTACCGTCGTCCGTCTCTGTTGCGACGTGAAAGAAAGACAAACTTTTGTAACATATTCTATTTTCCCACGGGAATGAGATGTTTTTCCGCGGAAAAAAGTAACCTATGTCACTCTACAGCCACCGAACTATCCCCATACCAAAATTCATGCCATGCCGACGCTCTGTTGCGACGTGAAAGAAAGACAAACTTTTGTAACATATTCTATTTTCCCACGGGAATGAGATGTTTTTCCGCGGAAAAAAGTAACCTATGTCACTCTACAGCCACCGAACTATCCCCATACCAAAATTCATGCCATGCCGACGCTCTGTTGCGACGTGAAAGAAAGACAAACTTTTGTAACATATTCTATTTTCCCACGGGAATGAGATGTTTTTCCGCGGAAAAAAAGTAACCTATGTCACTCTACAGCCACCGAACTATCCCCATACCAAAATTCATGACATGCCGACGCTCTGTTGCGACGTGAAAGAAGGACAAACTTTTGCAACATATTCTATTTTCCCACGGGAATGAGATGTTTTTCCGCGGAAAAAAGTAGCCTATGTCACTCTACAGCCACCGAACTATCCCCATACCAAAATTCATGCCATGCCGACGCTCTGTTGCGACGTGAAAGAAGGACAAACAGACAAGCTGTTAATCTAATGGTTAGATAAATAACTTTCTTTCCCACCGGCTTTTGTACAGTAATTATCAAAGAACTTGCATTTAGAAAATATAGTAAAAACACATCAATTTTAACAAAACGTTTATTAAAAATATATAAATATTTACAGTCTATATTTAGCGTTCCTTGAAGAGCAGGAATGAACGTAGATAAATAACAAACCATTCCGGCCTAATGATGAATGCATTTAGGTTTACAAATAAAAAGCTAGGTGAAATATTGATAAAAGCAGGTCGAAAATAAGTTAGTTCTTACAATAATTATACGAAACATTGAGATTGAAGTATCACCTAATGATACTGTAGTAAATAATTGTTTGCTAATAATAACACAGTTGAGGTATTAATAAATACAGTAATTTGTAAGTTAACCTTGATGCTAAACGCCGGCATTCACTATATGCCTTTAAAATTATATTTTTGGAAGAAGTAAAAGAATACTGTGTAGTATAGTGTACTAAACTTTACAACGTTTAGTACACTATACTAATAATTAGAATAATTAAATTCCCGACTCCAGATGCTATTATGTAAAATTATTATATACTATTAATTCCTTGATGTCAATTTTTACTTTTTTATATGTCTAATTTTGACGCTTTTGAGTGGACTAAGGACAATTAAAATTTCAAGGTAACAATTAGAATATCATCTAAACTGTTACTTTAAGAACTTCATCCGTGTTTTTCCACCTTTATATAATTTATACGGGATCACCCTTGAACCTACCTGACCTAACCCATTTACTTAATTAACAAATAACAATCACTAAGATCGGTTTACAATTGACAAACATATCACACAAACACACAAAGCCTATTTGAAACCTACTTCTTTTAGAAGTGGACTAAATCCTACGACGACAAATCGTTTAACGTTGCGCTTAATTAAAGTTTTAAACAATGCTAATTCGTATGACTAAAAAAAATTGTTATTTTAGAGAATATTGTTTACAAGGATGACTTTCGCATTTAGGAAGTGCATAAATATGTAAAAATTTATTTTCACTGCACTATTAGTAGGGGAGTCCATGTTTCCTGTTATTCGAGTTTTTACTTTATAACAATTGTATTCGTAAAATAACAGTAAGGCCGTTTTCCGACTTGTCGGTGTGGGAGCATTGCGAGATCTTTAAGGTCTGTACCGAAACGGTACCGCGTTGCCTTCAGCTAGTCACTTACCGGTATAAAATCTAGCAGTACCGAAGGTGTCGTCTTCGAGTGATGATATTTTGGCGTGCTAATATGTTTGTCGCCTACGTAAAAAAATAAAACGTTACTGGCATCATCCATATATCGAAAATAATATTAATTGTCGACTTTTTGTAGCGGCCCAAGAACTTTCCCAAGATGACGAAAATTTTTTATTGATGTATAGAATATTAAAAAAAACTTACGAAGAGCTTTTGAATTTGTTGAGACAGTATTAACAAAGCAAAATACAACGTTTAGAGAATGTTCAATTTCTAGTACTAAAACGACGTGAATATATTGCTCCGCCATCTTGTTTGCACGACCGTGCGCGGTAAATGTCGGGCGGCCGCTGGACACGCATCCCGAAACGCGGTAAAACGAAACGATCCTTCCCCGCTCCCGCACATTCCGCGCCATTTAGAAGACGCACATTAAAATATACGCGCTCGGCAAGCTTTCGGTACCGCGTATACCGATCGAAACGAATCCGCACCGCTCCCGCACCAACAAGTCGGAAAACGGCCTAATTGTTCACGTCTTCTTGACCTTTACTGATTCTTAGCGTGAAATTGGAAGTTTAAACTCTTTGACTATTTTTGGAAGATCATATCAAAAGGGCTTGCAGTCAACTCAATCGTTAAATGTAATCGTTAAACTAAAAACTTACCGTATTATTAACTGACTCATTAAATCATATACAGGTTGGCGCTACGTTAAACACAATAAAATGATACTAGCAACTCTATGTAGCGTTTTATTTTTACATATGAAAATCAATAATTTCAGTACATAGTTTAGCCAGGCACAGGAAATGTGTTTACAAAGTCATGGGTCAATAAACTGTTTGATGTTATATCCCAATTTCTGTATGAATACTGAGCAGGGGCCACTGACCTCTATATATAAAAGTTATATATATAGAGGTCAGTGGCAGGAGCGCACACGCACAACCGCGAATCAGAAAACTAGAGAACAAGTGCAACGTTACCGCTCTTAAAGATGAAAGACCTTAGAGCGTGTTCAAAGATAATAAAATATTTATTTTGTTTGAAAACTTAGTTATTTAATTTTGATTTAAGACCCATATTACCTATTTCTTTCGCAGTTATTTAACGTAACTTCACCTGTATATACATATATTAATATGAAATACATCACACAAATATTTATATATTTATAATAAATAGGGTCCTGAAAATTTTAGACAAGCGAAATATAAAAATGTTATGAAAATGATCACAGATTTCATTTTTACACAATATACACCCAAATTAATTCGTCTAAGTGACGTGTAAATATTTTCTTTTAATATTTCTTAACACATTACACAAATGTGATAAGCACCTATACATTCTATATAGTTAAAACATTACAGAGGTTAGATAATGGTAGAAGCATTATCTTCATGTTCGTTTGCCTAGCTCGACCACGCTAAAATGGCATTTGACATCCCCATATAACTTTAAAATACATTTATAAAAAATCTTCTTGGTCCTATGGAATGTCCATTTTTAACGATATATAAACCGAAAACATATATTGTAAATTCGTAATATCAAATGATTAAATAATGTAGAATTAACGAATGAGAAGTGCATGGATTATTCATTTATATATTTGCCAAGGACTTATAATAGATGTTCGGTTTTAGGTGTTTTTCACAATACGCGAGCAAACCGGGTTCGATCCCCGCCGGCACCAATGAAATTGTTAATTGCAATTTTAAGTTCTGATTTACCACGTGCTCGGCGGTGAAGGAAAACATCGTGAGGAAACCGGCATGTCTGAGGAATAAGAAAAAAATATTTCGAAGACATGTAAAGTTCGCCAACACGCATTGGGGCAGCGCGGCGAACTATTCCTTGCCCTAAAAACCCTCTTAGAAATGAGAGGAGGCCTGTGCCCAGCAGTGGGACGTATATACTCTGTAACTTTACTTTATATACGTGGTAGAGCCACGCAGCATTAGTATGTAGTGCTATATTAGTAGTATAGTTGTAACACGAATGGTTCGACCCAACCGGGGTAGGACCATGACCTCACAGAATACTAATATAAAATAGCAGCTTAAGGCTGCTGTTTCGTTTAGTGAGAGTAGACAACCGGAGACTCTTTTTATTGAAAACAAGATAAATGTAGATGTCTTTGGGCTAAAGCATCCACTTACCATCAGGCGGAATGTGTACCCGTTTGTCTTTATAATTTAGCTATAACGAACTCAATATATCTGTAGCGGTACATATGTAACTTTATAGTTTTGATAGAGTGCATTTAATAGAAGCAAGAAGTTTGTTGATACATAACATGTATTTTTAAGTTACACGTGGCCCGTCATTATATATTTATTGGGAAGATTTTGGCTTGTGCAGCCAAAAGGTGACCCTTTAGTTACAAAGGACAGAGTTATATTAAAAAGGATACAGTATAAATGTTTCTAATTTATACTGTATCCTGTAATTCAAGGTTGCCGAACCTGGCCAACGAACATTCACTTTTAACATCTTTAAAATATTTTATTGAGTCTCCGCTCAGTCCCACATACATAACCTATTCTTCAATCGAAATAAATATAAAATTAAACATAAAAATAACACAGCAGTAAGGGCCCATTCACACAGGTGCACCACTTCACACTTGTGTAATCATTCTTTAGAAAAGGAATTTCTGATTTATGCTATGTTTAAAATCTCATCATTTCTAATCATCAAAATTTTAAATGATTTTTCTTTGAAGCCATATTTACGCTTCAATTTTTCTCACCGTCACCATAACATCATATTAAAAATACTACTGGTAATGATGAGTTACTCTTATCGAATTTGCCCTTTGTTAAATATACACACAATGTATATGATTGATACAATAACCGCACTTAATAACTGTGAACACTAAAATATTTACATGAGTTTAGTATTAAAAATTGGTAAAAGTAAAAACACAAAGTGGAAAGTATGTCAATTTTTTTGCTTGTTATTTACTTTTAACACAAAGTTACACTCTATTTGCTTTCCATTACTGGGCACTGGCCTCGCCTCGTTACATATACTGTTCGTTAACTTTAGGGAAAGTAGATCCAATATTGGAGACATTAAATTTCACTCAAAGGAAACATTCTGTTATTTTTCAAAATAAAAACAACCACATTCAAACATTTTTTTTTTAATAGTTGACCTGAGCAGGGAATCGAACCAACTAAAAATGCAAGCGAGTGGTAATATTAAATATTTTGTAAATCCGACTTCAATATAAATAAAATGAGAATACAGTTGAATTCAATTAAATACGCATTATTAAGGATACATCAAAAACAACTGGTCAGATCATAATTAAATTTATATGGAGCCACACGAGAGACACCAGCTTTAAAATAAAAAAGGATTATCAAAATCAGTTCACCTAAAAAAAAGTTCTGAGGTAATAATTAAAAAACATAGTTGAATTGAGTACCTTCTACTTTTTGAAGTCGGTTAAAAATAGACAGTCGCTATTTTATTGAACCAATCGAAAGGGTCTATGATAAGGGTAAAATCTCTCGAGTTACATTGTATTTTAAAATTAAAAATATGGATTCGAATTAACATCCTTATTACCCATTTATTTTAAAAAGTCAAAAGATCTTTTATCATTTTCTTAAAACTTCAAAATAAAAGAAAGAAATGTATGAAGTTTAATAATCAGCTAAAAATCCTTTGTAAAATACAGACACTTACAAATATTATTATTTAAATATGCCCTTTATTTAGAAAAGACCAGTTTTGAAATTAGAATGAACCCATTGTTAATTTTTTTGGGTTGCTGGTTGTGTTCGTTTTCTGCTATTTTGTCCTCGTAATGGCTTATCCAGAAGAATTTGGATTAAAAAGTAAAGATTACTTTTTAATCCACAAAACTCCCACTTAACTAACTTTACAGTGGTATGAAGAGAAGTATGCAGATGGACACCTTTGCATAAAAGTTATAATATTGACAATACAGAGCAAAGAGTTTACTTTCAGTACTTTGAAAATAAGTACAAAACTGGTGTGTTTATAATTGGGATTGTCAATAAGACAACCATAGTCTCCATTTTCGGTCTTAGGAATATGTGGCATCCGGTAGTAAATAAACGTTTTCCTTAAAATAGTAATTGTTATTCATTCTTCATGTCCGACAGCTTCGACACGAGCGGGAACCGAACAATGCGGAGCTGGTTTGCGTAGTCGCACACTATCGCATCTTTTAGCGGTAGTATTTGACGCACGAATATGCAACCATCGCTTTGGCCTGCAAAAACAGCAAAATTAAGTATTCAACTGCACTATGTAAATGTTACAAACAAATATGTGTCTATAAAGATCTCGACACAATACAACGGTAAATACTTTAAACTCGCTACGTACGTATCAGTTTCGACAAACACGGTAGTCACTACTACGATCTGTTCGTTACAGTCTGTTCTATCTATTCTTCAATAATAAGTAATATTATTTTATAGTACACTTCATTACAATATACACGTACAATATACGCGTCACATTGCTTAGTTTTTTTAGAGATATACCGTCAAGCTAGAGCCAGCAACTGCTAGTAATAACATGGCAATAGCATCTCAAGGCGCGTAAGCAGACATTATCTTGAGGTTCACATCACCATCGGAACACTTGTTTTATCGTTCATAGTTTATATGTGAAGCATTGGAAGTATAAAAAGGCGGATTGAATTTTGTTAAGAAAGGACTAATGCGCTGCAATGGCGGCGGTGCAAATATGTTTGCGTGTTATAAAGGGTTGTTGTTGTGTGAAACAAAATTTCCCCATTTTTTTTATAAAACAATCTATCAAAATATAAAATAACTTAGAGGAAATACTAATTTATTGTTACGTAACTAATACAAATAACACATTGCTTGGGTGTAATAAAAACGTATTGATTTAAATTAATTTACAAATATTATATTATACAAAAATTATATTATATAATTGGACCTATGTAATCGAATCTTTGTTAAGGAACCGAAAAATGGTTTACATAACATAATATGAACATTAATAAAATATAAGACGTGATGGTGATAATTTATTACTAACGACGAGCTAGGTTCTTCTTATCATTGGTAGGGAATCCAAAATGATATTAAACATAAAAAAATAGAATAGAACAGAAATTTTTTATTTCAATACAGATTAAAGTCATTTAAGATTTACGACTGGTATGAAAAAAAAAACACTGTCCTGAGAAGAACTGTCAAGAAACAGCGGGGCTTTTAAAAAATAAATAATTTAATATATATTATTTTAGAAATGGTAGCGATCACCTCATTCTCAGGGGTTATTATTAATTATGTATACTCTTTTGTAGCGCTAACCTAATAATCCTTACTAATCAATTTTGCTTAGTAAAAATTTTAAACTTTGACAGATAAGGCCTGCATATTTTCTGGGGCTTTATTGTGAAAGCGTATAATATTAAAATAATTCTGTAACAGCGCCATCTACACGGTCTCTGGAGTGCGAAGACGACGTAGGTAAAGTAACATTATAATAATAGAAGTAAATTCTATTTTATTTCTCGTTTAATCTTAATTCTCATAATTTAGTAACGAGACTAATTATAATAAAACTTCTAGAATTTTAGTTGTATAGTTCTAATAAATATCATTTAAAACAAAGTTGTTCTGAGGGGTCTACAAAGGTGACATTTGATTATCTCATGTATTGGTTTGGTATGTGACAGATTAAGCGACTGTCGCTATAGCAAGAGATTTTCATAATATTTATCAACTCCGCCTAACAGAATTTCGACCCCTTCAGAAATGTTAAGTGACTTACTTTGATGCCCGTTCTATAGATTATATTATTCATCATAGCTCAAATTATTAAGAAGGATGGAATTCTTGTAAAAATACTTGAAAAACCTATATGTACGGAAGTTATTAGATAAATATCTATAAGCTAGTTAGCAATGATTGCTACTATTTACACAACTGTGATCGGTTACAGCGGATTTGGCCCCCTGCACATAGCTGTTTGGTCCAAGGTTCCAAGCATGTTACGATTTAGGTCCGTAACAGAACGATTGTGGTAGTGGGATAATATAATAATTTATACAAATCATTTTTTCATATGTCGGATTACGTCCATAGTATGTATGAGGCGTTATAGTGGGCCGAGACCTTTATCCCAAAAAAAGAGTATATATTAAAACTAAGAGAGATAAATAATGTAACATGGCGACTCTTCTTAATTTACGATACGACATCGTCATTACAAACTGTATTCCATCGCACGGACAGTTCATTCTTTCGTCGCTTAATAAATAATAGTACTAGCAAGGCACAGCCACTGCAGATTCGGATAGCGTTTGGGTTAAATTATTATTATCTCGTAGGTGACGTGTGAGGTGGGGGTCATTGTAGAAGCGTGCTCGTCGCGACCCCTGCCAGCCCTTTTCAGGGCTGCAATTCTACACAGCTGCGCACCCAAGCAAACGAGTTAGGGCGTCCCCCTAAGGCGACACACACCAGCTCGTCCCCGTTGGTGTGGAATGCAGCGCGCAAAGCGGCGATGGGGACCGCCACACGTCACGCACAGTCCGACACGGCGGAAGGTGGAGGACGGAGTGCACAGTTGGCACGTGGAATGTTAGAGGGGGCATGAGAGATAAGACGAATGAGTTGATCGAAATAATGAAAGAAAGAGAATTAGATGTCGTGTGTATGTCGGAGACCAAACGGAACGGCAGTGGTACTAAAGATCTCCCTGGCGGGACGTTAGCTTTATGGTCCGGAGTGACCGGTGCTGTTGTCGTCCCGGTTGGTCGATCTTATGACTGAATACAAGGTTGTGAACTCAAGACTTCTCTGGGTTCGTTTTAAATTGGGACTGACGAAGTTATTCCTTTTGGCTGTTTATGCACCGGTAGCTTCGTCGTCCAGGGCTGAGCTGGAGTTTTGGGAGAATGTAAGAGAAGTTCTAGATTTCGTTAAGGGAAACGAAAGAACTGTTATATGTGGTGATTTGAATGGATGGGTAGGTATCGCTCGACCAGGATACGAGTCGGTGCTTGGAAAGTTTGGCGATAAAAGAGTTAATGATGCTGGCAAGCTTATACTGGCTGTATGCAAGGAAAAGGGTCTTCTTGTGACAAACACTTTGTATAATCACAGGAAAATCCATATGTACACTAGAGAAAGAAAGAATGAGAGAAGTATGATTGATTTGTTCCGGGTGGATGACCGACTGCGAAAACAGGTGATGGATACACGAGTGTTCAGGGGTGCTGACCTGGGAACGAATCACTATCTAGTAATTACTAGATTTAGGGGTTTGTTCGCGGGTTGGCGCTACCGGACGGCAGTAACAGAACCACAGTCGGTCTGTCGCATCCGAAGCTGGAAGCTTCAGGAAGCGGATACTAGGGACAAATATCACACGAGGGTAGCCGAAAAGCTTGACACCATCGATGGCAGGAAAGAATGTGTGGAGAGAACATGGCAGAACCTTAGGGATGGAATGGTAAGTGCAGCGAAAGAAGTATGTGGAACGACAAAAAGAGGTAGTAGTAAAAGAAGAGATACATGGTGGAATGATGAAGTGAGAGAAGCTGTAAAAAAGAAGGTTAGACTACTTGGCCTCTAGTAACGATAAGCATATGAGAGAGAAGATGAAAGAAAGATATAAGCTGCAGAAAGTTCATGCGAAAACATTGATTGAGGAAGTACGTGAAAGGTGTAGAATAGAAGCGGACGAAAGTTTGTCGCACAACTTTAAGGAAAACTCCAAACTCTTCTGGAAAGAGGTAGGAAGGTCCCGGAGTGGTGCGACAGCCTTAAGAATGAACAAAGTGCTTTCGAGAACCAATGACGTCCTCTCAGAAAAATCGGACGTCATGCAGCGATGGAGTGAATTTTATAGAGAAATGTATGCGTGTCATGATCTTAGTGAAGGATCCGGGGGTGACGCCGTGACTGGCACGCCAGACACGGACCTCGATGACACTGAGGTCATCAGCATGAAAGAGATTGAACGTGCGATTCGAAGTTTGAAATGTGGTAAGGCTGCGGGACTAGACAGAGTTACTGCTGAAATGGTCAAGTACGGTGGGCCTCGCATCTGGGACAGCTTCCATCTGCTGTGCAATTTGTGCTGGCGGACGGGAGATATCCCGGATGATTGGCGATCCGCGGTCATTGTGCCTTTATATAAAGGTAAAGGTTCACATTTTGACTGCGGGTGCTATCGGGCAATCAGCTTGACCAGTTTAGCAAGTAAAGTATACTCGACGGTTTTGACACGTAGGATGCAAGAGAAATCGGAAAGATTCTTATGGGAGGCACAATGCGGATTTAGACCTGGAAGAGGATGCACGGATCAAATGTTTTCTCTCCGCATGATCACGGAAAAGCTTCTGAGTGTTAACCAGAGGATTTTCTGTGCTTTCGTGGATCTGGAGAAAGCATTTGATAAGGTTATAAGGAAGAAAATGTGGGAACTGTTGCCGGGATATGGTGTGGATGGTCGATTGCTAAGGGCTGTGCAGTCACTTTACTATGACTGTAAAGCCTGTGTGCGGGTAGGGCATGACCTGTCACCCATGTTTAGCGTCCAAGCGGGCGTAAAACAGGGTTGTGTCATGCCTTGCTGGCTGTTCATACTGTATCTCGACAGCTGTTTACAGAAGCTGAAAAATAGCTGTTTGGGTGTGAAATTGGGTGACATTAAAGTAAATTGTCTGCTGTATGCTGATGATGCAGTGCTTATTGCACCATCAGAAGCAGAACTGCAGGCATTAGTCACGTGTATGAAAGAGGAATGTGAAATTAAAGGTCTCCGTTTGAATGCTAATAAAACTAAGGTTCTGGTATTTGAAAAGGACGAAGTGAGAACGAAATGTGAAATATGGGTAAATCAGGAATGTCTAGAACAGGTAAATGAAATTGTATACTTGGGGAGTGCTTTCAGCCGGGATGGAAGATGTGATTTAGATGTGGATAGGCGTGTCGCTGTCGGAAACAAAGTCAATGGTGCCCTGAATGCATTAGTCAAAAAGCAAGGCGTGGTGAAGAGTGCACGCCTTGCAATACATAACGCAGTGTTGGTACCGACTTTGTTATATGGCAGCGAAACCTGGGTATGCCAGAAGAAGCATAAAAGCAAGTTGAATGCAGTGGAGATGCGATCTCTTCGTAAAATGTGTTGTGGCGTTATCATAGCCGATCGAAAGCAAAACGAAGAGATTCGCAATATGGCAGGATTGAAAGATGACCTTATCACAAAAATTGATAGGGGCGTACTCCAATGGTTTGGTTACGTTGAACGAATGAGTGAAGACCGAATTGTGAAGAAAATATATAGCGCGAAAGTAAATATTAAAAGGTGTCGAGGTAGACCGAGACTAACTTTCGAAGACCATGTGAGCAAATTGCTCGAAGAGGGGAAGGTCAAGAGTACTCGGATACCTAGACGTGCATGTATGAAGAAGTTAATGAAGCGAAAGAGGTATGTAAGGATCGTGACACTTGGCGATCTGTTCTCTCTGGCTACTATTGTGCGTAAAGATAAGTAAGTAAGTAAGTAAGTGACGTGTAAGGTGACTGTAGAAAACGCTGGAAATATTTTTGCGTTTGCGGTAGATGGGGGGTATAATTACGACTTCTCTTTTTTAGTTAGAAGTAATAGTGCTGTGTGGTGGCGGCGTTAGAGACTCTATCACGTAATTTTATATCGTGGGTTTTGTAAGAGGCAACTATGGTGGTATATGCCAAAAAAAGAAAGTCTTCCGATAGATGGCGCTTTAACCGTTTCGTTATCGTTGGGCGAAAAATACCCAGAAACGTCGGTGGGGTACTGCGTTTATCAATCCGCCTGTTAAGCCTGCCGATTAAAGTAAATCCTCCCTACAAGGGTTGGGCCTATGTCCAGCAGTGAACGTTTACTGACGAAGCCGATAATGCACATTATATAAATATAACGTTACCCAAAAAGTTATAGCTAGGAATCTAAAGGATAAAACTTATATAATATGATAGCAATATTAAATCATACCCAGTAACACCCGTCGTATAACATCTCCACTGCTGAGGTCGTAGGCAATGAGTCCACTCCGGTCGCCCATCACTAGTAGCGTATGCGTTAGAGGCAGCATGCGACTCATATAATTTAGACCCTAGCAACAACATTAAAAAAATAAAATTACACTTTTAAGTTTATTTAATAAAAATTAACCTGGTTACTGCGCCTCGATTTTATATTTTGATATAAAATCGCGACTGGAGTTAATATTGACTTTGACTTTATAATAACTAGCTGACAAAGTTCAGTTACTTTGTATAAGTTGGTATTAAATATGAACCAAATTATGAAAATAAAAGGAGCCTTGTGCTCAGTAGTGGGAGTCATTTATAATGCAACTTTACTTTTTACTTTACAGTAAAGATAACTTACAATGTGAATGGAGTTGAGCATGTGTCCCTGAAAGCGATCCCAAATGCAAAGTCGCTCGTCCGCTCCCGCAGACACAACGTACGAAGCCGTATACGTGAGTGACGTCACCGCACCGTCATGAGCTTGCATACTGTACAAGCATGCGCCTGTAATGCATATTTATTTTAAGTAAAACAAATTGTTTTGTCAATTTAAGATCCGATCATACATCCGACATCCGATTGTAGGCTTCTTTTGCAAGAGCGCGAATTATTACCTTGAGTTCGAATCGTATTCAATTGATTTGTAATTCAAATCTGTCGGGAATAGCTCCTTTGTTCGTTATTAATATCCAAATCGGCAAAAAGTGATTTATTGTTCAAGTCTGCTTCCGAAAGTGAAGTATTCAATATCGTAATTACTAATAATTTATTTATTTATTTTATCTTCATGGGAAACACATAATTTTAGTCTATTACATAACACATATTAATCTTACATTTAACAATAAAGTTTAAATAGTCCATATTCAGTAAACAATAATAAATTAATGTTCACTTTATATAATACACGCTTGACTGCTTCGTTGATCTAGTGGACTTAAATTTAATTAAAACTTATCAACGGACGAAATTTTTTGTACCTTTACAAAACGTTCAAGGAAAGAGTTCTTTGTTCTGTTGTGGAGTTAAAGGGATAGTAAATCCCATTCTATATAATGAGCAAAATTTACACCTACCGGTATGTAGGTCCCACACACAGAGGAGGCCATCTTGTGACCCGCTTCCAGCTATCGTAGGCGTGGCATGGTCTATGAAGCAGCTTGTGATGGGCCCGCAGTGTCCATGAAGTGTGAACAGTGCAGTTAACTCAGAACTTGAGAACACCTATGAGTAATATATCAGGATAATGTGGTGAGAAAACAACGTCATGGCTCTAACTGTAAGAGGAAATGGTTACGTTCTACTTGATTGTCTAACAGTTGGCAGCTATTAAACTAAGCAACTCGGTTTACCGAGTTCGCTCACCGAGGTCATTGGTAAAGTATTTAGGCCGGCCACAAACATTCGAAATTCCGATTCGGGATTCCGTACGCAGCAAGTCCATATAAAATCAATGACCCCCCACACACCTACGGTAGTTTTCCGTTCGAAAATTTTCGGGCAAAACGGGATTCCGTATGTGTGTATGACCCGTTCGTTCCGTTTCGGAATTCTGAAACGGATTACCGTATGTAGTGTGTGGCGAGCTTTAGTGAAAATTTGGGGAGTTCGGGTGGCTCGAATAATATTTAATTTTTTATAGGATAGGATAACAAACGAGCACACAGTCCACCTGATGGTAAGTGGTTGCTGCGGCCCATAGACATCCACATCTATCCTCGATTACGAATCAAAATGCAGATGCGTTTTCATCCGTGAGGACTTAGGTGGAATGCCTTGTTTCCAGTAAAAAGGCTCTCCGGTTCTCTACACTCACCATACGAAACACAGCAGCATTAAACTACTATTTGACGCTGGTATTCTGTGAGAGCGTGGTCTTTCCCGGTCGAGCCGACCCATTCGTGCTACAACTATATTACTAATATAACTGTAGCATAGCTCTACCACGTGTAATAATTCCAGCTAAAACGAAAAATATGCGCCTAAACATGTAGTTGCGGGGACCAGCCCAGCTCAATCATTACCATCATCAACCTGCGGCAGCCAACAGTGGACATAGTCCTCTCTCAAACAATGAATCAAAATCGTACGACTATTTAAAAGTTACAGATAGACACAAAAACGAACTTACTTTCCAAGCAAAAATATTAGCCTCATGTTGACCACCATTGAACTCAAATATTCAAGAATATTTAAAACCATGTATAAAATCTGTTACTTAAGATGAATATTTAATTTGTAATAATAGTAGAATATCATCTCACCTTAACGACGTGATCTTGTCCGCCAGTAAGTATGCGGCCACCTTCCGAATGCATCTCTGTGATAGGTTGCTGGTGCGGTCTGCAATGCGCGATTCGGACGCATACCACTTCTGTTAGTGAGGGTAATATTATAAATTTAAAAACGTTAAACAATATTGCGTATACCACTTCTGTTAGTGAGGGTAATATTATAAATTTAAAAACGTTAAACAATATTGCGTAAACACTCGCGTATTTGTTAACGCGGCAACCAAACCATGTTGTAACGCAGTGGTAAATAGGTGTCTGAAAGGTTATAAACAATTTGTTTGGAAGTGTCATGCAAAAAGGATACTACCTTTTTTTGAAATTTGTGTTTGTTGTTAAACGTTTGAACAACTCTGACTTTTGTCTAGATAAACAATTGCTAAGGAAATGTATGCTATATTTACATCACTGTTAAAATTTCAGCCAAAACCAACTTTGTGGAAATGGGCAATTAGTTAATTTTGGACACAGGAATGTTAGGTCTAGTATTATAGATTGAATCTTGGTCTACTTGTGATCTTAATATTAAATATATTTTTTAAAAAGTGTTAACGTGATCATTTTGTTATTGTAATTCTTTGTTTTTAAATCAACATCGACGCTATTCTGAAGTTGTTGTTATTGTACTTAAAAACTATCAGGACAACTATGAGCAACATTTATTAGAACAACTGAATATCATACCGATTAGCCTAAATCAGTTTGTATGACATACACCTCTTAAGCTAGGCATCTATTAGAGACGCAGCAATACTCTACGGAGCGGTAAGTACTTTTGCGTACTGCGTCCATTAAGTTTAACACGGGCTAAGCCGCAAGCGGATGTTTATCGATTGTCGTAACTACGTCAAGTAAATGTACCGATAGGGTAATCAATAGTAATTTTTTTTTAGAAAGAATATTAACAATGCTATAAACATTAACATTACTAATATTCCCCTTAACCACTCGTGGTAAGCTTTAATTGCTTGTGTTAAGAGTGGTTCACGCCAGTAGTCGAATAGCGGATTCGAACCCACGACCTTTATGAGTTCGCGGTCCGCGCCCTGCCATTAAGCTACTGTCGCTTTTCTTTCTGACGATTATTATTTTATTAATTTTTAATACTATGTTTGAGGAAGTTGATTTCATAATATATTTAAAAAAAATAATATTTTTGATGACGTTTACCACTTCTTTGATCTGTAAAATGGTCCGATAAAATTCTTGAGTACTTTCGCATGCCTTACGCAACTTTTGACGAATTATGTACCATTTTACATGAAGATGTACATTAGCAACTAATTTCTCATTGATTACCCTATTATTGCATAAAATACGCCATCGCGTCGTCATCGCGGGTCGGTCACAGTGATGGAATAAATAAGCTCCGACAGATTTCATCGCCATCCGCCCAGCCCCGGCTCCAGTGTACGCAAACTGCGTCATTTATACAAAATGTATAGCAGGCGAATTTTTGCCTTGCGATGCGACCCAACCCGGTCCACCTAGTAGACGCTTCGCTTTAAAAAAACGCTTCACTTTTTTCAAGTCTTTGATGCACTTATATTAGTGCCGTTATGATATATTTTTATTTGAAAGTACACAGTTAACCCTGGGACAAAATATGGGTAATAATCCTCTTCAGTATCACGATACGGTACACACGGACATAAATATTATAATTTATATATTAACCTTCACCGTCGCTGTGATCCGCTTCGTAGGAGAAACTCATACGTGCGCGTGTCGTATCGTTTACTAAACCGCCGGCACTACGCATTGAGTCGGCGGAACCGGTACGTTTGTGTGCTGGAATATAAACATTATTATTATAAGCATAAAAATAAATATGATAGAAAATTTCAAACTGTTTATGCCATTTCCCGAATCTTAGTATCGATGGCTTCGTGACGCAGTAGCATAGCAATGAATTGCAGCGCTAAGGAACGCGGATTCGAATCCCGCACTAAACCATTATTTGTATGGTCTACAAATAATTGTTCTAGGTCTGGATGTTTGTCTTTGTGAAACTTATGTTGTTAACTGCCCCCATGATAAGGGAGAATAACGTAACGTTAAAATAAATAAATAAAAGGGAGACTAAAGAGAGACTAAATAAAGTAATATTAAATTTGTTGGCCACACGAAGTTAAGGGTCTCTATATTTCTCCATGGCTCCGATGTGCATTCATGCCTATGTACACTTTGTTTTGTTTGTACACTTGCAGCACTTTTATTTCCATGTAGTTAACAGAGGTATGGTGACCATTACCGTAAATACCATGGATGTACCACCACAGGTGCAGAATTTTTTGCGAGGTGATAACAATCAAGAACATTATATATTCATGTACTTTCGGCGATAAAAGAATTCGACGATTCTGATAAGGTGATCGGTTTGTGTTGGTCACCGGAGTCCGACGTGTTTAGCCTTAAGGTAAACCCGCCCGCAGAAACGTGCACAAAGCGCACAATGCTGTCATGCGTTGCTAGATTATGGGATGTCATGGGTTTCGTAGCCCCGGTGGTGTTATACGCTAAGCTTTTGATTAAACAAGTTTGGTTATGTGAATGCGACTGGGATGACCCGCCGCCTGATAGCATTGTTCGGTCGTGGCTGCGTTTTAGAGAGGAACTTCCTTTACTAAGCGAAATTAAAATATCACGTCATATAAACGTAGATAGAAATAGCGTCATCACGGTCGTTGGTTTTGCAGACGCTAGCGAGAAGGCTTACGGGGGCGTTGTATATTTTCACGTCCAGAATAATGATAGAAATTCGATCAGCCTCATTAGCTCTAAGTCAAGAGTCTCCCCCCGTAAGGTCGTCTCTCTCGCGCGCTTGTAGCTTTGCGCGATATTAGTCCTTGCCAAGCTTATCACCGCAGTTACCAGTGCATGTAGTGACATAGTTCACATAGAAAGAATATTTGCCTTTTATGACTCAACCGTCGCTTTATGTTGGGTTCATTCTTCACCCCACCGTTGGGATACGTTTGTCGCGAACCAAGTGGCCAAGATCCAAGACGAGTTAGGAACACGGAACTTTTATCACGTGTCCGGTACGGAAAACCCTGCCGATTGTCCATCCCGTGGACTCACCTCGATGCAAATAATGGACTATCCGCTTTGGTTCCACGGACCTTCTTGGGTTCACTTGGAACCTCGCAATGGCAAATAACCGATTTCGACCCTTCGTGAGTGTCTCAACCATATTAAGAGAAGAGGCACGCTCTGGTGGCGAACGTTTCGAGCGAGGTTTCTTCAATCATTGCTTTGGCGAACCGTTTGTCCTCTTGGTCGAAATTATTGCATAGCGTGATTTACGTTTGTCGATTCGCGAAGCTTTTATCGCGACGTTCGTATATCGTAGCGGCCGATTACAGCTATGCCGAGTTGTATGCGTGAACTTCAACGTGCACATTTTTCCGATGAAATTACAAGATTACAATCGAATAGAACTTGTAGTCGCGCTTTTCAACGTCTTAAGCCATTTTTACAAGATGGAATCGTCAGGGTAGGTGGACGCTTGTCTAACTCGCAGTTGAGTTTCGACCAACGGCACCCTATAGTTTTACCGCGTAAAGATCATATCACGAAATTTATTAATTATTTTTAGTAATTTAGTTAGTTTTAGTAGTATTAATTTAGTTGATTACCAGAATAAATTGAATTCTCACGCTTGCCCCGACTTGCGGATGTCAATCTTGTGTCAGAATTATTGGATTCTTTCAGCACGTGATTTGATCCGCAATCGGGTGCACAGATGTATGGCTTGCTTTCGAGTACGTCCTAAGCCGTCATTTCCGGAAATGGCGGACCTTAGGTCTTGTCGAGTAACACAATCCGTTTGTGTCCTTTGTGCTCATGCCCTAATGTGCTCAAGCAGGATTCCTTCATAACTTTGGCAAACAATAGATTTCGGAAGAGCGAGTGCATTGTCAAGGAACCGCGTGACACCTCTGCCATCTTATTGAGGCAGAAGAAGCTTACCGCGTATACAGTCCATCTGGTAAAACATCTCACGTAATGGGATCAAGGCTCTATCGGGGAATCGGACTCGGCATCCCTAAGGCCCACCGCCCAACCAATAAGAATTAGTCAGAATAAATCAAACACTGCACGTATCTCTTAGTTTTATTATTATTATTTTCATATGTTTTGTTTTATTATGTGTTTTATAGAATAAGGGTGACAAACAAGCACACAATCCACCTGATGTTAAGTGGATGCTGTGGCCCATAGAAATGTACATTTGTCGCGTGGCTCTATCACGTTTAAATCCATGTATAATAGTTATCTTTTGTACATGAATATTAATTAGTAATTTGTTAATAGCAAAACTAAGTAACCTTATACTGGCTGATTAAATAGTTCTTGCACTGGCTGAATAAATAAATAAATCAATTGCTATTTTCTATTTGTAATTTAACCAGTGATGTACGCTTACTGTTTATTTTTAAATGCCACTCCAATCAGATTTTATTTTATAAATGTTCAGATCAAATACCAAGCAAAGACGATATTATTGTCTCTGCTTATATTTACTGTGAAATTTAGGGTAGTTCAAGAATATTCTCTGCAGAAAACTTATCTTAGAAGCTTTATCGTTTAGGTGAACTTTATAATAACAAAATATATTAAGATCATTTCAACAACTTTACATTGCAGAATTGATAAAATCTTCGGGTGCTTAATTACAGATTGAACTTTAATTTTATCTTTTTAAGCCCAAAGTCGTTGACGAGTATGTTTACTCGTGACAAATAGACTGACTAGGTAAATCAAACTTCGACCGAGAAGTCAATGGACGGATTCAACTAAGCTGGGTAGCGTTCGAGAAATTACGACACATTTTTTTGGCAGGTATATAACTCAAAACTTGAAAACGAGCTTGTACAATCAGTACGTGTTACTGGTGAGTGTGTTACTACTATCTGATTTATGCTACCATGTATCGAAAGGCACAAAATTTTTCTGTCATTTTTATTGTCGCCTGTAACGATACCTACATGAATTTTCTTACTATTATTAAGATCAAATGTTGTGAAAGAAGAGTGCACACAAAATGTTGTAACGAACTTCCACCAACATTACGAGCTATAACAAATTAGTATAGTTTTAAGAGAAAGTACAAACAATATTTAGTGCACAAAAATGTCATAAACATAAAAATTTCTGCCGGGACTGTAGTGACACACTACACTACAGACTCCCATTTTTATGTAACTTACATTTAGTATGGTTATATAAGTGTTTGCGCGGAAAACCATTCGTATTTTAATTTTATTCGAGGGTATGCTTGCCAAGCGTTGTCCTTCCTTCAACCTATCGCTTCCCTACACACCGGGGTGGTGGGGTGAGAGGGGAAAGAAGAGATTCTAGAATGTTGCGTGATTCTCGCAACCAATGAGAAGAGCGCCCGACTTCGGTGGGAAAGAAGCCGATATAAGCTCGCGCGCTGGGCTATAGGGCTCTCTTGCCATTGCGCCGCTGGTTAGAACCACACCGCCTGGGACAGTCGCGTCCTAGGGGCTCTTGCTCACGCGCACCCCTAGTTTCAAACCGCACCAAGCTGGAGCAGTCGAGCTCCAGGAGTAACCGCCTCACCTAGTGTGAGACATTCTTTGTATTAGATCCAGTTAGTTCATTCATGTAATCTATGTTAATTATTATTAGTCTACCAATGACGGTTTGAACGTCCGCACGTCACTTAATTCACAGGCCCACTGAAAACCAGCGCTGTAGTCTCGTATCGACTGCGGCATTAAGCTGAGTGCGGTCTGTTTGCCGTGTACGCCACACACACTTGTGTGCGTAAAATGTGTGATGTGTTTAATATTTTTTTTATTCTTCTTTTTTTTTTCTTTTTACTATGTATTTTTTATGTTTATGATTTAAATGTACATGTGGCGTATTTGAGCAATAAATGTTTTCTTCCTTTCTTTCTTTCTTTCTAGATATCGCCGCGCAGCGCTCTTCCATCGCACCACCGACCAGGAACGCATCTCTGGGGCCCCAGGAGATCCACCAGAAGTCGCACCGCAGCAATAGAAGCGTCCAAGCTGCATCGAAGTTACACCCCGGTAAGTGTGTTTCTTTTTCCTATAACTCAATGCCTGCTTGAGTATTTGTTTGTTAGTTAACCCGCCCCATTTCATTCCTACTAATGTGCTCAAGCAGGATTCCTTCATAATCTTGGCAAACAATAGATTTCGGAAGAGCGAGTGCATTGTCAAGGAACCGCGTGACACCTCTGCCATCTTGTTGAGGCAGAAGAAGCTTACCGCGTATACAGTCCATCTAGTATAACATCTCGCGTAATAGGGTCAAGGCTCGACCGGGGAATGGGACTCGGCATCCCTAAGGCCCGCCCCGCCCAACCATTTATTGGTCCTTCGGCCGGATTTGGACTGGTGCTTTGTAGCTTCGCCCAACCATTTCTGGTCATTCGAGCGGATTTGGACTGGTGCTTTGTAGCCTCACCAACCATTTCTGGAACTGGTGCTTTGTAGCCTCATCGTGTCGAACTGCTGGATTAATTGCTTAGACAATGCACTCTAATTTAATATTGGATAGATTATGTAGTTTTGTTTAGATTAAATTTAAAATTTATTAGTTACTCGCATAAGTAAATCGACTTATTTATTCAAAATAGTTTGGCTCCGCTTGGCCTTATTCGACCTACCCACAATTTGTAAAAAAATAGTGTGAGTTTTAGATTCTCATCTATCGACGCACGTTGTCTCATTTGGTTTCATAGGTGTTCAATTTAACGACGTAATACGGCACGATAAGACAACAGTGTTGTGAGATATAGTTGTATTACATTGTGTCTATCCTCCAGCGTTGTGCGATTACTTGTGATTAATCTAATATTAATTAAGTGATTTAAAATGGCAGTTAGTGGAAATGAAATTAAACTTAAAACTCTTTACGCCAAGAGGGACGTACTCTTTTCACGTATACAATATATAAGTGATCACATAAAAAATATTAACGTAGAAGCAGTGCGGGAAACGTTTTTATGTGAAATCGAAACGGTGGACTCTTTGTGGATGGATTACGTGAAGTGCATTAGACCAAATTAATAATTTAGAATTGCAAATCGACCCGAAGTATACAGTGAATTATCAACCACTTCTATCATTTGAAGATATGTTGTGTAGCGTAAAAAGAACGGCAAAGCTCTTACAGTCTCCAGCCCAAAGCGAAGCAAAACCAGAGACCCAGGTACGCCCACGTGAATCACTTAGATTGACCCCCATAGATATTCCGGTATTCAATGGAGATATTAAAACTTGGCCGTTGTTCGTAAATAGTTTTGAACATAATATACATAATAATCCATCGTTATCGGACGCTGAAAGATTGTATTACTTAATTAGTAAATTAAGCGGTATGGCACAGTCCATTTGTTCGGGCTTCACACCAACAGCAAACAGTTATTCGTTAATATTTGAAACACTTAAGAACAAATATGAAGATAAGCGAATGTCAGCCTCTTCATATTTAGACCAGATATTCGATCTTAAAGCTATATCATCCGCGAACATCACCGGCTTAGAGCAGTTTTCGGATAAATTTGTAGCATCGGTGGCTGCGCTTAAGAACCTGAAATTTAATGACCTTATGGACGTGGTGTTTCTCCATATCTCCTTAAAGAAATTAGACTCGGACACCGTGCGTGCGTTTGAAATGGAGCATCGTAGTTCTGATTTGCCATCATTCGATTTATTAGCATCCTTTGTGCGAGATCAAATTAAAGTGATACAGCGCTCCTCGAATTTCAAACAAGAAGTTAAGAAATGTGTCGACCGCAGACAGACTTCATCATCAAGAACCGCAGGGTCTCTAACGTACGTAACCGCTGCGCCTGCATCGCTTCATAGCGCCTGTGTTCTATGTAAAAATAAACAACACGGTAATTTATATAATTGTGCGACCTTTCGTAAACATTCACCCATCGAACGTTATAGAATATTGTTACGAGCTTGAGGTTTGTGACAATAAAAATTGCCGATAGAATTACCTAAATTAACACTTTAATTTTCTTTACACAAATTAAAACTTAAAATACTAATTATTCACACTGATTTACTTTATTCCGCTCCGAAGCTTCGCTTGTTTCGCCAAATTCAATACTTTCCCGATCGCATCTTGCAGCGCCCTTATATAGGGCTCTTCCACGAAAACATCCAGAATATTCCAGAATATTCAAGTAAATACCAAGCGCAGAAAGTTCGAGTGTGGGGCTTCCAGAAAGCTTAGTTCTTCAATTCGATACTAGATGGCGCTGGCGGTTGAAAGATTAGTAATGTCATTTTCTGGAAAGCTCTCTCCTCGCTCTGTTACCCGACACTAGATGGCGCTAGTGCCAGATGACAACTTAGCCGCGCAACAATAGTAAAGACGAACAACTTATGTTTGAATTGTCTAAGCGATAGACATTTAGTTGCTAAATGCAATTCTAGTTCCGTGTGTAACAAGTGCGCCAGCAGACATCACACGTTATTACATTTCGAAAACGGCAACATATCCGCGTCAAGTAAATCGGACAAGGAAATCACACCTACTAAAGTCGACGATTCTAGCGGTCGACCTGGTGACGTCGCTCTGTGCTCATTGTTGAATATGGGAACACAGTCTCCTTCAACCGTGTTACTGGGTACAGCCCGTGTCGTAGTTAGGGATTCGCGTGGAAACGATCAAAGTGTCCGTACATTGCTAGACATCGGATCCCAGAGTAGCCTTATGACGCGGCAATGTTGTCAGCGTTTAGGACTGCCAATAAATAAGATACCTTCATGTCCTGTAGTCAAAGGCATCGGAGGTACTAATAAAATTACCCAGGGCTCTATACATTTGAAATTTTATTCTCGGCTAGATCGTAACATTAACTTTAATATAAATGCGTTAGTAGTGGATAAAGTCACTGAACGTCTGCCAACCATTTCGGTTGACACCTAGGCAACGATTAATTTTGAAAATTTGACGCTGGCAGACGATACTTAAGCCGTCCCCGGAGACATAGATATGCTCATTGGAGTATCGTTTTCCCTCATCTTTTGTTACACAATAAGGTCAGGGGCAACTCCTCGCATACCGCGCCTTACTCACTGGAAACCGTCTTGGGCTATGTCATCGTTGGCTCCGCCCCTATCATGGATAATATGGCAACCTCTTATTGTTGTATGGCTGTCGAACCGCTCGAGTCGTTAGTCCGCAAATTTTGGGTGATGAAGGAGGTGAACGTTCCACCTATAGTTAGTACAGATGATAGATTATGCGAGGAAATTTACGTCCGCACGGCCGTTCGTGATCGCGACGGTCGATATAGTGTAGCGCTACCCTTTAAAGGAGATGTTTTATCTCTCGGCAATTCGCGTCAAATGGCGGAAAAACGTTTCTACAGTTTGGAGCGTAGGATGCTCGCCTCACCCCGATTAAAGGAAGCTTATGACGGCATGATTAAAGAATATACAAGGGAGGGTTACATATCGCTTGTGGCTCCAAAATTAGACAACTACGAAGACACACCGTCGTATATCATACCACATCACGGGGTCATTAGGGAAGACAAACTTACGTCTAAGTTACGTGTAGTGCTCGACGCTAGTGCTAAAACTAGCACTCACCTGTCGCTTAACGATATCCTCTATAATGGGCAAAACTTACAGGGCAGTTTATTTAATATAATAGCAAATTTTCGTTTGTTAAGTTTAGCACTATCCGCCGATATTCGCCAAATGTTTCTTTGCATAGGGGTCCGTGAATGCGACCGTCGATTCCAACGCATTTCATATCGCTTTGACCCAAAATAACCTCTAATGGTGTTTGAATTTAACCGCGTCTGCTTTGGTTTAAAGTCGAACCCATTTCATGCGTTACGCACGGTGAGACAGATCGCCTACGATGAAGGTCCCTCTTATCCTAAGGCTAAGAGGGCAATTGAAAGTGGATTATATATGGATGATTTTGTGTATTCGGTTGATAGCGTGGAGGAGGCCACCCTAACCACCGCCGAGGTTATAAAGCTCATGAAAGCGGGTCAATTCGATGTCGTCAAGTGAACTAGTAATTCGCGTACGCGAAATGTTGTTATATGTTTTACCACATGAGATTTTTACTTGAATAAAGAACGTCCACAGTAAGGGTGCTTGTGCACTACACAGTTTTACTATCTGTACTGTAGCTGTGTAGTGGCGGCACATGAGAATCTACTCCTTCATATAACCCAGTAGTGTCGTAAGAGGCGACAGCAGGAAACTAGAACAGGATATGGTCAACAGGATCCTTCTGATAATAACTCGTAATTTAAAAAAAACTACGGTCGCCAAGCCGCCTGCCAAACGCGTCAGCTATGGCAAATACCGCCCTCACCATGTGGTAGTCTATGATGAATGAGTGAAAGAAATTAAAGAAATTATATTACAAAATATATTTTGCTTCTTTGTTATATTTGCATTTTTATGGCATTCTGCTAATTTGTAGGTTAAAAAGAATAAATAATATAACCATAAAAATTAAATAATGTCAAATAATAATCTATATATTTATTGTACTACCATCTCTGAAAGATATTAACCATAGCATCGGGTTGTATTAGAAGGGAAACATAATATGAATAATTATTATTTAGTATTCTACACAACAAATTAATTGTACATTGTAAGCCTCAGGAACCTATCTTACTGTATCCTTGACACAATATTATCACTTTATACTATAACATAAATCTTTGCATCCATTGACTGCACTTAACAACCAAGTTTACATCTCAGAAATAACATGTAGTCGGGCTAATTTTCTGCGAAGTTTTTAATGTATCAATTTACTTACTTCTTCGATATGCAGTGCTGAATCGCCAGTCGACATGTGCGCCGGAAGTTGCGTTGTACGCGTCTAGACGCAGCAACGTAAGATGACCGCCTAACGACGCTGCGCAGACTCGCCTACCACCAGAAAGCGCACGCACATGCGTGATGCCACCACATCCACTCGGCCTGCTTTCCGAGCTCCACCACATGCACTATAACAACACTGGTGTTAATTAAAAAATCGATGAAGTGTACAGTCACCTACGCATGTGTTTGCCATCGTATCGAATTGGTATAACTTAGTACAACATAATTCCAATTGTGTTCGTCAGTGACACACGAAAACGTTAAGGTTGAAAACTTGTGCTCAAGGCACTGATAACACTGTTGTAACCCCAGATCAAAATCTTCTTATGACCTAAGATTATAATACACACCCTTTTTTCCCAGATTGTTAGTTGTATAATAGTATAGTTAACAATTACTTATATCCTAAAAGCTGTAGTAACTCACATAGTTAACGCACGCTGTAAATTTCACAATATGACAGCAACCCGGTTTCGATCCCCGCGGGCACCAATGAAATTGTTAATTGCAATTTTAAGAGCTGATTTACCACGTGCTCGGCGGTGAAGGAAAAACATCATGGCGATACCTGCATATCTAAGAAATAAAAATAAAAAATATCAAAGACATGTCAAGTTCGCCAACGCGGATTAGGGCAGCGCAGCGCACGTTTTCTTGCCCTAAAACCAGAAAATGAGAGGAGGCTTGTGCCCAACAGTGGGACGAATATAGGCTGTAACTTTAAGTTTTTAAATACTTATGCATAAAAATTGTACTTTTTCACGTTATAATCGTTTTGAGCATGAGAAAGCAGTATGTTTAAATAATTGTTAATGGAAACGATTATGCAAATGCGTCGATATCGATACAACTCGGGGAAATTGTGTCGATTTTAGTAACTTGGGCGCTGGTCTTGTCATTAACCTATTTATTGAGTTAATATATTGTTTTAAAATTGTATATGTTATTTCTTAAATTTTTCTTTTTTAGGCTGAAGATTATAATATAGACATATAACCAAATAACATGCAAAAGGCAATTTTCGTACTTTTTAAATGTTTTAAAACCTTTAACACATGGTAAACCATTAACATTACTGTTACAGCATATTGAAGTCCACTGCTGAACATAGGCCTCCCTCATAGATAGGCTCATATCGACGATGAAGTGACAAGAACTCCTAACTGACATTTTTGCGATTTTACTTTTTTTTCGTAGATAAACTTTAAATAATTGTTTGCGTGAGCAGGCAATAGCAGCTAACTTTATATCTTATTTTTTAACCAGTTATTAATAACTGACAATAACTATTAAGCAAATGTGCATCAAATTTTCTGACAATATCATCTAAGAAACTAATATCAATAACTACTAAATAACCCTAACGAAATTATTTCTGTCAAGACCTCCCATCTTCACTCCTGCTAGATACGTCCTTTACTTTCACGCAGCTGCCGGCCGACTGAATGGTCCTGCTTGGTGCTTGCGTCTAGGAAGGATAATTTCATAGATAAGCTAAAAATGCGAGTGAGACGGATAGGAGGGATCATGCAATATTCGCTTACATTTTTTCTTCTGTCATTTCGTTTGAATTCGGAGCAAGTTGCAACGTGAAAGTTTGCGGGAAGTGTGTTTTTGTTGTTTTTAATGTAAATAGTGGGATTTTTGTTATACCAGGTAATTATTTTTTGCCTAAACTAATGCTCATACAGTTAAAACTTAAACAGAAGTGTTTTCTTCTTGTTTTTTTTTTGTTATTGTTAAGGTTAATGAATACGTTTTTCAAATACCCAAGTAGGTATTTTAAAGTTGATGAAGTCTTCTGGTTTTTCCGAGCTATATTAATAAAATATACAGCTTTTGTTAATCATCTAATTAAATTTAGTTTTATACTACAATAATATCATAAGATTATTATGTTATCGTAAGTTTTATTGGTGTGTTCCAAGAACATAGAAGTTATTGTTTGAGTGTACAAATTTGATTTGTACATTTTTAGTAGATAGAAGCAATTGCTTTTGTATTAGTATAGAACCATAATAACTTTTAATTCGTTCTAACAAAAAATACTGATGTTTAGTCATTAATTATAATACGTAATAATCTTTTTTATAGGCCGCCAATATTATTACTACCGCTATGGCTCGATTTCTACAAGGAGTGAGAAGCAAAAGGATTCTTAGCGAACTTCAACAAAATAATTTGGTAACAAACCTAAGACATTCTACTGCTGAGGAAAATGAGCAAATATTTATACATCAACACGAAATGGTAAGATATTAAAATCATCAATCATTTGCGTATAAAGTTCTTCTGCTTTGCATAAATAGGAACCTACTTTGTAAGAACTCCTTAACTTTACATTTAATAATGATTTATTTATTTATTTTTAGTCTGAAAATAACATAAACACGCCTTTTTCTGGCAATTGCTGTAGTCCTGAACAAAGCGATCTCAACCCTAATGCCAACCCAAAGGAAGCTATCAACGCCACCATCAATGTTCTAAGTCCACCAGAAATCTGTAGCTTTGAACCCACAGAAATCCTTGACAATAATGATTACGAATCTACTTCTTTATATTCAAGCACTCGTCGTCGTCTCGTAGTAAGGTCTTGGTCATTATCTGATTTAACGCATGATACAAACAATATGATTAGTTCCCTAAAAAAGTCGCCATCGGTTCCAGCGTTGTTGGACATTACCAGTAATCTTGATTTATTGATTGCGTTTAACAAACCGGATCAGATCGAATCTACATCAGATGATGTTTACCAAATTCCTGAAGAAAGAAATTTTGCTGAAGTATTGGTGACTGGGGACCAACAAGATTATGGAGATATGGAAGAAGGTCGAAAACGTCGTCACAATGCTGACCCAAAATCTTGGAAAAGGAACAAGGCTTTTTTGAAGCGAATGCGAGGTGAAGAGTATCTAGGATATTCTAAACCAAAAGATAGGAAGTTCCAACAAGATACTGTAAGACAAGCAAGACGGCTAAGACCAAGTTGCGTCTCCAATTTTTGTAAGAAGAGTAAGGTAAGAGGCTGTGATAGGTTCACTGAGGATTGTCGAAAGGATATACATAGCAATTTTTGGAAGAAAATGACCTGGGATCAACGAAGAGTTTACGTTACGGGATTGGTGACACGATCTAGTACATCTCGGAAAACTAAATCGGCTAGTGAACTATCTAGGCGGGAGGGAACTCTATCATATTTTTTGCCGATTGAAAAAGATTGTTCAAATAAAGTACAGGTATGTAAACAAATGTTTTTAAACACCTTATCACTGGGATCGTTCACTGTTCAAGCATGGGTAAAAAAGAGTGAGTTTGGCATGACTTCAAACCATGATGCAATATACGATTCTAAAACAAAGACTCCAAGAGCAGAAGTGGAAACGAAACTTTCGATTTTAAACAATTTTTTTACAAGTTTGCCAAAATTGCCGTCGCATTACGCAAGAAAAGATACAGCTAAACTCTTCATAGAACCAATCTATCGTTCTCTTTCCGACTTATACAAAGCGTATAAGAAATATTGCACTGAAACTTGTCAACCATACGTTAGTAGATTTACATTTGAAAGGAATTTTCATGACAAAATTTGTCACTATTTACGCTTAAAAAAGGACATGTGTGACACCTGTTCAAGTTACAATTCGGGTAATTTAAATGAATCAGATTACCAAATACATATAATTAAGAAAAACAGAGCTAGACAAGAAAAAGAAGAGGACAAGAAAAAAGCAGCTGCTGGAGAATTTATACTTTTGACTATGGATTTAGAAGCTGTGAAGGTTTGTCCTTACCTTACTGCTAGTGCTTTGTATTTCAAGACAAAGTTAACGTGCCATAATTTCACTGTTTTTAATTTAGTAACCAAGCACTGCAGTTGTTATTGGTTCGACGAAACTTCTGCTGATTTAACGTCTAGCACTTTTGCGACGTTTTTAATTGATTATTTAGAAAGACATTGTATTCCACATCAGTTACCAATTGTTATTTACTCCGACGGGTGTACATACCAGAATCGTAATTGTGTGCTGGCAAATGCACTGCTCCTTTTGAGCAAGCAACATAACGTAATCATAACGCAAAAATTTTTAGAACCAGGTCACACTCAGATGGAGTGTGACTCGGTTCACAGTACTATTGAGCGAAAACTCAAAAATCGGGAAATACATTTGCCTAGTGATTATGTCACGATTACTAAAGAGGCACGAAGCACTAACCCTTATGAAGCAATTAATGTAGATCATGAATTTGTTAAAGATTATGCCCGACCTGAAAATATGCTTTATAAAAGTATTCGACCAGGCCGCAAAGCTGGTGATCCACAGGTTGTAGATATCAGAGTAATAAAGTACAATATTATGACAATCGAAGTTAAACTGGGTTTTGACGAACAGTTGATTTCTTTACCGCACAGACCTAGGTTACTAGCTTCGGAAGCAATCTATCCTCCACTACATCCTAACAAAATTCCAATTACTGTAACGAAGTACAACCACCTGCAACAACTAAAAGCAGTATTACCTAAAGATTGCCATAATTTTTATGACACTTTGCCATTTGTTTGAACCATTTGGTTCATTTAATAAAACATAATTTTTGAGACAACATAGTTGTTCCAACATCATCTTCCTGCCCTTGTCCGATTTTATTTGCGGTCGGCATAACATGTTTTGTTCCAATAATTGTAATTATAAACTGATTATATTCTGTTTTCTTTTAATTAAGTCTCAAGAGCAATGTAGCCATTTTTATGTTGTATCAGATATTTGATTGTAATAATTAATAGGACAATGTTATTTTCTAACAATCTGTAACATTTTTGAAGTTAATTAAAAATTATTCTATGAAAATCACGCCTTTTCTTTAAAATATTATAGAAATTCCTTACTAGAAATATCTTCTATCTTTGCTATTATAATGTATATTTTCAAAGCCTAGATTGCAATATCACCTATCTACGTCTAAATCAAAAAGTTGATTGTATATACACTATTCGCACATAGCCCCCTATACCCGCTTCTTATTTAATATATATCCAATAATAGTATTTTTCATACCTTGCGTTTAAAATAAATAAAAAGTTTTTTTCGTTTCCTGTAAAATCATGTTCTGGTAGATAAAGGTTCTTGTCACTTCATCGTCGATATGTCTCTCAGCTCTCATTTGCTATAGTTGTCATGCTTGGAAAGCAAGTTGGCAGCTGTAGTTTTTTTTTATTTTGTCTGTTGTATGCTGATGATGCAGTGCTTATTGCACCATCAGAAGCAGAACTGCAGGCATTAGTCACGTGTGTAGGAATGTGAAATTAAAGGTCTCCGTTTGAATGCTAATAAAACTAAGGTTCTGGTATTTGAAAAGGACGAAGAGAGAACGAAATGTGAAATATGGGTAAATCAGGAATGTCTAGAACAGGTAAATGAAATTGTATACTTGGGGAGTGCTTTCAGCCGGGATGGAAGATGTGATTTAGATGTGGATAGGCGTGTCGCTGCCGGAAACAAAGTCAATGGTGCCCTGAATGCATTAGTAAAAAGGCAAGGCGTGGTGAAGAGTGCACGCCTTGCAATACATAACGCAGTGTTGGTACCGACTTTGTTATATGGCAGCGAAACCTGGGTATGCCAGAAGAAGCATAAAAGCAAGTTGAATGCGGTGGAGATGCGATCTCTTCGTAAAATGTGTGGCGTTACCATAGCCGATCGAAAGCGAAACGAAGAGATTCGCAATATGGCAGGATTGAAAGATGACCTTATCACAAAAATTGATAGGGGCGTACTCCAATGGTTTGGGCACGTTGAGCGAATGAGTGAAGACCGAATGGTGAAGAAAATATATAGAGCGAAAGTAAATATTAAAAGGTGTCGAGGTAGACCGAGACTAACTTTCGAAGACCATGTGAGCAAATTGCTCGAAGAGGGGAAGGTCAAGAGTACTCGGATACCTAGACATGCATGTATGAAGAAGTTAATGAACCTGAAAGAAGCGAAAGAGGTATGTAAGGATCGTGACACTTGGCGATCTGTTCTCTCTGGCTACCCCGTTAGGGATTGTGCGTGAAGATAAGTATAAGTATAATCTTTATTAAGAAGACGCTGCTGCCCAACTCCTGATTTGTTTCTCACTGTCGCCTCTTACGACACCCACAGAATGATATGGTGTAGTGGATATTCTTATGCCGCCACTGCACATATAATACTGTATGTATTATCATATAATACATCACTCGTAAAAAGTTTTCAATTCAAGTAAATTAATAACATACTTATGTCACAGTATGATAGTGTATAGTCAGCCAGTTCATCGGTTAAATAGCCTTTAACCAGGCTTTCGTAATTCGCTTAACGTCACTGCTTAACACACACTTTGAAACAAAAAACTGTATCGTAACATAAAATACGTCAAAAATTACCAGCGAGCTCTTTGGACAAAACTACGCTCTCATGGCGCACTTTTTAATCTGTGGCAACAATTCGCTTCGATTTTAATTAATACAGTGAACAGGTGAAAAAGTATCTTCTTTGTTGATCCTTCTTATGATTCCTCCTATTTATGTCAACATAATTTATTTACAAATAAACGATTAATTCTCTGTACTTATAGTAGAGATTAGAAAATTAGACCTTCACTACGAGCTTGAGGTACACCCTACTATTAAACGAAAGAAGCTCTAGTGATTGATAAGTTGCAGTATATAAACTTGAAATCACAGACTGGTTTTGGTGGAGTTGCATCACCAGTGCTAGGGTGCTGCACTGATGAACTAGCCTGCCGAAGGCAAATCTTCAAATTTAAAGGATGGCATGAATTTGAAAAGAGCAAAAGGTTATGGTAAAGTATGATCAATTGAATTCAACGCAGAAAAAAGCCAATAGCTAAATATAATATAATACTACATTGGAATGTAACATTTAATGTTAAATTTTCATCAAAATCTGAAAATATATTATTATTTCCGAAAATACGTAAAAAGTTACCATTAATTTTCCAGAACTGGCCTCCCAGAACTCAAGTCTTCCATCGGCACAACCTACGATGATCAGGTCATTGCAAAAGTCCATGCACCACACTGGAGATTCACCGACTTCTTCCTGTTTATAATTCTCATTGGCAACTGTGTCCAAGTCATTATTAGTCCTTTTGTTCACTTTTTTATCGTGCCTATTGCGTAATACACTAGAACTTTGTGCACTTGAATTGAATACAAATATACTTTCGTCGCACACATCTTTGTCCTTAACACTTATCAAATCATTCTTATTTAAACTATAGTTACTAGAGTCAATGTTTTCTTTAGTATCGCAGTCCAGTTGATCGGCGTAATAAAGATCTCTGTAAAATTAGAAAATAATATAAAATAAGTTTGTAAAATCCAACAATAACGCCTTATCCATAGTAGTTAGATTTAATAATTGTTTTTATTAAATTCTCCAGTTAATCAAATTAATTTACGATAACATATGACGAAAATATATTATGTTTATAGAAAAATGTGCCATTGGTTTTAACTTTTAATTATAAAAAAATGATATGGACTACAATCAAACATCGAAAAGGTTCAACAAAATAATTTTTTTAAGAAAACTAAAAAATTTAGTTTAAAAATTTCTGCTAACCTTATAGTGAATAGTTTCTAGGATATATCTTACACTTCGCTATTTCGATAGCAATTGTAGCCTTACTGTACAAGCACTTCAGAACTTCCATTTCATCATCATCATCATCATTACAGCCCTTCACAAGTCTACTGCCGAACATTGGCTTCTCTCGACATTTTTCTCCTAGCACTTCGATGTACAGACTGTATCTCACATTGCGCAAGGGATTCTAGCGCCACCTAAGTTTTGACAGAATCAAAGGCTTTCTCATATTCCACATATGCAAGACGAAGTGGCAGAGTATAGTACTCATTGGTCTTTTATATAATTTGCAATAACATGACTGAATCCTTTTCGAAAACCGGCTTGTTCGGATAGCTCGGCAAGGACGGAATTGAACATCTTCTGTAGCACTTTAAGTACTTTTTTCTAGTCGCTGAAGACGACTGATGCCAGAAATATCAACGAAATAGTCATCGAGATCTCAGGCCACACAGAAAAAGGCTGTCGCAGTCGATTTTCAACTTGGACAGTTTGCTTTTAATGGCAGATAGATCAATAACGAACAATTTGGTGCCTGAGTTTCGTTCAATATTTCTTTTCCTTTCCTCAAAACATATTTTGTGAAACTGGTTAAACTCTCCGATCGGCTTGACTCACTGGCACTGCGAAGAGATGTTGCATCTCTTTGCGTATTTTATCACATATCCACGGGGAGTGCTCTGAGGAATTGTTGGGACTAATTTCAGCCGCATAACTTCACCATCGCACATCGCGACAATACTCGCGATACCATCCATACCATCTAGATTACTGGCGGTCCACCACCGTGCAATTTAAATCGCACAACTTCCTTGCAGAATCGACTACCACCAGAGATTTTTCCGGACCGATACGACTTAGGGACCTTCAAGAAAAAAGCCTACTCCTTTTTAGAAGGCCGGAGACACATCTGCAATTTTCCTGATGTTGGAGTTGTTCATGGGCGGCGGTAATCACTTACCATCAGCTGAGCCGTATGCTCGTATTAAAATAACCTCTACTATTATTTAAATAAACACTAATTGCATGTCAATTTTTAAATGGAAGTTTACCTGTAGCATTTAGCGAAGTTATATTTAGTGGCTTCCACAGCTGATATGGGGGATGGCAAATCTTGACCGTTAGCGCGAAAACGTAAGCCGCTTAGATGACTACTCAATCCTTTCCGAAGACGGGGCACATTCTAGAAATTTTTGAAATACGTTAAATAGTGTAATATATAATTCATAATCATGGTATAATATTGTTAATAAATAATATTTATAACACATAGAGATCATAATGATTTCTTATATTTACGCGAACACTACACATGATTAAAACTACTTTTACGGATTTTATCGCGTTTATTTTTGCTTTTAATTACTTTTATTTTTAATTCCCGACGTTTCGGGCGCTTTCCAGCACCCATGGTCCCGGGGACTGAGATGACTGACGTCCCGATGTCATTGTTAAACCCGGAGTACCTTCAGCTTTTTTAATTATTGTTTATGGTCCGATCTATGCAAAATGAACTATGTCTTGAGGTCTTGCAGTGGTATGCTTGGGTTTAGTTTTAATTTTATTGATTATAGGATCCCAAGCAGGTGGTAGTACCCAGCCTCCTTCTCTATTGAAATTAGGATGTTTTTTAATTTCAATAGCCTCACGTATCATCCTTGGTAGGATTCGGTATTCTTTCGCGAGGATTTGTGGTCTATCAAATCTGATGTAATGTAATGATACTGGACGGCCCCAACCATTACATCAGATTTGATAGATAAATTAACGCGATAAAATCCGTAAAAGTAGTTTTAATCACATAGAGATCATTGAACAGGTTTAATATTTTAAAGTTGGTATGAACTGGCAGCATTGTTAAGATAACAACTCGATTTCGAGAATTACATTGGTGGGTACGTTTTACCAAGGATTATAGTGTATGCGTCATCGAAATGTAATGTAAGCGATATTTGATTAGTTTACAAGACAAGTAATGTGGACGTGATATTGGAAACCTCAAAGGCTGTTTTGCCTACTGAGAACATGAGTAAGTTGTATTGCGTTAAATTACATATTTACGACAGTTTTAAAACAAAATGAATCTAAGTTTTTGATGTATAACAACATGATGAAAGCATATTCATTTTAAATAAAAATGACTGTCTAATTTGATATGCTTATATTTCATTCATTAAAGATATTAAATTGTTATTACATTAATTTATCATTAAATTACTCTTCTACGCGGTAGAGTCACGCTGCAGCTATATTATGATTGTAGCACAAATTGGGTCAGCTCGATCGGGGCAGGACCACGCTCTCACAGAATGCCAGCGTAAAATAGTAGCATAATGCTGCTGTGTTACGTGTGATGAGGGTGGAGAACCGGAGACTCATTCTACTGGACACGAGGCATTCCATCTTAGTCCTCAGGGGTGACAATGCATGATGTCTATGGGCCACAGCATCCATGGGCGTGTAGTGGCGGTTGAGAATATCCACTACCCCATATCTTCCCGTGGGTGTCGTAAGAGGCGACAGAGGGAGACAGGCAGGAGATGGGCAGCAGCATCTTTCTGATAACAGTAACTGTACAGAAAAAAACTGCGGTTGCCAACCCGCTCGCCAAGCGTGGCAACTATGCCAATATACCCCCCATGAACAATTACACAAATAGACGGCCCCCAGTCCCCGGCGGCCCCGCTATTCTTGGCTACGGTGGCGACGGCGGTATGGTAACGGCGGGGCAGGGGGTGCTAAGAATCTCCGGTGGAGGTTCGGTTGCCACCTACGACGACTCAACCTGGCAACATTTAACGCACGCACCCTGAGGACTAACGAGAAGACCCTGGAGCTGGAAGAAGAGGTAGACAAGTTGCGCTGGAATATTATAGGATTATCCGAGGTCCGAAGAGAGGAGGAGGACACGGTGATTCTCGAATCCGGCAACTTGTTCTATCACCGGGAGGGCGACCATCTGTCCCAAGGAGGTGTCGGATTTATCGTCCACAAGTCTCTCGTCAACAACGTTGTAAAGATTGGGAGTGTGTCGACAAGGGTCGCGTATCTGATACTCAGAATCACCAAACGATATTCGCTGAAGGTCATACAGGTTTACGCACCAACCTCGTCACATCCCGATGAGGAGGTGGAGGAAATGTATGAGGATATTTCCAAAGCCATGCATTCCTGCAAAACCCACTACACGGTGTTGATGGGAGACTTCAACGCAAAACTAGGCACAAGAGAAAACGGTGAGCTGAAGTTAGGGAAATTTGGAGTAGGGCAACGGAACCGAAGGGGCCAGCAGCTGGCCGACTTTATGGAAAAAGAGGGACTCTTTATGATGAACTCTTTCTTCCAGAAGCGGTCCCACAGGAAGTGGACCTGGTCGAGCCCCGACGGTTCGACAAAAAATGAGATTGACTTCATTATGACGACTAGACGCCAACTGTTCAGTGATGTCTCAGTGATCGCAAGGGTGAAAACTGGCAGCGATCACCGAATGGTTAGAGGCACACTGAACCTAAACGTTGGAGAGGTCTCGTCTAATGAAGTCAACGCTCCGTCTCCCTCGTGCTCTAATCCAGAATCCCGAAAACTTTCAGCTCGAGTTACGTAACCGCTTTCAGTGCCTAGAAGATTGCAATGCAGTGGACGATATGAATGACAAGCTAGTGCAAACTGTCCATGCGGTCGGAGCTAAGGTCTGCAAGACCCGCCGCAGAAGAACACAAAAACTCTCCGATCACACTCTTAATCTCATGGCTGTTAGACGGGAGATGAGGCTGCAATCGTCAACAGATTTGACAGCATACAGGCAACTGAGCAGACAGATCTCCAAATGCATGCGGCGAGACTTACGCAACTTTAATACTGCTCGTATTAAAGAAGCGATCGAGCGGAACCAGGGCTCCAGTCTTTGCCAAAGATCTGTCTGCCAGTAAGAGCCAACTGTCAAAGCTGAAGACTGAGTGCGGCAGCATCGTTTCCGAGACACCTGATGTGAGATTGAGAGGTTCTATGGGCAGCTGTACAAATCATCGTTGGAGCCACACGCAAGTGTGAGTAACGATCCAAGAGCAAGTCTTACCCGACACTATTCCGATGATATCCCGGACGTCAGTCTGAGCGAGATTAGAATGGCTCTCCAGCACCTTAAAAAGGCAGGGCCCCAGGCGAGGATGGAATTACAGCGGAGCTTCTGAAAGCGGGTGGAACACCGGTACTCGAAGTCCTTCAGAAGCTCTTCAATTCCGTCCTCCATGGTGGCACTACTCCAGAGGCGTGGAGCAGAAGTGCGGTGGTCTTGTTCTTTAAGAAAGGCGACAACGCTCTCTTGAAGAACTACAGACCGATTTCCCTTCTGAGCCGCGTCTACGTGCTGTTTTCGAGAGTCATTACGAATCGTCTCGCACGCAGACTCGACGACTTCCAGCCTCCCGAACAAGCCGGTTTCCGAAAAGGCTTCCGTACCATAGACCACATACATACCTTGCGGCAGACTGTACAGAAGACTGAAGAGTACAATCTGCCACTTTGCCTGGTGTATGTGGACTATGAGAAAGCCTTTGATTCCGTCGAAATTTGGGCGGTGCTACAGTCCCTTCAGCGGTGCCAAGTTGACTGTCGGTATATCGAAGTGCTGAAGTGTTTGTACAGTAGGGCTACGATGGCTATCCGAGTACAGAACCAGAGCTCGAAACCTATCCAACTGCAGAGAGGTGTAAGACAGGGTGACGTTATATCCCCGAAACTCTTCACCGCTGCATTGGAAGACGTTTTCAAGCTACTGGTCTGGAAATGATACGGTATTACTCCAGTACATCACTCACCTTCGATTTGCCGACGATATAGTCCTTATGGCAGAATCGCTGGAGGACTTAAGCACTATGCTCAACGACCTCAATAGTGCCTCCCAACGGATAGGTCTTAAGATGAACGTGGACAAAACAAAGATCATGTTTAATGTCCATGTCTCACCTATGCCAGTAGTTGTTGGGAGCACTATGCTCGAAGTTGTTGACGAGTACGTTTACCTGGGACAAATAGTCCGACTAGGTAAGTCCAACTTCGACCGAGAGGTCAATCGACGGATTCAACTCGGCTGGGCAGCGTTCGGGAAATTACGACATATCTTCTCGTCAGGTATACCTTAATCTCTAAAAACTAGATTGTACAACCAGTGCGTGTTGCTTACGTGCAGTGATGACTTACGGATCTGAGACGTGGTCCTTCACTGCTGGCCGTATGAGAACGCTCAAGGTCGCTCAGCAAGCTATGGAGAGGGCTATGCTCGGAGTTTCTCTGCGTGATAGACTCAGAAATGAGGATATTCGCAGTAAAACCAGAGTGACCAACATAGCCCAACGGATTAGTACGCTGAAGTGGCAATGGGCCGGCCATATAGCTCGAAGAACCGATAACCGATGGGGCAGAAAGGTTCTCGTGTGGCAGCCTCGTACCGGTAGGCGTAGTGTAGGGCGACCCCCCACTAGATGGAGTGACGACCTGGTAAGATATGCAGGAAGTCGATGGATGCAGGTGGCTCAGGACCGTGCTTTGTGGCATTACTTGGGGGAGGCCTATGTTCAGCAGTGGACTTGTGAAGGGCTGTAATGATGATGATGATGATGCGCCACTTACCATCAAGTGGACTGTGTGCTCGTTTGCCACCCTTATTCCATAAAAAAACTGAAAATTAGGCATTTTTAGTACTCAGGGGTTACATCTGGATTTTAATTCTTAATTGAGGATATAGATATCTTTGGTTCAGAGCATGTACTTACCATCAGGTGTACTCATTTATCAACATTATTCTCTAATAGTTAGATTCTCTAATACCTATTAAATATTTTTTTTTGTTAAAATAATACATATTATGTGCTTAATCTTTGTTTAAAGCTTTAAAAGCCTTGTTAAATTGTAATGTATTCTCAATGTTGAATTGCGAAATACCCCCAGCTAGAGTGAGAAATTACTAGGTACAGATCATTATCTTATGAATACTTAGATTATTGCTGTATATTGCTACAATACCATGTGCGATATTATATAAATACAGTACTTTTTTTTAAGAAAAATTAAAATTCGTTCGAAAGATGCACAATATTACTTAATTATGGTTATTGAATAAATTAGAATAATTAATAATATTATATGTTATAAGCTTTTCTCAATGTAATTTGTAAAAAAGATATAGCGTACCTCATTTGCATTTGTTAACATATTCTCAGCAGGCGGGGAAACTGAAATTGCAATATGATGATTTTTATTTATAAAAACAAACATATCTCAACAAAAAAAATATGTATTACACATCATACAAAAATAAAGTTATACAAAAATGTAAAAAATTACTGTTTTCTTTTTTTACACTTACCTAACCTGAAGTACTTACATAAAAAATACTTAAAAACTTCTATTACAACTATTTCAAAATTTGCACAAATCATACTATTTTGGACATTAATTAGTCTTTAATGCAAGTTAGGTTGACATTAAATTTAAATTAAATGATTACCTTTTACGATATTGCAGTAATTATCATCCACCAGCATTTTATTAGAGCTTATTTTCTCGCGTAGTTCTTTTTGTAGTTTAAAAAATCTGTAATATTAAAATAAAATGTTAAATTATTATGTATGACATTTATAATCAGCAATAACTAGTTACTACATTATAGTAAATGTCTTTTTTCATCAGTCCGTTTCATTTCGTAAAATTCCATATCACTATTGGAGTCGGCCATATCAAATCTACTGTGAGAAGAAGTTTCCGTAATTGTTACGCTTTGGAGTTGGAATGACGATGGCAGTAGCAGAGGTCTCGCAAGTTCTGGTAATTAACATCCAATTTATACGAGTAGTTGTCTCCTCGTATAATACTTCGGACACCATAAAGCCCATCTGATCTTTTCCAAGCCTTCTCTGGTCTAGACCCTCTTACGCCTTTTATACTGAATAACCATTTTTACCGTCTCGAAAAACAATAGGGAGTAACATGTGAACAGAGTAGAAGCTGATTGCACTGATATTTTACAAAAAATGAAAACAAATATTTTAAAATAAATTAATAAATAAATTAAAATCTATCGGAACTCAAATCATGTCCACCATACTTTACGAACGGCAATAAAACAATAAATTATGTTGGCATCTTTGACCTTGTCACTTCGCAGGGTCACATGCTCGAGGGGAAAGGGCCAAGTAGTTGTTAAAAAAAATCAAACGTTTATTTTTTCTACATTTTGGATTTTATTTTTTGTAAAATATCAGTGCCGTAGACTTCTACTCCGGTCGCACGTTACACCCTATTATTTCCAGACGGTAAAGAAGGCCATCCAGTATAAAAGGAGGAAAGCGTAGCATGTGATTTACTGTGTACTGATCCCCGCTGCCAGTCTTACAAATGAGATAGCAATAGCAGAATCTGCAAATTCGAATAGGTGTAGAATCGTGCGGTGGCTTTGTAGAAACCAAGACAGTAAAATCCTGTTGTACCGCACATTGGTTGTCTGTCAATCATCGAAATGTTGATTTTCGTAGAGGGTCGCAATATACGACGATGGAAATTGGCTGCCACTAATTCAAATGAATTACTTTATTATACAATTTTAAATTACGGAGTATTTAATTATTACGATAAAATAAGTAGAGAAAGAAGTACGCATACTCTTCGTAAAATTAGTTGATTAAAAGAAACTCTGTCATTATTGACCGCTCTCTATTAGATGCTGTCTCATGAACGAAGATGAGACCGACTTTTCTCGTCTTCTGCAGAGATGAGAGAAGTATTTCATGTGGGTCCGAACTAGCGTTTTTTAAAGTTGCCCCGCAACGGTCCCGCTGTGTTTCATTCTAGGTTACCGCGAACTTTACGTCTCTTGGAAAGGCAACGTTGAGGATTTTGGTATTCGCTGGGGCAACATAGCGAGTGCCTACAAAAAGGGGAGGTACGCCAGTGTTTTGTTTTCGCATTAAACTTACAAAACTTACAACCACTTACTTTCAAGGCCCCACAATAACTTTGAAGTGTTTTCCAGTAAATTCGTTTCAAATTCAAAAAATGACAAGTCACACATTAGGGATAAGTACGTAAAATAATATATTTGTAAATTTGTCTTTTTTACTATTATACGCCAGTGTTCTTTTGTTAAAATATATTAAATTAATAGATTTACTTTTATTTTTGATTAAATAAGTTAACAGTCATCCTGCTGGTAAGTTGACAACTTGCAAACAAATTTGAACACAGTAAACCACAGATGTTTCCTGACTACTCTTGCTTACTCTTACTCCTTAAACTGAAACACAACACTGCTGCTTGACGAAATATAAATAAGAATTAAAGAAGGAATGCTACCATTTAGTTTTCAGACAGTGACAGTGCAGTAAAACCCTAATATAGCGCCCAAGAGCATATTTGAAAAATAAAATTATTTCCATATCAAGTTCATTAAAGCCGACTGTTTCTCGTTCATTCCCTTTTCAATGATGTTCATATAACCTCTCGTGGTCATTATTAAGATTTAATAAGTCTTGAGACAGGGCCGTATTTTCTAGTGCACCATATGTTTAATAAAACAATACGTACGCGTTACGATCAATGTTAGTTAGGAGGTCGCCATTATGCGAGTCCCACACTTTGATATTGCCTTGCAGGCACGAGCTGACTACGGTGTCGCCATCTGTCACTAGACACTCCACCTCCTGGCTGTGACCGGCTACCACCATCGGGACGGCTTCCATCACCAACTAGACATTATAATAATGGGTCAAACCAAACTGATAACCTCAGATATAGTAGATATCTTACTAGTCAACATGAAGTTTCATATTGGGTATAAATATATCGCATATGTGTACGTCAGTAAGTACCGGTAGAGAAATATGCATTTCATAGCGTCTCACGCATCATGGTGTGTTAATAGAAACAGATTCAGTAGTTTACTTTAATAGTTAATTGGATTTGTAATTGATTTTAGGGAGTTTGCTGTGTTGTGAATCTTTCTACACATGTCTAGATGTTTTTGATACTCTTAGGTGCGCCACACACTATATACGGAATTCCGAAACGGAATTCTGCTGCGGGCCTTATTATGAAGATTAAAAGTATAAAGTTTTTAATAGTATCTTAATATGCAATGTAGATAAACACCTTACAATTATACAATAAATAAATATGCATAGAAATATTATATTTTATTACACTATGCAGTTATATTAATTAGAGTATCGGATAGCCGGATCGGATCAAGTAATGGGACGGTTAATCCTTGCTAGTTATTTAAGCACTGGAATCATAACTGGTTTCATGAGCCATTCAGTTCCATTCGATCCAAACGGCCTCGTATTACTGCTACTTTATATAAATGTGGATTCTCTTTAATTATTTGTAGGTAAGGAATAATTTAACGAAAATTTGATGGCTCGGTACCGCAATGACTAAGCTTTTGGATGTGGTACATAATATATGTTAAAAGCTTCTACGATATATGAGAAAACCCTAGTATTATAGGTTATAGGTTAGTTCGTTTATTATAGGTTTTTATAAAAAAATGTAAACATAATTTTATAAAAAAACTTCAATGAGATTCAGGATCACCTTTGCAGACACGTAATTGTTACGTTTAACAAGATAATGACTTTTCCTAAACGCCCTGTTAGACGATTTGCTTCAAATTCTTATAGTCCGGTCAATCTAGACATTCGGTGATACATAATAATAAATTTAAAACAAGCTGATAATCAGGAAAATTATACAAGATACAATAATAAATAATATTTTGAAGTTCTACACCATTCCTGTGTATGGAAATTTATTATTCAAGCTCTAAGGTCAAAAAAATGAGTTTCTCGCGATTTTCGGCAAAACGCTAAGTTTTATCTTAAAAATACTCCGGACAAAAGTTGTAGAGCATAAAATTATCTACAAAAAATGTTTCAGTGTTTTTTTTCTACGAGCCACCGTTTCGGAGATATTACGATCCAAAAAGTCGTAAAAATTGTAAACATCGGAGAGTTATCGTGACCACATACAAAATCAGCATACAGACATCCGGATGTCCACGTAAAATATTTTTCCGTACCGTTTTTTTTTTCAATGTAGCAATATAAAATGATTTCTTTAGAAAATATAAGATGAATTAATTAGCGTTTTCTTGATACAAGACTACTCATGTTATCGTATAAGTGTAATATGGTTTATGTTTATGTAATGTCCTCCAGACCGAATTTCGATCACGGCGGCCGGCCTAAACGGAGACTAGCCATCAGCGCGGTACAGGTGCCCAAGTGTATGCGCAAGTACAGGCACTCTCTATTCCTTCACTCCGATGGGACGGTAAACCCTTAGACCCCCTAGACCTTACGTACTACGTACACTTAGAGGGAACGTAAACAATAACCCCCAAAGTTTCGATTCGTCGATGTCGATTCTTCTCTCGTAGAGGTCACTTTTGGAACAATAGACTTTCATAAGAGTTTTAAATAAAACTAAGGACCACAAAAGACCACAAAATTAGTTAACCTAGACGTTTCGGGAGTAAAGCACCACCTCCAACGCTTCGCGTTATGAGACGTGAAAAAGAAACCGCCGTAGTAAGTAACTTTGTACGCGCTCTTAATTTTAGCTTTAGCTGCCTAAACTATTGGGCCAAATAATATTAAGCTTGTAGTGGCTGTTTAAGAATATCCACTACCCTATAATGGTGTCAGAGGTGTCAGAGGGAAATAAACCAGAGCATCTACAGTATGTCTTCTTAACAAACACTAAAAAAAACCGCGGTTCCGTGGCACTATGGTAAATATCCTATACGCTTCCAGTACGACTGCCTTGCTGAATGAAATAACGAATGTGGGTCGACAAAGCGTTAACAACACGCTAGTGAAGCTGTATACAAGATTAATGTCATATCTCAAACAAAAATTCAACTATCAAAGTTGCGACAAAATAGATAAATACACTACACAATGTAAGTAGTAGGCAAAAAGGGGGGTAGAAAAAAAAACGACTGAAAAAAAAAAAAGTCGCGCCCACCCCCCTTTTTTTTTTATGTTTGTTTAAAATTATTTAAATAAAAAAAAAAAAAAAAAATAAAAAAAAAATAAAAAATTAAATTTAAATAAAATAAAAAAAAAAAGAACCCAACACTGTCATACACGATGACAGCGCTTCGCGATCGCCAACAAGCGAGGACCAAAAAAAAAAAATTGAAAAACCCCACCCAAATAAAAAAAAACACACAAAATACAACCCCACCCCCCCCCCCCCCCCCCCTTCAAACCCCCCGGGTTTTTTTTATCACCGCACCATATCTCGACATAAAAGTTTTTGAAAAGATAGCAAAGATAGAATGACAACTTTACCTGCACAGCAGGTTGTTTCGCAATAATCTTCCTATATTCTTCGTCTTCATTCCAAGAAGCTCGCCATTCGGCATAGTGTCGTGAGCATACACATCTACAAATATATAACGTCATATTAATATTTTTGAAGTGAAAACTTCTTTAGCGGCGTTGTACAATTTTTTTGTAATGGGTAATAAATGTTAAACTCGCGTCAGGACACGTGACCCTGATCGAAAATGCGTAAGACGGATGGAGTGAAAGAGACAGCCGGCGCGGCGTAGGAGAGGAAGTATCCCCGTCTTTTTCTACGGCGCGGCGAAAATGTATACCTGCGCCTGCTGTGTCGTTTAGTTGTGTACGATAGCGCAATAAATAAATATTGTATCAGATAAATGATAGTACTTTTATACTGATAATTAAAGCACTTCGTGCAAAATTATTCCCTAATCCTTCCAAAATATCATAAATGCACAACGTTAATATTCAAGTTTTCACTTCTGTCGGCACTCCCGGAGTGCAACCCGGCTTTTTTTCTTAAAACAAGACAGTGCTTGACTTCTATCCGGCCTGATGATAAGTGCTGATTTAGTAGAAAATGGTAAAAGACAGGTATGAGTAGAACTCGTACCCTGAGGGTTCCGTATAAACTTAGGTGAGTACATAATTGTATTAAAATAAGTTACTAAAATTCATAAATTATAGGCAAGGTAAGATTGGTGAGAATATTGATCTAAAGAATAGATAAGTCGGATTGAAGAACAAACTTAACTAGATGTACCAAATTAAGGAGCGAACTTAAGAAAGCTGTTGATGCAGTACGATTTAATGAAGAGACATTTCAACAGACACAAAAACCATGCTCAGCCTATTGTAAGAACACGCACTCACATACAAATATACATTAATAATCATTTGCAACCAACATTTTTGGATTCATACGTGTACTTACGTCCAGTAGCAAACTTTTACAGGCTGTTGAAAGAAACAAGGAAGAAAAAGTGTGTGTGAGACAAGAAGTTGAGCGTGTTTATGCATCACTTGAAATCTACGCAGCGCTTAGTCTATCTTTTACTTTGGTCTGACTTCGACAAGAAGGCAAATTTTATATTACATGGCATAAGTCAACAGTAAAACTTATTATTGTTAATTTAGACAAATGAGCTGCACAACAAAAACACTAGAACATAGTCTCTGTGAAACACGGAACGCTGCAGTCAATTCCATTTCGTCATTCGTGTCTGATCAATGTACTTAATATATTAAAATACAAACAATCATCAAAATTGGTATAAGTAACTGATATAATCTTAGTTACCTGTACAAAACCACCATCATGTAAGCGATCACGGCGACACTTATTGTACATAGAATTGCCAGCAATAATATCTCCATGGGTGTCGTAGGGTAGATGGGTAAATCAGCATCTTTTCCCCATTGATGCAACTGCCTTTTACTTTCAATCAATTCGAAATCTGTACACACAATTAAAAATAATTATTACTTTCAATGCAGTAATTAAGATGACTAAAAAATGTTTTTACGCAAGAAGCACACAAGTAGCAAATCCTGTCATGTGGTGGCGGCGTGAGGTCCACATATTTTATCTAATCTTGGTCCTGTCTTGTGATGAATTTGATCAAAACTCGATTAATACACGATTAACTTTACTAGGGACAAAGTATTTCATTTAAATAAATAGTTAATTACGTTTGAAATAACGATACGCGAGAAGTAGAGCGAATTGTAGTGTGTGCTTATATATATATATATATATATATATATATATATATATATAGAAATGCTTGAAAGTTGGAATACGAATGATTGAGTAGCTAAGTTTCGTCAATATTGGACTGATCAGCCAAATATTTAATGATGCCTAAACTAGTAGTATTGAATCCGTTAGGAGGGAGAATTATGCATGACAGGAATAGATATAAAAGAAAAATTGACCTTAATAAATAAGTAATGGAGAGATACGGGAACGTCCATCACTGGTATAACGTAGTCCTCGAGCAGGGTATGTTTCCGTGATTGGATGATAAAATCGGGCGTAACGGGTACTAGGGAACAGTACCTTCAGTACAAGTGATGTATACGAGTTTACTCATATTAGTACTGTTAGGGACCAGAGAAGGCTTAAATTTGTTACCCTTAATAATGGTACATAAAGGTCATATCATTCATTGAATCATCGTGTGAACTTAGTTTTCCTCCGTGACAATTGTTGGAGTCCTTTTTAATGACTTAAACATAGGCCTCAAGGTTGTGTGCACAACCCAAGGTACACTTTCACCTTGACATAATTACGATAAAAAGTTTATGTACCAATAAAATGAAATGAATGTTACGAAAATGTAATATAATACCCAAATAAATGGAGGCCCCATATTTATAAAGTACCCGCGTGATAAATATCACAAAATAAAATATAAAAAATAATACAAAACCAACCCATTACACACAGAGGGGAAACACAAACCAACACCACCCACCACCAACAACAAAAAAAAATGAAATGAATTAATACTCCGATTCCCGGTATCTAATAAATAAATAAATAAATATATAATGAATAGAGAGAAAGAGAGCTTGCTAAAGGTCAAAAATATTAAGAAGAAAAAAAAAGTACGTACAAGAATTATGGAAAAAAGGCCTATTAATCGACAAAAATACAGGATAATAAGGGGATCCCAGAGCAAATCACAAAGTGTGTAGTTATTTTGCATTTCTGTATTAAGACTATCAATGCTACCCAAAATGCGACTAACAAATTACACATATAACAACTATAGGGATCGATTCACACAACTACACGTAAAAAAATATATGCTAATCAAATATGATAAATACATTTTCGCGTGGATTAATATGAATTTACAATTTTTTTTTCATATTTAGACACATTACAATATAGACATATTTACAATAACTAAACTTAAATCTCTTTTTTTGTCATATGTTTTTATGTAAAATTTGTACATTTTAAACTATATTTGGTTTATATTTTGCTTATAAAATAAAGTCCAGAATCTATCGATACACTATTATTATAAATTTATTAATGTATTAGTATTTTTTTACGTTTTTTATTTATAAAAGACAACGGAACCTAAAATTATGTTATCTGTTTGAAATAAAATTGCCTTTTTCAATGTTATTAAATATTTCTTAAAACAAACTTGAGCTGCGTACCTAGTAGTTTTCTTTTTTTATATAAATTTCATGTCATGAAAAAATGAGTTTTCGAAATTATAAATAACTTAATTAATGATTTTTTGTTAATGTACCTATGTAAAAGTATAATACTTTTACAAAATTAATTTGAAATTGAATGTAACAATCTATATTTAGAGGTACAAACTATTGGGAAAGTTAAATTCATTTTATTTATAGTATCATTTTAATGCATGGTTAAAACTAGATACCATTATACAATGTAATCGAAAAAACGTTCCCATGAATATACTTATAAATTAAAACAAAGGTGTCACAAACCGCTTACGCGGCTGAGATTGTAAGTTGTATTTGATCCCTGTTGTTATGTTAATGATTATGATTATGTTGCAATAGGACCGCCGTGTGACAAAACATGTAATATTAAGCGACTATCATTTTTTGCCAACTAACGGTCACGCGCGTATAGACGAATGATAAACAATACAAAGAAAAGGTTATTTTAACCAGAGTTAGAGACTAGAGACTACTATACATAATTAGTAACATCCTACTAATTATCTAATAACTATTAACAAATCGATGTGACAGGTGTTGCGATATAAACACTTAAATAAATATATAAGAGCCAATGGGTATAACCGATTTATGGGATATTCCACTTTTCATAGAGTTTATTTAGATTTAGTAGGGCCCTTGTGTAAGTATAGTGTGATTTAAATAAATATACTGAAGCTTATCTACTTAAAAATAAGGATAATATTTTAATGGTATTGGCTTCTTTACCTTTAAGGTTTATTAAGGTTTAAATTTAAAAATATAGTTTAAGAAAATAATATTTTAATGGTATTGGCTTCTTTACCTTTAAGGTCTATTAAGGTTTAAATTTAAAAATATAGTTTAAGAAAATAATAATATTTTAACGGTATTGGCTTCTTTACCTTTAAGGTTTATTAAGGTTTAAATTTAAAAATATAGTTTAAGAAAATAATAATATTGTAAACAGCCTTATATACGCCTTATAATATTTTTGATAACAATATTTTTTTTAAAACTGTATTTTCATGTCTAGTGAATTAATCGTAAAAATTTTAAATGTTATGCAGTTATGATAGGCAAACTAAAAGTATTTTAAAACAAAAACTTAGAGAATCAATACAATTACGCAAGGAATTTGATGATTGTTTAAAAAATTTAAATAAAGAGATAGAAAGTTATTTTTTTAAATTTCAGTGTTTACAATATGTTATTTTTGTTTGATTATGATATAAGTATGTTATAGTATAAGAATTTTAACATTTTGAAATAATGTATACCTTTTTTATTTTTTTATACACCAAGTTACGTTACATTTCAAAAAAAATGTGATTGATTTTTTTTCTTTTTTGACGATGGGCGTGTAGTGTGCGCTTATATATATATATATATATATATATATATATATATATATATATATATATATATATATATATATATATATGTAGGATATAATAGGAGAGAGAGTTGGTAATAAATCTACAGTCAATACCACTAGACGTATTATTATTTATTCCCAGAATCTCCCGACATTACAGAATGATGAACAAATTTAAAACCCTATATATATATATATCATTACATTATGGGACTATGTAGAAGGTGCATGAATGTGATTCAGTGTTTTTAAATACAAAATGAGTGAGGTTATATATATATATATATATATATATATATATATATATATATATATATATATATATATATATATATATATATACACCAGCGATTTTAAGTGCTGATTTACTACGTGTTCGGCGGTGAAGGAAAACATCGTGAGGAAACCTGCATATCTGGGAAATAAGAAAAAAAAATATTTCGAAGACATGTGAAGTTCGCCAACACGCATTGGGGCAGCGCGGCAGACTATTCCTTGCCCTAAAACCCTCTCAGAAATGTGATGAGGCCTGTACCCAGCAGTGGGACGTATATAGGCTGTAACTTTACTTTTTACTTTTATATACCAGCGAAGAAACATAAGACGCCATTAAAATTACTATTATTCAGTGCGAAAGGAAACACACTTAGTAACTATTCCCCAATAAGTTCGCTATTATTAGAATTAAAAATACTAAAAATTTGAAAACGCTGTCAGCAATTATTTCCTAACAGATTGTCTGAATGAGAAATGAATTTTGTGTGATTTCAAATGTTTTTTCTTCAATTGTCTTATTTTTAAAATATAGCACACAGTAAACCTGATAGTAAGTGGCTCAAAGACATCTTCATTTATTCTCCATTAGAATTAAATGCAGTTGCGACCCATAACAGTCCACAATTTTTACTGCTTGTTGATACGTATTTTGTTACAGAAAAAAAATTCAAACAATTAACTAGAAAAAATAGTGAAATTCAAAAGGCTTCCGGATTAAAATCTAAAGCCAATAAAAACATTTAAGTGATAAGTTCAGTTTTACGAAAGATATGTTGCTCACATCCATACCGAGCACCTGATAGCAAGTAAAATCATTTTCAATTTTTTTTAATAATAGTCGAAATAAACGGTCTTATAAATACGTCAGAAATATTAATTGAAATCTCCTCTTGCTATTGGTGTACTTTTTTATTATATAAATGCAATATAAAGGTGGTGGAAGTGATTTAAGTTGAGTAGATCGCGATTTTTTGATTTGATGATGATGGAGCATTTACATCTCTGCTTCACGTTCGATGAGTGTAAAAGAAGAAAAAGAAAGGGTAGTAATATACCGCATAAATATTTCGAGAGTCGTTAGCTTTAGTTTTGTAATCATATCTTAAAAATTTGTAATATTATTAATGATAGTGTCTGACATTCCTAATGTCATTTTCACGTTATGGTCATGAAAGAATATTTTCAATTACTCACTTACCCGGTAATATGTCTATAGGATCCAATGCGGCCGCCAAAGCTTGCCAACGAAGAGGTGGAGGTTCCTTCTCGTCCGGGTGACGGAGCCCTGCAGCTAGCTCGGGACTTACACGATGGCTTAACAGTGTAGGTGGTAGTATTATCGCGTACTTTCCCGCCACAGATTCGTTATACTGAGATAGTATCGACGCCCAGTGCGATGGAGACAGTCTGAAGATTTATATTGAATTAATAATTAAGCAATAATAGTTTAAACCAGTGATTCCCAAAGTGGTCTATATCGATTCCTAGGGGTCTATGACAACCTGCAAGGGGTCTACGTCAGCGAAAAAAAATTTGGTGGTCCATGAAATGAAAATGGGGGTCCGCGATAGTGGATCTCAACACATACACTGATAGTACCTATTTACTTACATCATACTATCTTATAATATCAAAACATATACATTATTTATAAAAGTACCTATGAAGTAAAAAATTTATTATATATGTTTATAAAATTGTGTAAGTTGTAGGATGTTGGTATTCGCTTTGTGGTCGCAATACATTTTGAACTTGAACCTGAGAGTCGCAGTCTCAGAGCTTCGCTACCTTGCACTGACTTGTTCAATTCGTCACTCTATAAAATATGGGACAAATACGTTTATTCGTTTCCTGAATCTTGAAAAGGAAAGTGCTAAGAAAATATTTTAAAAAATATAAACAGATAGTATATCACAAAAATTATAGTGAGTCAGTGTTATTTTGTTTGAGAGTGCTGGAGAAAAGTAAGTACATTATTTTTTATTAAATTTTAGTTTTGTACTCGTAGTTAGCAGAGATAGATAAATCACGCCAATCATGACTTTAGTTATTAGTAGTTTAATATTCAATCATGCAAAATTACACGAGTACTCCTCAATAGTTTCTTTTTGAAAGTTTTAGCAATCGGTATTATAATTACAGTGCAATCTCCGTAATTCGAGCTAATTGTTGCAAGAAGATGTTCCAATTATGGAATGTTTTCGGAAAATTCAAAAAATATTTTTAATATACAGCTGCTGGATTTTCTGTCTTATTTAAATAATTTAATTTTGCCCACAGATGACTGATGCCATGTCCGAATATAAAAAGAAATGTAGACAGTACAGTGTCGATTATTTGAAATTTGGCTTCATTCCATCATTGCCGGACAAACAATTGCCTACGTGCCTTTTATGCAACAAAGTTTTGGGCAATGACGCTATGAAACCATCTAAACTGCAAGATCATCTGAGAAGATGCCACCCTGATAAAACAGAGAAAGATTTGAAATACTTTCAAACACTCAAAGATAAATTTCAGAAGAGACCTACACTGGACAGAATGTTCGCTTCGACGTCACAAAGAAATCGTCTTACAATATCTCGTTACTTATAGCAAAATCCGGAAAACCGCATACTATCGGAGAGAAGTTAATTTTGCCAGCCGTTGAAGAGGTTTTAAAAACTGTTTTACACAAACCTGCATCTGATATCATTAAAAGAATTCCCTTAAGCAACAATACTGTTGAAAGACGTATTGATGAAATGAGTTCTGATATTGAAAGCTTCTTATGTAATTATTTGCAAACGACCCATTTCTCAATACAACTGGACGAGTCTACTTTACCTGATAATGCAGCATTATTATTGGCATATGTTCGTTTTATTATGCATCAAGAAATCTACGAAGAACTGCTCTTCGCAAGAACTTTGATAACCGACACTAAGGTGAATCAATATTTCATGTTTTGAAGAATTACTTCATTGAAAAAGCAATTCCTTTATCAAGTGGACCATGGTGGTGGTGCCATGGTTGGACGTTATCGTGGATTTATAAGCTATTTAAAACAAAATGTGTCAGGGGTGTTAGCAATACATTGCGTCATCCATCGACAACATGTAGTTGCTAAAAATTTGAGTGTTAGATTGCATGAATCACTTCATTTAGTCATTGATGCAGTAAACCGAATCCGAAGCAACGCATTGAATACGCGGTTATTTGCGCAGTTGTGTGAAGAAAATGACGAACACTTTCATCAATTACTCCTTCACACTGTGAAGTACGCTGGCTGTCGAAAGGCTTATGTTTGACAAGATTTTTTACACTTTTTGAGACTATTTTAGAATTTCTGGATACTAAAGATAAAATTTAAAAAAAATTAATGAAGAGGAAAACAGACATCGCCTATTTAACAGATTTGTTTACAAAATTTAATATGGTTAATTTGCAATTACAAGGCGACAGTTTAAATTTGATTAAAACAAAGTACATCTTATCAGCGTTTCTTGCCAGAGTTAAACTAATGAAGCAAAATATTGGACGGGGCAAATTTTCTCAGTTCCCCAATTTGTCATAGACAAGCTGCCAGGAAGACGACGCGACGTTTTAACTTTCGTTCAACATTTAAATGCCCTCTATTCAGATTTTGAATCTAGGTTTGAGGATATTTTGACTATGGTAATACCACCGTGGATAATTAATCCATATGGTGACATAGAAGAAACGAATATCATAATACAAGAGGAACTGACTGAACTGAAGTACAAACGAAGAACTTAAAGTTCAGTTTAAAAACGGATATCAGCAATTCTGGCTGTAAAACAACATACCCGTTACTTATCCCGTATTATGGAATATAGCGAGGAAATTTTTAATTTCCTTTCCATCGTCATACCTATGTAGTGAAAAAGGGGTTCAGCGCTGTACCAATCTCCTAACGAAAAAAGAAACAGACTGGACATCATTAGCCGAGGAGATTTAAGATTAACCCTTACAAAATTGACGCCAAATGTTGTTAATTTATTATTAAAGCATCAGGTTCATCCTTCTCACTAAAAATATTGACTTATTGCTTATGTTATTTTATTTATAGTTTAATTTACGTTTATTTAATGCTACGTATATTTTACATAACAGATACAAAATTTTATTTTGAGTAGTTTTAATTTAAATTCAATTAATAAATGTATAAATTAACATGTGTTTTTACTTTAAGTTTTTAACACTAAACTTCACTACAGTTAGAAATTTACAGGAAATCAATATCAGGTAAGTAGGGGGTCTAACCAACACGGAAAAACATGGCAAGGGGTCTACGACACAAAAAAGTTTGGGGAACTCTGGTTTAAACAATATGAAGTTTTCATAAAAAATTACAATTATGTACACTAAGTTTAATTTAAGTAAATTATATTAGGTCTTTGCCTATATAATAGCCGTTTTGTTGAACTGACCATTTTGAACTGTATGATAAAGCTTTGAGTTGACATGGATTTCTAAATTCAAATAAATTTTATATTTGAGGCATATTATTTTACTAAGAAAATTTACGCAATTTCTGACGTGGAATCAATGTGTTTCAAACGGTACGCAATATTAATGACGTTTACGAACCTAGCACTACTAATGAACGAACAGTGCGTTCTGGGTATAGCGTTCAATCTCGTGGCCGTCTGGGAAAGAAGTGAAAGTGGACCCATCTCGAACTACGGCTAAGCTAGCGTCGACTATTGATGTAAGTATCCAAACATGATTATATCATTTACGGCGAATGCGTAAAATGAGGCAATTAGCGGCCCGCGTCAAGGATTGTATCATGATGAATTGGAATGTAAAACCCGAGTCGAATTGTTACCTGCAATGAGAAGTGGATCTTGTACGATATACGATACAAGGGTTAATCACAGAGGTAATTTCCAGATGCCAAAGCCAAATAGTTTCCGAAACTATTTAGTTATATACATTCAGTTGTCTACTGGTGGTGTTATTCACTATAGCTGAACAGTTACTGCTGCCCGCAGTAATCAAGAATTGCAACTGATGATGGAGAAGCTGGTATTCAAATAAACCATTGCTTCTTCATGTCAACACTAGGCCACATACCACAGACATTAGCAAAATTAGCAGAGCTAAATGTAGACGCCCTTCTTCATCTACCATATTCTTCATACCTTGGCCCAACAGAGTGAGACACTCTGACAGACAGAGATAAATTTTTGGTACGCCAATAAAATTTAAAAAAAATGCAATTGCTGAGAAGCAATAAACGCCTTTAAAAAGTAAATCGGTTTTCGTGGAGCAGACTTCTTAACGAGGACATCAACAAACTATTTAATAAATGTCAAAAATGTGTTAATACAAATATTCTGATGGCGAAAAGTTTTTTTTGGTTAAAAGATATACCCTTCATAAAGCTGATCATAGCTTAAAAAGATGCTCATAAACTATTACAAAGCAAGGTCCCGTGCACGCTGAAAGCAGATGTAATGCGCAGGTGAAATCTATCAAGTTTCTGCAAACGTCTTTAAATCGTCACTCTTACCCTGCGATTAAATTTAAGGCAGGAGTGGATAGGCTTTTGTTACGCTAATACAGTGCGATTTATCTAAGGCTTCATCACCATATACCGTCAGGTGAGATGGTGGTCAAGGACTGCCTGATAATAAGAAAAAAGAGGCTACCACTGCCAATAACGAACCTTCGTGTTCCATTGGTTTTTAGTTTTAAATATTACTGATTTTAAAAGATAAACTTGCACAAAAATAATTAAAGATTGTATTAAAACAAAGTTCAAAAATGATATTACAAATAAGTTTTAATTCAATATTAAAAAATCCAATACCACCACAACCCAAAATTTATAACCAACAATAGTAACATTAAGCCCGTTTTTGTTGATCACTGTGTAGGAAGTGAACCTGATTCATACTTAACTAAATTATGTTAATTATGATGTCTTTACTTGTAGATGACGAGTAGAATCTAGGCATCGACACTGAACAAAATACGGATGTAGTCATCTATAATAGAGCGGCAAGACTTCCTACAAACGTCCGTGACCCACAGCGATTGTAGTAATGAACATTAAGTGGATAACAATTACTATCAGCAAGTAATGTTAACATTTTTTACACAATGTGAGGTGGATAGGTATACAACATCATTTATTATTATGCTTTAAATTATTATCTTTATATTGTGGATTGAGGACTAAGATTTCACACATTCAAAATGTATGTGTGTAGTTTTAGAAATAGATCAGGAGATTTGCGCCGAGTCAATGGCCTACACTATGAAGTCCCAGCTGATCATTATGTTCCCAAGTCTTAATGTGAAAGACCAAAGCTCAAAGGCTAGGTCTTAGAATACTCCAATACAAAAAAAATAAAAGTAGTTTTACAAAAATAAGTGATATTCATTCTGTAAATACTAGGAACAGACACAATCTAGTAGTATCAGTTACTCGACTCCACCGAGTCAGTAATGAATTCTTGGAGCGATGTATACGCTTCTACAACAAAATTCCATAAAATATATAAAATTTGACGTGCGCAAAGTACAAAAACTCTACTAAACTAAGTTTGTATAAAATGGGTTATTATAATATTAAGGAATTTATGGATGATAATAAACCTTGGGCAAGGGCGTTCGCTACCAAGCTATTTCTAATTTGTTTTGTGTTCTTATTTTTTAAAAAAACAGTCCCGCTGGGTTTCTTGTTGGTTCTTTCCAGGACAGACGTTTTTTCCGAACCAGTGGTAAATTAAAAAAAGTGACTTTCGATAATATATATAAACACTCACGCCTGTCACCCAGAGGGGTAGGCAGAGACTACAGACTTCCATTTGGCACGATCCTGACACACCTCTCTTGCCTCCTTCACATCCATACATCTACGCATACATGCTCGTCGGTTAAGGGTACTCCTAATTTGGCCCGTTTTCAATAAATCGCCAATTTGGTCGATAAATTTTCGCCTAGGACGTCCCTTTCCGACTCTGCCATTCACTTCTGCACCACAAATTTTCTTTGTCACTCTTTCCTCATCCATTCTTTCCACATGACCAAACCACCGAAGCATTCCTTTCTTAATCCTGGTCACAACATCATCTTGCAAACCACACTCTTCTCTTATTACACAATTTCTTACCCTGTCATTCAGATTCAGCCCTAACATACTCCTTAACGACCGCATTTCTACTGCGTTTATTCTACTCTCGTGCTTCTTCTGCCACACCCAACTTTCACTACCATACGTTAAAGTAGGGACCAACACAGCATTGTGAATTGCCATTCGTGCCTTTTTCGACACATTTTGACTCTTCACAATAGAGTGCAAGGCCCCATTTACTCTATTTCCCGCATTCACTCGTCGTTCTATATCCTTATCATATCTCCCATCCCTGCTAAATACGCAGCCCAAATATACAAACTCATCTACTTGCTCGATCAACTCCCCTTCTATTCTTATTTCACAAATCGTTTTACTTTCTTCTCTTTCAAAAACCATAACCTTCGTCTTACTTGCGTTCACTTTCATACCCCTTTCTTTTAATGATCTGTTCATTAACGTAACCATCATTTGCAACTCGGCCGCCGACGACGCAAGAATAACTTGATCATCGGCGTACAAAAGGCATTTGACGGTTAACTCACCCATTCTTAATCCGCATTCTTCAACTTTCAAATTTTGCAAACAACTGTTCATAAATAGCCACGGGGAAGCCACACAGCCCTGTCTGACACCTTTATGGATGTCAAACCAGTCCGAGTAGACCCCGTTGATCTTAACACAAGCACTAGAGTCCCTATAAAGAGACTCCAATGCCTGTTTCAAGCCAGCGCTCAACCCAAATGAATTCAGTGTTTGCCATAGCAAATCCCTATCCACTCTGTCATAGGCCTTTCCCAAGTCCATGAACGCACAAAAAACCTTTTGGTTTTTGGCCAGAAACTTCTCCGCGATCGTGCGCATGGAAAAGACTTGATCTGTACATCCCATTCCCTTTCTAAATCCTGCTTGCACATCCCAAATTTTTCCATCAGTTTCTTTCATGACCCTTTCAATCAGTACCTTAGCATACAGTTTTCCCACAATGCTAAGAAGGCTGTTGCCACGGTAGTTTTTACAGTCCTGCTGCGACCCTCTTCCTTTATATACTGGGACTATCACAGCTTTGCACCAGTCTACCGGTACCCGCTTCACTGTTTCTACTTCACTTAGTACACACGTTGTCTCCTCACTCATAAACACGCTTTCAAAATATTCCTTCCATCTCTTTAAACTCAAAACTTCATCATTTAGAATATAGCCATTCTCGTCTCTTATAGCATTCATCATAGGTTGTTTTGAATGTCCCCTGGCAGTTCTTACAAGTTTCCAGAACATTTTAATATTTGCCTGGAAGTTATCCGATATTCTTCTATCATTCTTATCCGTTCTTTCTTGCTTTTTTCTTTCAACTACTTCTTTTACTCTCTTATTAAGATGTCTAAAGACTGCCTTTCGTTCTTTCAATATCACCATTCGTACCACTAGAATTAGCAGCCTTTGTTGCTAGTAAATCTAGCCATGCTCTCTTCTTTGCTTCAACTTCCATATGTATCTCATCATCCCACCATAACGTATTATTTTTCCTTTCATTCTTTCTTTTACTAACACCACATACTTCGGTAGCTGCATCCACTAAACCTTTCTTTACATTTTGCCATATATTCTCCAAGTCTAACCACTTATATTTTCTTTCAGTCTACATTTGAACTTGTTTTTATCACTTTCATTTTGTAAACTTTCTGTTCTAAAAAGCTGTAACGTAGTGGTAAACACAGACGATCGATGGCGCCAACGCCTGAATAGACCATTAATTCGGCATAAAACTAAATAATGATCCGTTCCTACGTTAGAACCCCGGTAAACTCTCGTATCTACCACTGCGCCCCTCAATCTTTCATCCACAATTATGAAATCTATCATGCTTCTATCGTCACCTCTTTCCCAAGTATACATGTGAATCCTCTTGTGGCGAAAGCAAGTGTTCGTCACAAAAAGATTCTTTTCCATACATACGGTGCGCAGACTTTCACCATTCTCATTTATACTTTCATCAACAAACGTTCCCAATATCCTTTCATAACCAAGCCTCCTGACCCCAACCCTTCCATTAAAATCTCCTAGAATAATAATATTTTCATTTCCCTTACACTTCATTAACACCATCCTTACCATTTCCCAAAACTGCTCTCGGATATAAGTGGGCTTAGACATGTCTGGGGCGTAGACCCCTAACACAAACAACTTCTTTAAGCCCACTTTCATTCGTATCCATAGCAGTCTTGGGCTTACACATTCATACTCTTTCACATATTGGCCCATTCTTTCTGAAAGGATGATACCTACTCCCTGGCATGCCCGCTTGATCTCGTCTACACTAGACCAGTATGCGGTATACATGCCATGTGTAGTGACATCCTTCCCCTTCCTTTTCGTCTCATTTACGCATAACACATCTATTCCTCTATCATACATCATATCGCATACATCATCCATTTTATCATTCATTGCCCCACATACATTCAACGTAGCCAGACGGGCCTCTGCAATCCACTTTTCGCCTCTCCGGGAGACAGAACGTGACGGGTGGCGAACCTCGTCGCCGGTTTTCCTCCCGGAGATTCTTCTCACCCCTGCCCCATTAAAGGGGCGCCGGGAACTCGGGGCCATTTCTTTAATTCGATTCCTCATGGTGCGAAATGGGGTGGTATATTTAACGCCGCTACCACGGCGTGGAGCCGAGTCTGTGGTATCGGCTTGTCGCTCATTTAGCACCACCCGGGGGACACGTGTAGGGTGGGCCTAGGAACAGGTGGTCAAAGCCTACGGACGCGAGCGACTTATTTTTAATACTTATAAACCTTCGATAAGTATTATTTATAATCTATATTGAATAAAATAGTATCTGTTTCCGTTTCCGTTTCCCCTGTAGAACACCACAAATAATCGGTTCCTCGGGACAGATATTTTCACCCACTTTTAACCTGTTGTGTGCGGTCACACAGGAAGTCCTTAATTATCATCAATACATTGCCACAAATACAACACATTTTAACTTGCTCACAAGGATAGAAATCGAGACTGTGTCAAACACCTTGGCTGGGTCGAGGACAATTCCTAAACATTTTTGTGGACAAACTCTGTCCACTGAATTTCTGCATCTTCGGTGGACTTCCCTGACCTAAAGCCAAATTGTAAAGAAGATAAAACTGTATAATATTCTAAAAATTTAATAAATCTATAATTTAATGATTTAATAATTCTTGCACTACAATTCAAAAACACATTTACCTCCTTTTGTGTCACGAATCTGAGACCATAAAACTATAAAAGAAAATCACAGACAACTCATATACTGGTATTGAACAATAATTATCACTTTACAGCATATTGTTATGCTCTGAAATAGTAAGTCATGAAATCATACTCACCTAGACCATGGACGTGCGTGAGGAGAGTGCTTCAAAAAGATAGTGTCATTTGTATCGACAATTTTGCCGATTTCATCCATGTTTATCAGAGTTGAATATACCATAGGGTGCTGGTCGATGTTATTATATGTCATGTATGCAGCTGGTTTAGCTTTATTTTTTTCGTAATCGTATCTCTCACTATCATTATTGTTCTTTTCAACAGCCGTGACAAAATAGTCCACAATCCCGGAGTTATAAACAATCATCGATATCCAAACTATCATCCAAACCATGAATGCCCTTTGGAAGAAACGTGTCCGTGCCCACATGTTTACGAGGCGTATCCTTTTTGGGACTCTATTGTCCATGTTACCAGGGCTGGCGTTTCTTTTAGCCACAATATCGGTTGGATTGCTGTGTGCAAGCCCGTTCAACCTCGGATGAGATTTTGACTTTGTTATCCTTTGCGGTGAAATATTGTTATCTTCTATGTAACCCTTGTTGAAACGCCAGTTTAATGCGTTGTTAGCAATAAAATATTCTTTTAGATGTAACTTGCTGTTCCTTTCTGGGAAATATTCCATGCGTCGGACATCGATGCCAAGAATTGTAGCAAAAAATACCATCTGAATGAAGTAATCCGAAATTAAACTCACGATCATGAATATTGAGAACTCTTGTATGAATGGAACAAATGTGAAAAAACTGACAGTTAATATAGTAATTTCAGTTAATAAATTTTTTGTAATAGACCAGCCTTCTTTGGTAAGTCCTTGAGCGAGCCGAATTTTGACGTCGAGCCTGGAGTCAGTGGAAGTCACACTCTTAGTTAGCACGAGAATATTTTCAAGGCCCACTATTATCACTAAATATGGGAATATTTCTTTTCCTTGTAAACTTAGAGAAAATCCAAAGTAAAAACAAATGCCCATCGACATGGATAAGCTACCAGCTATAGTAACTACAGCACATGCAGCAAGTCCAAATTTTGATCTAATAAATTCTATCTTTCTGACAGAAAAATATACATAAAGAAATAATCCAAAAAAAGTTATCAGCAAGGGCACAAGTTCGTGATAGTTAAACTGCCCTGGGTAATAAATAAGCATCACTTCATCGGCGCGAACTTGCGGAGAATCTTGATGTAGTGGATATATTTCTCTTAGTTTATTAATCAGGGTGTTAATGAATCTGAAACAAATTTGCTATATTTACTTAAACAAAATAAGAGAAAATACACTTTAAAAGCTTTGGAGCTATATTATGTTTACACTTGCCAATTTTTTTGGAAATATTTATCGATTGTAAGTTTCAAAATTACAATTAAATTACATTACTTATTAAGTCGAAAGTGAAAATTAAATTGTCAGATATTGTAAGATTCAAACGTCTTACGGTAACGGTAAGCAATTTAATAAATTAGTTTTTACCCAATATTGAACAGGAAAAGTTATTAACAGTCAAAATCATTTAAGTATATATTTTTCACTTAGTAACAAATGCAGTATACTCTGGTACCCAGAGCACAATGTCATGCCAAACATTAAATAGTAAAAGTGTTTTACCGCTCGTTGGCTTCTTGATAAAAAATTGTAACCGCGTACTGCAAGACTCGCGGGCGCGCTCTGAGTGGATACCGCTTAATCCCAGTATCACGAAGATGCATCCCAAAAGCCATCTCAGCAATTGATGCTTTACCCTTCTGAAGACTCTGCGTAATGTAAGTAATTATTAATACATACTTGCGATTTGCAACATATCTTGATTATGGGAAAAGTGGATGGAGTGTTGACTTGATATGAGATGCATGAAGTCCATGCTTTGTGGCGGTCCTCGGAGGTGGACTTTGTTCAGTAGTGGACTGTAATGATGATGATAACTCCTGTTCACGTTAATTTTGCAAACTGAACAAAGAGCATGGGTCGAAATTGGATCAAAAATAATTAATATTTTTTGATCACCACATTGGTGGATCAATGTGGCATAGAAAGATATTTTTATTTTTAAAAACCCTACACATAATGATTGTAGGTCCAAGTGGACGAAGCGATTATGGGGACGAGAATTTGCTTGAAGATTTCTTTCCAACACTACATTTACAAACGAGACTGTCATTCGAGAACCTTTCTTCCCCATCAGGTGCAGGTTTTTCTTACTATATGGCTGGCGGCACATTGTCATTTAAGCGTACTTTTTTGTCGTGTTGGGCTGAATGATGATTACTCTCGTTCTTCTGCGTATTTCCTCATTACGAAGCCTATCGCGCAGATTAACTCAAAGGATAGTCCTCCTCATAGCTCATTGAGAGACCTTGAAGCCAGCAGTGAAGGACTACATCCCAGATCATTATATCATCAGTGACAACACATACTGGTTGAACACTGTTGTTTTCAAGTCTGTGATGAGATGTGTTGTATTCTTGTATTCTATATTTAGTGCTAATAGTCTGTAAAGTCGAGATATATCCGTCAATTGAACTCTCAGTCGAAGTTGGACAATTTGTCTTAGGTGAACATACTCGTCAACAACTTGGTGCATAGCGCTAGAGGAAAATAATATTTATACATGAATCCATAGGTGGATTGAAGAGGAGAAAAAAATATACATGACCCAAGGATAAATGGAAAGTAGAAAAAATAACCATAGATCCACCTATGAATTGTGTTTGTGGATCCAAGTGGAATTGAGTATCACGAAGATGCATCCCAAAAGTTTTGCATAATCTTTAATTTTTACCTTTTTTTGCTTCAAGACCAGTTTTCACGCAATTATATCAGTATTACATAATAAAGTAGTAAGATCTTTCATACGTAACATTAATATATCGTTACATGGTAGAGCCATGCTGCAGTCATATTAGAAGTATAGTTGTAGCACGAATGGGTCGGCTCGACCGGGGAACGACCACGCTCTCACAGCAGAATACCAGCGTAAAATAGTAGCTAAATGCTGCTGTGTTGACATCTGTGTCTACCACTGCGTTACAGCGTATAAGAATAGAGAAGTTACAAGATGAAGATGTGAAAGAGAAGTATAAATGTAGACTGAGAGGAAATATTAGATGTTTGAATGAGTTGTGTATGAATGATTTAGACTTGAATACTGTGTGGGACAATATTAAAAAAGGTTTGGTGGATGCCGCCACTGAAGTATGTGGTGTAAGTAAGAGAACAAATGAAAGGAAAAGTAATACATCTGTGAGCATCTGTAACTTTCAACTTATGTTGAATGAGCTTCCTTATACAACCAAAAGTAAAGAACCATATCTAGATTCCATGAGTCATCAGTCATCACTGACAATAAGCTACACACACTGCACACATCAGTTTTTAGGTTATGCGGAATATTGTGTCGTAAATTCTCGAATACTGTCCAGCAAAGTTGAATTTGCCAAATAACCTGACCTGCAGTTAGCAAAATCAGAAAACTTCAAATTATATAGACCTCAAGAATGAAACAAAAGTATATGGAATCTCTCAACTGTAAAAATAATAATACCCCATTCTGTCAGTACAGATGTATCCCATACACCCCTACCAGTCACTCAAATCACTTGATCTACCTGAGTGAATTTTTTACAGAAGGAAATTCTAATCACATGCCAAATTGTCAGAAAATTTTTAGAGTGTTAGCAGATGATATAGTAATAAATATTTATAATAAACAAACAGATGTCCACTTGGCTCACAAGCCAACCACGGTTACAAATAATAATAATAATAAAATTTTCTTTCATAAAATTGTATTTTAGGACAGGACATTTTTAATTTGTGTTTGTGTAATTTGCTTGAATTTTCACTTTTCATATAACAAACCAAATGGTTAAAATCTCATTTTGAATTCTTCAGAGATCCTTGCCTTTTGTAACCTAACAGCTTTTATCTTCATCTAAAATGTATATTTTCTTAATAATTGGAGAAAACGGTATGCGTACATATTATATCGAGTAACATAATGTATTCACTGCTTTAAGTGTATGAAGAAGAATTCCATGGCTTAAATCCGGATCCTTCACCTCCACGTTACCCAACACAACTTTATAATATTAACATAACATATCATTGGAAATGATTATTCCAAGATATTCTAAGTCAGTTTAATCATTTATTACATTTTTTTTCAGTTTGTTGACAATCATCTGCCGTATATGAGCTTGTTGCGTAACATGGAGAATTTGTCATAGTTGCCACGCTTGTAAGGCATATGTACAATTAAAGTGACAGACTTCTCCTACCTTTTTATCAACTTTCAATGACTAGTACTGATTTTTTACATGTGACACTAATATAGGATGAGTTTTTTTAATAGGATAAGGGTGACATACGAGCATACACTCCACCTGATGGTAAGTGGTTGCTGTTGCCCATAGACATCTAGCTTTATCCTCGATTAAGAATCAAAATTCAGATGCATTGCCACCCTTGAGGACTAAAAAGAAAACCCATATTTCCAGGAAAAAGGGTCTCCAGTTCCCTACACTCACTGTATGAATCATAGCAGCATTGAGCTGGTATTCTCTGCAAGCATGGTCCTTCCCCGGTTGTGTCGACCCATTTGAGCTACAACTATGGTACTAGAATAGCTAAGGCATGGCTCTACCACATAAGATAGATATTTAAAAATAGTTATATGATACCATTATCTACCAAAGCTAAAAATGTACCATAGTCACTAATAGTTGGCTATCCTTCAATTTTATGATCTCTGAAGAAATAATATTATTAAGCTCAGAATAAAGTATTATGGTGTGCACCTGGTAATTATAGATGGTATTCACTATATTAGCATCCAAGGAGAAGGATTGTAAGTTTTGCTGCCACAAATTAGCAGGAGAAAGCATTAGGCAGCTGTATTCTGGAAGCACTTGCTCCATGCTTGATTTGCTCTCATGTCGTTTAATGCCTTCTATCTGATAGCAGTGATGTAACAGTGTATTCTTTCTGCAAAATAGTTATTGTTCGCAATTATTTATGATAGACTAATGTATCTATCCAATGTAATTACTAGCTTGTAGAAGTATATGGGGCAGAATGTGAATTAAGATACACACATCACCGGTCACAGATTACAGACACATTAAAAATAAATAAAATTAAATACAATGCTCAACATAATTTCAACCATTCTTAAAACAATCATTTCTGTTTTAAACTGTGACAATATTAAAAAATATTAAGAATTTAAATGGACTAAGGAAAAATATAGTACATTATTAAAGAAAGCAGCATTTGCATAAAGGCTCCATAGACAAGTTTACTTATAGTATGCAAGGTGTTCTATTTATCAGAATTCAATCCTAAAAACATAACAATTTTTATACTTTACAAAGCAAGCTCACACCAGTAGAGAATGTTGATTTTACCAAATCTTTAACTAGCAGATATCGCTTTTGTACGCCACAATTGTAAATGCCCTGACATACACACAACAGACTATTGAAAATGGAATATAATAGTTGCCCCCAAATGTAAGTAATTGTTTTGTGCAACAAATATTTCATGTTACACATATTTAATATATAAATGTTAACTATGTGAAATCTAACACTCTTCCATTTGCCCAATATGCTTAGAAAGCAATTTAAAGTATGTGTGTGTATTATAAACAAATTGCTTTAAAACCGAAATAATATTTTTTACAATGACGCATAGCAAAATAACAAATGCTCACAATTGAAAAGCTAATCTATATCTATACGAAATCTTAAATACTTTCAATCATATCGATGTTTTGAAAAGTTTAATTAAAATCAATACTTTATTTAATATGCAACAATAATTCGCAATGCTTCAATTCATAAGACTTTAGAAATAGCTGCTCAAGCTACTTAATATTTTCTTTAAAATGTTTTAAGAATAAAAATGTAGTAAATATCAATTTGCAAACAATGTCCATTTATATTGATATAACAATTGACACCATTTTGGCGATAGATACATCCATCGAAGGTAAATATAATTCAAATGAAATGGTATAGTTTATTATACTGTTTGACACAATTATAGGTAAGTTTAATCAGATGATTCCTCAATTATCTGTAAATACTATAAATAAATATAAAACAAAACAATAATATTCATTCTTACGTTTCTAAGTCCTCATGGTTACGAATTGTTTCTAATAATCGAAAAACTTCTTGTAGTGGTCCTCTGAATGCATCCCACATTCTCAAATTAGTGTTCCATGGTGAAACACCTAAAATGTTAAATATAAGCAATGTTTTTACAAAAGAATTAAAAATTTAAAAAATATTGTAAATACAAAAAATTTAAAAAAATTGCATTTTTTATTTTGTGTTTTAAGAGGTTACTTTAAATAATCTTGTAAAATAAAAATGTTAAAGCTAATAGTAACATTGTTTTAATACAAAAAAAAACATATGCTGTCATACCTATTTTCATAATAATCTGGTGCACATAGAACAGTGGCTTATCCTTTGCCCAAATATAGGGAAGTTTTTGTGTTTCATTATGTATTATTTCCATTTGCAGTTCTGAAATTATAATAATTATATAATGCACAGCTATTTTAATATTTAAATGTTACAAAACGGTTTAAATTCCACACCAACACCACGAGAAGCAATTAATACAAAAATTCTCAAACAAATAAGAGATTTATCGAAAAACTTACTAAATAAAAGGCTTGTTAAAGAAATTAATAACTGCTGCTTTAATAAAGCTTACATACCTGTGTTTAAGCAATTTTTGTTACTACAGTCAGTTGGATTATGTCCATTATGATGTAGAGGCAAATTTACTACAGTTGGGATGTTACCCGGCAGAGGTACATTCAATAAGGGATAGCTGTAAAGAAATTGTATATTCTCAATTTCAAAGTTCAATTACTCTTTATTATAGTGTAACCACCGCTACTTACCAACACAATAATACAACAGACAGAGCGATGGTTATCGCAGTAACTGGATAAGATGAACAAAAGAGACCATAAGTATAATATATTTGCGCTACTCTTTCAGGTAGAGTTGATCCTGCCATTATTATTCTCCTGTATACCAAAATTTCAAAATCTGCGTGTTTCAATTAAGAAAATTAACGAAACCATTGCACGATAAGTTCACGTCAAAACCGCGATTATATACAAAACTTTTGCACAATTTTACAGCTAATAAAAGAGGTATTACAAATGTTTTCATGTCCTAAATAGATTATTCTGGTATTAAACATTTTGCATAAACTTTACAGTACAAAATCACTTCATGAACATAAGCATGCCGCTATAATATATCCACTATAATTGAAACTATTCAGCCTATTCAGGTTCAGGTGTTTATATATTGAAAAGTAAAAGTACTCTGTGCTGCTGCTGTGACAGCGGGCAGTGTCGCCATCGTAAGGTTCTGAGTTGCCGTATATTACGAAAATGAGTATTTTTAACTCTTTATTTTAAAAAAATGTCTATTCTTCATTTGTTTCTTCTCCGTGAAGGTTTTTTATCGTTTCTGCCACTTCGAATTCATGTTTAACTAGTGAGTATTTGTCCCTGCTTCTCATTTTTTACAAACTACTTACTTTAAATATTTTATTTCCATATTTATTGTTTTTTCATTAATTTATAGCCATGAAACCTGGCAACTTTGCCATGTTTGGAAGGACTTAAAAGTGTAGGAATTTTCCAACATAAAAGGTACTCTCAGAGTGGGCCTCAATGTTAAATGTGGTACTTTATTCTTCTTAAATAAAGTTTAACTTCATGAATGTAACACATAACATAACACACATCATTCAGAGTTATGATTTGCTCTTCTAATTATGTTTCAAGTAACAAAGTTTACTCTAGAGGCAAAATTGTAGTAAGTTAAATTACCCATTACTCAATTTTTCATACAAACTTGAAAATAATACAGGGTTGTCAAAACCTTCATTACGTACTTCTAATTTTTGAAGTAAAACTTCATCGACGTAACGGACGACGGAAGAAGTTTAGGTACGGTATTAAAAAAGCACGTTTTCCTGTAAAATATTTGCGTGTTAATAATATTATTACTACTCAGTACTTTTCATATTTTCAACTTAATGTTTGATATTAATTTGGGTGCAAATTAATATCAAACATTAAGTTGAAAAAAAAAGTATAATAATTTTTAATGATTATTAATGTTTTTCTATTACGATATTTATCTTTTACCTAATCATAATAAAATGATAATAATGACTAATAAAAAAAACTATACTTGTTAAAAATTATTGTGATGAGCTTTGTTATTGATCTATACTATACTTATTTTAAGCTTATTACTACACCAATTGGATTTTTAATTTTAGTCGAGAGTTTTTTGTTCGATATATTTTAAATTTTTGCCTATGAAATTACTGTGACAAGATGTAAACTAAAAAAAATGGGCGTGCTATTGTTTACACGTGTATAGAGTGAAACTTCTTTCCACATATCATTTTTATTTTATTTTATATTTTATATAAGTGGCTTAAAGACCGACATGATGTAGATACCCACATTTAGTATTTAAAAAAATCAACAAAAGTCTGTACTCCAGAACAGAGGTTACGTAGCCGGCAGAATTCCGCGTTAAAATAAAATGCCAAAATTAACTCTTGTGTAGCCATATCAATGATAATGCTGTTAAAGAGTTATTAAATTTTTATCCAAAAAAGGGCATATCTACAAAAACATTACGTTGTTCATGATAATCGTAATTTTGGACCAGTCCATCCCTGATGGCAAAGTTAACTTTCATTGATAAAGTTGCTAGACATGTCCTTTACGGTACATAACCTTTTAGTTAAATGGTAAATGAATCATAAATTTAGGTCTCACATGACATATACAATCTTGCATACATTTTAATATATCTCAATCAATACTAACAATATTTAGTTCAAAATCAAAATATTCACGACATTTTTCACAAAGTAGACATTTTTTTGAGGTGTTTGATATGTATTAGTTATCTATCTACCATATTAAAAATAATAAATTACAATAATCAATTACCAATTACATTCGACAAAGATCATACCTAGCGCAGTTGTGTTAAGCTTCATCTCTGTTACGTTTCTATACTAATGTGACACATATCGTTCATTACACCATAGTCCAGTCGCGGAGCAGAAAGAATTTCGTACAATGATCTTTTTGCCTACTGACAGTGGTCACTAACATTTTTGTGTTAAGTGTGGTTTATATGAAATATTTGAAGGATAAAAAATATATTTACTATCCTATTAAATAAATTATTCGTATTATTTTTTATTTTAGTATAAAACAACTATAAAATCTAGTTAAAATTGCTAATTTGGCAGAAATAGAAAAAAGAAAATTTGAAAATCAGAATCTGATTTCTCTATATCGGAGTTACTGCTTTCCGATGTCGTCCCGCCTGTCACATTTATTACAAAAGAATCGACAGTTTTGTCTACATTAAACAAACAACACAAACTAGAAATAGATAACTGTGTCCGAAAACTGAGCGATCGATAATGCATTCCAAGATGGAATGTCGTTTGTTCGTTATTTAATTTTTTAACTATGTCAAGCAAGCCAAGGATTTTCGGTCGTGCCTTAAGAATAACAAAAACCACATGCAAAGAAGAACAAAACTTACAGTCCCATGTAAAAGGTTTACAATCCCTGAGGACGGCGGTCATTGCATCTGTGCACAGGTGAACGTACGAAATTCTTCCTTCTTCGCGTCCGGACTATAGAGAAAAACCGTTTCATTTCACCTTATGGCCAATTACCGTATTTTGTGATACGGCAATGAGAGGCCTGCAGCATGCTGTAGTTTTTGAAAAGATTTCGTGAATTGCCATATATAACAAAGCTGTTGCAATCACAGAACACTGTCACAGAACAACAAGGAGCACTATGGTGTGTTGCCAAAGAGTATATAATATCTCCGTTGCATAATCTATGATTGTTGCCATAGACTTAGAATATACTGGCCATGAAGGTTAGAGAACAGGAGAACTATCGCCGTAGAAAATAGTGTCCCAGAAATATGGACACCATAAGTGAGGCGCTGCGATCGCTAAGTTCGCTCAATAAAAGTCATTTTCAGTTAATTTTTCCGATCAGATGCTAAACCACTAGCACATCCACGCACATTAAATTATTTCTCCATCTTTTAATGTTTCTTTTTGTAAAAAATTACAAAGTTACGGAGCATGAAAATTTTCTCGGCAATGCCGCGGAAAAAATTTGTCATTGTTCAACTAACTTCATCTACTTGTACTCATAAACAGCTAACTTCGCAGTCACTACTCACCGACGTCAGCGCCGCTATAAATTCTAAAATTTTCAAGGACAGGCGGACTATGCTTTAGTACGTAGTGATCGTTCTGCTGTTCTCTAACCTTCATGATACTGGCGAATAAACGACCTGACAGCTCAAAAAGGCATTTGTGCGCATGACGAATTTTGATTGGTCATTGTGTGCGTTAGCTAGTGTTGTACATTTTACTTACAAAGACTATTGAAAAATTAATGTTAAGGAAACGTTAAAAGTTAACAGAGACTAGCCAAATACGCCCTCGGTACGCAGTCGTCATTTATCAAGCCTGAATCAGGCATCGAGCGGTGTGAGTATCAAATACTGTAATGGAATTTATACTATCCTGGCACACTGAACCGCGCGTCTCATTCGCGGGCGTCTAGTTGCGTTTCAGGAGCATAAATAAATATCTATACCTAACTAAGCTTATAAAACTATCATTGTGATTTGTGAATATAAACCGAAGATCCTTAGGAAAAATAGCGTGATGCTATGAATATTGTGCTAATATGAGCGTGAGGTGCAGTAGATGATGTAAGGTTTTACATTTTGGTTGATAAATAGATAGTTGATAGTTGAGTTCATAATGGCTTCAATAGGATAATCTCAAGATTTTTATTTTTAACATACTACAGTTTTAAAATGTATAAAAATCTATCTCTATTTTTACATAAAGTTTTTGAAGTTAAAAATTTAGAACTCTTACTGTAACAATACTTTACTTACTGGTACAAATAATCTTGGAATGGCTACTTTTAATAAAATAGATATTTTTTCTTTGATTTTTATTTTATATTTTTCAAGAAAATTTTGCTGCAATTTGTAGAGTTCTTCTTTAGATTCCAGCCAACCCTCTCAATTAATGGCCAACATTTTCTAAAGGAATCCAGAGGGTGTTTGACAAACGGCAAAATAAAATTACGTTTTTAGAGCGCAAATCGCGCATTTAATTTCATTCCTATTTTGTTTGTGTGGGCAAGTCTATCGATTCTTAATACTAATTTATCAACCTCAATATTCAATATAAATATCGACATTAATTTTGATATAGTTGAGTCAATATCTAGCGTATATGGAAAATATATTGCTTAAAAATGAATTTACCAATATCATATAAATTACCAACAACTTTCCATTTTTCTTTGCAAAATATCAAAATTTATAAAATAATTGAAAATGCTATATACTTTAAACAGTATATAACATAAATTTTAACTAAAAATAGACGAGTCATAATCGTAACATCGTCACAATAGTAACGACGTCTTGCAAATTCACCTGTGAAAAATTCTACCTTGATTGATTATTTCTATTATTCTCACCACAGTCACTCATGGAACATGGAACCATTTTGGAAAACTATGAATAACAAAACATAACACTATAATAATCTAAAAAATTACAAAATATCTACAAGCTTATTACTTGCGTGTATCTTGTGCCGACCTGTCATTCAAAATTGGTTACGCGAGTCATTAGATTTGGTATCCTTTTCTTTGTTGCATTTTAGCCGTAATAAATTTTATTCTTCCTTGCATACTATGTCCGTTTATTCGCCAGTATATTCTAAGTCTATGGTGAAATTGATGTAAATAATATGTCAATGTTAGTTATGTTAGTGTCATTTACATGTGGATATTTGTAAATACTATACTTTGTTTTTTGTTATTGCCAAATTTTCCTGATTTGGTTGTTATTGTTTTGTTATCTCTTGTAATTTGGACACCAACTGTTTCAGTATGAGTTTGTGCGTTGTCGTACATGAGCAACGGTGACGAGCGATTGACCGAAGATGGTTGGAGACGTGCGAGCTGCTCCATCATTGTGCTCAGATTTTCACACATTTGTAATACTCATCCCACTTGGTAAGAAGCTGTGTTGAATCTCTCGGGAGCTAGACTACCAAACAGTAACCATCACTATTTTCGTTTAGGACATTGTTTACGTGTTTAACTAGGATCCAACCAACTTGCTGAGCGCTAGCGATAGTCAAACAGAATCCATTTTTCGTGGCAGGTAACAATGAAGTTCAATATTTCCAGCGCTAATTCGCGCTGGTAATCATTGAGTTCGTGGGGCATCCATTTGTCAAGCTTTTTTACCTTGCCAATTTGACGCAAATGGACCAATATTGTTTTGATGCTACCGTTAAAAGCTGCTACTAATTCAGCCGTAGATTAAGTATGATACTCACAGCTTCCACAATCGCCTTTAATTCATTATTGTCGACAAAAGTTTTCGCAAGACCACGGGACTCATTTTTCAGGCCGAAACTTCCAGAACGGAAGTGGGCAAGCCAATAACAGGTGGTGCGTTCATTTGTATTATTCGCTCCGTCGTCGTCGTTGGTGTTGTGTACCGTTTGTGCCACGCTACTACCACGACGGTACTCATATTCCATAATTAGTCGAATTTGTAACGTATCCATGATGACGAAAAAGATTCAAATGTGATGAAACATAACGCTAATCAATAAACAAATGACTAATAAAAAAAGAATTATATGTTTTTTAAATAAAATTAATGTGAAATTCGAATTCTTAGCCAAAAAAATAATTTTGATTTAAAATGGCCGGTACTGCAGAACGGCTTTAATATTATATACAAATTATGTTAAGGGTAAATGTGAAAAGGGGTCTCATTTTAGTTTTGTACATATATATATATATATATATATATATATATATATATATTTATATATATATATATATATTATGAAATATCCATTTATATCTAGCGCTCCTATGGAGTGTAGAGGCGAGGAGTACAGATTCTGTATAAAAAAGTGTCTGTAGGGAAGCGTTAAATATGGGTGGCACCACTTTAGCTACAGTCTAAATTTTAAAGAACTTTTATATTTTTTTATTGCACAGACTTTCACCATAATGCTTTTTACCATAATTATTTTATTGCTTTCAAAATTTTTATTTTCAAAATCACTCTCAACGTATTTTACGGCGATTTATCATACCCTGTAGCTACTCGAGCGCTGTTGCGGAGAGTTTTTGAACTGTTATTTACTGCTTACAGATGGACACATATTCAACTATTCTCCTGAGATTGTCCTCCTTACCTCTATACTCCATGACTCCTACATAGAGTAGTTAACTAATAGGCTCTATGCTCTACGGATACTAACTGTCCCATATTAAACGATTCTAAATAGCTTGCTACATATTTATTTATCTATGATTCTAAAACACAGACTAGATAGAGAAACTGACGTTTTTCTAAAATAGCGATCTCAGCAATTATAACTTGATCAATCAATTTATTACAATCTATACAATTATAACTTGGTCAATCTTGCAATTATACTTGGAGTCGCGACTTTGTCAATGCTTATAAATTTTGTTACATAAATTTAGTCTTGTAATACACATGCGCCGTCGCCATTTGCCGATCGGCTTCGTTTTGGTCCCACATACCAGCGACAAAACATACCTAGGTTTCTACTTGTTTTTGTTTTGAACTTTTGATATTGACTGATTCCTTAATGAAATTTTGTTTTTAAGGTTTATTGTTCTAAATTTGATGGTGAATTTGCAAGTAACGTACTGGAATTTATATTATGTACCTTAGAACCCAGATCCTTAAATCGAATAACTGATTCAAGTCAGTAACACGAGTTACGCTATTAATATATAAGTTAATGGTTCTGACACGTTGCTTTTTATAATGGTTAAGAAAACCGACTCGACACAAAACTAGTAACCACTAAAACCAGTTAAGGAGTTTTACGGGCACTAGACCACCCGGAGATTGCAGTTCTTGTTTTTACGTACGTAAATACGTAAAAGCGATGTAATTTTGTGCATGAATATTTAAATTAAAAAGAACCCCCAATCACAATAAAAAAATATACCTAAAAGTAAAAAAATCCCTCATTCATTCTTCCACTTTCATTCACATAACAAATTTAAAAAATAAAACACGTCTATAGGTAACGGCATAGATAAATAAATATGTAGCAAGCTAGGTAACGGCATTTATTCAAGTGAAGTGTTTGCCTTTCAGTGGCGGTGCGAGAGGTGCGGCAGCAACGGGCGCCGTCATCGGGAGGGGGGGGGTGATAAATCAACCGAAACGCTATCACCGGGCCGGGCGCTCACTCATCACTAACATTCCGTTATGTTGACGCTAATTAGGAAGTCAAAGCACGAGTATTTTGTTGTTACTGGTATTTTTCTTGATGTTTGACTTAGACATGAACGTTTGTCGAGATCAAGGGTACAATAATGGTGCGAACAGGGCAGGAAAATTAAAGGTGTTCAAACTAGAATTTGACTCAATATTCTCGGGCATTTTATAATCCATGTGGTTGAAGTTATTATAACTTAATTTGCTCACATTCGCGTTATTAAAGTAAAATTATGTGTCCTACCAAGTCTGAAGAACACCTCTCAACACCCTCAATTGCGTGCACTATCCACGTAAACACAACTCCCAGTTCCACAACACCCAACACCACCACATTACGGACGACACACCACTCTCGACAATATGATATGTGTTTCGCCTCTACACGAGGCAAGAGTCTAACAAGTCCCATAGTAAACTACTGTACTATTAAACACCAACAAAATTGTAACCTATGGATCGCAAATAAGTTTATTGAGTATTGAATTTTTTTACAACTTTATACTTAAAAACCAACGGCCGATCAAGGGCCCCTCGATATAATTTGCTACGGGCCCCGCGCTTGCTTAACCCGGCACTGAGTGGCGTTGTTGAGCGTAAAAGAGTAATGATAGCGGAATGGACAACATTTCTTTAACGCGAATAAGCGGAACAACTGCTATGGCACGAGCGACAGACACAACTGTGCTTGCTCCGCATATACGCCTATGGATATATGATAGGTCTAATACTATTTAAAATCACGAAAAAGCAACTTGATGGTATAGGAACACTAAGGAACGTATTTAGAGAGGCACCGCTATGAGATCTCGCACCACCTAAAACTTTTGCTAGGGCCGCCACTGCTGCATACCTACATAGAAAAAATATATATACATAATTATATTGTAGCATAAGGGAACGATCTACCTACATTCGTCACACCTCCCCACTTAAATTACATCAGGGTATCTACATATTGACTAATAGATAACAAATTAATTAATGATCTATTGATTTTATTCTGATAAGCCATAACGTTGAACAGGTTTACGGTTTCGTTTGGAACGATTCACAGGCGTGCACGGTGATTATGCACTCTGTGTACTGTGTAGTGTTCGGTGAAGAACGTACCAATTATCCGTAAGCCCTTATTACCTACTACGGTACCTTTTTTAACACTTCGAACTTCCGTTGCCCCTAAGTGTACATGTACACCAAAACTGAATTTGTCGGCCGATGGCGGACAGAACTACCCGGACGAGTAACTCGGACGTGTATGTGCTTACACTGCAACAGTGTACAACTTGTGCCGACATTGGACGTTACCGGTATTCTGTAGTTGACTGTGTGTGTTGCTTAACAGAGTGAATACGTGAGAGTAATCTCCACACTCCTGACAAAACTCAAAACTCCAGACTAACGGCTTCTCTTCACATCACAGCTGCTTTTGATTTAATAAAAGCTGTGTTAGTAATTAGACTGAACTTTAAAGTAAATTGTTTGTATTTTAAATATACTGAATACTAATAAAGGATCCAAATGGGTGGATTTAGTAATGTCTAATGCCAAATACATGTGGCAACCTAAAAATTAGGTGTAGGTACCTACTTAAATTAGATATGTGTTAACAATGTTAAGTATTTTTGTAGCCTATTCATTTAAAAAATAAATTCATTTATAATTTTCTTTTCTGCCGATAAAAACCCCAAAATCCCGACTTATTGAAATTTTGTCCAGATATTTTGGACTCCCGATCTGGCATTCGGAAGTATCATAACGGAGGCAGAAACAGAAACAGAAGTCAAAAGTAAATTTTAGCAGAAACTGAAACGGAGATGGATGCGTACGCGGAAGTGTAAATACTATGTAAAAAGTACAATTTACGACAAATAGTAAGTAGCGGCAAGTTATATTTTAAGACCTAGAAATCTGTTTTGGTGTTCTCTATGTATAAGAATAGCTTCGCTAAATAATTGCTCGGTGGAGACGGTGCTTGGCGGAACTGTTAAATATTGGCGAACTAACGGCAAAAGATTACGATATTTGTGTGCATTTCATTTCCACCACTCCTGAAGGTGGATTACGTCTATAAAAGAGATTGTCACTCTTGTTACTGGTGAAACATGGATCGTAACATTTGTAATGATGAATTCAACATTGAAGATGACGTAAGTTGGACTATATTCTCAATTGAAGTATGCACCGTTTTTTTATGTTTCGTTATGAAAGTTGCGGAAATAGAAGCAGAAATGGATGTAAAAAAGCATGCAGGACTTCTGCAGTTGCGGATGCAGAAGCAAAGGACTGTTGCGTCACTAGTAAGCAGTACTAACAGTGTTCCCAAGAGTTTTATTCTAAAACATAAGTTTTTGTCCGTTTGCAATAGGGTTAACTCTATCTTTAGTAACTCTAATTTGACAAAGAATGCAAGTATTATCTTCCATTCTATCTTTCCAAGCGATTATAGTCATTCTTCCAATTCCCAAAGTATTTAAATACATAGTATTGTAAACTCTTACATAATTACCATCAGATGTTTTTAAATTAAACTTGAAAAACTGTGCCCGTCGAGAATTATCAGATATTTTTCGATCCCTTTGACGTTTTGTTTGAATTGACTGAACAGTATCATTAACAAATATTTTCTTCTCCCCCCATGTATATGTTTTCTATGATTTGTTAAATATTTTGATTATTTCTTGATCGCTTACAATGCTACACTTAATTATGCTTGTTTTGTTGCTACATTTGCACCTGTCTTTGAAACGCTTTAGTTCTCTTAAACTTTCATAGACCCATTTAGTTTATTTTTATTTGCCACTATATTGAGAGCCTTCTTTGTGTAATTTTTTATTTTTTTCTGCATCCAGGTATTTTTATTTACATGAAATCTTATTTTCTGAATTTACTCTTCTTAGGCAAGGAAGTATTTTTTTATAGGATAGGGTGGCAAACGAGCACGATCTAAGTTAGCTGCTAATTTTCATTATCACATTTCCATTTATCACTAAATATCTTTATTGCCCATAACAATATCATTATATAATTAAGTTTTACATGAAATACACTAAATACACGTTACAATAATAATTAAAACATTAAAATCACATTAAAGAATAATATAACATTAAACAAAATATCATAAATCTTAAATGAAAACACTTTTTACCTACATAATATTTAAGTACATGGATGACCGAGCTTTGTTCGGTTTTTTTTTTGAAATTACATTTACATAAACATAAACACTCACGCCTGTCATCCAGAGGGGTAGGCAGAGACTACAGACTTCCATTTGGCACGATCCTGACACACCTCTCTTGCCTCCTTCAGATCCATACACCTACGCATACATGCTCGTCGGTTAAGGGTACTCCTAATTTGGCCCGTTTTCAATAAATCGCCAATTTGGTCGATAAATGAACAGCGAACAACGCCCACTCAGGCCCACCGATTTCCTATTAGCCCCTTAAAGATAATTGAAAATTATGCTTAAACCTCCCCCCCCCTTCTATACCCTAAAATTTCTTTATTATATAATTTTTTTTTTTTTTTTTCCACCCTTTCTTTTTTTTTTTTCTTTTCGGGGTAAGCAGCTATTCCCCCCCTTTCCTTTTTTTTTTTTTTTATTTTGTTTTTAATTTATTAAATTAAATTTTCGCCTAGGACGTCCCTTTCTGACTCTGCCATTCACTTCTGCACCATAAATTTTCTTTGTCACTCTTTCCTCATTCATTCTTTCCACATGACCAAACCACCGAAGCATTCCTTTCTTAATGCTGGTCACAACATCATCTTGCAAACCACACTCTTCTCTTATTGCACAATTTCTTACCCTGTCATTCAGATTCAGCCCTAACATACTCCTTAACGACCGCATTTCTACTGCGTTTATTCTACTCTCGTGGTTCTTCTTACATTTAGATACAAATTACATACTTATGAGTTATGAAATATGAATAATATTTTTTGATCTTATTGACATAATAGAAAAAACTGAACTGGTTATTTGAATAAAATATTATGAGTGCAATTAGTTTAATAAAAATTTTCGTATTTTTAAAAAATACTAAAAAAAATGAAAAAAAGTTGGAGCGGAGACAGGATGCGAACCAAGGCGTTACGATTTTGCGACCGCTCGATATCCACTTCAGCTATTACGATCATCAACATGGTGTCAAAATTTACCTTCTCATATTGTAGCAGCTTTTCATTGCCAGAAAACACGGACAAAAGGCATTTTCTAAAAATAAATCCTAGCTAGATCGATTTATTGCCCCCGAAACTCCCTGGTCACTAAATGTTATGAAAATCGTTGGAGCCGTTTCCGAGATTCCGATTATATATATACAAGAATTGCTCGTTTAAAAGGTATAGGATTCTTTGGAATCTAGTTACTTGCATTAATACTTTAGTTTTTTTCCTATTCCTATCCTATAGTATTTAAAGAAGATTTGCAAGATAATGTTGTGACCAGGATTATTTATTTATTTATTTATTCACAAATTGCGTTACATGTGACTTAGAGACCAAACAAAACATGCAAGTTCTAACAATCACGTGCATCTCGAAAGTGATAGCAATGAACAGTAGAGGGGCAGACACCTAAAAATTCTTTTCCTCAATGTATTCATTAATTGAATAATTAATTTTTTTAATAAGTATCTCTTTTAAAGATCTTATTAATTTATTATTATTTGTTTCGGATTTTATGTATTCCGGCAATTTATTATAAATTTTTATTGACATCGAGTAAGGACCTGTACTGTGTAATTTTAATTTAGATTTTGGTTGCAAAAGGTTATTCTTATAGCGAGGTACGTTGTGTCGGGGCGCGTCTATGATTTTGGTGTAAAAACTTGGGTGTCTTTTTACAAATTTACATTTTTCTAATGTATATAGACACGGTAGCTTTCTCTTTGTTTGATATTTGCAAGTACGCGTATACATTTTTTTTTGTAAAATAAATAGTTCGTGTGATTCTACACTGTTGCCCCATAGTATGATGCCGTAGTTTAGCCACGCTTGAGCGTAGGCGTGATAGGCTGTCACTGCCGTTTTTAAATTTGCAGATTTTTTTTAATTCTCTTAAAGCTTATATAAATTGTGATAATTTTAACTTATTTTTTTGAATATGTGATTTAAAATTAACATTCGGATCTATATTTATACCCAGCAAAGAAAAATTTTGAACACATTCTAATTTTGTTTGATTATATGTATAATTTATCTCTAGTTCATGTTTTTGTCGTGGTCTGAATTGTATTAGTTTAGCTTTTTGAAATTAACTTCTAAATTATGATCGTTTCGCCATTGTTTTACTTTATTTATAATTATGTCGATTCTTTCATTAAGTTTGGTATCATTGATATAAGGGAACACAACGGAAAAATCGTCCGCAAACATCACACAAAGCTCATCAATAATCTTGGGGAGGTCATTGATGTAAATAAGGAAGAGGACACATCCGAGTACGGACCCCTGAGGGATAGAGTCCCGCACCGGCTGGGTCCTCGACCTGACACATGTTATGGTTTTTGAATCTTGATCTACATTTTCTATTTCGACGTACTGTGAACGATTTCTGAGAAAGGAAGCAAACCACTTATGAGCTACACCACGGATACCAATCTCATAAAGTTTATTTAAGAGAATGTCATATTTAATTTTTTCATATGCTTTTGTCATGTCAAATAAAATTCCTATTGCGTATTTCTGATCGTTTAATATGTTCAGAACTTCATTAATATATTTAAATGCTGCTAGGGTTGTCGAGCGGTATTTTCTAAAACCATTATTATTATGATTAGGAAAGGAATACTTCGGTGGGTTGGTCATGTAGAAGGAATGAACGTGGAAAGAGTGACAAAGCAAATCTATGTTCCGGATGTGAACTGCAGAGTCGAGAAAGAACGCCCTAGACGAAAGTTTATTTAACGAATGGGCCATATAGTGAAAATGAACCAGATCTGGAGTACCCTTAACCGACTACCATGAATGGAAGTCCGTCGTTTCTGCCTACCGCTCTGTGTGACATGCGTGAATGTTTATGTATGTATATATTTAAAGTAAGGTAGTACCTAATATATTTGGGCTTATCAAAACTCTTTACGTTTTATGTACATAACCATACATTATATTTTCATAAATATACTTTTCTCTAAGACTCTAAGGGACTCTTTACCCACAATTTAAATTAATTTAAATTGCCCTTACGGCCTTCTGTTGCAGAAACAGAGAAAACAATGAAATCCATAAGACTCAATTCCTCCAATTAACACTATATATAACGTGTAATATACAACATCCAATATATTATAAAAAATAATCTTTGTTCGTATTTTATGCGCTGCCATACCGTTCATCAGATTGCGGTAAAACTTTGTCAAAAACCTCCGCCTTGGCTTCAGAATCCTTGATTTTTCCATGCACAAACTACTTGTTTTTTCCGTAATTTAAATAAGTTAAAGAAACTGTTCTACAAATTTAGTACAATATGTAAAAGAATACAATGATAAAACTGATCGTTAGAGCAAGAAAATTGTGCGATGCTTGGTACATTCTGTATAAATGTCATTTTTATAATTAAAACTCGGCTAAAATGATAGTATAAACAAAATTAACAAAACTCCAATGTAGATTGGAGAAAATGTTTAAGTCGTTTTAAGTTAAGACAAATTAGTACTTAGCGGGGGATGTCTTTAGGAACAACACTTGAGCGTAATATTAAAATCCAAGCTGTTTGGTGAGAATCAACGGAGGCTTGGAGCGCGGAAGGCGCGGTGAGCGGAGTCTTATCGCGAGCGTCCTTTGCGGAAATACCGCGGACACTCACAAATGTTCGCACAGACCTATGAAGTAGTCATTGTGAATGTTATAATTAATTATATAAATTAATTTAACTTTTCGACATATTTTAAATATTTATAACATTTATAAATGTAGGTATAAGTTTAGTGTTTTTGTATTTGAAAGATATGTGTATACAAAATAAGTTTCAACTATTTAATGGTAAATATTATGTAGGTACCTATATGTAGCTATATTTTATAGATGCATTACAAATAAAGCCAATGTTTCAGATCAAATTTTTGAGTACTAGAATTAATTAATTTTATTTTCCGTTACTGCCATAACTTTAATATTTAAAATGATGTAAACAAATGTTTGGTAGTGCCAAACTTCTCCTAAGTACACTTTCGATTTTGCAATGAGGAAACTCTACATATTTATTGTTCTGGCTACTCACTTTTTAACAGCGTTAATAACGGTGGAATTAAAGCGCGAGAGGCCGCCGAGGACGATTTAATTAAACCTTAACGAAGATCCCTCATTCCCCACCCACCACCACCTTTACCTGTTTATTGTTTCATTTCATTTTTGAATCAATTTTCTCTTAGTGCTTCTTGAACGTTTATATAATTCTTATGTTAAAACCAAGAATTGAGCATTATTACGTTGGAGTCTTGATTTTTGTCAGTTCAATGTTCTTGAATAGCTTATCTAAATATATTATTTCTTAAAATAAAAAAAATACTGTAATAAATGTTTGGTGGCCCAATCCAGCGTAGTTTCATGTTACTAAGAAAGAAAGCCTGGTGTAATATTTTGGTCCTGATTATTTCTCCATTCTTCAATTAATTTTCAGTCTTTCTGGAAGTTATTATAAAATATCAATTTGTATCTAATAAAAAAGTATATTGAAGAGTATTGATTCTTTTAAGCCTGTTGTTGATAGTATAAACAATGACTCAGATGCCAGACGTTGTGACGTTTAGTACGTTTGCATTTGACGGCGGTTCACGTCACTGATAGCCAACGTGTGATCCCTCGTGATTTACGGCCTCGACCCGCTAATGTACACGCAGCCTTACCGCAAGATGTGAATCCTTACCTATGCATACAAAGGCAATACTATATAAATAAGTTTATACATGAAGCAAACAAAATAGAAGTTACTTAGAGTTACAATTTTTTGTTGAGTTCCATGATGTTATTTCAAAACAAGCATATTATTTCAAGATAGATTTGTTTTTTTGGAAAAAAAATAGAGTGTAGCAGGTGAACGGAATATGGCACTAAATAACACGTAGAAGCCTATGGCACTGATATTTTATAATTTATTTTCTTTTACACTAACATATTATGAAATTGATCTATCAATACTACTAATTTGAAATATACTTTCGGTACTAAAAAAATAAAAACCAAAATTGAGAACTAAATAAATAAATCCATCAAAAACTATCGAAATTAAAATGATACGCACCCAATTAGTAGCATTTATTGATTTTGAACTTGATTGAACTCTAGTGCCGTATATCATACTCATATCAATCAAATAATATGTGTGTGTGTGTGATTGTTGTCGTGTCGATTGTTGTCGATGCCTAAGGACTAAGATAGATTATTTGAGAGATTTTCCGGACCGATACGACTTCAAGAAAAGAGCCTACTTCTTTTTAAAAGGCCGTCAACGCATCTGCGATTCCCCTGGTGTAGCAATTGTTCATCATCTGAGCCGTATGCTCGTTTGCTCCTCTTTTATAAAAAAAAAAGATTGTCTCACTTAGAAATTTTACAATTAATTACCTACGATTGAATGACTGAAAATAAGCAGCCACCAGAATCTAGTATGATTTATTTATTTCCAACTACAGTAAAAATAGTATTTTAGTAATTTTTAAAAATCAAATTCTATAATTCGTTAAATCTTTTCTTTTATATTACAGAGCGTCATATTTGTTACTTATATTAGCTGGCTCAGCGAACGTTATTTTGCTCTTTCCAATGGCCGTGGCCTAATGAGATTCACTCCGAATTCAGTCTAGACTTTTATAGTGTAAAAAAATACTTGACCAATGCGCTAAGTTCTGTGATTTTCAATCTATTTTGCCACTAAACAAATATATTTATATCGTGGATATGAGCAATTTTAGTCCATAAATATCGAATTTGTTGAAAATGAAACACCGTCACGAGAAAATAAGTCGTTCAGCAGTTACACAGTCACTAACAGACGCACCTATCCAACGATGGGTGCGTTTGGCAGAAAAAAGCGCTAGCAAGCGCTTGTAAGCAAAATGGCGATCGTAAGCGGTAAGCGCTGTCAAATCGTAAGTAGCTATTTTCCTCCAGGACACGATGTTAGTTTTAACCGGGGAACCTAACCTAATTTAAATATATGTTTGTAAAGTATTCATATTAAAAACCTTACCAATCATGAATTTTTAATAACATATATATGTCTATTCATGTCATTATATTACTTAAAACTAATATTACACAAAACAAATTATAATTTCTACTTCAAAACAAACAAATTAAATAAGCAAAATGGCGGATTGTGTCAGCGCTACTGAAGTAGCAATCGTGTCCTGGCCGAAAACTATTTTAGCGCTTGTAAGCGCTTGCTAGCGATTTTTTCTGCCAAACGCACCCGATAATACATTAGATAAAAGTATATATTTTGAATAAACAACTGGCATAGTGTTAACCACAAAAGCATTCCGTTAGTCTAAAGATGTATAAAATTGATTCAACATTTTCATTAAGGTGAGACTTGTTCATTTGCAAAATGATAAATATGGCATAAATTATTTCATTTAATATTCAATTTCGTTCTTTCGTCGGTGCTTTGTATATTTTGAGAGAGCAGACACTTCGTTGCCAACACCCTTTTTATATTTTTTCCCGTTGTAACGATACTGTTTGCTCTCAGACTCTTAATTTTGAGTTTAAACATAGGGGAGATTCGTTCAAAAGAACTCTTGACAAATCCAACTTGTGCACCTGAGGCTTTTAATTCGCAAATATATTGCCACATAAAACTTATAAGGTTATTTAACAGACAACAAGTTAAGTTTTTATCCATAAATATAATGAAAATTGAAAAGGAAAGGTCTATGATATCAATTTCTCATTGGTTTTCGGATTGCGTAGGTTTTCGTACGGTTACTTTGTGGAATTTGATATAATTAGCGATTTTCTGGACCGATATAACTAAGAAACATTAAGAAAAAGTCTATTTTTTTCCTCTAAATTTGGCAACATTGGGGAAAATGAGTGAATTACAAGTCAAACCGAACTCTAGTGCCGAACAGTAAGCCAAGAGAGAGAGAGAGCCGAGGCCCAATTTGCAGTACAAAGTAGGAAAATCTCAGACATTCGTAGTTAAAGGATTAAAATATTATCAACAGTTTTACTAATGTAAAAAAAGGATTACACTTATCAATTATTTTAGACTGTCGTCTATACTCTAGTTTAAAATGAATTCGTTATAATAATGTGCAATATTTATGAACTTGTTGAAGAAAATGAAATTTATATTGATTCAAATATATTACCACGAATTACCAAAGAGATGCAGGATGGCGAATGCAGATCTGTCAGGCTCAGGACCGTGCTTCGTGGCGTTCCTTGTGGGAGGCCTTTGTTCAGCAGTGGATTTATTCAATACAGCCCTCCTGTAATGATATGATGATGATGATAATGATACCAAAGAGAGATCGAGACCAATTTAAATTGGAATGGTTAGAAAAAGCCGTCAAAAATGTTAGGACGAAAACATTTTCACACGGGCAAACCTTCTGCTATATATTCTATTTCAAAAAGTACTCTACACGAAAACCTAAAAAAACAAGTTATAAAGTAACCAATAATTCATAGATGCAACATCACTGAAGTAATTGGCACTAATTGGCATTTTTTTACTGAACTTTAATTTGTATTTTTGACTGCCTCGTGGTCGTTATTTCGACTACTGATCATGAAGTCCGCGTTCGAAACTCGGGTCTGGCCACAATTCAATTAATTTTATTAGATTTTTTCAACAGAAAAACTTACTGTTGAAAAATTCTCAGTAACAGTTCGGAATTAGGAGGTTGGCGGTGTTTCACCCCCCTGCCTCTGATGCTTTACTATCAGGTCAACTGCATGTTACTTTGTGAATGTTATAACTTTTTAGATAAAAATATCTCAATAGGAACCACAATCTTACAAACGTCTGCGGTCCATCTTACGTAATTGAAGAGCACCTTCTCCACTAACTTTGCCACTTACTAATCCCACTACTCAAACACTGCTTCACTATGAAAAACACTACCGTCGATAATATGACACGTATTTTGCCTATAATTTAATCTAAAATATGGTGTGTCATACCAAATTTCAAGAGCCTCCACCCTCCTTATTTATAATTGAGTGCACTGTTACTGCCACCACTAAGCTTACTACCCCTAACACTATTTCACGAGGAAACACCACCTACGATAAAAATATGTGTTTCGGTTCTAGAAGATTCATTATCATGAGACATAGATTCTGCAATAACCGCTACTTGACTTGGAAACAACATAATATGTTTAAAAATCTGACGACGCACATAGCGATCTAAGAGTAAAGAATTTTTTTTAATCTAAATATACTTCTTCCATGAGTTACGAAACTCGTAGCTCGACTAATTTTCTCAGCTTACTAGTAATCTGAGTTACTGTCGGATACCTTAGTATTAATGCGTACATAAGTGAACCCTAAATGTGATGTTAATAGTTTTAAAGGTCTTCTTTCTTTTAAAACGCTATGTAGTACGGCGAAAGAAAATCCACTACCGCATGTAGTCGCGTGGGTGTTATAATTACCATGTGGTGAGCAACTGAAGGTGGGCCTTAGCATCTTCACCATAACAGCTTAATAAAAAACTATGATTGGCAACTCGCCTGCAAAGCGTGGCAGCTATTGCTAATATCCACTTTATGAGGCAATCTATGGGGGATGCCTATATTTAGTAATAGGATTCATATAGATTGTAAAGATGAATGATGGTTTCTTATAAAAGGTCATCGTAATCCTGAGCATTACTGTTTCTCAAAAAACACTACCGAATGTAGGTCTCCTTCAAGATATGCCACAAAAACGTTCTCAACCAGCAGTACTTCATCATCAAGCTAATTGTATGTAGATAAACTTTGCTCTTTCTAGCATGTTATTTTGACGAATAGTTTAAGAGACAAGGAAAATTTTAAATAATTCGACACTCGGCTCGGCGCGCGAACGATGCATCAATTCTACCGACGAGAAGTCATGTAATGTCGCGCGGGTCGGACGCGTGATAAGCGCGGATGCAACGGCGGGGCTCAGCTAGTATAGAATGAAGTTGACAAACAAACATAGTCCCCCTGGTGGTAAGTGGATGCTGTAACCCATAGACATCTACATCTAAAGTTCAGACGCGTGGTCACCCTTGAGGCCTAATTTGGAATACTGCATCCATCGATTTCCTGCATATCTTACGAGGTAGACTCCAAGTAGTCGGGGGCCGTCCTACATTTTAAAAATGTATAAAATTGATATTAAAAACAAACACTAGGAGTGGTTTTGCCAACTGTAGGTGTTTCTAACATTTGTGGTGAAAATTAACACAATCGATTTTCCAATTTCTGTACTTTATTAAGGCTTTGTAACTTGTCCTTAAGTCTGCCACGTCAACAGCGGATAGTTTGTGAAATTTACGACGTGTTATATTATAATTTAGTATTGTGAGGCAGCAGTAAACTTGGGCTTAAAAGATCAGGGTGGATGCTGATAGTAGCGATGAAAACGCGTAGGCGGGAAAAGGTCGTCTTTAGACGCAGCGGGGCTTCGCTAGTCGCTTCTACTCCAGCGGCACTTTTATGAAAATCATTTATGAATACTATTACTAAGCCAATCGGATTGAAGAATGATCAAGACAATGCACGGTAACAAATATTTAGGGAAAACCAGTGTTTAGAAGACAGCTAGTGTTTGCTTCCACCAGATGATTTTTGTCAAAGCGCTTTACATTTATATCTAATATATAAAAAATAATGTTTGTTTGTATTTAACGCGCTGCTATACCGTTCATCAGATTGCAGCAGCAGAGTAATTTATTTGAAAGTTATATATAATTCAATTTCAATGAAAAATTAACATTCCTAATTAAACAATATTAACTCTTGTAAATTTAAAACGATATTTCCACAATGATTCCTTCCTGCAACGCGCCGGGTATCAGATAGTATATAATATTAATACCCGAATGTAAACAAATAGCTTTAGAGTGTGATTATAGGATATGTAATAAAGTGTTTTTGCTTGTGTATTTAATTTGTTTGTCACGTACACTTAATGCAAGGAAATAAAATTGCAGTGTCTTTAAATTGATTTATATAGGGTAGTTATACCAAAAAAAAAAACATTTTTGACATTTTTGCCGGTCTGTCTGACCGTTTGTTCCGGCTAATGTGCGAAAAGCCTGGACCGATTTTGACGGGACTCTCACTGGCGGATAATAAATGTAATATGGAGTAACTTAGGTACCTAATTTAAGAAAAATAATTAGGGTTCCGCGCAATAAATTAATCGTAATAAATTCAACGCGGGCGAAGTCGCGGGGACGAGTTAGTACGTTATAAATTTGAAGATTAATCATCATCATCATAATCAGCCTGTGGTAGTCCACTTCAGCATATAGGCCTCTCCAAAGACAAACGATTTGAACATTATTACTACAACTATTACTACATACTGTGCCGTGTAGTGGCTTTTGAGAATATCCACTTCCCGTTCCCCATATCTTCCCGTGGGTGTCGTAAGAGGCGACAGAGGGAAGGAGATAGGAGATTGGCAGTAGCATCTTTATAATAACAGCAATAGTACAATAAAAACGACGGTTGTCAACCCGCTCGCCAAGCGTGGCAACTATGGCAAACATACCCCATGAGCAACGACACAAATAAACGGCCCGTAGTCTGCGGCGGCCCCGCTATTACCGGTTACGGTGGCGACCACGGCAACGGCGGGGCAGAGGGTGCTAAGAATCCTCGACAAATTGTACAGAAGACTGAAAGGTATAAAGGTGGACTATGAGAAAGCCTTTGATTCCGTCCAAATTTTGGCGGTGCAACAGTCCCTTCAGCGGTGCCAAGTTGAATGTCGGTATATCCAAGTGCTGACGTGTTTTTATAATAAGGATAAGAAACCCATCCAACTGCAGAGAGGTGTAAGACAGGGTGTTTTATATCCCCGAAACTCTTCACCGCTGCACTGGAAGACGTTTTCAAGCTGCTGGACTGGAAAGCATAGGGTATTAACATCAATGGCGAGTATATCATTCAACTTCGATTTGCCGACGATATAGTCCTTATATATGCTTAATGACCTCAACAGTGCCTCCCAACGGACAGGTCTTAAGATGAACATGGACAAAACAAAGATCGTATGTAACGTCCATGTCACATCTATGCCGGTAGTTGTTGAGAGCACTAAGCTCGAAGTTATTGACGAGTATGTTTACTTGGGATTCAACTCGACTAGAGAGATTACGACACGTCTTCTTGTCAGGTATATCTCGAAACTTGAAAACGTACAACAGGTGCGTTTTGTCAGGAATGACTTATGGATCTAAGACGTGGTCCTCATTGCTAGCCGTATGAGGAAGCTCAAGGTCGCTCAGCGAGCTATGGAGAGGGCTGGGCTCGGGGTTTCTCTGCGTGATAAACTTAGAAATGAGGATATCCGCAGTGGAACCACAGTGACCGACATAGCCCAACGGATTAGTAAGCTAAAATGGGAATGGACCGCCTATATAGCTCGAAGCACCGACAATATGGGGAGAAAATTTCTGGAGTGGCAGCCTCGAGCCGGTAGGCAAGGTGTGGGGCAACCCCCCACTAGATGGAGTGATGACCTGGTAAGACGAATGATGCAGGTACCTCAGGACCGTGCTTTGTGGCATTCCTTGGTGGAGGCTAATGTTCAGCAGTTGAGTTGTGAATGGCTGTTGATGATGATATTACTACACAAGAGTGCAATCTGTGATTTTGATTCAATTTTAAATAAATTTCATAAAGTGGTAACTTAAAAATTTAATGAGCTATTCGTAATTTCTACTTAACTTTGTAAAATCGTTGTAACTTTCCTACGACAATGTCACAGCGAGTGTTATGAAATTTAAAAAGTTCTTGCCGCCGCCGTGCCGGGAAAAAATGCGATTAAATATGTTTTGTTCAAGAGCAAGACATTAAAGCGATGTTAAGGGTGTGATAATAAGGGCGTTGATAAGCGTTTATTAGCCGGGCAGCCCCGGGCCGGCGTGCTCAATAACAGTAGAGGCCGTTATCTGGGGGGAGATAAATCATTTTAACGTAGTTTTGAGATGCGACTCCTTTAAGAAAAATGTGACGTTACGGCGCTTATTTGGCTTTTAAATTGCTTGCTTTGGAGACAATCGCGGTGACTTTCATCGGATCCCTTTTGTTTTTGAAGACACGACACTTTTTATTTTTTAAAGTTATATATTCTTTAGTACGTTTTGATTGAATAAAACTATTATTTATGGATTTTATCGTGTTTAATTACAACTTTAATTTATTTTTTAATGTCCCGACGTTTCGGATGCTTTACAGCACCCATGGTCACGGGGGGGGGACTGAGATGTTTGACGTCCCAATGTCATAGTTAGTCCGACTACCTTCAGCTTTTGAATATTAATTTTTGGTCTGATTTACGCAAAACGAGCTTATAGTATCATAAGGTCTTGCAGATACCACTTGGGTTTGGGTTCAATTTTGTTAATTATAGGATCCCAAGCAGATGGCAGCACCCATCCATCTTCTCTATTGAAATTTGGATGTTTTTTAATTTCAATAGCCTCGCATATCATCCTTGGTAAGAATCGGTGTTTTTTACGAGGATTTGTGGTTTATCAAATCTAATGTAATGGTGCGGACGATCTTGAACATGTTCGCAGACTGCAGACTTCCCGGAGCATCGGTGCTTCACGTCAGCTTTATTTTCCTTCACGCGGGTTTTTATAGATATTTTTGTTTGACCTATGTAAGAGAGACCACAATCACAATCTAGCTTGTACACACCTGCATCTTGTAGTACCATGGGTGCTGTAAAGCATCAGAAACGTCGGGATAGTAAAAATAAATTAAAGTTGTAATTAAAACGCAATAAAATCCGTAAATAATAGTTTTATTCAATGTGTAGTGTTCGCGCAAATTTAAGAAATCATTATATGTTTTGATTGTTTATATTTTTCATAAAATTTAATTTGTTAAATTCAAATCGAAAAAAGTATTTTAGCTATATAATTAATAGATCAATAAATAAATCACCTAGCGCTATTATCGCCAATACTGAACATCACGATATGTGTTACGTCTCAGCAAAGCGTCGGTATACAGAGGGTGGGGTGTTAAGTTGCGGAGCAAATCCCGCGCGATGCGGTCACAGGTGCGCTGTGCGAGCCGGCTTAGCGCTCCGAACCGCACTATTGATGCCCCTGGACTAGAACAATGTATACAGATGATTTACATTTTGTATCGATGTTGCCCAGAATTTATTTTGGCGATAGATATATAGAATGAACATTGTTTTAAAGTTTGTTGGTAAATGTAAATAAAAAGAAAAAACATAAGTTTAATGTTATAATGATGATATATAAGTTAAGATTTTTAAGGTTCCTCGTCGAACATGAAACCATACGTCGGAATCCTTATAATTTCAATCTTTCCGTCTACATTAATATGTGTTTATAATTTCTGAGAGTTTTGATGTAATTAGATAACAATTTAAAAGTAGATTATTTGGACATACTAATTTGAAGTAATAAAAATATATTTTACAATAAATATAAGTACTATATTTTGAGTGCTTTCTACATGTAAATAATCCTAGGATAAAAAATTTCAACTTTTCATATCATTAACACTAGAACACACTAATAGGTACAACACACTAAATAAGTTCCATTCCATATTTTTTGTAAAGTCACAGCCAAATATATATATATATCAATATTTTACTTCAGTTTTGTTAAGATGTTCCCTAGATTGGAGTATACATGTATAGATATTTCATATAATTTATGTAAAATAAAGTCAAATTAAAAAGATTGTGCTCGTGTTCCTATCGCTCCACGGAGCCGCAGGTCACGTCTATGCAAATTATATTAAATTAGAAACGCTTAATAACAACTGTGGCAACGCTGCTCCTGTAAAGAGGTGCAATTACACCAATCAAATTGAAATTTTAGATCACTAATTGCGCCCGACATGTTTCACGATCCCTTTTGGCTGTAATCCGCGACGAGATGGAGTGGTATTTATGAAATTGGAGGGATGGCCGGCTAATATGAAAATGTATTTTAGTTTCATTAGTGCTCACAGAAAAAAATGACGTCGTACGAAACTTTTGTTTAAGTTCTTGTCCTAAAATCAAATAAATAATAATAATTTAAAAATTTCGATTGTAGCTTCCGATGTCACAGATTTTCGTCTCTGGTTCTGAATAGTCAGAGGCACAATAGCAAAGATTTGTTTTAAAACCAGCATAAAGATTTTTTAGAGCCGTGGAAGCCCAGGGGATGCTAGGCGGTCAATGATTTTATAGAACGCAAGAAACGGGGTTTGATCCCCATCGGCACCAATGAAATTGTTGATTGCAAATTTATTTATATATATAAAAAAAAAAAAAATATATATATATATATATATATATATATATATATATATATATATATATATATATAATTCAAATAATTAATATTTTTACACTTTTGTTTCACTCCAAACACCGCCTTGGCTTTCAATTAAAGAATAAAATATAATGTTATCATATTTTTAATACGTTGTAGGTATTATTGGGTATATATTATTAGGTATATATTTAAATGTTGAACTTGTTAATTTCATTTCATAATCTTTGAAAATTTTTCAGCAATAATAAAATAAACTAAAAATTAAAAATATTATATAGAAAGAAAATTTTCTACCGAGTATGTTATAAGAAAAATGTCATCATAAAATAGCTATGCTAGAAATAAAAAGATGAGGATTATTTTATTGTACTGTAAAAATAATAGATATGCTGAATGAAGGCTTTAAAATAGAATCTAACAGAAATAATATTATGAGTTGAGTATCGTAAATGATAGTGCAATATACGTTTTATCAAATTAATTGTTAAAATGTGGACAGCCAGGGCGCGCCAGCGATGGGAGGGAAGCGGGGGCCCGCACACCCCTGTCACAGATACAAATCGCGCGGATTTACGCGCACTCGAGCCCCACTGGAATTTATCCGACACTTCTATTTACGTATCCTTTTATTTGTTTCGCTCCTATTAGTCCCGATAGAGAATTTTTATGTTTGCATGCCCCCGACGCCTGCCCTCGTAAAGCGGCGACTTGTGAACGCTTTACAGCGACGATAACGCAATTTTCAAGCTAGCGATTTCAGTTTATCGGATTATGGAGCAATAACTTAACGCATCTGACTCTAGTAAATATTTTCGTTTACATTCAGACGGCTTAGCGTGACTAATTACGATCGTTTATTGTTCGGATCCAGGTGCGCTGACAGTCCCGATCCTCTCAAGCCGGGTCAGGTATGAAAAAGAAAATTCATACCAAATAAAATATTCATATTAAAAAACTTACCAATCATGAATTTTTAATAAAGTATATGTTATTCAGCATTATATTACTTAAAACTAATATTGCACAAAACAACTTATAAACTCTACTTCAAACAAAAAAAAAAACTGCTAATTTTCTAAATCCTTCAGCCTTTTCGCCCGCACCCAATGAGTCGCGTTATTTAATGACTGCTTCAAAAACTATCCACGATTTGTTAGTATTACCATTTGTGCCATACAGGTAAGTTTTTGTTACGTTCAAATTTTCTATCCGCCCTTTTAAATACAAAAATTAAGTAAATTAACACAACTTCTACGTGCCCCACATAGGTATAGGCCTACCTATAAGTTAAGAGAAGGTAGCTAATGCGAAATGTTTTCTCTTACGGTGCATGCATTTCAAAAACATAAGCTCCTAACGATATATTCATTTAAAGAGCGTAGTCTCATTCAAATATTTCAGCGGTCCTACTATTAGGAAGTAAATGTGTGTCAACTTAAAAATAGTGTGTAAAATTAATATACAGATGTGTTGTTACAAAATTCATTAATTTCAACTCATACGATCACTTTTGAACATTGTTTTTCCCATAAATTGCCACAGAGCTCGTACTCGGACCATTTGCATTCAGCGATATCCTGTATGTTTTATCGGGTCATCTTTCCTAAGTCCGCCAGTATGAGGCTGACTTTTGAGGACTTTTCCCCATCGGTTCACCAAACTATATGGATGACCCATTGCCATATTAATCCTGAATTGCGATGATGATAAAAATTGTATGCATGCAAATTTATTTAAAAAGCACACAAAGTACACGATTGAAAGGATGGTCATTTGTAGAACGCATAGAAAATTAATGATTTTTAGATATCTAAACTTAAGCTATAACATACACCATAATGGCTACGTACACGAACCTGTATATTTGGATTTATTTACGTCGCACCAAAGGGAGAGGATCAGCGGGAATCCTCCGAGCAAACATTTAAATTAATGTAATAAAGAGGCGTGAAATACATGGCTTTCGCGGATCGGAGGATTAGCATAGCTCTAACGTGGAGCCGATTGGATTTTGTCGTGGTTTAAAAGATTTTTAACAACTTTCATATTAGTGGCTACATACCTTGTTCATTGGTTTTGTTGGATGAGGTTCGGTATATTTGTTTATAATATATGTTCTTTCACTAATCTTAATCAGAAAAGCTTATAAGGGTTTTGTTCCACGGACTTATTGTATTTTACGAAATGACTTTCGACTAATATTTGATATTTATTGATTATTAAGTATTTATTTTCAGTTTCTCTCAATTATTTTTGTCACAGAAATGTATAAAATACAGACAACTGCAATTTAAAATTTTATTATACGTATAAATAACTTATAAGACTAAACGTGTCGGAAATACTAGCTGAGAATACGTTCAATAGGCGATCGGATGGAAATCGACTAATTACATTCGTGTCGGCATAAATCGAGCCCGCTGTCGGCAAGGCTTAGCTGTCGGTTAAGCCAACCGCCTGATAATGGGGTTAACACGTCCACACCACTTAAAACTCTCCTCCCGTATTATTTTGTGGCCCGTTAGTGTCCCCATTGCAGCATTGTTTTTAGATTTACGCAGGCAATTTTTGGTATTAAGTCAAGCTTTTTTACTGATGTTTTCTTTTGTTATACTGCCTTATCTGAATAAAATTTGTGTCTCTAGCTTCAAATAACTGTTATATTTATACAAATAATATGAATCAATAATATATCTTCTGGTTAACTTCCCAGGTCGAGCCGCGAAGGACTCGTGCTACAATGAAATAGATACAACATTTACAGTTCTAAAACGTAAAAGACACTTCGCTTACTGATACGAGGGTGCCACTCGAGAACATTTTTCCCCATCGGTTGGCGGTCATCAAGGATTCAAGTTTTAGTGGCAAGCGAACTAATCGTTAAATCGATGGTCCTTGAGCTGCAGTCGCCATTATTGCAACCAACATTTAACGATGAAAGCGGTGCAGTACTACGATATACAGAATAAAACCTTAATGTGTCAAATATTTGTTTCCTTAATATACGGAGCGTGCAGGTAACATATGTCGCGGATTCGCGGGGATACGAGGAGCATGACGAGCAGTTCCATTATTATGAAAGTTTGACGCAATGTCGTGGCCCACATACGTGATCAGCGAAAACATTATAACAACAAAAAACGCTTCAATAACTTTTGTTAAAATATCGTAAGCAAGAAGGTGAAGTCTTCTAAGTGGTGAGAAACAACTGATGTCCAATTTATATTACCTTTTTTTCATTTGTATAATGTTGATGGTGTAATCAATCCTGTTCGTCAATTATTACCAATTAGTGAAAACACCCATAAATTTTACGTCAGGAGGAAAACATACATCATAGCGGTCTCATATGTTCTAAGGGTCAAATAAAACATTCCAATCACGTTGACTCTCATGTTTTACAAACCGATACGACGTGGGCTTTGTGCTAGACATAGTATAGCAAAAGCCATTTTAGCACTTGAATATATACGGTAAGAGTTCAAAATTACATGACATCGTTACGTCCACTAGACATGACAATGCAATCAGCGGTGACCGGGCAGGATTTGGTTCATACATGAGCGGATTTGCGGGATGAATAAGTTTCGACCCCACAAAATAACAAAGCGGCCTAATATTACGCGTTACGCCTTCCATAAGTCTGTTTGCAAAATATTTCTTTCAACTTTTATTGGAATCTGAATGAAGGTAAGGAAATAACTTAAATATTCGCTTTCTTCTCTGTTTTTCAAATTCTAACCAACCCACGAAATGCGAATAAATTTGATTTCAATTAATTCTACGCCATTTAAAAACTTATCTAAAGTAATAATTACTAATATTTTAGGCGTAATGTTTTACGTTTTCAATCCTTATTATGAAGCTGATAAAACTCTGAAATCAATTTATTAATGAGTTAAAAGCTTGGAAACTACTAATATATACCCGTAATATTTGAAATCACTTAAAAATGTCTAATTAAAAATAAGCTAAACCTAAACGCGATAAAACCGAAAAGTATGTTTTATTCCTAAAATTAATACTTCAAACCCACAATGAATAAAATTGCTATGGCTACAGCTTTTTATTATTGTTTAAACTACGTTTGCAATATATAATTAAAGTTTTTGTTTTATCTGTATATGTACCTACTTAATTTTATACGAAGGGTATACACAAATATAGTTTTATACCTATAACTACACATCACTTATACGGGTATAATACAGGCAGTGCCTTTACAGTGCAACATTCCGGATGTAGTTTCCCGCCGGAGATCGGCGTTGAAAACGATGGTAAACCGCGACTTTGCTCCAGAATGAGCTTTTTGATTGTTCGCATAGAACGCAGGCAGTTTACGGGGCTAGTGTTGCGGCGACTGATTAATATCGTCGATCTAATATTCTGACAGGTGCGGTCGCGCTGCTCGCTGACGGCAACGCTCTTTGCGCCACGTACAAACCATGCGCTTGTTGGAGGAGGCTTTTTCGTTAGTATACATATAAATATAATATATTATGTCTTGTTTGTAAAACGTTTTATTACATTTTTTATTGTAAAAAGTACTATCATTATCATACTATGACTCTAAATTAGAGATGAAACGGATATCCGTTAACTATTCGGTATTCGGCCTATCCGGACTGAAATTACTATCCGGCCGGATACCGGATAGCAAACATCTATACGGCTGGATACTAAATTTTTAAAAAAACGCAAAATATCAAAAGTTAAGTACTTCATTTATGTCACTTAACAAATATAATCAGTAATCACAAAATTTTCATTTTAAAACTTTCAAAATTAGTACTCGTACTGCGCTAAGGCACAGAATAAATAATAATACTACGTAGCTAAGGGCAAATTATGGTGAATAAATATTAATTTCTCTGCATTGAAAGGTAACAAGCGGTTTCGCCTGTCTTCATAAATAAGGCCAGCTTCAGAAAAAGTCTTTCGCTGTATACACTGCTGTATGGTGCTGAAAGATAGATATTGGCAAACTTTGATAAATTATGTAGCAATACCTGCCCACCAAATATAAGGGTCACGATCGCGAACATTTGCACTGACTTTACTTTTCGCTTCTTGCGATGCACCAAACGGCAATATTCAGCAGAATATCCGGCGGCCGGATATCCGGCTGTCCGGCAATAAGTGCTGAACAAGAATTAAGTGGTGAATATCACCGTATTAAAACTGAGGATATAGCTCGTGTAATAAATGGGATGACGAGGGGTAAGTCTCCTGGTCACGACGACCTCAGCATTGAGCACTTGCAACATGCGGGTGTGCACTTGCCAAGGGTGTTAACTCTATTGTTTAACCTATATCTAGGACATGCGTACTTACCTGGAGAGCTTATAAAAACCATGGTTGTACCAATATTAAAAAATAAGAGGTCCAATTATCGCCCAATATCTTTGGCTACCGTAGTTGCGAAGGTTCTGGACGGTTTGCTTGATCAGCAACTCAGCCAACACATTCACCTACATGAGGCTCAGTTTGGTTTCAGGCCGGGGCTTTCAACTGAAACTGCCATACTGCGACTCAAGCATACTATCCAGTATTACACTACGCGAAAAACGCCGGTTTACGCGTGTTTCTTGGACCTGTCGAAGGCATTTGATCTGGTTTCGTACAACGTGTTATGGGACAAACTTAACCAAGAAACTAGCACACTCAAAGAGGTAATTAACCTCTTCAAGTATTGGTATCACTACCAAGCTAACTGTGTGAAGTGGGCTGGCTCATATTCGTCGGAGTACAGGTTGGAGTGCGGGGTGACGCAGGGCGGCCTTAACTCCCCCCCAACTTTTCAACCTGTATATCAACGGTCTGATCGTGGAGCTCAGTGATGCCGGAGTCGGCTGCTCAATTGACGGTCATTTTGTTAATAATATAAGCTATGCCGATGACATGGTGTTGCTGAGTCCTTCGATCAGGGCCCTCGAAACGCTAGTGGGCATCTGTGCAAGGTACGCGGCGGCTCATGGTCTCAGATATAATTGTAATAAGAGTGAACTACTCGTGTTTAAGGCTGGAAATAGAAAACCTAAATCTGTTCCTCATGTTAAACTTGGAGGAGTTATACTGAGTAGAGTCACCAAATTTAGATATCTGGGACACTGGGTCGCCGAGGATCTTTCTGACAATTTAGATGTTGAACGGGAAAGTAGAGCGTTGGCAGTGAGGCGTAATATGCTTGCCCGCAGGTTTGCTAGGTGTACGAATGAAGTTAAGATTCGAGAACGTTATTCAAAGCTTACTGTCAGACATTCTACACCTGCAGCCTGTGGACGAAGTGTACTCGCCGAATTCTCAATGCGCTACGTGTTCAGTACAACAATGGATTCAGGATGTTGTTGGGGCTGCCACGCTTTTGCAGCGCATCGCGTATGTTTTCTGAGGCACGCGTGGACAGTTTTGCAGCAATATTACGCAAAAGAATAGCCTCCTTAATGCGTCGCGTGCGAGACAGCACCAACGGCCTCCTAGCTTCCATATGTGGAAGGCAAGATTGCCCTGTGATGAGGTGCTGGAACACAGTGCATATGGGTGCCAGACCCAATATGTTTAATAATAAATAATAATTTTTGTGTAGTAATAATTTATGTATTTTGTGAATCTACTAACCCCTAGTTTTTAAGTTTTTTTTAAGTTTTAAGTGTACTAACAAAATGGGTGTACTTACCTGAATAATGAAATAAATAATAATAATAAGACTCGCCGAATATCCGGTATCCGCTATCCGCTATCCGGCCAAACAGCTATCCGTTGCATCTCTACTCTAAATAGTCTACAGATAAAGATAAGTTTTTCATATTTTGGGAGTACCGACGGCCACTATACTAATTTCCGACGGCGACTATGAAGTTATTTTGTATTTATTTTTTTAAGTTGTTTGTCACAATTTATCACTTAAATTTAAAGAGAGAAAAAAGAAAGCTGTAAATGTAGTGTAACTGTTGTAGTGCCTATTGCAATTAAGAGGTACAAGTGCATATTTTCTATGCTTGTGCTCTATAAGAAAACTGGGAAATACTTGTATTATTTTGTATGTGAAATCAAACTAAATTTCTTACCTTCACGTCGTCAATAAATAACACATTCGCGAGCCTGACAGCTGTTACTAATCGGCTTTGCCCCGCGTCCCAACAGGCGTTAGTGGCTCTCGCGACGAACTAAAATTTTCTCTCCGCGAAACTTTGCAAACACCATTAAGTCAATCTGCTCGTTTTACAGATGTTAGCCTGATATTAACCGCGGTACGCGTCTATAAGTAGGACTGACGCCTTAACTTAACTTTGAACATTGGCGTTATAGCAATCACTATTCAGGATCGCTTGCACTACCCATTAAAACAAATAAAGTAAGTTTATATTACAATTGCTTACTAAAATGTTACTTATATTGGAATTTGACGTTTTCGGCGACGAGTAAAATCATAAAATTAGCGTGAAAATGATTCAAAATCAGGGAAAATGAAAAGACCTACAAAGAATAGTCTCGAGTTGCAATACCCCTTTCTTCATACTTTACTTATCATTAAAAGGCTCAGTGTTCTAGGGGACAATCTAGTATATTTTAGTGATTATATACTCTTATGGTATATACTGGGTGATTGTTTATACCACCTGGAAAATAATATGGTGTAACAGGTGAACAGATGAGAAGCCTACGGCACTGATATTTTACAATTTTTTTTACATTAACATAACGTGAAATTTATCTATAAATAAACACTACTAATTTAATTTCAATAGTTTTTATTTATTTATATTATTTATTGATTTATTTATTTAGCTCAAAAATTATTTTTAATTACTTATATTTATTGTTTATATATTTATTGATAGTACAATTTCAAAAATGTAAAATATCAATAGAAGCATATGGCACTGATTTTAACTTTTGATTTTAGCTTTTTTACTACTATTTTAAAGAATAAGGGTGACAAACGAGCAAACATTACACTTGATGCTTGGATTCTGTGACCCATAGATATCTACGTCTATCCTCGATTAAGAATCAAAATGCAGAATCGTCAAAAATTGGTCAAATATTCTTGGTAAATCTTGGTTAAATGTCAAATCACGTAGTGATCATAGATCGTAGATATAACTTAACGCCAAAGATAATTTATAAAAAAATACTTAGCTTACGTTTGTTTTTAAATTAACATTTCTTGTTTTCGTATATATAATATTGCTATGATCCTAGATTGTTAAAAGTAAAAATGTATCAAATACTACTATAAATAAAATATTGCTTTGATAACTGAATCTTTTTATTACCATTATTGGCTCATAATTTAAATTAATTAAAAATTTTTGCTTATAAATCAGTATTATAGTTTATATTCTATTAGAAATAAAACAAGTAAATTGCTGAACATAGACTGACTACTTAAATTGCCACAAAACAGTAAATTCTTGCATGTTTTATCAGTTTTACTCCATATAGTGGAGCCTTTGTCCAACGATGACCTCGCCGATATGAACAGAAGCTGCTGCCCAAGGATCTTATCTCCCATTGATTACTATCAGTTATTCGAGCTATATGACTAGACCATTTTCAATTTAGCTCATTGATCCGATCGGCAGGCTTAATGCCTAATTTTTACTTTGTATCTGTCGATTCATTTGTCCTTTGTGATTATGTAACGATAGCTTATTTAAGACTACTTTTAAAATTGTCAAAATGGAACTGACCTTCATCCTTCATCTACACTAAATGTTATTCAAAACTAGGTTTTTGTGAATAATATTAAAAGCGCTTAGAGAATTTCAAAACGAAAGTACAATATCAATAAAAATCTTGCTCTTTTCGTGCGACGAGCTGTTCAGATCTAATTTTCAATTCTTTGCGCGAATCGCTCGTCAACATCTCACTTATTTACGAGATTCGCGTTCTAACGATTTAAAGATGAGCAACGTTGAACTAAGGAACGTTGTCGATTCTCGTTAAGTCGTTATTTTTTTAGTTTGTCAAAAACATTACTGCAAAACTACAAAACTGAAGACGATTTATAGTTTCAATTTTATAAACAAATAAGTTAATATTGCATTAAAAATTAAGTTACTATATTTGAAATGAACATACAAAGTTGTTAAAATCATAATATTATATTAGTATTCGGTCAAGCGTTGCTCGCAGCTAAAACAAATATAGAATTTTCTCAGGTTAATCCCCAAAACAATACAAACAAAAAAGTCATAAATAAATCACGCCAACTATTCATTTTTAATATTGTTTCTTTTGATGCATCTATAAGCAAAATACAAATGATAAAGGTTTAAGACTGTTGATAAAATTAAGCGATGATGATAATAGACAATAATTTAAAAAAATTATTATAATTATTTAAAAAACGGTGAACTAACTAGTGGGTGGCTGAGACAATATCACAATAATCATATAACCAGAAATAGTTAATCATCAAAAACATAATATTTGAAAAGTTAAACACATAAAAATAATATGCTACTATCCTAATAAGCGTATTTTGTAGACACCTCAGCGTATGGTAACCGTAGCGGTCGTAGCTCGTAGCTCGTAGCCCTACAACCCGCACCAGCTGCGTACAAATTGCTTAGACTCGATAATGGCGTTTTCAATTTGCGTGGATTTGTTACGCGGAATCCAACCAAACGCTTAGCTGTAAAAAGATTTACTTTCAGATTTATGCAAAGCTAACGAAACTACGAAAATTATACAGAACCAACTTAGAAAGAAATATGTACTCTTTCTTAGCGTTTTGTTTTTGTACGCATATTTACACGGTCTTTTTGTTGTTGTAGCAAACATCATAAATTCATACAAAGTCAAAGGACATATTAAGAAAGACACGTAGGATCCGCCAAAACATTTTCCTGTAAAACACGGTGATACGGATAATCCCAGTGCGACATAACTGAGATTGTATTACGGCAATAAGTCCGCTTCGGAGCTCGATAAACGGGAGCTTAATCCCGCGAAGATTTTTTCACACGTCCCCACCGATCCGGGTGCGGGTGCCTTCGGGAAAACTAATAAAGAAACCATCTTGCAGTCAACTGAAGCTTGAAATGTATTTTTTATATAATTTACCACGGATTGATTACACGGGACGCAGCTGAAACTTTTTCTGTGGTTATAAAGTTATATTTGTAGCTCGTTCATCCGTATTGATTTGCAATGGAATTGAAATACGTCATTTGTTAGTTTACATGAAATAAGCAAATAATGTATAATTTGTACACAAATACAAAATTACAATGTCAGAGTTGTAAATAGGCGGGCGACGTGTCCACGTGACGGCGGACGGCGGTCACGCACTAATTACGCCGTCACGTGGCGTCCGCACAAAACACGTCGTCACGGCCAGAACTAGGCTCGTCACTGCAATGCCGCTAAAATGTCGATTATTCTGTTTATAATTATCTACCTTAAATATTGAAAAGTGATCTTAGCTCAAATAATCCATGAACGTGATCAAAATGATTCCGTTTGATTAGTTAAAAGGTTTTATATGGAAAAATTGTGTTCATTTTATTTTACCTGCTCTAACGTTAAAATATGATTTTTAAAGCATATCTATGTTAATAAATTCTAAAAAATACTTCTAACTTCGATGTTCACCTATTGATAATTTTAATATACTGATTTAATACAATTCGCTTGTAAGATGGTAAGTACGAGATAGGTCTCATTTCTGCCAAGCATTACGAAAATTTTTTTACAAGAATTCAACTTATCGTTATTGTTCATGCAAATTTACAATAAATACAGAAAAACAAACACAATTCGTACGTTCGAAGTATGTTATAAAATTAAAGTACATCAGGTATACAAAGACAGTAGTGTATATCACGAATTTCTTCATTAGAAATTAGAAAAAAGTGCTTGATCAAAGGACGTTTTTATACGTGGCTCTACCCCGTACGCACGCTGCAGCTATATTATGGTTGTAGCCTGAATGAGTCGGTTCAATCGAGGAAGGTCCATGCTCTCACAGAATACCAGCGTAATGTAGCAGCTTATTGCTGCTGAGTTTTGTACGGTGAGTGTAGAGAACCGGAGACTTGTTTTACTTAAATCGAGGTATTTCATCTCAGTCCTCAAGTGTGACAACGCATCAGATTTTGATTCTTAATCGATGTCTATGGGCCACAGCATCCACTTACCATCAGGTGGACTGTGTGCTCGTTTGTCACCTTTATCCTCTAAAAATATGACACTGTATACGGTACTGTCCTTCACAGCCGCTTATGTCCATAATTCGGTTTTCGGTTCGGTTTATGTACAGCGTGTACTTCAAATACTGCCGAAATAGTTTTCTATTGCTTAATATTTTTGTATCGAGAAGAAAACGTCGCTCTTTACGTATAGATAATATAGGGAAACATGTATTTAATGCTCATGTTAAGATAATCCGATTTGATGTAAATTTGTTTTGTTAAAAACTGTTGGTTTTCTTAATAATTAAATAATATAAAATTGCGCTACTGTGTAAGTTAGGTTATAAAGATTGTACAATTAATTACTCATATAACGGAATTAATTATCGTAAATAAATAAATGTCACAACCCTATGACTTTGCAGTACGACGCGGTCAGAAACGGCTGTCCTTTGTGATATGGATACCCACGGCTGCAAAAAGCCCGGCAAAACGCGGCGGCCACCGTGTTGCAACACTCCACCGCAAACTGCATCCGACGCTATCACCACACCTATGTATGTATAAATGACTAACTATGATTATTTACAATTATAATTTAAATGTTTGCCAATAAAATATTCCATTGAAATAAGATTTTTTTCATGTTGTTTTCTCTCATCAATAACGCAGTCTTGTTTCTTATCTAAAAGTTAAATTTGTAGTGCGACACATTAAGTGCTATTGAATTTATTTGACTGTGTTCTTTTTAGATTTGCGCATAGAAGACTAAACATCAGTTTCGTTATGGGGTTGTTTTTAATCGATATCGGGCACCACTCTTGCCATGAGGGCTGACAGAAGGTTTGGATTATAAAATATTATGACTTCATTTTAAAATAAAATGAAATATATGACAATTATGCTTCAAACTATACGTAAATATTTTACATTACAATCAGAACTAAACATTCCGACTTTTTTAAATTTGACATTTTAAATATTTTGCAACTTAAAAAAATTATTGGTGGATAATAAGAACAGAATATTAAAAATATACAGTTGATTATAAACAATTAGTAATATTTTCAAGGTTAGCGAAATTTATACATATTTTACAATTACTCAAATAGTTCAATAAACTACATATTAGTATGCGGTGGATCGAAAGTGGAATTAAGCATAATTTATGAAGTACAATCAGAAAAATAAAAAAATAATAATTGGCAACCTTGTAAATGTGTTTAATTATACTTATTGCACCGACGAAAATACGACCATAAACACTCAAAAGTCAAAGAAAATCTCACGGAGGCAAAACTTAAGTAGGTAGGAGTAGAGTGGTAATAAAATCATAGTCTTTGTAAGAGGGTCTGTGGGGGAGCAGTGAACATCGCTTTGACTCTCACTTCAAATAGAATTACAGTTGGCGTGAAACGAGCGCCTCAAAACCTTTTCCGTTTAACCGATGAAACTGTGTCGTTTTTATTTCATAGTACTTGTACGATGGTAATTACAGACAGGGCTTCGTTCCACTACGGTATTTATTTTATACTCTAAAGCTTTACCCGACTCTTCTGCCAACGTCGAGTGGCGTGCTCATGAAAGCTAGTAAATGCAAGAGTTAACATTATCCGAACGAATAATATACAGATAATATGCCCTTTAAAGTTTTTTTAACGATGCACAAAGGTTTGGTAAAATGAAATATTGTTATTAAAGTATTTATAACCTTCAAAGAAAATAGAAATAATTACGATATACGATGAAAGGTTGACTTCGTCTTTTATGAAGTAAATTGGAAAACATAATATGCATTAAGAATTGTAAAGGGCCAAATGAAATTAAAGTCCGGCAAAATTATGAATATTTTTTTTCGACCTCGTCTCACTAATCACGAGTAAGTTATCGATTACGACAGTTACAATGCATATAGTGTCAATATAATAATAACTTCGTTAATTCATATATCTTTAGATAATCTCTTTGACTTTAATTTTTGTTTTTATTATTATTTATATTGAAGTTACAACGTTTAATTTATATTACAAAAATTATAATAAAGAACTAAAATAATAATTAAAATTATAATATTAACGATTAAAACTAATTATATACAATATAAAAGAAGAAACTATAATATAGAAAATCTAAAACTAAAAATTTAAAGCGTCAAAAAGACCTGCTCCCCGTGGTATAGTGCCAAGAACGCTGGCTGCGTTTCCTAGCTGAATAGCTATACTTAGCCTTTGAGCGAGGAAAGAACCAGCCCTCTTATCACCAGCAGCGATGACCAGTTGTGGATACAGTTCCTTTAGAAACTTCATTGCAAGTGGACCCCACGGACCGATAGTCTCTACATCAAATGGCACAAATATGTAGTCATTTCTCAAAGACTCATATTTGCGCCATTTGCTAAATTCGTCTGCCTCTGATGCCGCCCCGGCTCTAAAAGAGGTACCCTTGAGATGAGAGGCCGCCAAAGTGTCAACGCAAGTAGCATCCCACACTAGGGCTTTACCTCTCTCCCAAGGGACCAAAGTCATACCGTCGGGTCTCTTGCCATCGTCTCTAAATATCCTGCAAGGCTCTAAAATCGAGGGGATATTTATAGAGACAAGAGCTCTTCGGATGATTTCGTTCAAAAAACCGTGACGGGAAAACCTACCTGCACTTTTCTTGCATGAAAGTCCGTGGAGCCGAAACTCATCGACGCTGCTATCACAGGGGCACTGGTGAGGTTGACAAATAGCCAAACCTAGCCGGATTCCTACGGCGATGCGCAAGCTTTCCCCATTTTACCGAGATTACTTGATGGTAGAGCATGTAACCAGTGGCTAGATTCCTTAGTCGAAACAGCTAAAAGGCGAGCCTGATCTTGTTGAATATGGAAATTTTGAAATAAATTTTTCTGGATACTCCGTACCAACGGAATATATCCCACTGTTTTTGTTGGTTAACTTCCAATGATTTTAAATTTGAAATCTCTTTTAGAAAATATAGGTAATGTGTTCATCCATTCATTTTAAATTAACGATCGTGTAGTTAATTAGTTTCTCAAGAGGTAAGTGGTACGCAGATTTGTATCAGATAAGTGTATAAAATATTAGCTTCTACATTCGTGAACTAAAGATAGGGACGTACAGATAATATGTCACTGCCAATCATTTCTATAGTTTTGCATAGCGTTAACGATTGTAGAAATTCATCTTGGTTAAGACCGCAGGAACATTCTCCATTACCGCCTTAAACCAAAAGTAAAGGAAGTCATAGCGCTATGTATTTAATTTTAACTTAAAGCCATCTTATGAAAAAAGAAGGTCTAATTCAATTCAATTTTACATAGCAGCATGATAAAGTAGCCTCGTCTACTAAACTGTATAAAAATCAATTGCTGTCTTTTGCAAAATGTCGAAAACGGCGTGCCCAAGTTTAATAAATTTTTGTGTGTATTTGAGTGGGTCCCGGAATGATTTAAAAACTCAATTGGAATCGATAGTATTATATACAAGAGAGTATTTTGTCGTACAATTTTATCTATCGGTGATTCAAAATGAAAATGCAGATAAGTTGTTCTTTTCTACAATTTATTTATATCAACCTCAAGAAAACACAATATAAACTATTTTTAAGATATTAAATTGAAGCTAAGTATGTTTAATAATTATTTTACAAACTATCAATTAATGTTTTCGGCATTTTATAATAGTTTTAAACAGTCATCGTCATATTTTGTGAACATGTGTCCAAAATGTGCTTTCAGGTTTGAAGCTCACTAAAAATTATATAAGATAAAAATTATACAAGAAAATTCGTTGATTTGGTTAACAATGCAACTACATTATGGTCTATTTTAAGAATTATGAATTTAAAAAAGGTGGCTTTCAAATTTAATTTTGTATGGTAAATTATATCGCTTAATCGAAAAATTCTTCTTATCTGTGAACTAAGCTAATACTTGGAATAAAATCTACGTAAAACCATTTTGCAGTAATTAGTTACCTATAAAAGGACACTGTTCACCTGTCACTTATGTTGAATAATAATCACGCACCCATATGTGTTTTGTTTTGACTATAGAAATCTTTGTTTAGAGGACTTCACGAATGTAAAAGTTCATGTATCAATACTGTTAACATTATAAAAAGGTAATTACAAATTTGAAAATCATTTAACCATTATTCCTAGTGCTTTTCAATAACTTTTTAAGAACACACAGCCAAATGAGCAATAATCTTAAAACTTGCCGAGTATTATTATATATTTTAAGCAGTGTTCCGTCATAATATATCTGTGAACGTTATTTTTGTTAACATGTTCACAGAAATGGCATTTGATAATAGGAAAGACGAAATGACAGTTAATATGATCACAATAGATTAGCCAGGCAGACGTTGTTTTACCCTTTTCGACGACCCTTTGTCATGTTCTATTAAAAATCCTTAAATTAGCAAAAAAATAATTGTGTGTCACTTGGGCAAAAAATACTAACTCTCTAGTTGGACCAAACTGCACACGGTGTGCAAATTTGATTAAAATCGGTTAAGTAGTTTAGGAGTCCATCGCGGACAAACAACGTGACACGTAATTTATATATATATATTAAGATTAACCGATTTTTCAATGCAGTTCCTATGAATTATATTATATTAACCGAATTTTATTTAATTTCAAAATTTATCGTACCTGTTCAGAACAAGATTGAATATGGAAAGGCACTCCGACAGAAAAGGTGGTATAGTAGTAGATATCGCAATGTGTTGTGACCAATTTACGTAGCCAATGAACTGTTCACAAGAAATTTGTAAGAGTATCAATTTTTTGCTGAGGATAACGTTTTAGTTGTTGCCAATGTGTTAAAACCAAAAAAATGCGGTACACAAAGATTTTTTTCTTTTAGTTTTAGTAGAGTATCTATGAATGTATAAACCTTTTGTATTGACCGGTAAGATTAACACACGGAATATAAAAAATATATTACGTGGATTAACACATAGCGATATAATTAAATGCAAATCTGATATTAAAAGAGCATTCGTTCAGTACCTTTGCTTTAGACATTACCTATCCTTTACAAGTTTTTTTTTGTATATAACTTATGGGACTTGCAGTCCAGTCCACCTTTTTATAGTATAATATAAGGATGACAAACGTGCACACACTCCACCTGATGGTAAGTGATCGCTGTGGCACAGAATAAATAATAGTACTATGGCTGTGGCCCATAGACATCTACATTTATCCCCGATTAAGAATCAAAACGCAAATCCGTTGTCACCCCTGACTAAGATAGAATGCCTCATTTCCAGTAAAAAAGGATCTCCAGATCTTTACACTCACCATACGAAACACATCAGTATTAAGATTCTATTTTACGGTGGCATTCTGTGAGAGCGTGGTCCTTCCCCGGTCGAGCCGATCAATTCGTGCTACAACCATAATATAGCTGCAGCGTGGCTCTGTCATATATAAAAAGGTAACTGGCTACTGCAGCGCATGGACACCCGCAACCAACCTGAGACAAAGAAGGGTACATATGCATTGTCAATTCCGAGGACTGAAGATGGAATGCCTTACATGCTGTAATTATACTGGCTGTATATATCCTTCAGAGGGGAGCACAGCAGTGCAAGCACTGCTCCTTGGCGGCAGAGATTGTACGACGGCGGTACCTACCCAGATGGACTCCTAGAAGGAAATAAGTCCTATCACAAAGTTTGTATTACACGATGTATCTATTGGTCTTCTGAACGACGATGCTTTCTTATAGCTTATCCAATAAAGTCAATATGACGATAATTTCAACTATATTTGTTACCACTCTCTATATAATACGGATATTATTACAAAATTGAAATTTACAAATTGTTGGACTAGTAACATTGACGTGAACAACAACTGAGGTACATGAAGGTAATATGGTCAAAAAACAAACAAACAAGCTTTGGAAATAATTATGACCAATCAATAAAAAAAAAACTTACTACACTACTCCATATTAAAATCGACTAAAATATGTACTACTTGCCAGGCAGACGTTGTTCTGCCCTTTTCGACGACTCATTCTAAACTCCTATTAAAAATCCTTAAACACGCAAAAAAAATTGTAGGTCATGGGCAAAAAAATTATTCTATCTCTCAAGTTCGACCAAAGTGCACACGGTGTGCAAATTTCATTAAAATCGGTTAAGTAGTTTAAGAGTACATCGCGAACAAACAACGTTACACGTAATTTATATTATGTACTATAATATCAACTGTCTAAACGGCGTCGATAAAACAGCGCCCTTTTGACCCTTTATTGCTTGATTAACTGATGAAGAGCTATCGTGTCACAGATCCATCTATGCAAACAAGGCTGTAGTTTTTGAGTTATAAGAAGTGAACATATTAACCGGATGACCATATTACCCTCACGTACTTATAGCAGCTGTACAAACACTCATACAGAGTTACTAGATTTCTATTACATGAAGCAATTTTTTAAATACTTAATATTTTGGATTCGTTACAATATTTATAATGTAGTTTTCTAAAATTGTAATTTCGTAATTTGAAAGGTAATGTTTATTTTGTATTAATATAGTCTTATTTATTAGTAAAAATTGTACACATAGAAGCATAATCTGTATTAAAACAAACTCGACTAATAGATGTATGTTTACGTACGTCGTGATTAATTTCAAACAATCTCTGAACGGAAACGAGTTGGGGCCTGCTGATTCAATTATGTCACGTTTGGAGTATAGTCGTCCAGGCGAAAAGACGGGGAAAAACGGGAAAAATGTCGGCAATAGATCGTGCTGACGATAAGTGGATGACTTCTCGCATGGTTTGCACTCAAAGGGCGGGCATCGAGGCGAGAACTACGACCCGCCGCCGCACGCCATCGGCCACAATTCGTGATTCATCACAACTGACACATTAAAAATCTAAAATCTAAAAGAATTTAATTTAACTCCAGGCCTCTTGTCCTCACAGAATTATCAATCGTGTTAATAAAATACAAATTTTTTGTTACGACTTCTGGTAATTTCAAATTGTATGTGTATTTTATTTTTTCTAGTAAAAATATTGCTTGTTACTGAAAACATTCTACTTGATTACGCGTGTCGTTAAAATAAACGAATATAATGGTTAAAGTTTCCACGCGATCTCGCGCCATGCAATCGACTTAACCCAGCGGCAGTAAAGCAAATCCTTTCTAAATTGCGTGTCGGATGTTCACACGTCGTCGCGATATGTTGTATGTCGATATTTTAAAAGAACACGGGTCCGCACAGTAAAAAAGAGATAGGAGAGTTAGGACTTAGTATCCATTTGCCGAAATTGGCCTCGTTCAAGATAACAACAAGTTTTCGCACCCTCGCCACTAAATATACAATTCATACGTGTGTTAACAGAAAGCGCAACTTTCAAAAGTGAACTCTAACTAGTGTATATAGAACTCTGTTTTTATGGACACAAAATATTTTGCAAATATCATTGTAAATGTAGTGTTTTTATCGGATTATGACCACCTCTATGGTGTTTTGTAAGTAATAATTTAGTTTCCAAATTTTAATTCTATCTCCAAGAAAATGTATGCGTAATTTTATTTTAAATTCTAAAAGTTATGAAGATTCCATATCCGTAGTTTTCTTTTCAAGCTTTATCAGCGTGATTTTAACATGGAATTAGGTTTAGGCACTAGCGTCAGGTTTCCTGATTTGGTTTCGGATTACATTTTCCCTACTCATTCGAATGCATATATTTCATCCAAATAAATCTATATTTCGAATTTTAATGTTATCATTTGTCAAAATCTGCCAATGTCAAAAATATAACAGGTATGTTGTTACTCTGGTCAGGTGAAACGTGAAACAGTCGTAGAGATTAGAGGTAGTCGCCAAAGAATTTTAAAATTTTACCACCTGAAGTTACAACCATTAATGACAGGTTGACTTAATAAGTTGTGAAGTAGTCTCCCCCACGGATTGCCTCTAGGGGGGATATCTGCTATAGTTGCTACGTTTGACAGACTGGCTAGCATTTGAGATGAAACACATAGCTATTTGACCGGATACCGGATGCCGGATATTCGGCCAGTCTTATATATAGCTGGATATTCGGATATCCGGCCGCCGGATATTCTGCCGAAAATTGCCGTTTTATGCATCGCAAGAAGCGAAAAGTAAAGTCAGTGCGAACTGTTCGATCGTGACCCTTATATTTCATGGTCAGGTATTGCTACACAATACCCTAATTTATCCAAAAATTTGCCAAAATCTATCTTTCAGCACCCTGCAGCAGTGTGTACAGCGAAAGATTTTTTTCTGAAGCCGGCCTTATTTATGAAGACTGGCAAAACTGCTTGTTACCTTTCAATGCAGAGAGATTAGTATTTACTATTTATTTACGTATACGTACTATTATTTATTCTGTGGCTTAGGCGCAGTACGAGTACTAATTTTGTAAGTTTTAAAATAAAAATTTTGTGATTACTGATAATATTTGTTAAGTGACACAAATAAATTACCTAACTAAATTTGATGTTTTGTGTTTTATTTTAATCTGGTATTCGGCCGGATAGCTGTTAGTTATCCGGTATCCTACCGGATTTTTTTTATAGAAGAGGGGCAAACGAGCATGCGGCCCACCTGATGTTAAGTGACTACCGCCGCCCATGATCAACCGCAACACCAGAGGAATTGCAGGTACGTTGCCGGCCCTTTGGAAACGAGTACGCTCTTTTCTTGAAGGTCCCAGTTCGTATCGGTCCGGAAAAATCGCTGGTGGTAAACTATTCCACAGAGAGGTTGTACGCGGAAGAAAACTCCTCTTGAAACGTACAGTGGTGGACCGCCAAGCATCCAGATGATGTGGATGGTATCGCGACAATTGCCGCGTAGTGCGTTCACGAAATTTGGCGGCTGAGATTAATCCGAACAATTCCTCAGAGCACTCTCCATGGTATATGCGAAAGAAAATGCAAAGAGATGCAACATCTCTTCGCAGTGCCAGTGAATCGAGCCGATCGGAAAACACTCGATCGTCGACGATTCGAGCCGCTCTGCGCTGGATGCGGTCAAGTGGAAGGAGCTGGTACTGGGGAGCCCCAGCCCAGAGATGGGAACAGTATTGATGGATGGTATATTTAGGCCGGATAGGCCGTATACCGGATAGTTACCGGATATCCGTTTCATTTCTAGTTAGCATGAACAGTTTTTTACATTTCCAGATGTAAGAAGAGCGCTGCTGTCTATCTCCTAGTTTGGAGAGGTATAGGTTATAGAATTCTGGATTCCTATCAAAGTGTCTTCTTCTATAATTCAGTGGTTTGATTTCTACCTTCGTGACCGTTCTTCTAGTTCTATGTCTTAGGCATCTACTGGGTTTACCTATTACAGCCTACTTTTTTCTCAAGGTAAAAAAATAAACCAGTATATAATAATGGTGCCTATATATGAATTTTAATATGTATTTATCGTTCGTATATTACTATATTATTATCGTATCATATACGTATATTATCCAGAAGGCTGTGTGGTATCACCAACGCTCTTTCTTCTGCATATCATTGATATGTTGCAAACCGGTAACATTAATTGCTATGCGGATGACAGCACTGGTGATGCTCTGTACAGCTGCCGTGATAATATTTCTCGAGAAAACGTCGCCGAGTACCGGAACAAACTTGTGTCTGAATTCGAGTCTTTGCTGAACAAAGTCTTGGATTAGGGGCGATTAATTCTAGTACAATTCAATCCCCAGAAGACTAAAGTTTGCGCGTTTACCGCTAAAAAGAACCCATTTGTCGTACATCCTTAGATTCAAGGCACTCCCCTTGTTGCTTCAGTAACGTGCAGTAACGTGGACACTTGGTAGAGAAGGCGAAATTGTAATAAAAGTATAGCGTGCTTATCAGAGCGGGACAGTATTTCATGCCGACACACCGCCTGCAACTTTAAAAGGCGCAGGTTCTGCCTCACATGGAATACTGTTCCCATCTCTGGCCTGAGGCTCTCCAGTAACAGCTCCTTCCGCTTGACCGCATCCAGCGCAGAGTGGCTCGAATCGTCGACGACCAAGTTCCTTCCAATCGGCTCGATTCACTGGCGCTGCGAGGAGATGTTGCATATCTTTGCATTTTCTTTCACATCTAGCACGGAAAGTGCTCTGAGGAATTGTTCGGATTAATCTCAGCCGCCAAATTTCATAAACGAACATCGCGGCAAAATTCCCGATACCATCTACACCATTTGGATGCTTAACGGTCCACCATTGTACGTTTCACTAGTTTTCTTCTGCGTACAACCTGTCTGTGAAATAGTTTATCACAGACGATTTTTCCGCACAATATAATTTTGGGCAGCTGAATTTAAACGTGGCCATGAGAGCATGGGAGAGGATGAACGTTAGGGACATCTAAAAACAACTTATTTTAGCAACTTTTGACAATAACATCGCTAAAGTTCACCAAATGGTGCTAGACGACCGCCGTATTAAAGTGAGAGAGATAACAGAGGCTATGAAAATAAGCAAAGAACGTGTTTGTCACATATTAAATCAAAATTGAGCACGAGAAAGCTGTCAGAGCGTTAGGTGCTGCATTTACTTATGTTAAACCAAAAACGTGTTCGAATGAATATTTCCAACGCTCTGTTGGCGCAGTTTAGGTGCAATAAACACATAAATGCAAGTTTTGGCGCCAATCAATTACTGTAAATGAAACTTGTATACAACATTTGTATACAACATTGTACGCCCGATACAAAAATACAGTCAAAATAGTGGACTGCAAAGGGGGAACCGCCCCAAACTAAAAACTGTTTTTTTCTGTTGGAAAAGTGTGTCACTGTTTTTGGGATAGTCTTGGAGTTATCTTAATCGATTATCTTCAAAAATAGAAACCATTACAGGAGCATACTATGCGTCATTACTTGACATACTGAAGACAGAAATTGCGGGAAAAAGGCTACATTCGCAGAAAAAGAAAATCCTGTTTTACCATGACAACGCGCCGTTTCGTCATAACACCTCAGCGGTTGTTATGACGAAAATCCATGAATTACGGTTTGAACTGCCTGACCATCTGCCTTGCTCACTAGATTTAGCCCCAAGCGTTGTGTTTGCTCCCTCATGCTACTTCTGTTTGTTCTCTCATCTCAATATTGCGCTCGGAGGACAGAGATTTTCGTCAAATGAGAAAGAAAGTTAAAGAATGTTTTTTTATTGATTTTATGCACGGACGACTAAAAAAAATTACTCGTCCTTGGTGTTATGTAATTATTGCATAACTAGCTGTTACCCGCGGCTTCGCCCGCATAGTCACTGGTAAATGAACTATCCATTGATTTTTGAATTGAAAGAAAACTGAGTTTTATAGATTTGTCATAGATGCAGCCATTAAAAGGAAACTGAGCAAAATTGATTCGTCAGCCTATTTAAATGTTTTGAAACGCAGCGTATAGGAAAGCATGAAAATAGCCTGTTTATTCCAAATGGAAATTCGATATTTTTTAATTAAAGGAAACTGAGCATAAATCAGGGATGCAGACTTTTGAAAAGAAACTGAGCTAAATTGATTCGTCAGAGATGCAGTTTTCTGAATTGAAAGGAAACTGAGCCAAATAAAAGATCCGTCAGAGATGCAGCCTTTTGAGTTGAAAGGAAACTGAGCTTAATAGATCCGTCAGAGGTGCAGCATTTGGAATTGAAAAGAAACTGAGCTAAATAGGAAATTTTGAATTGAAAGGGAAGATCTGTGGGAATTCTGATTAATTGATTGTGGGAATTTTGGAAAAAAACTAACTGAACACTATTTTAAGACGCTACTGTACACAATGTTATATGTTTTTCCATTCGGGGAAACGAATGTGGAGATTCTGGGCGTTTGACACACGCGAACATACATACAGCTGACCATGAGAGAAGCACGGTTTTTCTAAGTTGACCCCCGCTACCTGTAACGTTTGTCCTTGCGCTTTATTAATTGTCATTGCAAAACTGAGCTTAATAGGGTACTACAACCTTTTGAATTGAAAAGGAAGATCTGCGGGAATTATAGGGATCCGTGGTATAATAACATTTTCACCTTTTCCTACGCCTGTCAAAATTGTAGCACCGATTATGTTCCATCCAAGATGTGTCACACGCAGCCTTGTCCTGTTACATAACCGAGGAGCATCTAAATTTCGCATTAGCATAACTGGGACGCCTAATTTTAATTGAAGCTTATGTTAGGGCACACCTGACAACTCTAGAGAATTTAGAAACTCTACGGGGTATGAAGTGCTCTGTTCTGTGTCCATAACTATGTCTACTGACAAATACTCTGTTATTTCTCCTGCTACTTCACTTAATATATCTGAATTTATTTTGTTAACGCTCTCAATTTTGGTGCAAGAATCGCCCTTTCACATAACCATTTGTCTTCATGCATGTTGTTCGTTAAATCTGAATAAACGCTCGCAATTAATTCGGAATGACTCTGTACTAAATTACAAAAATCTCTCGTCAATTTAATGCAGCCCTCAGCATCCATTTCCAACCGCCAATTTTCAATAGTGTGTCAGGATAGTTTCCAGCATTGATATCATTATACAAACGCACTCTCATATTCGTAGTTAAACTGAATTTTGTCACCTTGTTCCATAAAATAGACGACTTGAAGCATGCTTTAATTTCATCTGCAGGCGTGCCCTTTTGAATGACAGGTAAAGTTTGGCGAAAGTCAATAGCCAGTAAAACCACCATTCCTTCCATTACATCGGTATTGCTGCGCAAATCCTGGAGCGTTCGATTTAGCGCTTCTAAAGTTTTTTTATGTGACATTGTACTTTCGTCCCCCACACTAAAAGTTTGCATTGTCGTAGCATTATACCTCGTGCACTATTTTTGCTAAAGTTGCAGATCGGCGATTCTTCCTGGGCAAGATTCAGAGGGAGTTTTAAAACAGAATGTGCAGTGCAGCCCCCGCTTAGCAGCGTGGCGGCTATACCGGAGGAAGCTACGGCCACAGCAAAGTTTTTATCTTTCCGTAATTGCGCTAATAATAAATTTAACAAAAATGTCTTCCCAGTTCCTCCAGGGGCATTTAAAAAGAAAAGTGCACTATTTCCAGATTCAATTTGTCCTAATACTTTGTCAAAAACTCGTTTTGTTCGGGAAGCAAGCGGGGTACAAATTCGGCTACTTGCTGCTGCAAAGCTGGTATATCGTAGTTTGTTTGACGTATAATTTCATCACTTAGTTCATTTTTGGTTGTTCGCTGAGGGCTTATCATTCCAAATTCGCTAAATTTTTTGCCTACCATTGACATTACTTTATCTTCGATTTTTCCAAGTGCTTCATTATAAATGTGTTCATTATATGCCATGTTCACGTGTGTCTGCTGTAATCTTCGCAAAATATCTTCCGCCATGTACTCTTTATATTTGTCCCACAATTCATGTGCATTAGATAGCCCGCAAGATGATATGAGAGTTGCATAAAGATCCCTAATTTTGGCTGGTGACTGGCACTGCACAGCTTCCTCCACGGTTTGATTCCAGTGATTATCGTTTTCTAAAAGATGCAGAGCTTCACATGCTTCTCTATAAGTTGCGCATTCCTGACCGTTGGCAGTTTCTTTATATTCTGTAGGACCCCGAATATGGTGCAGCAGCAATCGTAAACAGAAACATTCAAAATTACTTACATGGACGGTATACACACGACCAAGGGCATGTGATGACTTTACACCGGGCCAATTTGCAACAGGCGTGCCTATTCCGTATCGTATTCAGCATTTCCACTCCTTCCTAGATGTATTCCAAGTATAATAGCGGGGGACTTCAGAATATAACAACGTTTTTGCAAAGGTATCGGTTTGACAAAGTTGAAAGAAGGCTGTTAGTGTAGTTTTTGGCGGTGATGAAATTATTTCTTGGAAATTTCAGCAAGGTGAGTAACTGTTAGGTGTCTTTCATGTAAAGGGAAGCCAAGGAGACGCCACGCTGCCTCGTTACTGCTGACATAACGCCCTACTTGAAAGGTCTGTACTTCATTAATGGGATTTGCCTCACCTTCACTCTTGAGATTAAATATTGCTTGGTCGCTTTCTTTATTTATGTACTTACAGATATAATTGATTGCGCGGACAGAGCTACATGCTTCTACATTAATGTGGGCATTAAACATTTTACATAGAATGGGCGAATACGGGACAATCCAGCTGTTATCTAAGGTTTCGAACGCTCCAGAGCGAGATTTGATTGTAACTTTCCTGCCACCATCTTCGGGAGCTCTGCGTCTGTATAAAGAGTAGACATTGTCATTGTGCACTGTTTCTTTTAATAGCTGTTTAGGAAATTTCTTTGTACATTTTCCTTCTTTCATACATGGCGATATTGAATTTCGTGCTCCACATGACGTAATCATAGTTCGGACGATGATATTACACAATTCTTTATCTTGGTCAGGATCCGGAATCTCGGCGCTTATTATGTCGTATATTTGGCTGGGCCGCAACTTCTCTTTAAGCCATATTAGAATGTGGGCATGTGGTAATCCTCTTTTTTGCCATTCAATTGAATACATGAAGCACTGCACCTCTCCGAAAATTTTCCCTTTGTTAATTACATACATTAATTTTTATACTTTTAATCTATATACCGCCCGGCCCGGCATTAGCTCCTCGGTTATTTCTTTCCATGTGGGATTGCAAGTAAAAGTAACAAAAAGATCAGGTCTTCCGTAAGTTAGTACATAGGCGAAAGCGTCTTGTGTGTACTCATGTAGGTAGCGGGGACTGTTAACGAATGATGAGGGCAGAATTACCATTTTACATAAATCTCTGGGGTTTACATTGGCGTCGCCAGAAACTGCATCTTGTAAATGTATATAATTCTCAACGCGCAGCTTTTTTGATTTAAAGATATATGACGGAGATGTTTACTTTCTACCTTCACAAACATGTCTACCAAAAATTGATGAAATAATTGTCTACACCGGGCTAAGAGGGTAAAATCATTTTCTCGCAACATCATATGATACGCATAAAAATCCATACATGATACTTTTTTGTTCGGAGTAAGCTCCTTTGTGACCGGGTTAATGAGTGGAATTTGAAAATGATAACCCTCTTGTCCTTTGCAATAAATCAATTGGTATTGCTGAGCGTCATAAAACTTGTGTGTATCGGCTACCCGTTGCAACGTATCATCACGTGCTCGCAAGACAATGTCTCGTGAAGAAAATTGATCACCACTAATTACGGCTGCTATTTTGTTTATCAAAGGTGCATTGTAGCACCTTTCATGCTCTCCTCGAGGGTCCGGTCTACGTGAATGACGACTTTATAGTCCTCTTCGGGTAGGTTTTGTAAAGCAGTTTTAAATGTTTTGACTAAAATGTTACGTTCATGCAAGAATCTTTGAATTTTGAACACTGTGTCTCTCTCAACTCCCTGGATAAATTGGCAGCGACGGTCTACCTCAATTTCTTCGTCACCCATAAAATATACTTGTAAAAATTTATACTGTTCGTTTTCAGCTGGAAAAAGTGAACCTATTCTATAATAAATTTGCCCTTGCATCGTAAATGTAGACGAAAATCCCGGCATTATTATTTCCCGGTCAACTCTGAAGGACGTCATTTCAAAGCATGGGTTATGTTTCCGGATCCTGTTTAAAAAGCGCCGTGACTCATTAGCATCATATAAAAAGAGAGTTTTCAAAGGTTCTTCTGGTTCCCCAAGTAACGGAAGAGACACTTTGCCATTGGAACAGCACATCTCTGCGGTCTCATCTTTTCATTTTAAAGCGCTGCAAAATCGACACGCCTTGTCCATCAGTCCGATAACAACTAACCTGTGATTTTTATAATCAATCAACGGATCATAATTGAATGCTGCGTCATTAAAAACCGACCAATTTTTTCTTTGAAAATTTTGTCGACGTTCAGCTTGGAGCTGTGCATTTGTATCTCTTCGCGTCTGTGTCTGTTCTGGTGTCTCAGATACCCTTATAGTATATAGACGTTCAGCTTGCTCAATGAGTCTATGTTGAGTTTCATCAGGTGTTTCCGCGGCTTTTAAGGCGGCCTGACGTTCCGCTTGTTCGAATAGCCTTTGCTGACTTTGAGCAGGTGTTTCAGTAGCTCTTAAAGTAGTTTGACGCTCTGCCTGTTCAAGACGCCTTTCCTGACTTTGAGAAGGTGTTTCGGAAGCTCTTAAAGTAGTCTGACGCTCTGTCTGTTCAAGACGCCTTTGCTGACGTTGAGAAGGTGTCTCAGATGCTCTAAAAGCAGCCTGACGCTCTGCTTGTTCTTGCCTTCTCAGTTCAGCATCTTCTAAAGATTCTAGCGATCGAGCTAATATTTTCGCTTGTCTTTGAGAAGATACTCTTGAAAGGCTGGACTTACTTTTGCGAGGCATTATGAAGTAACAATAAATCTATTTATAAAAAAAAACTTTAAAACACCTAAAAGGAATTAAATTTCCTTTTAAATATTTTTTAAAAGCAAATCCAAAATATCTAAAAGGAATAAAGATTCCTTTTAAATATTTTTTTAAATCAAAACAACAAAACAAATTCAAGACATAACACGAATCCGAAAACGATAGCCAAAAAAATCGAATCAACTTAAACCAAATCACACAACAGTAACAGTAGCAATTGTCAATATAAATATAACCAACGAAAAAAGAAGTAAGTGTATAGGTACCGTATACACTATCTATACTATTAATATTCCTTTGAAATATTGTTAAACAACCTAAAACAACGAAAACCAATTCACGATTCTAAATAAACAAAATCCAAAATCAAAGCCAGAGTCTAAATATGTATAAAGGAATACCAACCAAATCAACAAAACCGATCCAAGAAAATACACAAATCCGAAAATGAAAGCCAATATAAAACCATTCAACCTTAACCAAATCACAAAACAAATAACAAACAACCGAAATCGAAAGCAAGTAGTCGAATAAGCTACGAAATAGAAACAATTTAAGCGTATAGGTACCGTATGCACTATAAGTTGACGCGCGGCTCAACGGCGGGCAGTTAAGTACATGTCAGGAAACATTTCGTTACCGGGTTTTAAAAACCTAGTAACGACATCTAGTGGAATCAATTTAAACTAGGTATACGTTAGTTAATAAGAACTCTCAAAAATATTTTTCTTATAATTTCGCACAATTTTTCTTATTGTAATACCGATTCATTCATAACCACATATAAGAACTGTATTCATTTCCGTTCAATAAATATTACTAAGGCTTACTAAGAATTGTTTCTACCACAGTTAGTTAGTTAGTTAGTTTGCGACGGGCTGTTTTCCGCAACTCCACGTCTATGCGCGTATTTTGCGTGTGGGCAGGAATAATGTGATTATTCGAGCCATGAGATCTCCCCGAAGAAGCTCAACAGTCCCTTGATGTTGCATGCAACTTCGGGGAGTGATCCCGGCGTGCCGAGATGTTTAGCCCTGTACGTAGCGACCTCCGGACATTTCAGTAGCACGTGGGCCGCCGTTTCTTCCTCCCCCATTCATGCCCTGCACAGGGGACTATCTGTAACACCTATAGTAAATAAATGTTTGTTAAAGGTGCCGTGTCCTGTGATAGCACTTGTTACTATCCTGATCTGCGGCTTGTTCAGTCTCATTAGAACTTTGGTTAAGCGACTGTTTATTACAGGTAGGGCCTCCCTAGCTTGTCTACAGTCTACTAGATTTTTCCAAAGCTGAGCGTGTTGATTAGTGAAGTGTCTACGTACCATTGAAAGAACGTTACCAAAGGGGATTGGTATGATTGGATCCGGCCCTATAGTGGCCAGAGCCGATCCTCTTCTGGCCAGTTCGTCCGCTGCATCGGTGCCTCTGGATCCACTGTGTCCCTTTATCAACGATTAAATGAGGTGTTATAGGTATCCAGCGGTGTGCATATGTGAATATTGAGGTCTTCAGAGAAAGCTCCAGAACCTACACCTTCATTTGTTTTAGAACCATCGGTGAAAATTCTAAGCTCTTTTGGGCTTAATCCTTCCGGCTGGCTGTTTTCATTTAATTGTATCTTGTATTTCTTATCGAAAACGAATTGTTTAGGAATCCTATCGTATTTGGCTTGTAGGATAGGAATTTCTGAGTGAATTCTATCAATTATGCCTGTATGAGGGACACTATTCTTACTCCAAAGATTTAGGGTCTTGAGTCTGATGGCAGCTAAAGTCGCTTCTTGTTGTATATGTAGAAGAAGCGGAGTTAGCTCCAGCATCGCTTCCAAGGCTGCTGTTGGCGTAGTTCTTATGCAGCCTGTGGCAGCCATACATGCCAGTCTCTGGTAACGCTGAAGCTTCTTAATTGTAGTGGCTTCATTTGTCTTGGTCCACCATACCAGAGCGCCGTATGTGATCATGGGCCGAATTACAGTTTTGTAAAGCCACAGTATGATTTTTGGCGTCAGTCCCCATCTTTTGCCAGTCATGTTTCTGCATTGCCAGAAAGTTATACTAGCTTTGTTGATTTTGTTTTCTATGTGTTTATTCCAGTTAAGTTTCTGTCCAAGGTAAGACCTAAATATTTTACCTCAGAGGATAGCTGGAGTTTTGTGCTGAAAAGACTTGGAAGATGATAGTTATTCAGCATTCGTTTTTGTGTGAACATTACTAAAACCGTTTTATTTGGGTTGACGGTTAATTCGTATTCCCTGCACCATCTCTCCACTATACGGAGAGCCGCTTGGGTCAGGTCGCACACTATGCTTGCTGTCTTTACCGAGACCAGTATTGTCAGGTCATCAGCATAACCTACTGTATAGAAGTAATTAGTATTTAATTTGCTGATGAGTTCATTAATGACCATATTCCACAGGAGAGGTGAGAGAACCCCACCCTGCGGGCGGCCTTTCTTAATTAGGATTGGTTGAGATTCACCAGCAATCTTTATTATTCGTGTACTGAGCATGCAAACTATCCAGTCGATCAGTGCCGGTTCAACTTTATGTCTACTGAGTGCTCCTTTTATGCTGGAGAAGTTCGTTCTGTCAAAAGCACCTTCTATATCTATGAAGGAACCTAGACATATTTCTTTGTTTTGGATGGCCTCTTCAATCTTTGTAATTACCTGATGAAGTGCCGATTCTGTTGATTTGCCTAGACTGTAGGCGTGTTGCTTGTCGTGTAGTGGTAAGTTCATTAGCGCCGACCCCCTTAATTCCCTTTCACACATCCTCTCCATCGTCTTTAGGAGAAAGGATGTGAGGCTAATGGGCCTGTAGGATTTAGGGTCGGTGTAATCGCTCTTACCTGGTTTGGGTATAAATGTGACTTTCACTTCCCTCATCCCCTAGGAACATATTTAAGAGCCAGACAGGCTCTCATTATGGCAACAAGTCTGACTATTAGGGCTTTACCCCCCCACTGTAGGAGTACCGGGAATATGCCGTCAGGTCCTTCTGCCTTATAGGGGAGGAAACTGTGAATGGCCCAATGGATTTTGTCCATCGTTACCACTCTCTGTGCTAAATTCCAGTCTTCTACTGTTGGTGTCGGTATGTCGTCATGCCGGTTTGCCTCCTGGGTTACGCAGCAACCTGGGAAGTGCGTTTTAATTAGGATGCGTTGGGCTTCATCCGGCGATGTTGAGTAGCTACCGTCGGGTTTCTTTAGAGACATGGATCTCGACGTGTTCTGTTTAGCTAGAATATTCCTTATCCTATTTGCTTGTTCGCAGGTTTCTATGTTGCCACAGAATTTACGCCACCCAGTCGAGCGTCGATACCTGATACATTTTTTGTATTCAGACTTAGCTTTCTTATATAGTAGCCAGTCTTCATCCATTGAGGTATTCATGGCTCTATTTAGGGCTTTTCTTACCTTCTTACGTTTCCTATTGAGTTCTTCACCCTACCACTGTTGCTTTACCTCGGCATGCCTTGGTGGAGTGATTTCTGGACATGATTCATGGTAGCTATCTATCATGGCCTTAGTAACAGCTGCTACCTGTTCTTCTAGGAGTGACTGATCTGCTATAGTATTTATCCCCTCAAAACCCGCGAGCGAAGACGTCAGCCTATTTAGGTATTTTGTTTTATCCGTCTTGCGGGGATTTCTCCATGGTGGTGTAGAGGGGATATCGACCTGTAGTGCGAAGCAGATCCATCTATGGTCTGAGCATGAGGCCTCTTTCGACACATGCCATCCCGTGATTAGTTTGGCTGCTCCTTCTGTTGCAAGTGTGAGGTCGATTATAGTGCGACAGCGTTTGTTTATGAAAGTAGGTTCAGAACCTATGTTTAAAATGGTTAGGTTAGTACTAAATAAATATTCAACTAAAACCTTACCTCGTTCATTTGGTTTTTCCATTCCCCAAAGGGGATGATGTGCGTTGGAGTCCGTCCCGATCACAACCTCTAGTCCGGTCCTCTCGCAGAAGTTCACCAGCCTGCCGAGGTCATGAGGGGGAGGAGTGTCTTCCTCCGGCATGTAGACCGAGGCGACGACTAATCTTCTCTCCTGTGTGTATTGTATTGCCACGGCATACATGTCTCTAGAACAGAAATCTGTTAATGGTTGTGCACAGATATTTTTAGTAGTGTAAATACACGCTGTAGGCTTGTCGTGTTCAGAGCTGTAGAATAGCTTACCTTTAAGGTTGTTTAGGCCTTTAATTTTACCAGCCCCAACCCACGGCTCCTGGATTAAGGCTATGGCAGTCCTTTGAACCTCCAACCACTTGCGTAATTGAGCCGACGCAGTTTCGCTGTGGTGGAGGTTGGCCTGCATTAGGCTAGTTTTGGACGAAGGGCACGCCATCATTGATCGCGTCCTCCCCGTCCCCGCCCAAAAATAGACCTGCCAGAAGATCTCGGGTCTCATCGTCAGCCACTGAGTCGGAAGTGGTCGGCAAAATGCAGTCCTCTTCGTCACTCAGTGAGCTGCCGCTGAGCCCGATCTCCACTGGGGGCTTCGGCTCAGTTGTGCAGGCCGTTTTTTCACTGGGCTTGGCATATTTGGCATAATTTTTTGTTTTTTTTTAAATTCATCCCCCCCGGCTTCCCACCCTCCATGGAGCCCGCACCTTTGGGATACCACATATTTTGTTGATTGGTTTGGGATACACATTCTACCACAATTAAGTAATAATTAAGCGTGAAAGCGTGATAGGTGGTGATAGTATTTTTGATCCATACTTATAATCACGCCTGTAACCCTTGTGGGGTAGGCAGAGCATCAACGGATTACTTAATATCGTCTGCGAGATTATCGCCTATTCTGTGAATTACAATGCACCAAAACGTTTGAAGAAAATCAGCTGGTGAATTTTATGTTTTTTATCGCTCTCTTCCCGGTCCTGCGTGGAAAAATACAGATCCTTACATTTTTTATCTTAATTTTGGTAAAAAGACATAATAATCCAGATATTCTGACCTTCTGTGTTCGTCCATCGCACCGTCGTCCGTCTTGTAGAATCACGGTGGCGCCACCTAGCTGAATTTAATTTTGCAACATATTCGATTTTCCCACGGGAATGATATGTTTTTCCGTTGAAAAAAGTAGCCTATGTCACTCTACGGCCACCGAACTATCCCCATACAAAAATCATGCCATGCCGACGCTCTGTTGCTACGTGAAAGAAGGACAAACAAACAAACAAACAAATACACTTTTCATCATCATCATCATTACAGCCCTTCACAAGTCCACTGCTGAACATAGGCCTCCCCCAAGTAACGCCACAAAGCACGGTCCTGAGCCACCTGCATCCATCGACTTCCTGCATGTCTTACCAGGTCGTCACTCCATCTTGTGGGGGGTCGTCCTACACTACGCCTACCGGTACAAGGCTGCCACTCGAGAACCTTTCTTCCACATCGGTTATCGGTTCTTCGAGCTATATGGCCGACCCATTGCCACTTCAGCTTACTAATCCGTTGGGCTATGTCGGTCACTCTGGTTTTACTGCGGATATTCATTTCTTCATTTCTGAGTCAATCACGCAGAGAAACTCCGAGCATAGCCTTCTCCATAGCTCGCTGAGCGACCTTGAGCGTCCTCATACGGCCAGCAGTGAAGGACCACGTCTCTAATCCGTAAGTCATCACTGGCAACACGCACTGGTTGTACACTTTAGTTTTCAGAGATTGAGGTATACCTGACGAGAAGATGTGTCGTAATTTCCCGAACGCTGCCCAGCTGTGTTGAATCCGTCGATTGACCTCTCGGTCGAAGTTGGACTTACCTAGTCGAACTATTTGTCCCAGGTAAACGTACTCGTCAACAACTCGAGCATAGTGCTCCCAACAACTACCGGCATAGGTGTGACATGGACATTAAACATGATCTTTGTTTTGTACATGTTCATCTTAAGACCTATCCGTTGGGAGACACCATTTAGGTCATTGAGCATAGTGCTAAGGTCCTCCAGCGATTCTGCCATAAGGACTATATCGTTGGCAAATCGAAGGTGAGTGATGTACTCGCCATTGATGTTAATACCGTATCCTTTCCAGTCCAGTAGCTTGAAAACGTCTTCCAACGCAGCGGTGAAGAGTTTCGGGGATATAACGTCACCCTGTCTTACACCTCTCTTCAGTTGGATAGGTTTCGTAGTCTGGTTCTGTACTCGGATAGCCATCGTAGCCCTACTGTAAAAACACTTCAGCACTTCGATATACCGACAGTCAACTTGGCACCGCTGAAGGGACTGTAGCACCGGCCAAATTTCGACGGAATCAAAGGCTTTCTCATAGTCCACATTCGCCAGGCAAAGTGGCAGATTGTACTCTTCGGTCTTTTGTACAATCTGCCGCAGGGTATGTATGTGGTCTATGGTACTGAAGCCTTTTCGGAAACCGGCTTGTTCGGAAGGCTGGAAGTCGTCGAGACTGCGTGCGAGATGATTCGTAATGACTCTCGAAAACAGCACGTAGACGCGGCTCAGAAGGGAAATCGGTCTGTAGTTCTTCAAGAGAACGTTGTCGCCTTTCTTAAAGAACAAGACCACCACACTTCCGCTCCACGCCTCCGGAGTAGTGCCACCATGGAGGACGGAATTGAAGAGCTTCTGAGGGACTTCAAGTACCGGTGTTCCACCCGCTTTCAGAAGCTCCGCTATAATTCCATCCTTGCCTGGGGTCCTGCCGTTTTTAAGGTGCTGGAGAGCTATTCTAATCTCGCTCAGACTGACTGACTGGATATCATCGGAATAGTGTCGGGTAAGACTTGCTCTTGGATTGTTACTCACACTTGCGTGTAGCTCCAACGATGATGTGTACAGCTGCCCATAAAACCTCTCAATCTCACTCAAAACCTCAGGTGTCCCGGAAACGATGCTGCCACACTCAGTCTTCAGCTTTGACAGTTGGCTCTTTCTGGCAGACAGATCTCTGGCAAAGACTTTGGAGCCCTGGTTCCGCTCGATCGCTTCTTTAATACGAGCAGTATTAAAGTTGCGTAAGTCTCGCCGCACGCATTTGGAGATCTGTCTGTTCAGTTGCCTGTATGCTGTCAAATCTGTTGACGATTGCAACCTCATCTCCCGTCTAACAGCCATGAGATTAAGAGTGTGATCGAAGAGTTTTTGTGTTCTTCTGCGGCGGGTCTTGCAGAACTTAGCTCCGACCGCATGGACAGTTTCCACGAGCTTGTCATTCATATCGTCCACTGCATTGCAATCTTCTAGGCACTGAAAGCGGTTACGTAACTCGAGCTGAAAAGTCTCGGGATTCTGGATTAGAGCACGAAGGGGACGGAGCGTTGACTGCATTAAACGAGACCTCTCCAACTTAACGTTTAGGTTCAGTGTGCCTCTAACCATTCGGTGATCGCTGCCGGTTTTCGCCCTTGCGATCACTGAGACATCACTGAACAGTTGGCGTCTGGTCGTCATAATGAAGTCAATCTCATTTTTTGTCGAACCGTCGGGGCTCGACCAGGTACACTTCCTGTGGGGCCGCTTCTGGAAGAAAGAGTTCATCATAAAGGGTCCCTCTTTCTCCATAAAGTCAGCCAGCTGCTGGCCCCTACGGTTCCGTTGCCCTACTCCAAATTTCCCTAACTTCAGCTCACCGCCTTCTCTTGTGCCTAGTTTTGCGTTGAAGTCTCCCATTAACACCGTGTAGTGGGTTTTGGAGGAATGCATGGCTTTAGAAATATCCTCATACATTTCCTCCACCTCCTCATCGGGATGTGCCGAGGTTGATGCGTAGACCTGTATGACCTTCAGCGATACCGTTTGGTGATTCTGAGTATCAGGTACGCGACCCTCGTCGACACACATCCTAATCTTTACAACGTTGTTGACGAGAGACTTGTGGACGATAAATCCGACACCTTCTTGGGACAGATGGTCGCCCTCCCGGTGATAGATAAGACAAGTTGCCGGATTCGAGGATTACCGTGTCCTCCTCCTCTCTTCGGACCTCAAATAATCCAATAATATGCCAGCGCAACTTGTCTACCTCTTCTTCCAGCTCCAGTATCTTCTCGTCAGTCCTCAGAGTGCGTGCGTTATACGTTGCCAGGTCGAGTCGTCGTAGGTGGCAACCGAACCTCCACCGGAGATTCTTAGCACCCCCTGCCCCGCCGTTACCATGGTCGCCACTGGTCTGGGGGCCGTTTATTTGCGTCGTTGCTCATGGGGGGATATTTGCCATAGTTGCTACGCTTGGCGAGCGGGTTGGCAACTGCAGTTTTAACCGCAGTTTTACACTTTTGCATTTATAATATTAGTATGGATATTCCCATATTTTATAGTACGAAAATTATTGTCTTTAACGCCTTTTTATCGTGTTAATTGTGAATTGTCACTGCAAATATATGGAATGCATTTTTATTAATATTAAAAATAATTAGAACAATCTTTTATTGAAGTGCCCTAAGAAAAAGAAAATAAAATCTAAATCTAACGCATCAATTTATTACATTACACAATTCATATTATGATATAAAAGCATGTTGTGAGATTTACCTGTGTACATAAATAACAATACAATATTATTAAGCTTCATGATGACATAAGTAGGTAATCCAAAGCAAAATATAATGCTTTTATAAATGAAATAAATCTCGCGACAAGCTTTTATATCATATGAATTGTGTAAGATAATAAGTTAATGGGTTTTATTTAATTTAAAGTTTATTTTTATCTTCTTAGGGCATTTCAATACAAACTTGTTCATAAAAACGTTTTTACTATTAATATACTTATTATATGATTTAGTTTATATCGGAAAGATGCGGTTGCTCAAGGATTCTCTTACACCGCCAAGCTTTTTTCTTTTCCTTTGTTACGATAGTTTGTGTGTACATAAAATGTTATGTAAATAAATAAAATTGCTAGGAAATAGACCGGATCGCTCAAAATTTTTCATTGTAGTTTGCATGCGATTACACGCGTGAACAAGCAAAGAAAACTTTTCCAGTTCCGTGGCCTGTGTGCATACTTTCTCGAATAAACAATTGTACATAAGACAAAATAGTTAGGCATTTTATACAGCTGGGTCTTCTTTGCTTATGAACGCATACAATTTCGTTATTACTCCACTGCTTTTATAGATACAAAATTTACAATTTGTTATTATACTGTAAGTCTTAAAAATATAATAGACGTATGCTGAAGTTATAACTCAACGTTACCGGTTATTATAGTTATTAGTATTAATAATTTTATACGTGGTAGAGCCATGGTGCAATTATATTTGTAGTATAATTGTAGCTTGCTAGCTTGTAGTGTAATGGGTCGGCTTGACCGGGGAGGGACCGCGCTTTCACAGAATACCAGCGTCAAATAGTAGCTTAATGCTGCTGTGTTTCGTATGGTGAGTGTAGAGAACCGGAGACCCCTTTTTACTGGTAACGAGGCATTCCACCTAAGTCCTCACGGGTGACAACGCATCTGCATTTTGATTCGTAATCGAGGATAGATGTAGATGTCTATGGGCCGCAGCAACCACTTACCATCAGGTGGACTGTGTGCTCGTTTGTCACCCTATCCTGTAAAAAAAATCGACAATTCGTTTTTAAATATCATATATATTTAACCTAATTTTACCAATCGAGGTCATGTTCTCATAATTTTATTGTTGAATAGTTCGTAGCTGTGCTTGGATTCGACAGATCTGTAACTATAACTTGACAGGCTAGTCAAGTAATATATTAACACTTTCACCGATACAAAAATAAACTCAGGTGGAGTCCATCAGTAGCGGGAGCTGGAGTGCTCTACTGAGGGCCAGTGTAATCATAGAGATTAAGCGACACGGGGGATGGCTGTGGTCTGCGGCGTTTCCCTAGGGCGCAGCGTGGTACACCGCATCTTCACAGAGTTTTCAGTAATTCGGTCATTTTCGTTTTCTGAAAATTCAACCACCATACCATATATATAAATCAAAGACTATCACTTTCACTAACAAAAATATAATTTTATTTCATAGTGTTTGACTCATGAAATCTTTTTTATTTATTTTTTATGTTTTTTATAGGATTGGGTGACAAGCGAGCACACAGTCCAACTGATGGTAAGTGGTTGTTGTGGCCCAGAGACATCTACATCTATCCTCAATTACGAATCAAAATGCAGATGCGTTGTCACCCGTGAGGACTTAGGTGGAATGCCTCGTTTCCAGTAAAAAGGGGTCTCCGGTTCTCTACACTCACCATACGAAACACAGCAGCATTAAGCTACTATTTGACGCTGGTATTCTGTGAGAGCGCGGTCCCTCCCCGGTCGAGCCGACCCATTCGTGCTACAACTATACTACAAATATAATTGCACCATGGCTCTATCACGTATAAAATTATTTCCATTCAAAATCACACCCGCTAGGGAAATGATAGTCAAGTCAAATTTATCTCTATTACATGTGATACGACGATCCGTCCATAGGGGTACTCGCTCTAGCCGGCATGTCGCTAATCGGGTATAATAAAATAAAGAGAAATTTTTCGTATAATGATTTTTTATGACTTTCGATGTCATTTAACTCAACAAGAAAGTTATAATAGACTTTGATTGGCATGGAACGTCATGAAAGGCTCTTCACTATATTGTGGGAAGTCAGAATGAGTCTGAAAGACACATATGACAGTATATATATATATAATGGGTCTAAAACAATTTGTCGATTAAAAGTGCCATTAAAAGTGCTGTTAAATACAATTAAAAAAATTAAATAGTAAGTTAAGACGACGTTACCAAAAACCTATAAGTAATTGTACTGAAACTGTCCTCCTAGAGTTTTGGTTTTATTAAAGTTACAGAAGATAGATTCTATATAGCTTATGAAATAAACAAAATAGACGATTGCGTAATATAAAAAAGGTTATAGGATATCTATCTTCGAATAACGCTCATACCCCTCTAACGTAAGCAAGACCGTTCTTATAACTGTCATCTTGTCAAACTATACTGTACATGGCAAAGCCCCCGTATTTCCATACCGCTATATTTTACGGCTCACCAGAGAAAATAAATAACAACAATCATATAATATAGCATTTTCCAAACCTTTGAGATGGGTGGAATTTACATATCAATTGTTGACGGGGAAAATCCTTAACCCTAGTTAATACGACTTCGGGGAGGAAATATTAATGTTTGTTTAGGTGATGTATCAGGATTTTTACAGTTCTGTTTGTGTACGCTGTTCATTGATTTTTATGACTGTGTCTTTAGTGTTTCGACATTTCTAAACTTGCTTAAATGTAACGGGTAATCCGATAATGCAGTCGGATTATTCTGACAAATATTAAAGAAACCGAGCTAAATATTATGTAGTTTAACACCACGCTCTTACATAATACCAGCGTACAATAATAGTAGCTTAATGCTGCAGTGTTTCGTATGAGTGTAGAGAATCAAAGACCCTTTTCACTGGAAACGAGGCATTTCCTCTTAGTCCTCAAGGGTGACAACGCATCTGCATTTTGATTCGTTATCGAGGATAGATGTAGATGTCTATGGGCCACAGCAACCACTTACCATCAGGTGGACTGTGTGCTCGTTTGTCACCCTATCCCATAAAATAAAATAAATAACATAACATAACAGCACTGTATAATAAAACATTGGCCAAGCATTTGTTGAGGCACGTATAAAGTACGTTTTTGATGTACATGTTTAACTTTCATACTTCTAATATTTAGTAGAGTCTGCTGTGGGTGTTCATAATTCTCCTCCTCATAAACGGTTTGACCGAATTTAACGAAATTTTTATGAGGTCATCTAAATAGTACTTAGCAATAGTTCACCAAATGGTGCCAGATGATTACCGGTAAGTGGCGTTGTTGTCGAGATCCGCAAATCACACATGCCAAATCGGGGCGAAGCGCTAGTATTTTCGAAAAGCCTTTCTGTGTTTGTTATAATTCTTAGCAAAAAGTATTCGCAACTTATTTCAATTTTAGAATTTGAAATTTAGTATATGAAAGGAAATATAATATTCCACAATATAATATTCCACAATAATATTAGTAAAACAATCATGTATCATTATAAAAATTTTACCATAACGTTTTGAAACGTGCGTGATAAGCTGATAAGTTAGTATGAAAATATACCGCTTTAAATATAGCTTTGTATATTTCACTGTGATCGATTCGAAACATACTGAAAATACTCAAGAAACTATAATATTAGAAAAAATAATAAGTTTTTTTTATAAAGCAGGTGCAAATATAGTTGAATTAAAATAAAATAAAACGAACATTTTTATTTTTACCAATATACCTATTCCCTTAAGCTTTTAAAACGTGAGTATATGTTTGTATAAAAATAATGTATTCAGTCGCATAGTCCAAACCGCTGAAAAGCGTGTCCTTCTATTCACGTAGGCATCCATTAAGAAATGATTTAGAATTTTTTTTACTAATTACTTATTTTTTTAATTTTTATTAGACACTTTATTTTACGGGATGTTTTAAAAAAATCCTTAAATGATTTTTGTTCCTTGAAAATTGGTACCAAGTACATTTGAATCGAATATAATATTTTTCATACAAACTTTTCACCTACGATTTAAGGGTAAAGTTTACCTTAAAGCACAGAATAAATAATAGCTTAATAGTATATTCTTGAAAAAATAAAAAATGGATACTTTGATTAAAATGCAATTAAAATAACGAAATATCTACGATTTTCTATGTGGTAGAGCCAGTTGTAGCACGAATGGGTTGGCTGGACCGGGGAAGGACTACGCTCTCACAGAATACCAGCGCAAAATAGTAGCTTAATGCTACTGTGTTTCGTATGGTGAGTGTAGAGAACCGGAGACCGTTTTTACTGGAAACGAGGCATTCCATCTTAGACCTCACGGGTGACAACGCATCTGCATTTTGTTTCGTAATCGAGGATAGATGTAGATGTCTATGGGCCACAGCAACCGCTTACCGTCAGGTGGACTGTGTGCTCGTTTGTCACTCTATCCTATAAAAATATTCCAAATTTTCGAAAATCTCATAATGAATTGAAAAAAGTAACCGCATAAAATAAACAAATTATGCATGAAAAAAATGCTTTTTAACGTGTAAGTTGATGGGAAAAAAAATTCATAATTCAAAATTCAAAAATGTTTATTCTGTAACAATAAATTTACAATCATAGCAGTATATTAGAATTCTCCTTTTAAGTATTTTTAAATACTTGTGACAGGAAAAACTCGCTCTTCCTTAATTAACATACAATACTTTAGTTACAAGAATAGCATAATATTTCTTTCTTAAAATAATTATGAGAAAATACGAAGATGTGAGCGCGCGCGCGTGCTAGTGTGTGTGTGTGTGTGTGTGTGTGTGTGTGTGTGTGTGTGTGTGTGTGTGTGTGTGTGTGTGTGTGTGTGCCTGCATATGTGTGTGTGCGTGTTTTGTAATTTGAAAGCCGTGTTATTTTAACAAATTTTCTTTTTCATGATAGTCTTTCCATTTGAGACATTCAATGAGACTTACCTTACATTCTTAACTTATTTTAGAATAAATATTCAATTCTTTATTTAAGTAGTTATATAAATAAGAGGATTTTTTTGCCTGTTGTCGTCTAGCAAATGCTGTTTTAACCGGATCACTTGGAGCTGCGTTAGTTTTCCTCATTTTAATTTCAATTTCAGGGTTATATGCAAGGGATTTGTGTACCTTAAGAACTATATTTAGTATGTATAACTTACGAACTGTAAGAAGATCACACAGTGTGTATAAATCTTGTGTTGGGAATTTGTAAGGTTTAAAATTCATAACCTTCAGTAATGATCTCTGAGCTCTTTCTAAATCTAAAAACTTTGTTTTTGTAGCACCTCTCCATATACTAATACAATATTGTATACCAGAACTGATTGAACTAAAGAAATATATACTTGTTTTAATATAGGTGGTGTTGCGAGATGTCTCAAAATTTTGAAAAACCATATGAATTTTCTAATCCTAGTCATTAACAGTTCAATATATAGATGCCAAGATAATCGCTGATCCAATAGTATTCCAAGATATTTTGTACTTGATACTTTGTTTATGTGAGGACATGGGCAGTTAGAGTTATTAAGGTCAACACAAGAATGAATTTTAATGTTAAATTTAGGTTGAGTCCTATTGTAGTTAGTAAAACATATATAGTTAGTCTAAGATGTATTGATAGTCAATAAATGCAGTCTCTACCACTCTACATCTTCCCAGCTTCGACCACAAAATGCCAAAGCAGTGTCATCTACATACGAGAACACCACACCACCCTTGAAACATTATTAGGATAATTACGGATAGAATATATTTTAGAACTTTACAATACATATTTTAATTTCAAAATATTTCCCCTTTAAAACGTACTCGAGTAAGATTGGTGTTTGGGATTTAGGTTGAAACCTAGGATTATCAAACACGAATAGCAAATAAAAGAATTGCTGCAGAGAGGCTTCACACTTAATTACAACCATTATATACTAATTATTTATTTTTATATACTATTGACTGCCTCATTGGTATTTTCTACGTAAATGCGATTGCTGATCTTGTGGTCCCTGGTTAAAATCTCGGGACGGGCCGTACATAAAAGTTAAAATATATATATATATATATATATATATATATATATATATATATATATATATATATATATATGGTATTTAATGTTTTATCGACTGAATACGTAAGTCTATGAGATTGGCAACAAATTTATAAAAGTACCTAATGGTGTCTCATAGATATCCCTAGCAAAAATCTATAAAACATTACGCTCATGGAGTATAAAGGTAAAGAGGACAATCTCCCATAGGAGAATAGTTGAAAATGTGTCTCTCATCTGTAAGCGGTAAATAACAGTTCAAAAACTCTCCACAACAGCGCTCGAGTAGCTACAGGGTATGATAAATTGCCGATTTTGATTTTGAATACGTTAATTTTGACGATTTTAAAAGTAAAAATTTTGAATCAATAAAATGTTTATTATAAAAATAATTATGGTGAAATTCTGTGCAATAAAAAAAACTATAAAAAGTTATTTAAAATATACATTGTAGCTACAGTGGTGCCACCCTTGTTTAGCGCTTTCCTATGGACACTTTTATATACAGAGTCTGTACTCCTTACCTCTACACTCCATAATTAGGCTTTAGTTTGACTGTTAAACAACTTTGACAACCGTATTAGTGAGCTACCTTTGAAGTAACCTAATGGCAGATAGTGAGGCTGTGTGTTTTGTATTTTGATCAGTATCGATAGAATTTTAGGTGTTCTTTGTGCGTATAGAAACTTTTCAATAATTTTCGGTAAGTACTAAGTTTTTTATCACAATTGCAATGTAAGTTACCTCGTGTGAAGCGTTAACGTTTTCCTATTTATTCGTTTTAGATACGAGCTTTGTTACAAAAGGATTGGTTTCATATTATTGAATTCTCATTCGCTTTATAAACATTTGATCGGCCGGGAGACTCCACCTTTGGCCGATTTTCAGTTTTTTTTAATAATATTTAAACATCAATTTTTTTACCCGACCAACTACAGGCCAAGATTCGATAATGCGTCTCGTAGGGCGACATTTCCCATCGATCATTCCCCCAACCCAAAAACACAAATCTCCATGTTTTAAGTTTTACCACACAGTATTGTATTATTAAAGATAACGAAAATATTTTTTTAAAACTCAATTATTATTTATTTAATAACTACTTACTTATGTGGAAATAAATAAGTAAATAAATTTATTCATTTCATCATTTCAAACAATCAATATTCCTTTAAACTATTTAATTATTTATTTACAATTTATATACATATATATATATATATATATATATATATATATATATATATATATATATATATATATATATATATATACAATGTGTAATATTATTTACAAAAATTTAGAATTATAATTTATTTGTATTCTAAAATAACATTCTTAATATATTTTACATGCCTCAAAACGTAGTGCACAGAACATTATCAACTTAGAATATACATAAGCAACCTATACAACTAAGCATTGACTTATATATTACTAGCGTAAATAATTGACTCTAAGGCTATCACTATTCTGATCGCACTGGAAAATTGTTATAAAAAGTTAAAAATTAAAGTACAATTATTTGAAACTAGCAATTCGCCCCGGCTTTGCACGGATGATTTCTGGATCTCGACTAAAGAGCGACACCTACAGGGTCCCAATTTAAATCTGAAGTTAAAGTTAAATTTACAGCCTATATAAACCCCACTGCTGGACACAGGCTTCCTCTCATTTCTGAGAAATAAGAAGAAAAGATATTTCTAAGACATGTAAAGTACGCTAACACGCATATGGACAGCGCGACGAAAACTTCCTTGCAATAAAACCCTCTCAAAATGTAAATCTAAACCTAGATGGTTTAACCATCTAGATCACATATAAAAAATTCACAAAAATCAGAAACGTTTTTTGTGTTCTATATAAATAGATTAAATGACTTAATTAACTAATAAGCATTAAATATATCTGTAAAAATATCAAAAAAAAATTAAGGATATTTGTTACTAAGATTTAAATATATGTGAGAATGGAAAGATATTTTGGTTCTCTCAACCGTCACAATATAAATTTCGTGACCTTAAAAACAGACAGTCCAAAATTCAGTCCTAAACTACGAGTATAAGAACGATACCAAACCCAATATTAATCTAATACGTTACCTATTGATGACAATTATATTCATTTATAACAATACTAGCTTGCCAGACAGTCGTTATTCCGCCCTTTTGTGCGTAGGTAGCGCTATGGGTCTCACTACGAACCTTTGCAATATAAATATAAAATTTAGTAACTCAGTAGCTATGTTTTCCAGATTAAGTAATTTTCTTTTTGTGACACTAAACCAATATACTGAATGACCTTTTTTACAGTCTGGAAAAAAATAGGGTATAACATATGAACGGAGTAGAAACCTGGCAATGATATTTTACAAAAAATAAAAACAAAAAATTTGAATTAAATAAATTAAGTAATTAAAATCTGTCGAAATTCACATTATATCCACCCTACTTTACGATAGGCAATAAAACAATAAATTTAGTAGGCATCTTTGAATGAATCGTTTGAAATTTTTTTAACCATTACTTTTCCTTTTGCCCTTGAACCTGTGACCCTGAGAAATGACAAGGTCAAAGATGTTGTCGTATGATACGCTTCTACTCCGTTCACATGTTACATCTTTTTTTTCCGTGTGACAGTGTTATGAGTCATATTGGTACATAAATAAAGTCAATTTAAAATAGTGTCACCTATCGGATATGAGCACAGCTATGAAAATTGTCTTGAAAAAACAAATACATATTTTATTTAAATATGATCGAAACCGGTCAAGTCATCCAAAAGTTACACTGTCACTAATAGATGCATCATTATAATAAGATATACAACCTGACCTGGCAGACGTTCTGAAGGACGTTAGTAGGTGGTGTGATGAGTTTCATTCCAGACCTTTCCGGGCTTTTTACAGTATAAATATTAAATTTATTAATAATTTCATCACAGCGCATCGTATAGGACCACGATTTTGTGATATTCTTTTTTGGCACTAAACCGACCTAGCCTAGCACCGCGATAAACCAACGTTTTGGCAAAACAAAAATATTGTGTGAATCACAATTTAACTTCAACCGGTCAAATCGTACATTAGTTACATGATCTCTAACAGTTTAAGTTATATGCAAAAGTGTTGATACGAATTTGTTAACTTTTACGGAATATCTACTCGCAAAGAGCTGTGAATGGCAATCTAATCTACCTCCTCAAATGATGCAAATCTTACAAAAAAATTGAATGGAAGGCGTATTAACCTCAAACCTCACCTTAAAATTCCTACCTGTAACTTCAGGTGTTCCTCTAGGATCTTATCTAGGACAGGTGCCGTTCTGTGTATAGTAAGTGTATTATAATTTTATTAATTAATATTAATTTAATAATTTAATCATTTCATTACTGCTATAACTTTCTGTTCAATAACGACATACATTATTCTTCACTATCATCGTTATCGTCATTATAATTACAGTTTATCACAGCAATGGATATTGAACACAGACCGCCTCTCAAAAATTGCCACAAGGTACGGATAGTGCATGCAGGTTGCTTAGGGGTACGCATCCGTCGACTTCCTACATGTTTCATAAGGTCGTCAATCTATTTAATGGCGGGACTAATTATAACTATATAAAGCATTAATATAATAAAGAATAAAATATTTTTTTTATAGAAGAGGGGCATACAAGCGGTTCACCTGATGTTAAGTGGCTATCGCCGCCCATGACCAACAGCAACACCAAGGGAATTGCAGGTGCGTTGCTAGCTTTTTAGAAAGGAGCAAGCTCTTTTCTTGAAGGTCCCTAGGTCGTATCGGTCTGGAAAAATCGCCAGTGGTAAACTATTCCACAGAGAGGTCGTACGCGTAAGAAAACTCCTAGTGAAACGTACAGTGGTGAACCGCCAAGCATCCAGATGGTGTGGATGGTATCGGGAGGTTTGCCGCGTAGTGCGTTCATGAAATTTGGCGGCTGGGATTAATCCGAATAATTCCTCAGAGCACTCCCCGCGGTATATGTGAAAAAAATGCAAAGAGATGCAACATCTCTTCGCAACACCAGTGAATCAAGCCGATCGGAAAGCACTCGGTCGTCGACGATTCGAGACGTTCAGCGCTGGATGCGGTCAAGTGGAAGGAACTGGCACTGGGGAGCCCCAGCCCAGATATGGGAACAGTATTCCGGCCAGTAGTGCGGCCGAACCTGAGCCTTGTAAAGTTGCAGGCGGTGTGCCGGCATGAATTACTGTCCCGCTCTGCTGAGCACGCCAAGCCATTAAAAATTGTATAAAAGTATAATATAAAAATATTGTAATGTAGTAAATGTATTATAGAAAAGACATAAAAATGACTCGTTAATCATTAAAGATAGGTTCATTATGTTTCCAGTATTTGACTATACTATATGAAATTATGAAAGATTTTTCGTTGAGAAGTGTGCATTAATGGCGGTAGGGCGTACCCGATATTTTCAACTGGGCGGGTTCAAAGAGAAAAATCACCGCCTTTGTGACGCCACGCCCATGTTCTCTCGCTTTTCCTCACAACCATTTTAACCGCAACGCTTTTATTACATAACATATCTACATACTTTAAATTGCCTGTATGAACATGATATGTAAGCGTTGTGAAATTACGAACTGAGTTGCTTTATAGACAATACATGGTGCACTGCCCGTATTCTCGCTTCTGCAAGTTCTGGTTTTAGAGGAAACACAATTACATATAGTTTTAGAGCAAGACGTATTTATTAAAACATGTTTTAAAAAGGATTTACTAAATGATAGAAACAAAATAGATAAGAAGCGTTTCTTACTAATCTACTAATAAATTCTTATTCATCTTTTACTGTGTGTGTGCTATTTTTGCATAGGTACTTTTAAATAATTTTATTGTGGAATGTAAAATCCAATCATATTTTCTGAAGAAACAATTTTTTTTACAAGGGGGGCCAACAAGGAACCTGTTTGATAATTTCATACAAAAATATTTTTGAAACAGTTATCAGTTTACATAGTTGTGTTTTTTTACCAATAAACCATTCTTATTATACAAATTAATCAGTGAAAGCTCTGAGCGACCATACTACTCGCCTGCGGGTTATTTTAGTACCTAAGTACTGTTAGGCGAACTGTTACGCATATAAAATTATCACGAAAAAAGCACATTACTTTATCATGTCTCTAATTATTTAGTATATTTAAATCATTTACGATGATTCAAGCCACTGTCAAACATATATGTAAAATGTATTTAACTTATATTGGCATATTCCTTGTATATAAAAACTGTACATTTCACAAGGAGTTTTCTTCCGCGTACGACCTCTCTGTGGAATAGTGTATCACCGGCGATTTTTCCGGACCGATACAACCTGGGGACCTTCAAGAAAAGAGCTTACTCCTTTCTAAAGGGCCGGCAACGCATCTGCAATTACCCTGGTATTGCGGTTCATTATGGGCGGCGGCAGGCACTTAACATCAGGTGAGCCGCATGCTCGTTTGCTCCTCTTCTATTATATTCTTCTAAATAATAAAAAATATATAAAAAGTAGACATGTATGTGTATGGACGCGCGAGCGAACTCTCATTTCGCAAGTTTTTTGTTACCTGATCTTAAGTGAATGCTGTGGCCCATAGACATCTACATCTATCCTCGATTACGAATCAAAATGCAGATGCGTTGTTATCCGTGAGGACTAAGATGGAATTTCCCTATATACTATTGTAGTCTTTGGATGGAATGCCTAGTTTCCAGTGAAAGCGGTATCCGTGTAGAGAATACGCACCATACGAAATACAATAGCGTTAAGCTGCTATTTTACGGTGGTATTCTGTGAGAGCGTGGTCCTTACGCGGTCAATACGATCCGATCCGATATACTACTAATATAGCTGCAGCACCACGTATAAAACAATTATAAAAACAAACAAAAAGTATAAAACAAGTAGTAGTAGTTTACGTCAAGCCTGTCTCGTAACCTGTCGGTACTTTTTTATACTTATTGGCATTGACAGACCGACATGCATTTAATAACCACTCAAAGTCACAAGCAGAAGCGTTGAACATTAGAATTTTTATAGCCTTCCTCTAAATCCATCAGTTTTTACTTGCCACTGTGAATAGCTCGCTATTGAATCATGACATTCTCTACAGTAAATGCGGCACTACTAGAGAAAAACTTACTTACTCATCGAGGCGCTGCTATGCGGTAATGTCTCTAATCTTTAATGGCATTAATTCTACAACTAAAACCAATCTACAACCAAAACCAAATATGGACAATACCATTCGCTTGCTTTCAGTAAGTTGCTCGGTCTGCATACACTTTATGGTGAGATTCAAGCTGAAATTAATTTTTTATTAAAAGGATGTTGCTAATCATACGATAACTGACGGCTCGGTAGCAAAGTGGCTTAATAATGAGTTGCAACGCTATGAGCCGCGGGCGCGAATCCCGCGCGGGATATGTATTTGTATGGCCACAAATAGTTGTTTCGGAGCTGGATGTTTGTTCTTGTGATGTAAACTACACCCACGATACAGGGGAAAATCTTAGTGTAGAGGTAATACTTAAAAAGAAAACAATGAGATAATCGTACGCTTAAAAATAATTATTCATGCGATAAGCGTATAAGTAAAAAATACTTACATCCGATAATTTTTAAAATTAAAAAGTTAATTCTTACAATATTATATTTTATAGCACCACTAGTAGTGATCCGCTTCGTCTTCGCACGGGTGATTTCTGGATCTCAACAACAGCGCCACCTATCGGATCCAGTTGTGAATGTAAACCATCCATAACTCACACAAAAATTTCATCAAAATCAGTCGAGCCATTTTCGAGTTTATCCGATAATTTTTAAAATTAAAAAGTTAATTCTTACAATATTATATTTTATAGCACCACTAGTAGTGATCCGCTTCGTCTTCGCACGGGTGATTTCTGGATCTCAACAACAGCGCCACCTATCGGATCCAGTTGTGAATGTAAACCATCCATAACTCACACAAAAATTTCATCAAAATCAGTCGAGCCATTTTCGAGTTTAAGCGAGACTAACGGACAGCAATTGATTTTTATATATAGAGAAGATAGAGATAAAATTAACCTACTACAAGGCTAAAGATTAATGCATTAATAACTACGATGGTAAGTTTAAAATGTTATGATATGAACCTATCTTACAATTATGTACCTATTTAAACTTCCTTAAAAAATTAATAAAAATATTGAAAAACACTATATTATGTACATTACATATAACTGCACAGCAGAATAAATAATTCATTTTCCCAAGCTATAACTCGACAGTAGCACAGTGTCTAAAGGGCCATGTGTCACAACTAAGAGAAAAATAAATAAAAATGCATTATAGTCATCTCAAAACTCACGAGTATTGTATTATATTGCAAGGTTGGTGTAATGGTTTTATTACTTAACTTAAATAAACTTAAATAACCTGATCATACAAGTAAGTTTCAGTAATATATAGTATTCACTTGTTAAAAATTATTAAAAAAATATTTTATTACATTTCCATTATATATATCGAAGGAATAGAAATAAATAAATCATACGATAATCGTATAAATAAGAAAAAGTTAGACGTTCCATTATCATATGACTATACACATCCTTATCATTATATAATATATCATTAGTATAAATAGTATTCTATGAGTACAAATTCCTCAAAACATTATTTTCTAACAAATTGGACATTATCTGTCTTGCTACATTTTTTTTTTCTAAACTGGAAGAAGGCTGAATTTAATTGCGTGTAATTTATTAATCTGCACAAAAATGCGATTAAAAATGAATTAGTTCTGTCAAATTGCACCTGAATGACATTGCCAACATTGAAAAAAATAAACTGTCATGGCTTAGTGTTACATAGGCCACACTACTTCTAAAATTATTGCAACGCAAATAGTTATAATAGAGCTCTAATTGTTAATAAAAAACTGTTTTATGTAAAGGCCCAGAGAACTATCAAAAATGGATTTGTCTACTTCAACATTATCACACTTTATGCCATATTGGTTAGACGGTCTCCTGGAAGAGTGTGACAATGAGGGTAAGTAAGTTTAAATTTGTAATTGCTACGTTTTTGCGTTAAAATAATTGGCGATACCAGTAAGTCCATACTCAAATACTATGAAATGTTTCAAAATAATTTTAATTTACCTAATTAAAGCTAATGATGACGTAATACAATTTATTCACTTAATAAAGTTTCTAAAATGTTTTTCGTGTACCCTCTATTATTATAAGCTTCCATAAATGTTATTTCTTAATCAATGTACATTTTGATTTCTTATATTTACGCGAACACTACACATTGAAATAATACTAATTTTTACGGAATTTATCGCGTATATTTAACTTTTTTACCCGACGTTTCGAGAGCTTTACAGCACCCATGGTCACGGGAAGGACTGACCATGTCCTTGTGAGTCCTTCCCGTGACCATGGGTGCTGTAAAGCTCTCGAAACGTCGGGTAAAAAAGTTAAATATACGCGATAAATTCCGTAAAAATTAGTATTATTTCAATGTACATTTTATCTGAAACTTGCATGTTTCGTTGTTTGTTGTTGAAAATATGTTATATATATGGGTGTTATATAATAAATATAAGGTATTTCAGAAGTAAAGTATTTACGATTACAAGAGTGTTTTGTATATGGATTGCAATTTGACCGTGGGCAGCGTGACATTAATTTTGAGAATTGTTTCGATTAAATACTAACCGTCGTTGCTTTATTATATAGAAGTATAATTGTAAATATTAAATTGCAGCTAAGGACCACATGGTATATCCTATAAAGTTGCTGCAACGTGAAAGCCGTGCCGCCGTATGGAATTTATGCTCCCACTTCTGTGTTGATCAATGTGGTGTTCCGGCGTTGGCTTGCCGACTTCTCGAACGATACCTGTCGGTATTACACCGCCACCACATTTTGCTTCGGAACGGTAATAATTATAATACTTTGACCTATTATTATACTAATATCATCATCATCATCGTTACAGCCATTCACAAGTCCACCGCTGAACATAGTCCTCCCCCAAAGAAACAAAGCACGGTCCTGAACCACCTGCATCAGTCGACTTCCTGTGTATGTCTTATCAGGTCGTCACGCCATCTAGTGCATGCATGCGAAAATAAAAAAAATTATATCACCTTTTATATTTTAATCATTAATTCGAATAGAACATTTTATTTCTCATGCCTGATAATTAAAATTACCTTGATTATTGTTCATTTTCATTCAATCCAACTGCCGACAACACCATTTTTATGCCATTTTTATTATGCACCAATATTAATGTGATTAAAAACATAATAGATATCAATATTATGTATGTGTTTTTTAAAAGGATACCATTAATTTTTTAAAACGAAAATGCTTTATCCTTTTATTAATCTAAATAAATTCATGTTTATTTTTTATTGAAATTCAGCTATTTTTTGGTTTACGCTTCACTGTTTTCCAGCTGTGAGAATTAAACGTCAACAACGGTATTGTTGCGTTAAGTTTCATGTATAGTACTTGGAACTAGCCACACCAATAACTTTGTCGATGCTTTTTCGACACCGAATAATTTCTAGTGTTTTGTTTTTCTGAGTAGCCTAGTATTGTCTTAAGTTTTTGATCAGGTAAGCGAGTGATAAAAATAACACTTTTCAGGCCGGAATCAAAAACTATAATAGATATATTCATGAAATTTAATATCCTAGGTTCTGTGGTGGTAAATAAATATTACGGCATTAAACATTTGCATCTAACCTCGATTGAGAAACAATTGTATATTACGCGTTATCAGTCTTGCGGGCAGACTGATTACCTTTAAAAAAGATATCCGGTTAAAGAAGCACCAAATAAAACTCACCAAACGAAAAAAGTCATAATTGTTCTGTTACTTTACGCACGCACCCTGCTTTCTAAAAATGAAGTGCTCTTTTGGTCATAGGTCCTCTTACAGCGTAGGACGGATTTTAATTAATTATAGGTATAATAGCTGTATTCAGCCAAACTTTGATCTTATCGCGTAAACGTTAAATCAAACCAGAGTAATTAATAAAACCACTTATATGGATTTTATCGCGTGCTATATTTTATCGGGTGCTATACAGCACCCACGGTCACGGCGGTGGTATAAGTGGTTTTATTCAATGTGTAGTGTTGACGTAAATTTAAGAATGGAAACTGGCATATGTTTCCTAGGTGATATGTATCTGCCTAGGACTTTGTCTGGGTACGTACCGCCATCTCACCTATTTCTGGCGCTAAATAACAGTATGTGCACTGCTGTGTTCTGGTCTGAAGGGCTTAGAGAGCCAGTTTAATTACAGGCCATCGGGTATTGCATCTTAGACCTCAGAAGTGACATCGCATCTGTAACCTATCTTTATTTAAAAATGGTGCCCATAACAGTCATCAAAATCGGTTAAACTAGAAAAAAGTGCTGAGGTTAAACATATAAAAAGTACAGTCAAATTGAAAACCTCCTCCTTTTTTAAGTCGGTTGAAAAGGTGAGGACGCGTGACTGCCTGTTGTTGATCTCCTGGAATATTGGGAGAAACTTTCAGCAAATGCCTTTTTCTTGTAAATTCTCCGCCCATCATATCATCCTATACCTTCCATACAAGTAACGGGAGGATGACCTTTTTTACCCTTCCATTCTATCGTGTGCGGTATCGTTGGATAGGTCTTTCAAAAACATTGGGGCTTGCAACAACATTTTTTGGATTCATAGGTCCGTTTGCGAAATATTTAGCTTTAAAGTGGTATTTTTCATTAGAGTCGTGTGTTCCCCCTCCCCTCCATCAACTAAACCGCTGTATTTGGAAATGTAAAAAGTATACACAATAGTAGTACATATAATGAAGTTGAGTTAAGAGAAACGATCACAGCTAAGTAGAAAGAAAGTTAACGAGTAATAGTCGACCAACTTATAAAATACACTTGGATTAGTAAAAATTTCGTTCAATTCCATAGAAAATGACTTATTTTAACTCCGTTATAACTTCATAGTGTAGTTGTAAACAATAAGAAATAAAAAAATTATGAAGAAAACCACTTATATTTTTACTACTATAGCTTAACTTTTTCTTTTTCGGGATAGACAGGGAGGATCTTTCTTTCGTACATACTACTTTCGCTTATTTTTTACCGACTCAAAAAAGAGGAGGTATTCATTTCGACTGTATGTTTTCTTGTTTGTTTGTGCGCACAACTACTCTCGTAGACAATCCACAAATTACTTCACTTATTGCATAATACACTTTTTTATGAAAATCATTTATTTTCAAAAAAATCGGGAAGTTATTTTTTATTTTTTTAGATTTTCTATTCCATTTGAATCGATTCAGACCAGAAAATTATTAAAAATATCTCAAAAATAAACATTTTAAAAACATTTAAATAAATGTAACGATTAATTCCAAAATCTAATCAGCTCTTAAACCTTGAAAACCGCCATCGATTACTGCAAACTGCATTAAAATCGCATCGAGCGTTGAAGAGAAATGGTTAATGAAAAATTAAAAAAAAGCATTTTTTTAAATAAATTATCAAAATCGATTCGTTTACGAAATATTCTTCAAAATCTTGAAAAAAAACAAGGTTTTTCAAAATTTGGGAAACCTTTGCATTTGAAATTAGCGGGAAGTTCCAGGGATGGCCTGTGGAGTCAACCGTTTTTTTGTTTTAAAAGAATTGTTATAAAATATTACCGAAAAGAAAAATATTTCTTTTGATAAATCACATAGTTAGCATCTACTTAATATGAACTAAATTAATTTAAGAATTTATTTGCCTCATTTAACAGTGGCAATTATGAAATCCTAGTGTTTCTTGAAGCAATCAATATTATTTAGTTGGTAGTTATTGTAGGCCTCATTTTTTTTCATTCGTAGTACTCTTGGTTTACACGGGCGACCCTCAGGATAGTTGAGGGCAGTGGGGGTTTACGGGAAGGTTCGTTACGGTCATATAACTTAGGGTTGCACTGCCGGAAACATATAAATAGATATCAACTATGACCATCTTTGTACGGACTTGGCATATGAATGAGTTGATGAAGATTGTGTTATTTTTAAAATCAAAAGCTTTTTTAACTTTTTTTTAAATACCGCTCCCTATAAGTCTTATTGGAAAAAAGTTCTTCAGAGAACATCGCTCTATTTGTGCTCATTTTTAGTCGTTATAGCGGTCCAACCGCGATCTTACTTAATATGGTCATTAACAAGAAAGCCGCTTTTGTATGTTCATGTACTGTGGCAACTACGGAACCCTATCTCTACAACGTGCGTGGCCCGACATGTTGGCCAGTTTTTTTTTTAAATTTCTTCTGCAGAAACGAAAATATACAAAGACCACATGTCATTTCATTTTAAAATTATGATATTAAACTGTTAGATGAGAGAAATATGGTATAGGATTGGTATGTAAAATCGTGAATATTGTTGTGTTACGCTTTTAGATTCTAATTTAAAATGATCTAATTTAAAATCTAATAATCTAATTTAAAATGTCTACTTAATCGAACCTGCTTTATAGTCGGAATTTAATGCAAATTTCTTAAACAGGTAGCGAAGAATGGCACACTTTTAAGATGAAATTGACAGAGAAAATGCCGTTACTGATTGCTACGTGCATCCAACTGGCTGCCAAGATGGGCAGTGTCAAAGCGAAACTGAATGCTAATATAATACGCGTGGGTTTGCTCTGCAAGGGCGCTAATTACAGCATTCGAAATATCAACGATACGGAGTTTGAGGTGTACAGGACACTAGGTAATATTTTTCTTCTTATTTATATCTAATCCGCTGAACTGTATCTTGTAGATACAGTTTAGCGTCGCGTAGTTGGATTCTCCAAATCAAAACACAAGCCTATAAAAATGCTACTTCTTTTTCTTCTTTACTAGACCGTAAATTTCTTTTCACTTAAGCTACTGTCTGGGCAGGCAGATTGGTAATGGCAGATCCAGACGTTGAGCACCTTTGACACTACTACTCTTTATCGCCGTATATATCGAGATTCTTCGAGTCTTTTAAGTGTGGCGTAAACTACAGATGATAGAGCTGGCTCTAACGACTCCCAGAGAACGAATTGGGGTGATGGATACTCTTACGCCACCACGATACAAGTGCTATTTAATAGAGATTATATTGTAATCACTTTAACAAACCCTTAGGTTTTTCACTTAAAGGAACTTTACAACATGGTGATACACGATTTGCTTAGTTTTGCTTGAGTGTCCTACTTTGATACCGCAGTAATTTTTTATTTTATTTTGAAGATTATTTTTTTAAATAGGTCATACTTCAGTGGTGGTCCTATACAAATTTGGAGAAATGATCCCACCCACAGGTGGCTAAAAAGGAATTTCTTTGAAATTCTTAACTTTTTGTTAAAAGTTATAATTATTAAAATTAGTTTATATGAATCGAGATAAAAATTACAATTTTCTTTATCATAATAAGCAAAAACATTTTAAATAATGTAACTTTTTGTCCACGGAATGTCGCACGTTTACTTCGTGCTTGACATTATGCATGCATTAGCATAGAAAATCCTCGTCTTAATTTGAACATAAATTTACTTTTATCAAAAAATAACCATTGTATACAAAACAGGAATAGGTGTAATCTTTCTTGTATCAATTATGATACCTGAGTGTATATGAGTATAACAAGACTATTGTCTCGATCACTAGAAAACTAGGATTAAATAAATTATTACGTATGTACGTATAATAAACGTACGCACTCTTTCAAAAATCCTACTTCTCTACAACGGAAAATGCCAATATCCTGCTGTGTACTTCTACGAGCAGATGATGAATGGTATTTACATTAAAAGTTAGAAAATTGCTAAATTAAGTTATGCAATAAATTTATATCAGTAATTTCGTTCTAACGCAGAATATCGTATACCATTTTGGACAAGCGTTGATGCCGGATTGTTCCTTGCTTTCGAATTGGGAATGCCGATCGATAAGCTCCATAAAGTTGCTACTATGGTCGATTTTGCCGAATTTCTACGTGACTGTATTGAAAAGAAAGTGCAGCTGGTCGCTAATTTGTCGCCTACCTCACGCAGTAAGTTTTATATTATTTTTGACTTTTCACAAACGATGTAAAACTCTTATCGACGTATTTTTATTAAAGGTGCTACAGACATGGGCCAGTCTGCCAACCAAGTGTGACAGGCGGTAGTTGCTACACTTGATTGGCAGACTGGAGATTGTACTACAAAATGTCTCGCAGCTGTGTCACAGTTCTCCATGCAACCATGTTTAAAATTATGTAATATTATTTTATTACTGCTATTTGTTAAAATACAATAATTTCGTCATCGTTAGACACGTCCTTCACGGAACAAGGTTTCCTTATGTTTTTGTATTGTTTATGCTGCTATGCCGCAAGTCCTGAATTCGGATCTCTACAGGACATTTTTTTTAAACACAAAATATTAGCTTTCAGGTCTGCTGTGTTATAATTGTCACTATATCATAGACACTGCGTACTTCATTCAGTATATTAAAAGATGAACGAGTGATTATATCATCATCACCGTCGTCGTCGTTGCAGTCGCTGTCGTCATCGTAATCGTCATGATCATGATCATCATCGTCATGATCATCACCACCATAACCACTGTGATCACCATCATTATGAGCCTGAGGCAGTCCACTGCGGGACATAGGCCGAAACCGATCTAAGTGGCGCTCATTGGGAGTGATTATATTATATTAACGCGAAATAGGCTTACCAAACCTACTATATCGCAAGCTAGGCAACAAATAACATCTAAATAGTTACTATAAAAACTTCATACCCAATTTTGTCACTCTTAAGGATAGAATTTTTCTCCAAATGTATCATCAATGAACTATCTCTTAAATATTAATTATTTAATAGAGAAACAAGAATAATATATAAATACGGTTCACAATTTACGAATTATGTCTCATAAAATACAAGCTAAAAAGAAAACACAGTTTAATTGAGAACATCTCCATTTGTGGTCGGCTAATTAGGGGTTCCAATACTATAACTTTAATACAATATATAATAGAAGATAAACAAAAAAAAAGTTAATAAAAGCTGACTATGGCTTAAGACCATAGACCACTTAAGACTGCTGCTAACGGCTCAAAGGTGCAAGAGTATTCTCTTAAAATATTAATTTTAAAAATAAGTACTACATGTAGGTATTTTCGTTATGTACTGTATTTTATAGGTAATCGTTTCGAAACAATCTATAGGGTTATTTTGCAATAACCGGCCAAAAGAATTACACCAGTTTCGACTAAGCGTGGACAACATGCCCGGTGAAAATAATTTTTACCAAATAATATTATTAATTCTGAAAGAAATATTTTTGGACATCACATTGTGGCCAAGTACACGTATAAAAAGTCGAAATAAAGAGTATTTAAATTGTATCCACCAGTTATACACTATGAAGTGTAGAAGTAAGGACTGCAGACTGTGATTTAAAAAGTGTCCATAGAAAACAGTTAAATAAGGGTGGCGCCACTATAGCTACGGGGTAATTTTTAAAGAACGCACCAAAAATATTAGTGGGATAGCCGACTTGCCGTGTAGTGGCGGTTGAGAATATCCACTACCCCATATCTTCCCGTGGGTGTCGTAAAAGGCGACAGAGGGAGACAGGCAGGAGATGGGCAGCAGCATCTTCCTGATAACAACTGTGACATAATAAAAAACTGCGGTTGCCAACCCGCTCGCCAAGCGTGGCAACTATGGCAAATACCCCCCCAATGAATAAATACACAAACAGACGGCCCCCAGTCCCCGGCGGCCCCGCTATTCCTGGCTACGGTGGCGACCATGGTAACGGCGGGGCAGGGGGGTGCTAAGAATCTCCGGTGGAGGTTCGGTTGCCACCTACGACGACTCGACCTGGCAACATATAACGCACGCACCCTGAGGACTGACGAGAAGATACTAGAGCTGGAAGAAGAGGTAGACAAGTTGCGCTGGCATATTATTGGATTATCCGAGGTCCGAAGAGAGGGGGAGGACACGGCAATCCTCGAGTCCGGCAACTTGTTCTATCACCGGGAGGGCGACCATCTGTCCCAAGGAGGTGTCGGATTTATCGTCCACAAGTCTCTCGTCAATAACGTTGTAAAGATTGGGAGTGTGTCGACGAGGGTCGCGTACCTGATACTCAGAATCACCAAACGGTATTCGCTGAAGGTCATTCAGGTTTACGCACCAACCTCGGCACATCCCGATGAGGAGGTGGAGGAAATGTATGAGGATATTTCCAGAGCCATACATTCCTCCAAAACCCACTACACGGTGTTGATGGGAGACTTCAACGCAAAACTAGGCACAAGAGAAAGCGGTGAGCTGAAGGTAGGGAAATTTGGAGTAGGGCAACGGAACCGAAGGGGCCAGCAGCTGGCCGACTTTATGGAGAAAGAGGGACTCTTTATGATGAACTCTTTCTTCCAGAAGCGGCCCCACAGGAAGTGGACCTGGTCGAGCCCCGACGGTTCGACAAAAAATGAGATTGACTTCATTATGACGACCAGACGCCAACTGTTCAGTGATGTCTCAGTGATCGCAAGGGTGAAAACTGGCAGCGATCACCGAATGGTTAGAGGCACACTGAACCTAAACGTTAAGTTGGAGAGGTCTCGTCTAATGAAGTCAACGCTCCGTCCCCCTCGTGCTCTAATCCAGAATCCCGAAACCTTTCAGCTCGAGTTACGTAACCGCTTCCAGTGCCTAGAAGATTGCAATGCAGTGGACGATATGAACGACAAGCTCGTGGAAACTGTCCATGCGGTCGGAGCTAAGTTCTGCAAGACCCGCCGCAGAAGAACACAAAAACTCTCCGATCACACTCTTAATCTCATGGCTGTTAGACGGGAGATGAGGCTGCAATCGTCAACAGATTTGACAGCATACAGGCAACTGAACAGACAGATCTCCAAATGCATGCGGCGAGACTTACGCAACTTTAATACTTCTCGTATTAAAGAAGCGATCGAGCGGAACCAGGGCTCCAAAGTCTTTGCCAGAGATCTGTCTGCCAGAAAGAGCCAACTGTCAAAGCTGAAGACTGAGTGTGGCAACATCGTTTCCGGGACACCTGAGATTTTGAGTGAGATTGAGAGGTTCTATGGGCAGCTGTACACATCATCGTTGGAGCCACACGCAAGTGTGAGTAACGATCCAAGAGCAAGTCTTATCCGACACTATTCCGATGATATCCCGGACGTCAGTCTGAGCGAGATTAGAATGGCTCTCCACCACCTTAAAAACGGCAAGGCCCCGGGCGAGGATGGAATTACAGCGGAGCTTCTGAAAGCGGGTGGAAAACCGGTACTTGAAGTCCTTCGGAAGCTCTTCAATTCCGTCCTCCATGGTGGCACTACTCCGGAGGCGTGGAGCAGAAGCGCGGTGGTTTTGTTCTTTAAGAAAGGCGACAACGCTCTCTTGACGAACTACAGACCGATTTCCCTTCTGAGCCGCGTCTACATGCTATTTTCGAGAGTCATTACGAATCGTCTCGCACGCAGACTCGACGACTTCCAGCCTCCCGAACAAGCCGGTTTCCGAAAAGGCTTCAGTACCATAGACCACATACATACCCTGCGGCAGATTGTACAGAAGACCGAAGAGTACAATCTGCCACTTTGCCTGGCATATGTGGACTATGAGAAAGCCTTTGATTCCGTCGAAATTTGGGCGGTGATACAGTCCCTTCAGCGGTGCCAAGTTGACTGTCGGTACATCGAATTGCTGAAGTGTTTGTACAGTAGGGCTACGATGGCTATCCGAGTACAGAACCAGAGTCCGAAACCTATCCAACTGCAGAGAGGTGTAAGACAGGGTGATGTTATATCCCCGAAACTCTTCACCGCTGCGTTGGAAGACGTTTTCAAGCTACTGGACTGGAAAGGATACGGTATTAACATCAATGGCGAGTACATCACTCACCTTCGATTTGCCGATGATATAGTCATTATGGCAGAATCGCTGGAGGACTTAAGCATTATGCTCAATGACCTCAATAGTGCCTCCCAACGGATAGGTCTTAAGATGAACATGGACAAAACAAAGATCATGTTTAATGTCCATGTCACACCTATGCCGGTAGTTGTTGGGAGCACTATGCTCGAAGTTGTTGACGAATACGTTTACCTGGGACAAATAGTCCGACTAGGTAAGTCCAACTTCGACCGAGAGGTCAATCGACGGATTCAACTCGGCTGGGCAGCGTTCGGGAAATTACGACATATCTTTTCGTCAGGTATACCTCAATCTCTAAAAACTAGATTGTACAACCAGTGCGTGTTGCCAGTGATGACTTACGGATCTGAGACGTGGTCCTTCACTGCTGGCCGTATGAGGACGCTTAAGGTCGCTCAGCGAGCTATGGAGAGGGCTATGCTTGGAGTTTCTCTGCGTGATAGACTCAGAAATGAGGATATCCGCAGTAAAACCAGAGTGACCGACATAGCCCAACGGATTAGTAAGCTGAAGTGGCAATGGGCCGGCCATATAGCTCGAAGAACCGATAACCGATGGGGAAGAAAGGTTCTCGAGTGGCAGCCTCGTACCGGTAGGCGTAGTGTAGGGCGACCCCCCACTAGATGGAGTGACGACCTGGTAAGACATGCAGGAAGTCGATGGATGCAGGTGGCTCAGGACCGTGCTTTGTGGCATTACTTGGGGGAGGCCTATGTTCAGCAGTGGACTTGTGAAGGGCTGTAATGATGATGATAATGATGATGAGACGACTTTTTCGAGGTTATATTTACGAAATAAAATTATTTTAGATTTTAGAGCTACTGAGAAGTTTAGCAGCACACTTAAACCGTCGACAACTGCTAAGTTCATTTCATCCCAGTAGCTACTCCAGCGCTGTTGTGGAGAGTTTTTGAGCTGTTATTTACTGCTTACAGATGGCCACTTTTTCAACTATTCTACTATGGGAGTTGGTGCTCCTTACTTCTACACTCCATAGTATAGCCATTTGTTTGACGAAGTGTTACCAGCACGGAAATAAAACATTAATTTCAGTCTGTAATCGATTGGATAATCAATTATGGTAACCAAAATAAAATGTTTGTCTGCAAAACGAATACAAATAAATACTGTATGAGAAGATTATACTCATTTACTTACATTGTTTTAAAATAAAATAATTAACAACTACTTACTACTTTTTAACGTATTATTTTTTTAGATTAGACTATCGGTTCTAAAAATCGATTATTGTCAGATTATATTTTTTCCTGGCAATTCCTATTGTATTGCTTCGTCACATGGAGGTTAGAGGGAGATCGATCGCTATAGAAAATAGTGTCCCAGAAATATGGACAAAGTAAGTGAGGTGCTGCGATCGCTTAGTTGTCTCAATAAAAGTAGTTTTCAGTCTATTTTTCCAAACAGATGCTAATCCACTTGCATATCCACGGACAATTCAACATTTCACCATTTTTTAATGTTTCTTTTGGTCAAAAATTAAAAAAATACGGAGCACGAAAATTTTCTCAACAATGCCGTAAATAAAATTTGTACATCATTCAACTAACTTCATCTGCTTGTACCCATAAACAGCTAGCTAACTTCGCAGATACTACGGCAATTCGGGGACAGGCGAGATATGCTTTAGTACGTAGCGATCGTTGTTCTCCTCTCTAACCTCCATGGCTTCGTCAAGTGAAATGACATCTGACATTCTCTTTGCTTTATAATGGACATGTTTTGACATTTTTTTGCCCTTTGTTTTGTATTTATATTTCTTAAATCGTGTGTAAATTTGTGATTATAATATAATTGGTTATTTCTTTCTATATAATGTGTAAGCAGATTATATCAAAATACTATTGGCAAACAATATATTTTAGAAAAGAATATGGTTATTACAAAGATTTTACCCGGCATAGTTTCAATTTTTCACATGCCAATTGAAGCATATTCTTGCATCTTGCTACAACTTTATTATAATATTTGCTTTTCTATAGATATGTAGTTTTTACAATGCAAGTATTTGATTAATAAAGATCTTGTCCACGCTTAACCAGATCATCCTAACAAACTGAGCAATTCCTTTTGCAGAGAAGGTTTAGAATAACTAATATAGGCAAATGGTAAACAAAAATTAATTTTTAAAATCTAACCATTTTGTACTTTTTGCCTTTTAAATTCAAATGCGTGGTAATGCATTATTTTAACAGATTTTACTGCGCACACATACATTCGTAAGGGTTGATAGGTAGGCAAAACCGTTATCGCCCATAAATTACATTCAATTTGAGATAAATTCAAAGAAGCCTTATTTACTCGCCTTTTCAAAAACTGCAATAACGGTATATCATTATTATATTATTTATATATGTGAACTTAAGTTAAAAATTTGGCTACTCTTTGAAAAATAAACCTGTGTTAAACTAAGTAAAAACACATGTACTACTATTTAGAACTTTTGCTGTCTTCATAACATTTTTTTAATACATGTGGACGAAATGAATATTTTCGTGTATTTCAAGAAAAATTCAAAGAAGCTTATAATTATAGCCCGTACGGATTAAGAATGGGATTATATATGGCGGCTCATCGAGCCCGTACCATCAACATGCACAAAAAATATAACAAAAACCCGCTAATAACGATATACCGTTATTAAGTATGTTACTTAAAACTTTAGATATATTATTCGGTTAGTTGGAAATTTTCTATCAATCTGAAAATATTTGAATAGAATTACATACATCAACTTTAAAATAACATTTATTACCAGTGACCTGCACTGGCTTCACTCTGATAAAATTTAATTAATATTTACAAGATAAGTAAATTATTTATCAAGATTAAAATAAAACAATGCATGTGTCTTAAATTAAGTTTATATTAATTTAAATAACAGCCAAGAAAATATGTATTTCAAATAGGACAGACAGGCAAAAAACTCCATAGACATTTATTTTTTACATATTATATTAATCTTTGAAAAAAAAATTTTTTTTACTTGAACCTTCAGAATCATCTGAGAACACTTTGATTCCGAACATCCCATCGTTATCTTCGTAATCGGAGCAGCTATCGCTTTCACAAGCGCTGTACATCCACGATGCTTTTTTTGGAACTATGTTATAGTTACTAATAAATAATAGGCGGTGTAAGAATATGTACTAATCTATATCATCACGTGGGTGTCGTAAAAGGCGACCGAGGGAAACAGGCAGGAGATGGGCAGCAGCATTTTCCTAATGACGACTAAAAATAAAAAAACTGCGGTTGCCAACCCACTTGCGAAGCGTGGCAACTATGGCAATAATTCTCCATATGAGCCAATCTATGGGGAAGGCTTATTCAGTTGTAGACTTTAACAGGATGTAACGGTACGAAACGGGGTACACTTTGGGTATTTAGCCTAAGAACGGACAACGTTTGAAATAACGAATACTGAACAGCGAATACAAAATTTTTGTTAAATCATTAATTATAAACAAACGTATAGCTACTAGATAACCTTGGTACAGGCCATCTTTTTTAATTCGAGTTGCAATCCTGTTGCCATACCCGCCCTTGCATTACTATATTGCAATGGGTGATAACCTTCCAGATTTTTATCTTTCTCAAAATACTTTATTACGTTATACACAATTTTGTGTGTAGCACTATATAGTAATTTCCCGCCTTTATGCTCGACAGATTTTTCTTTTATTATTTTATCTACATACTGTAGATAAAATAATAAAAGAAAAACAGTAATAGTCAACAAAAACTAAATAATTTACAACGCTTTACAATAAATAATAAACAAAAGCAATAACAGCGACTCAACAAAAGTATTACCAAAATCAACAATACTTAATTTTGTAAAAAACACTCACAAAATTCGTCTAGCTCGCAAATTTAAGAAACCGGGATAACTTTTTTAAATTTATGGCATTTTGTTACCATTCATGCCAATGACAAGTCGGACTGAAGTTATAGCACGTACGAAAAACGCATATTGCAACTTTTTTTTTTGTAGTCTACCTAACAGACATAGGTAGAAACATTTTTTGGGTTTTATATAGATAGATATATTATATTTAATGAATATAAATATTCATATATAATTGTTACTCAAAACGACGAAAAATTAAATTTTTAAGTGAAGAATGAATGTGCTTATTCCAGGTTAAGGTTTGTAACATCTATAATTGACGCTACCCTCATCAAATATTGGCCTATTAATCATAAAATTTTATTTATTGCAGATACAAGCAACATGCGCACACTGCATTTAGTGGCGGGTGCAGTGTCAGCAATTTTTCGTTTCCTCCATCTGGATGAGCTAGGATGCACTGGCCGTCTCGCAAAGCTTACGCGCGCTCCATTTTCATACATAAAGTGCATCTCTGATATAATTTGCGCCGAAATTGTCACTGATAACAAACCGCCTATCAAAAGGACACACAAGAGAAAATATCCGCAATGATTATATACGTAAATTTTTTCACTCCTAATCATGGCTATATCTAACTGGCAGTGAAAAGTCATCAAGAAACCATCGAGATTTGCCGCCTCTTAGCGTGTTTTGGTATTATTTTTAATTTTAACTAACAATGAGTCAAGTGCTACCTCTTGTCCAAGAAGATATTGCGTTACTGCAGCATGGCAACTGGCAGTTAGAGCTATCCGGTAGGCAGGACCAACAGATTTTTTTTGCATTTCGTAGGTGCTCTTTGAGCGTTTCAGTGTATTACTGCATTTTGTCCACAAAAACCGAGTGCTAAAGTAGCATAGACCCTGGCGGTTAGCTACCGGTGGCTAGGTCCTTTCAAATTTTAGTTTCTTTTTTGTAGCTGGCTTTTGAGTATTCCTCATGTTACTTTTGACTAGTAATAAAATCTATGATTGCATTTTTTTTTTCTAAAAAAATGCATATTCAAGTAGTAGGGAACGCTGGCGGCCAGTCACCGGCTACTTTAACATTTCTTATACGGTTTGGAAACATTAACCTTTTAGTGGACTCAATTATCACTGATTTCATTATTATACCCTGTAAATTAATAAAGATAGTACAAAATTCTTTATGTGGGACCAGTTTGAAATAAGAAATCGGTTTTTCAGCTACAAATGAACAACTGTTTGGCTCCAAATTTCCCCCTAACTTTTCACTGACAGCTTGAATGAAATCGAAATCAGACTCAGTCCGAATTGCTGACGAGATTAAATATGGCAAAACGCGTTGAAATGTATGTAATTTTGTTCCTAGATTTTGCAATTAGGAATTATGTTGTTCATTAATAATTTCAAGGTTAATGAAGCAAAGGCTAAAATGTTATTTAAATGAACTGCCGGATCTTAACCAAATTCCCGAGCTCTTAGCCAAAATTGTATTTTGAATATTTTGATTTTATAATGTGTTTTTTTTTAAGTTATATCAGTACTTAAATGTCTTTATAAAGATGTACTAATATTCACACTGCTTGAAAATAAGGAAATAGTCTACTCTAGAATTAAAAATATAAGAAACTCATTAATATGCTTTTTGATTTGATGTAATTTTAGTAATTAGACTTTTTGGTTATGATAATTTTCCTTCCGACTGTTTGTCCAATTTGACTGTAATCCAATCTTAAGTTTAAAAAGTGTATATCTAATGTGTGATTCTAGGACCGAAGTTATAATATTATAGATAATTTTTGCCAACTTTATTTTTAACTTTATATATAATTTATTATTATAAATATATCGGAATGCGTTATTGTTTGTTAATATTGTTTATATTTTTAGTTATGGAATAAGTTAAATAGGTGATATACTTACTGAATGTAAACCAAATATAATGAATATGTATTATAAGAAAGAGATTATAAGTATATATGTGAGAAAAATAATTTAGGTGTACAACTCCCTTACTTTACATTAAACTTTCAGATGATTCAAATCGATAGATTGCTCGATTTCCCTATAAACGTTTGGTTGTAAAAACGAGCTAAGTTAAATTTGAATACATATATGAATACGGGGAAAAAAGAAAAAGTGACAATGTATAATTAACTCCATAAGTCAATGAAACCTCTGATGAATGCCTCTGAAACAGTACACATTTTGAAGAATCTTTATAGAGAATATTTCTTTTAGTAATAGGTATGTTTTTTGAAATCAGAAAAATTCCAGAGTAATATTCGAATTATAATTTTTATAATCATAAAGCAATAATAATAAGTAGGTATATATTATATAAATTATATTATACATATTTCATAAATTAATATAATTATTTTCGAGTTATTTTATGTCTTTTTTTTTTTGAGTTTTTAACGCCTTTGTTTTAAAACCATATTATACTTTTCCAAAAGTTGAACATTAAATTGAATAATACAATAAAATTATATTTGAAAAAAAAATGGAAGGGGCTAAGCGCTTTTTGCCCTATACTTTGTTTTACTTTTTTATAGAAGAAGGAAAGCACAGTTTACCTGGTGTGTAAAGTTGATGGTGGGGGCGGTGGCTCATCAAAGATAGACGAAGACGTATATCATCTTCGTCTATCTTCGATTAAGAATCAGAATGCAGATGTCTTTTAAGGAGTGAACTAAAAGGAATGCTTAATACTAGAAAGCGACTGTAGTTCTCGTTACAGTGAAACAGCAGCATATGCAGCTGTTGTTACTGTTGCAACTGTGAGAGTAACCGACATAGCACAACATGAGCTAAGTCTACATTGGGCTGGCTAGTTTGTAAAGTATTTTTTACAGTTGTGGTTATCGCTCTCAAAATAGTTGTGTCTTATATGGTGCGTAGACGTGTTATGGAGTGTGTTTGATTGAGTCTATCGCATCCCGTATTTTTAGGAACCAATTAATTAACAGTAGTGAAGAGGCTCGGGAGCGATTTCTGATCTAGAGCTTCCTGTAGCCGTCGGGCGACGTGACACGTAACGAACCCTTTTAGTTAGTCATGATGCAGTCAATCAAATCCCGGCTTTTTCATTACGTGGTTTCACAGACTGCTTCACCTACACTGCCCGGAGTTATGACGGGGTCCATGACTGTTAAACTTGCACACTGACTCGTCACAGCTTCCGTCCAAGGGCCCACGCTGAGGTAACCATAGGCTACGCCACGCGACACTGTCAGCCTGATTCAGCACTTGGCCCGTTCCACGTAATATAGATCACCCCACTGATTTAACTAACCTCTTCTGATCACTCTCTAAGAAGCAATTCTGTCTTAAACATATGAACCTCTTAGTATATGGCCGAATCCGCTTCAACTAAGCACTGATTCTCTACTTCAAGTCAAAAAGTTTAGGGGAGTTATAGTCGATTTTCAAAAGCTATATTGCGAATTGTAGTGTTTTTTCATATGTATGCCATATTTATAAATAAAGTAAAAATTAATTTTTACAACCCTTGTGTAATAATATGAAACGACACTGACGAACTACATTTTCACCTTTTTAAAACGGTGATCTAGTACATAGTAATCTACGACAGTGATATTTATTACAAAATTTAAAAAGGAGTATATTTTGCCTTCACGTACTAATAAATTAAGTAATAGAAAATACTAACATGTCACATGTTTAAATAATTATATTTATGAAATGCTTAAAAATCTAAATTTTTAAGCATTTCACTACATACTTATTTTTTTGTCATTTCTTTTTAATAGTGTGTTAATTTAAATAGTTAACAGCCACATCCACTGAACCATAGATTTACTACTAACTGACGTTAGGAAAGTTAGGATAGATTGGCAATGCAAAAGAGCATAGTGTACGCGTATGTTAATACGAGAAAAATTGGCTGGATCCATGGAAGTAATACGTACTTACGTCACTGACCTCTATTATACAAGTACGCTGGATTGACTATACACCGTGACATAATGAGGCGATTTGATTTCCGCCTTTTTGGCGCTGACAGCAGAAGTGGACGTCTGAGGAACTAATAATAGAGTTAAGACAGTGTGACAAAATATATCGATAAAAAATATATACCCTACCTATACCTAAATAAATAGAATAGACTCTATGGATAGATATCCTCTACCCGTAACTTCCATTCTATTTATGTATCATATTAATATAAAGCCTTAATTATCGTTCATCATCATTAAAGCCCTTCACAAGTCCCCTGCTTAACATAGGCTACCCACAAGGAATGCCACAAACCACGGTCCTGTGCCACCTGCATCCATCGACTTCCTGCATGTCTTACCAGGCTGTAACTCTATCTAGTGGGGAACGTTCACTTCATCTTACTAATTAATATATAAATAATTAATATATAATAGTTGGGCGATGTCGGTCATTCTGGTGTTACTGCGAATATCCTCATTCCTAAGTTTATCGCGCGGAAAAACCCTGAGCATGACCTCTTCAAGCTTGCTGAGCAACTTCGAGCTCCTCATACACATCCGTGAAGGACCACGTCCATCCAAGCATCACTGCAACACCACTGGTTAAAACAGTTCTATAGCCACGAGAAGATGTGTTGTAATCTCCCGAACGCTGCCCAGCCAAGTTGAATCCGTCGATTGACCTCTCGGTCGAAGTTAAACTTACCTAGCAGGACTATTTGTCCCAGGTAAACATTCATAACGATGATCATGCTTCATATTATCAGATACATATATATATATATATATATATATATATATATATATATATATATATATATATATATATATATATAAATGGCAACCTTCTTTTGAATTGACATTCTGTTCCCGGTAGCAACTGGTGTTCCGACCGAAATCTGTTAATTAATAAACATTTGATAATCATCTGTTGTTGGCGACTTTGTTAACGGATATGGGTAGCAAAGAATATAGATAAGTATTATAGACAAGGAACTTGACAACCCTATTGAATTTTATTGTTTATCAAAACTCACTAATATACAGCCAAACATGTTGATATATATGATATTAAGATTAGTAACAAATTTTTAAGTATATTATCAAATAGTTTTAATTTGTTTAATATTAGCCGCAAATTCACTTACTTGTGAAATGTTATATACCACTTCCCTTTTGGTAACGAGTTTTACAGATTACGCATACTCTCATTATTATTAAAAATAATTCTTATTAAGTAACTACAAACAACTTTACTTACTTTCGTTTTTTAGTTTAAAAGTTCAAAATACAGATTTTTTAAATAAGTCAACAGACTGGCATATTATGTCGGTTTTAGTTTCCAAGACGACCGTTAGGGGTGCTTCAAATTGGCACACACATTTTGTATGGTATAGCCGGTCAAGCGTACTTACATATATAGAGGTCAGTGATCATGATTGATAAAAAACGGATGGTGACTGATAGGCGTACATTACGCGCTCATGCAGGCGTCAATCACTGCATTACACAGTAGGTTATTCGTCAATCACAAACGTAATTGTTTTAAAACTGACAGCCTGCATGAGTGTGTCGCGCCTAAACGCCTCACTTACCTCAGAAAGCAATCCCTCATTTTTATACATTTAATCCATTGGCACGATTGAAAAGTTTAACTGTCTAAATACTTTATTTAGAGCATATACACACAATTTGTAGGTATTTAAATAGATGGGAAAAATTATCACATTTTATAACAATGATCGTTTGAATGCAAAGCAATTGAATTTAAAATAATTACAAATACGTGAAAATCTGCTAACTTTTACCTCTCTTTTGTAGAGATTGACATTATCTATATTATCTTATCGAAATGTCCTAATAGGTAAACATACGCGTTGCATGCAGCCTTATTAAACTTAATATTTTTTAATATTTAGGATTCCGTAGTTAAATAATCTAATCGTGTGAAAAAATATTTTTATGGAATTAAGGTGACCACCAAATACATGGACCAGCTGATGGTAAGTGGATGTTGAAGCAGATTTTCAAAAAAGATTGATTTTCGACAAAAATGGTTAAAAGTAATAAATAGAGAAGAAGGGGTTTCCAAAAGAAAATATTCGATTATATGAAGCAAGTATTCAGAAGCAAAATGTTTTTCTCATAGAGGTGCCCACTGTGTAGTGACGGTGTAAGATTATTTACTATCCCATATCATCCTGTGGGTGTCGTAACAGGCAACAGAAGGAAACAAATCAGGAAATGAACAGCAGCGTCTTCCTAGTAATGACTAAAAATAAAAAAATCTGCGGTTGCCAACCCCCTTGCCAAGCATGGCAACCATAGCAAATATCCCCCTATGAGGTATCTATAGACTAGGCCTATGTTCAAAAGTGAACTTTAAGAGGCTACAACAATAACATAAAGGTGAATTAAGAAAAAAAAACTCCAGCATATCCAACCATAAACTCTTTTTAATAAAATTTGCATATTGAAACTCAATTTATTATTAGAATAAAGAATGTAATGCAAAATTCCAAATTATCTTTAGGGAGAGCTCACAACATTTTTTAAATAAATTGGTTCTCTTTGAAGGATTCTAAAAAATTTACATCTTAGTCTTGTTTAATACACAGTTCAGTTTTTGCTAATAATATTTAATGTATATACACATCATAGTACGCATATAAATTTTTTAAGAACAGCGTTTCTCTCAGCGACTCTATATTAACAATTTTTGAAGTTTTGTGTTTTTAAGAAAGATTTGTGAATGAATTAAGAGATAGGATCATATTTCTGCCTCTTATCTAGTAAAGGTACAAATACAGGCTGTAAGGCATTCTATCTTAGTCCGTAGAGGTGACTACGACCTTCTTTGTTTGAAAATTAGCTGCAAGTTTCCATGGGTGGCAGTAGACATTTACTACCGCCAGGTGAACTGTAGGTTCGTTGGATACTTCGTTGGTTGACTGGGAGAGATTGCCCTATGGCATTAAGTCCGCCACATGTATAACTTTGTTCATGAAAGTATCGATAAATAAGTAAATAAATAAGTAAAAATAGGTATTTCAATATTTATTTAATTAGTATAATCATTCATCGAGGAAACGCAGCAAGCGATCTTAGCACAATACCGCGGAGAGGTTTAGGACTGTATGATAATTTAATTTTTTCTTTATTATAGTTTTTAATACTATTTTAATGTGACATATGTTCGCAAAAACTGCCATATTACTTATATTGAATAGATGAACATATATACATATATAGCTTTCTACAATTGCAACCATCCTTTTTGGCTTCGACGTAGTTGGGTAAAAATATCCACTTACATCATTTGCGTCAAATCAGAAGACACGAATATATTGCAATCGGTATCAATAATTGAAGTTGAGGCAAGCAATGCGTGATGCAGCACTTTTTGTCACCCAGACATGCAAATTACACGCACACTGATGTATTTTGATTATGGTTTTGACATAATCACTCCATCGCCAATCTATACTATACTATATCTATGGTTATTGCAAAACTCTATGTCTTATAGATTGATTAACAGACATTTATGCATTTATCTTACAGATCTTGACAGTTTTTTTTTAAATTAAATTATAGGATCATAGTGAATACTTATTAGTACAGTCTAAAAACCTGTCAGATTAAAATATCTAGACCGGTGGTCACAACTCACAATCGGGATGATTTACCACAATTACTACGTTCGGCAAAATGACTACTTTAACTTATTACTGTGAAGGTATACAAAATTTTAATTAGGAGAGGAGCTCTTTAGTTGAATGTATTTAGTGTTTATTGCCATAACAATCATTTCACCAACTTCTTTTGGTATTAAGTTAACCGATATATTGAAAATAAATTGCACTGTGAGATACTTATCTTTATTTGATGGAATATCTTGTAGTATAGTTGGATGATCTATTACTAAGTTTAGTGTGTTCCACAATGGTGCGATAGGTTCTTTTCAGTTTTAATGAATTGTATTTTAACAAATTCGCTTGCTGTAAGATTTCTCAGCACTGGAGCAAAACTTTTATATTTTTTATTATTTTTTGGTTATAAGGAATGTTATTTGTCGATATACCACTTGTTCGGCGTTAAAATAGTGAGGTATAACATCGTGGGGAACCTAGATGTGTGGGAAGTTAAAAAAATCATGAACATTTGAAAACCGCATACACGCATTTTGACGGACTTCTTTCCTGCCCACAAAAGACTATAAGCACAGAATAAATAATATTACTACGTACAGAAGTTTCACTCTTTTAATGTTGACTGCTTGCCGACGTTTAATAGCCTACATAATTGTTATTAATTAGATAAATCGCGCTCGCAAGCTAAATAAAACTTTATCACTGTGCCTGTGAGTGTCCGTATTACTTTGCACATTTTCCTCTTCCTACGTTACGGTGGACTTTTCTTTGTTATGTAATGTCAATAAAGAGAAACAAAATACATGGCGAAATATTATTTAGGTTACTTAGGTGAAATACCTTTTCTGACTATGATCAAAAGACCATATTTTCGCACATACGTGAGTTCTGCGATGCCTAACGCATGCAACTTGCAAGGCCATTCGTCGGGAATCACGACGCTTGGCTCGGAAGGAAAAGGCAGATAGTGTAAACAACAAATAAACTTGAAATACGATTCCTAACAGAAATGTAATCGTATTCTACTTAGTTAAAAATTTGGTTGGTAAACAAAGTTTTGATTTCAGTGTTTTGTGTTATTTTAGCTTAAAATATTTTAAGCTAAAATAACAGCTTAAATATTTTAATACAAAAAGCAAGTATATGTACGCAAGTCGATGCTTGGATAGTGAAGTAAATTTCTACTAAATTTCGTAATAAATTTCGTAGGTATTAAATAAATTATTACTTAATTCTTTTTTGCTATAAGTACCTATTTAACAATAAAAATTAAATAAATTCACGTTTCATAACTTCCTACTAAAATCCTTTGGTAATAAAGAATGATATATCTGAAATATTTTGTTGGTCATTTAGCGTCTATCCAAGCAACAATTATAGTAGTAACGACGTTTTGCCATATTAAAATTTATTAAATAATGGGTAATATACATAATATATAGTTCTTAAATTTCATTAAAACTTTTGAACTATTTTATCCTATAATTCAATATACTAAACACTAAACAAAAACTATTTCAACAATATTTACAAAAAGTTATATACGTAAACAGCGTTAAAAAAACTTTAACATTCAATCGCCTCCAACGCGCTAGCCCTGACTGCGTTTTTTCGCCCGGGCGCGTCGCGATTTTAGGTAATTATTTCACGTAGGTACCAAGAGTGATAGAGGCCTGCTATAAGTAATTAGGAACCCTGTGTACGGTCTTAAGATATACGTAACTTCTTATACTTTTAATGAGTCTAATAAAGCAGTTTCTTAATTTTTAAGATAGCTTTCATCTTCAGACATAGTAAGATTTTTGCGTCAAATATTAATCGAAGCAAATTTAACTTCAATCTCTCTTAAATTAAAATATGCCATAATTGTAAAATTCACTTTATTGTACTTAAGCTTTATTGACAATAAAATTTCTGATTTTTATTACAATAAAATATGGTTTTGCTTGCTTTAATGGGTCACTATGAAAAGGTCAGTAGGTAAATCTCTGTCATTTTAATATAGGTGTACATTATTATTAGCTTTATAACAAGCTAAAAAAAAGAATTCATTCGCGCGTAGTCTCGAGTATGGCTAGTTATAAAATAAAACCGAAATGACGATGTACTCGTACTTTAGCAAACGTTTATAAGACATCGTAGTCGTGAAATAGTCATCTTATAACTAAACGATAGACATTGAGCAACAATATTGAAATTCCAATGACTCCATGAAGTATACAATGCATTTTTGAAACAATATTAAAAAAAAACTAAATAGGACTAACCGCAACATATTACAAAAGCGATTGTTCTTAGTTTCGAGTAAAAAAGTTAAGAGTATGTAGAGAATGGGGTGTCCATTTGGCACGATCCTGACACAGATCCATTAAAACAACCTAATTATAAGGGCACTTTAACTAGCCCAACGTTAGTATTAAAACGTTTACTTGACAATTATTTTGTAAGTTGAGACCGACCAAAAAATATAAGGCCACAATTTCTAATCGATATTAAATGGATGACATACATTTTTCATAGAAACATTTATCCTCAAAAAAAAATACTGATACTGAAAGCATCGTTACAAGTAGGATCACCGGTTCGCTACGTTCATGAATACTAAGCTGGTATTCTGTCAGCTTGGTCCTTCACGATTGTGCTTTGTTTTACTAAATATGTAAATTGTTTAAATTACAAGGCCCTTTTAAAACTATTTGTATTTAATTGGCTTTTACCCTAATGCGCCAACGCGGAGGTTGGAAATAATATTTTTATAGCTACAACCCAACATTACATATCATTATTACAAAAAAAAAACCTTTCATCCAATTTCGCATAAAAAGGTGATAGCAGCATTAGGATCTAGAACTATCCGTCCGAAACCGTACATTTATTCAGAATAAAATGCCTATGTTTCTCTCCGCCCCATAAACTATACCTATGCAAAAAACATATCGATCCATGTCTATTGCTATTACTGCATGAAAGGACAAACCAAAAAACACACTTTCGCATTTATAATATTAGGTATCAAATAATTTATATATAAAAATAATGACCAGACAAAAGATTGTCATTATAGTAGTGTGTTCATAATGCAATATGTTATATTGCGCTTTCTGGTGTTAGTGATTTTTCTTTCTTTCATGGAACTTAAGAAGAAAGTAAAATGTTTCATTGTGTTTAATGTATAATTTTCATAGACATATCTTCTCTACCTAAAAGATGCAATTCAAACTTCTCCCTTCTACTTTCGGCTACATAGTTATATAATTCATAAATGCGAACGCTTACTTCACTTTCTATTTATTTCTTCACGTCTCAAAGAGCTAAATGAATTTGTTACTCTATTATTACAATAATATACAAGGAGTCGATGGTCGCGTTACAGTGCCTTGTAGCAATCCGTTGCTACATGCATTCAGTGTCCAAATGCTTCAACTCTCTTTTCTCTTATTCGCTAGCCTAAAAGAAGTCCCATGGCTTGTTCACAGGTTTCCACAAATTTCAAAGAAGTTTTTCGAATAAAATTAATATAAAATATTATATTATAATTTTAATATTATGATGTTTTGTGATAATGATTACCAAAGTCATTGTAAAAATATATCGCCAATATTATCCATGGCACTTTTAATAAATCTCGATATGTGGATTCTGATATTGGGGCTCGATGAAAATTAAAGTGTGTCGGCTTCCCGTCGGTTGCACCGCTTTGACCATCGGAGCGAGAAATATGGCTGCACCGACGGAACTCAAACAAACCCTGTATCTCGGCCGCGCATCTCACTTTCATGTCGGCGCTCATTACATTGGTACAAACGCTCCTGCCGATTAATCCTAGATCGATTGACTTGTACTAGGGGATATCTTTATATTATTATGACTCGTTTAAAATTAAACTTAGTAACGCACTGAATAAAACTATTATTTACGGATTTTATCGCGTTTAATTACTTTAATTTATTTTTATTATTATCCCGACGTTTCGGGTGCTGTAAAGCACTGTAAAGCACCCGAAACGTGACAACTGGGATAATAATAAAAATAAATTAAAGTAATTAAACGCGATAAAATCCGTAAATAATAGTTCTATTCAATGTGTTGTGTTCGCGTAAATTTAAGAAATCATTATGTGAACCAGTACGGACTGGTAATAGCAAATAAAATTCGCCGATGAGAAGATCTTAAAACCAAGCGCGCAAGATATATAACATCTTTAAATTTCTTGAAGAGATGCAGAGACCATAATCTATACCTACGTGTGTCAAAATATCAGCAAAGAAGGACATTCGAGGAAGCGCTAAGATCTTAAATCAGGCAAGTAAAAATGGGTGCTGTAAAACACCCGAAACGTCGGGATAATAATAAAAATAAATTAAAGTAATTAAATGCGATAAAATCCATAAATACATACATACATAAACACTCACGCCTGTCACCCAGAGGGGTAGGCAGAGACTACAGACTTCCATTTAGCACGATCCTGACATACCTTTCTCGCCTCTTCCACATCCATATACCTACGCGTACATGCTCGTCGGTTAAGGGTACTCTTAATTTGGCCCATTTTTAGTATATCGCCAATTTGGTCGACAAACTTCCGCCTAGGACGTCCCTTTCCGACTCTTCCATTCACTTCTGCAACATATATTTGCTTTGTCAGTCTTTCCTCATTCATTCTTTCTACATGACCAAGCCACCGAAGCATTCCTTTTTTAATCCTGGTCACCGCATCATCTTGCAAACCACACTCTTCTTTTATCACACAGTTTCTCACCCTGTCACTCAGATTCAGCCCTAACATACTCCTTAGCGACCGCATTTCTACTGCATTTATTCTACTCTCGTGCTTCTTCTGCCACACCCAACTTTCACTACCATACGTTAAAGTAGGGACTAATACAGCACTGTGAATTGCCATACGTGCCTTTTTTGACACATTCTGACTTTTCACAATAGAGTGTAGAGCCCCATTTACTTTATTTCCTGCATTCACTCGTCGTTCAATATCCTTATCATATCTCCCATCCCTGCTGAATACACATCCCAAATATACGAACTCATCCACTTGCTCAATTAACTCTCCTTCTATTCTTATTTCACATACCGTTTTGCTTTCATCTCTTTCAAAAACCATCACTTTCGTCTTACTTGCGTTCACTTTCATTCCCCTTTCTTTTAATGACCTGTTCATTAATGTAACCATCATTTGCAACTCGGCTGCCGACGACGCAAGTATGACTTGATCATCGGCGTACAAAAGGCATTTGATGGTTAACTCACCCATTCTTAACCCGCGTTCTTCAACTTTCAAATTTTCCAAACAGCTGTCCATAAATAGGTTGAACAGCCACGGAGAAGCTACACAGCCCTGTCTGACACCTTTATGGATGCCAAACCAGTCCGAGTAGACCCCGTTGATTCTAACACAAGCACTCGAGTCCCTATACAGAGACTTTAATGCCTGTATCAAACCAGCGCTCAACCTAAATGCCTTCAGCGTTTGCCATAACACATTCCTGTCCACTCTGTCATAAGCCTTTTCCAAGTCCATGAACGCACAAAAAACTTTTTGGTTTTTCGCCAAAAACTTCTCCGCGATCATGCGCATGGAAAAGACTTGATCTGTACACCCCATTCCCTTTCTAAATCCCGCTTGCACATCCCAAATTTTTTCATCAGTTTCTTTCATAACTCTTTCAATTAGTACCTTAGCATACAGTTTTCCCACAATGCTAAGAAGGCTAATACCACGGTAGTTTTTACAGTCCTGCTGTGACCCTTTTCCCTTATATATTGGGACTATCACGGCTTTGCACCAGTCTCCCGGTACCCGCTTTAGTTCCCAACATAAATTAAACAAGGTGTACAGCAGGCCTGCCACCACGTCCTCTCCAGCCCTTAGCATTTCGAGTGAAACTCTATCATATCCGGCTGCCTTACCTACTTTCATGCTTTTCATTGCTTTCATTATTTCATCTATACTTATCTCCCTATCTCTTTCATCTTCTTTCGGAATTTCTATTTCATTTAGTTCACACTTCTCCTCACTCATAAATTCGATTTCAAAATATTCCTTCCATCTCTTTAGACTCAACACTTCATCATTCAGGATAGAGCCATTCTCGTCTCATATCGCATTCAATCTAGGCTGTTTTGAAAGTCCCCTGGTATTTCTTACGAGTTTCCAGAACATTTTAATATTTGCCTGGAAGTTATCCGATATTCTTCTATCATTCCTATCCGTTCTTTCTTGCTTTTTCCTTTCAACTAATTCTTTTACTCTCTTATTTAAACGTTTAAACTCTGCCTTTTTTCTTTCATTCTCATCATTCTTACCGCCAGAGTTACCAGCTTTGGTCGCTAGTAAATCTAGCCATGCTCTCTTCTTTGTTTCAACTTCCATACGTACCTCATCATCCCACCATAACGTATTGTCTTTTCTTTCATTCGTTCTCTTACTAACATCGCACACCACGGTAGCTGCATCCACTAAAACTGTCTTAACATTATGCCACACATTCTCCAAGTCTAACTCATTCATACACAACTCATCCAAATTACTATTATATTTTCTCTCAGTCTACATTTGTACTTGTCTTTCACATCTTCATCTTGTAACCTCTCAATTCTTATACGCTGTAAAGCAGTGGTAGACACAGATGTCCTATGCCGCCAACGTCTGAATAAACCCCTAATTCGGCATAAGACCAGGTAGTGGTCCGTCCCTACGTTGGACCCCCGGTAAACCCTTGTATCCACCACTGCGCTCCTCATTTTTTCATCCACAGTTATGAAATCTGTCATGCTTCTATCATCACCTCTTTCCCAAGTATACATGTGAATCTTCTTATGACGAAAGAAAGTGTTCGTCACAAAAAGATTCTTTTCCACACATACGGTGAGGAGGCTTTCACCATTCTCATTTATACTTTCATCACCAAACGTTCCCAATATCCTTTCATAACCAAGCCTCCTCACCCCAACCCTTCCATTAAAATCTCCTAGCATAATAATATTTTCATTTCCCTTACACTTCATTAACACCATCCTTACCATTTCCCAAAACTGCTCCCGGATATAAGTGGGCTTAGACATGTCTGGGGCGTAGACCCCTAACACAAACAACTTCTTTAAGCCCACTTTCATTCGTATCCATAGCAGTCTTGGGCTTACACATTCATACTCTTTCACACATTGGCCCATTCGTTCTGAAAGGACGATACCTACTTCCTGGCATGCCCGCTCAATCTCGTCTACACCAGACCAGTATGCGGTATACATGCCATGTGCAGTGACATCCTTCCCCTTCCTTTTCGTCTCATTTACACAAAATACATCTATTCCTCTATCATACATCATATCGCATACTTCATCCATTTTATCATTCATTGCCCCACATACATTCAACGTAGCCAGACGAGCCTCTGCAATCCATTTTTCGCCTCTCTGGGAGACAGAACGTGACGGGTGGCGAACCTCGTCGCCGGTTTTCCTCCCGGAGATTCTTCGCACCCCTGCCCCATTAAAGGGGCGCCGGGAACTCGGGGCCATTTCTTTTACTTTTTGCCTCATGGTGCGAAAACTAGGGCGTGGCATATTTTACGCCGCTACCACACGGCGAGTAGCCGAGTCTGTTCTTTCGGCTTTGTCGCTCTTTTAGCACCACCCGGGGGGAAACGTGTAGGGTGGGCCTAGGATTAGGTGGTCGAAGCCTACGGACGCGAGCGACTTATCCCCCCATAAATAAAATCCGTAAATAATAGTTTTATTCAATGTGTTGTGTTCGCGTAAATTTAAGAAATCATTAGTAACGCACAACAAAAATAATTACTTGTGATTTTTGGCCGAATTTAGCCAAGACGAAATAATGTAAACACTGTCAGAAGTTACTAACCGCACGGCATTTATTATAATGCCAGAAGTGTTCACGTCCCCATAGAGGCAATTACTCTCCTTACTCATGCCAAATTTAAAAGAAGATCGAAGGTAGCTAGGTAGAACGTCTGGATATCTTAGTTAATTCGGGCTTTTAAATATTAATGTTAGGGTCCGATCTACGCAGAAAAAGCCTATAGTCAAGTCTTGAAGTAGGTGCACTTGGGTACCGATTTAATTTTATTAATTATGGAATTCAAAGCAGATAGTAGTATCTAAATCATGAGAAATCCATAAAACTTGTTTTATTCAAACTAGAATTTGTGATTTTATAACTGGCAAGGACCCGCTGCCAATTATTAAAATTACTGTTACGCTGAGGGCCACTAAAAATTTGCAATGAGATTTGAAACAATCGGATAGATTGAAATGCTTAAACGGAAGAAAACACCGTAGTTAGTAATATAGAGCGCTTCCTCATCGAACGACAACAATACCGACAGATATCGATACAATATCTAAACCTTTCACACTTTAACATCTCAGGGGTAGTGACTTTAAGCAGCTGCCTTAAAATAACATTACATAGGAAAAATACGAGTTTTATTCCCTTTCCCATCAATTAAATTGTTCTTAATGCTAGCAAAACTAAGTTGTTAGTTATTAAATCTCTATATCAAAACCCACTTCACTTAACTCAAATAAAATATTAGTCGCACACAACCACATCTGCTTTCGTAATAACAGCGCTTCTAAATGTCGCTGCCTAGAAATTGATATGGTTGACAAACAAACGTATCTCGGACTAGTGATTGACAGTAAATTTAATTGGAAACAGCATATTGAACGTGTATGTACTAAACTAAGACAGTTTCTAGCAAATATAACTATCCTCAATAATCACATTCTATTTATATATTTTATTTATATATACTTTATTGTACACCACACATATACAACGAAAATACATTACAGAGGAAACTTAAATATACTAGTACAAAAGTTTATAAAAGCGATCTCTTCCAAAACCTTTCAACTATAAGAACAGAGAAACTTCTTCATTCATAACAACTATATAAAAATACCACAAATACAAAAAAATAATAATAATAAAATAAACATACGTATTCTATTTGAAATAAAGTTAATGTTATATAATGCACTTGTAGCGTCGCACGTTCAATACAGGCTAAGTAGCTGCGGCCGCACTTACAAAACATATCTTGACCAGATCCATAATTTACAAGTAAGAATACTTAAGATCATACATCATACATATCATCATACATAATTTACAAGAAGATACTTAATAAAATAAAAATTAATTCCGAGATGACGTCAGTGGTCTTTTCAAATACTGTAAAATTTTCCAATACATATACAAGTGCCAAACAATTTATTAAAAAAAAAAAAACAATTTTTTAATGAATCGCTACGAATCCCAATTCAGAAGCAGAGAAACCTGCACTCGAGAACCGTCTCGGCGAGCCGCGTGCTAGCAATGCGTACGGTGAGCGTACGTGTAGCTACTTAATACCTCGGCTTATCAATAACTTGCCGTCAGAATTGATGGATAGTCACTAAAAATAACATTAAGTTTAAGTTAAAGGATTACTTTCTTATTATTATAACGTGTTTTTTTTTTCATTTTTTGATTGTTTGCATGTTTATTACATATTTTTGTTTTTCCTTGTTATAGTATCTACAATATAATATTACGCTATATTATTATCTTATAAAATTGTAAACTCTTAATAGCTTAGGTATAAACCTTAGTGGTTTCTTAAATACTATCACTACAAATATTTGTAATACTTATTCTTGTGCTAAATAAATGAAAAATAAACAGCTAACGGTAACTTTAAACCAGCTTTTTATTTTTTTATAGAATAAGGGTGACAAAAGAGCACACAGTCAACCTGATGGTAAATGGATGCTGTGGCCCATAGAAATCTACATTTATCTTCAGTTAAAATGAAAATGTAGATGCGTTGCCAGCCCCGAGGACTGAGATGAAATGCCTCGTTTCCACTAAAAAGGATCTCCGGTTTTCTACACTCGCCATACGAAACACAGCAGCATTAAGCAGCTATTTTACGCTTATATTCTGTGGGAACGTGGTCCTACCCCGGTCGAGCCGACCCATTCGTGCTCCAACCACAATATAGCTGCAGCATGGATCTACCACGAGTGAAGTGTGTGAGCTGTGGTAGCTCACATGGTTAGTGCTCGCTGTAAATTTCACAGTAAGCGAGCAACCCGGGTTCGCTCCCCGCCGGCACCAATGAAATTGTTAAATGCAATTTTAAGTGCTGATTTACCACGTGGTCGGCGGTGAAGGAAAATATGAAACCTGCATATGTGTGAAATAAGAAAAATAAATCTGGAAGACATGTGAAGTTCGCCAAGACGCATTGGGACAGCGGACATTTCCTTAGCCCCAGAACCATGTTAGCCTGTGCTCAGCAGTAGGACGTATATAGGGTGTAACTTTAACTTTTTAACTCTAATTTTAAGCGCTGATTTGACATGTGCTGGGCAGTAAAGCAAAATATGAACAAAATATTTCGAGAACATTTTTACCACGGACACCTATAAATAGGACATTGGACATTTTCTTACCCCCAAAAACCACTCAAAAAACTTTTTACTCTATTTGACTGTATCCTTATTAACATGTATATAGTCACTGATAATAACATTATCACATTATCACTTTGCATGTAGTCCAGGAGACTATGGAATGCAAAGTGAAGGTGAACTAAGATCAGCATTATATGGTTTGTCAGTCGGTCCGAATAACAGCATCGTGTCAGAAACTACGTTATCAGCTTATAGAAGAATTATAAAGTCGTAGTAGTACGGCGACTAAGTGCTCACTATAAATTCCACAGTATGCAATCGACCTACGTTCGTTTCCCGCCGACATAAATTAAATTACTTATGGACGCCAGACGCCACACAGAGTTAGCTCAACTGATCATTGCAACAATGTCTTGCAATGATCAATTAAACCTGTTTAACGGTAGTAAGACACAAGAACTACCGTCTTGACTATGAAATACGTTCCAACCCCATATAGCTGCTGCTTCATTTTCTCCACTACTCAGAGATAACAAAGATTTTATTGTTGTTGTTATTCCAACATTTCTCACACGATCTATTTCTACCCTTTTGGCATTATTAGTTAGATGAACTTTTTTGTTTTGGTTACTCCTCATATTTTCCTTCACCGCCGAGCACGTAGTAAATTGCAAAAAGTTTTAGTTGCAACTGATCAGTTCAAACTAAAACTGTTGATTTTTTTAAATAGTGGATTTTCGATATATCGATCATTATAAATAAATTAATATCGGTGTTTTACATATAAGTGTATTTATGGATATATCGAAAATCCGATATTTTAAAATTTATCAACAGTTTTAGTTTGAACTGATCAGTTGGAATGATCAGTTTAACTGAACGTGTGTGGCCACCATTATGAAATTTTAAGTAGGTATTGATTTTCAAGTTGCTCGCCGGTGAAAAAACATCATGGGGAAACCTGCGTGTCTGAGGAAATATAGAAGTAAGAAAAAGTTTGCCTTATAAATCTGCAGCGATTCCAGTAAAGACAAATTGAATTGGATTACAGGAGTTGAAGTTTGCAGAAGACGATATTTGCCCGAGAGTGAAAAATTCTTCGTGGAGATGTAGAGGCATGTTTGAAGGTAAACTTCCTGAAGGTTTGCCCACTGCATGGGTTCACATCGCGTGGAGTAGTTAGGCCGTCATAGAAAAAGGAAAATTTCCCGACGTGCAAAGATTAATAGGGTGGTTTTTATTATTATTCATTTGTTATCAACAAGATGCTGTTTCCCATTTCCCTTTAATAAGAATTACGGGATAATATGGGGTAATGGATTCTCTAACACCACCACTACACAGTACCTCGGTTGTTGTTTGTACCGTTTACGTTATCGTGGTGTGGTATCAGCGCCGCCAAGGAATCTATTTAAATAAGGCCTTGTCATAAGGGCTTAATATCCGTAGCTGCCGTGGCTTCAGCATCTGTTATGTTCCGGTCAGAAGGGTATAGATAGCTGTGTCTTAGTCCTCCAGTGATGATAACGAGAGAAGAGAGGCAGTGTGCCGCATTTACTATCCTCTGCAAGCGAAACAAGATCGGCGGCGAAGCTACCAAAGCCAAAAATTTTTATTTACATTCTGTAAATACTAGAAACAAGATTGCTTTTCCCTTTTTAATATTGCCTTTTCCCTTTTAATATTGCCTTTCCCTTTTTAATTAACTCGCGGCCTGAGTCAGATGAAGCTGTACGAGCCGCATAGGCTAACAGCACAAACATCTCGAAAATAGACTAGAAACAAGCACAAGTTAGTAATAGCAATTACTCGACTTCAGTGAGTCAGTAATTCCTTTGGCTGATCATTATGATCATTGTGATCAACCAATGACCTGAGTTCAACCAAAAAAACTGAGTGTTAACCAGAGGATTTTCTGTGCTATTGTGGATCTGGAGAAAGCATTTGATAAGGTTATAAGGAAGAAAATGGTGTTGCCGGGATATGGTGTGGATGGTCGATTGTTAAGGGCTGTGCAGTCACTTTACTATGACTGTAAAGCCTGTGTGCGGGTAGGGCATGACCTGTCACCCATTTTTAGCGTCCAATCGGGCGTAAAACAGGGTTGTGTCATGTCTTCCTGGTTGTTCATACTTATCTCGACAGCTGTTTACAGAAGCTGAAAAATAGCTGTTTGGGTGTGAAATTGGGTGACATTAAAGTAAATTGTCTGCTACATGCTGATGATGCAGTGCTTATTGCACCATCAGAAGCAGAACTGCAGGCATTAGTCACGTGTATGAAAGAGGAATGCGAAATTAAAGGTCTCCGTTTGAATGCTAATAAAACTAAGGTTCTGGTATTTGAAAAGGACGAAGAGAGAACGAAATGTGAAATATGGGTAAATCAGGAACGTCTAGAACAGGTAAATGAAATTGTATACTTGGGGAGTGGTTTCAGCCGGGATGGAAGATGTGATTTAGATGTGGATAGGCGCGTCGCTGCCGGAAACAAAGTCAATGGTGCCCTAAATGCATGTCAAGGCAAGGCGTGGTGAAGAGTGCACGCCTTGCAATACATAACGCAGTGTTGGTACCGACTTTGTTATATGGCAGCAAAACCTGGGTATGGCAGAAGAAGCATAAAAGCAAGTTGAATGCAGTGGATATGCGATCTCTTCGTAAAATGTGTGGCGTTACCATAGCCGATCGAAAGCGAAACGAAGAGATTCGCAATATGGCAGGATTGAAAGATGACCTTATCACAAAAATTGATAGGGGCGTACTCCAATGGTTTGGGCACGTTGAGCGAATGAGTGAAGACCGAATGGTGAAGAAAATATATAGAGCGAAAGTACTTTCGAAGACCATGTGAGCAAACTGCTCGAAGAGGGGAAGGTCAAGAGTACTCGGATACCTAGACGTGCATGTATGAAGAAGTTAATGAACCTGAAAGAAGCGAAAGAGGTATGTAAGGATCGTGACACTTGGCGATCTGTTCTCTCTGGCTACCCCGTTAGGGATTGTGCGTGAAGATAAGTGATAAACCAACAAATTCCCGAAAAATATAAAGGGCTTATGTATCTAAAACTTTAAAATGTTTATTGAAAAAAAGCTGTTTAAAAAGAGTTAGTATTATATTAAAGGATACATGGCTATTTGTATAGTCAAGTATTCTTTTCGGGTTGTCCTCTGGGAATGAGATGATCACTGCTTATTGTATAATTGCAAATGTACTTCCCTGTAAATTATTATAAATTACGATAAAAAAGTATCCTTCTTTGGATCGCGAGCCGTTGAGTTTCGTGTAGGTTCTTCCCAGGAACTCTGCCCTTTTTTCCGAACCAGTAGTGTAAAAATAAATGGCCCTCAATAAAAAACGATTGTATTTTATTCCTTTCCGTGGCCGGGGAGGCTAGTGTTTATAGGCGCAAAATGTGCGCCTATAAACACTATTGGCTATTTTAATATCCAAGTGACCTAACGGATCCCTTGCACAGATGGCGATTGGTGCCGTGAAGGAAGCCTCAATAAATTTATATTTTTAGTTTTAATTTTAAAATTTATTTCTATCGGCAAGTAATATGCCCTGCTTTGTTTCAGATCTTAGAGATAACAAGACACCTGTTGTTTTCAAATTTATTTTTAAGAAACTCAAATCCCATTTTTATGAAGCAGACACATTACGTTTGATTTTCACACTTTTCCGTCATCTATATAGACCTACCTGGAAAGGACTTGCGTTGATCAATGGACTTTAAAGTCTACTAAAATAATCTATAAGAACTAACCAACGCTTTAAACATTTTTGAACACATAAAATAATGAAACAAACTTTAGTACCAATACCGTTTTAGTTACCAATATTTTAAAAAATGCGTAAGCGTAGAAAAACTTCTTGAAACACAAAAGATGAGATAAAATTTAATTAAACGACAATCCCCAGTCCGCCGCAAATAATCCGCAAAATGTTAACAAGTTATAAAAATTATGAATTAACGTCATCGAGACGAGGGTCGGGAGCAGTCGCGAGCGCTGAGGGCGACAACAATGCCCGTTGCTTTAGGGCGCCCAATAAAAACTTGACAAATGGCGTTTCATAATCACATCGCATTCCGAGCCTCGTCACCAGCTTACCTTTTTGTCCTCCCCCAGAAAATATGTTATCCTGAAATAGCAATGTAGTGACGACAGTGATGTTACGATTGGATGGCAACTACGTAATAAGAACTTAATAAATAATGGCGACTGTAAACGACAAAGTTACACAGCCAAGATCACATTCCCAGAGCTTGCTATAGAGACGTAATAATTATTATCGTAAGTACGACGCACTAGCTCTCAATTAATGCCACTACATCGCTGTGTTGCGGTTTGCATTATCTCTCAATGGTCCTCCTCGTAATATCCGCAAGCCGATACCTATATTATTAAGTTTCCCTGTTCCCGTAACATGAACGTGATTGTATTAAGGAGATAATCATTTCATGTTTAAACCTATCTAAGAACATGTTGTATACCAGTCACCAGTACAATAATTAACTAATTTTCTTAGTGATCCTAAATGCAAGTTCTGAAAATTTACGTTTACATATACCGATAATATTGTAAGTCTATAGCTGTCCGAGCATAAAATTTTCTTAAGGTCATAAACTGTATTGTTGGGGATTATTATTATTGCCCACTAGTTTCCAGTGAAGAATTCGCTGTAATAGGGGTTGGTATTAACGTTACCAAAATATTGTCTGCTATCACCCGCTCGCACCCCGCATCTACAGTATTATTAAAAATAATTTCTCATTTTTATTGCCCGCCCTTAGTGCAGCGGCTATAAATGATTACGTTATTAAGAGGACACGGGAGCACAGATTAACGAGACCCCTTATCAAGTTCATGTAAATAATTTAATACTAGTGTAAAAATATAAGACTTTTGAAAAGTGTACATGACTGAACTTATGCAATAAAAGACTAGGAAGAAAGTGCCTGAATCTAAAAAAATATTTTCGAAGCGTGGGATTAAGCGTAACAAAAACGAACCAAGAGAAAACCTTTTAGGTTTTCTTTGACATAATATGCTATTTTACTTCTTCTCTGACATAATATATTATTTCAAGCTTCAAAACCTCTACAGAATCGAGACAAGACCGGTGTCAAGCCGTGAAAGGAATATGTGAATTTACCCGTTTTGCTTCAGACAACCAAGAAAATCGTAAATTGATATTATATGCAAGTCACATATTCATATAATGTACAATATCATATTTACAAATCATAGTATTATTTATTTTGTCTTATATCTTATGTTGAATAACAGACTATGAAATTAGTATAAAGCAATCAATCAGCAATCCAATTAAAGTGAAAACGTACTGCAATAAACTAAATTAAGTATAATTTTAATAAAGTTACACATATAATTATGTAAATTGAAAGAGTACGATATAAATTAGAAATTATTCTTCTACAGAAAATTGCATTAGCGTTGTCGTAGCAATAGCGTAGCGCTTGGCGTAGCATTTTGTACTCCATGCTCATTAATCACCAACCGGGCAATCATTTTAGTATTTCATTGCAATAATTGGAGTAATAGGAGTGGTATAAGCACCCAAAAATATATATTTAAGTACACAATTGATCTAATAGTTACAGTTTATTACCTACTTTATTAATTTACAAAAGATCATTTGCGTAAAGTAACTTTTACATTATGTTTACAATTCAGATTAGAAGTGTGACAAAGTTTTTAGAAACAAAATATTTTAAACAAAAACAAACACAAATAAATGACAGCATGAATTTTTTTTGTAGATAGCAAATTAATTCATATTCCAGTGAGTTTGAATTCTGCAATAAGAAGAATCTCATACGACTTATTCGTGCGTTTGTACCCATTAATATGAATTCATCCAGATCAGTTTTAAAATTGCAATGATTCCAACAGAGACACTATAAAAGAAAATTGTAAATGCGAATCCTCGCGAGATCAATTTGTTTTCTCGTATAATACATTTGCGACTGGGAGTGGTCGGCGCTCCGCCCTATTAGTCATGTGTAAGTTTTCTATCACACTCTAGCAATTTATATTTTTTAAAGAAAATTCTAGAACACCAGTTATGCATTCAAGTAAAATCTATAATATTTATCGGCACTGTGGCATCGGGTTTAGTCTGAAACATTTATAAGATAATACAAAACCAAGATTAAGTTCGAATAATTTTAAAAATTTTTAAATTATATAAAATAGTATTAAGAAAATATAAAAACGAAAAAACCATAAATGAAATAGATATAAATAATATATATTACGTAATCAGATATTTTATGAAAAATATTATAATATATTCAAAAAGAAAAGCGTAGCAGCATGCAAGATTTTTCTCGTCGCCAGTGATGGGCGTGTCACTGATGCGACCGCCCAGCGCCGCAAGTACGCGCCGTCAGTTGTTCTCTATCAGCCGTGAAAAGTGCCCTCTTGGTTGGAGGCCCGTCGCGCTCTACGTAATTTTTCCCGTATTTTACACCCGGACAACATGTAAGTTGTAGAACTAAGCATCTATCTTATTAGTACGTTTGTGACAAAAATTATATGTTCTTATGGTTATTTAATTCGTTATATTTCATTGTCACATTATTATCATACTTTTAATTTTATAATTTAATGCGTCTTTGTTATCCAAAAATAAGGTTTCATTATTATAACAAGAAATTTAAGTCACAAACTCACATCAATATTATGACTAGTAACGATTTAAAAGTTAATACTTTTTTATCATAAGCAAAAGTTGTATTCCATAGTTCCAAATTTACTAGATTATTTTAACTTACATTTATTTATAAAACCAATTTTCTATTGTGAAACATAGATAGTACAAAATCATAACATTGGTATTCTATCTTTTCTGTATTTTCTGAAATTTATTGTAGGAAATACAGTTAGTATGATATAGTAAATAAATTATTATTCTAGTATAAAATTCTAAAATGTGATCCAACGCACAATGTATTTTTTCAGGTTCAAATAATCCGCTAAATAATTAAAATCGATAATTGTTATTACTCAAAATGAAACAATGGAATTATTTCATTTAAAAAATTAATATTTAAAACCCTCCAGATATTTAGTCGAAAAAAATCGAATTTTGCCACATAATAAAATAAAATAAAAATAAATGTATGTACTATTATACTGAATTATTTTCAGGTTTGAGAAGATGCTAGTACCGAGATAAAACAGGAAAACAACCCTTGTTTTATTTTAAAATAAATGGTAATCGTATAAATTATATTTTCAATCGCAATGCGAATTTAAAATTTTTAAAAGTAGGATATAGTGGAAAAGTAGGATAAAGTGTGTTTTATTGTATATTTACTTATAATAATTTATTTTACTAAAAATAATGTTAAAAAAAACCTGTTACGACCAAAAGGCACAAGACTATGTAAAAAGGCATTGAACTCTTGCCTAAGTCTCTGTTTTATCACAAAACCAAATTCCGCCCGAAAACAATATTTACTTGCGTTTTTAAAATTTATGTATAAATTCAAAAAATTAATAAAAATTGTTATCATCATCATTATCATCATTATAGCCAGCTTGTAAAAGTCCAGAGCGTGACATAAGACATGAACCTCAACGTGCACATACGTTAAAGCTTGAAATATTTGTATAAGAAATAAACTAAGGCAAGGTATGTAATTTCGAAAACATTTTTTATAGTCGCGTAATAATAAACATAATAAAATAAAAGTCCTGTAAAATTTCTAGTGTTTCTTTCTTTTTCATTGTCAGCCTAATGAGGCACGAGGGCTGATAATAACTACCTCCAGAGTTAGTAGATTTTTCATAAAAACAACGACTTTAAAGGTTAATTAGCAATTGCAAGGACATTCCAAGCATTTACCGTTGTTCTCCGTCGCCTAACTAAGTAACCGTTTGCATTTACATCTGGTATGTATAAGATATTTATATTGGAGTAAGCGTCGTTAACACCACAATTTTACTTGAAATCACTTTAAAGGCAGAACTTGAATGGCGCCTCATATCTAAACTTATAAGCAAACTTAGTTCTGCAGCGTGTGCTGTAATAAATATAATAAATATCAGAAACATTACAAGCGTTGAAACAGCTAGACTAGTTTATTTTTGCTTTTTTTTTCATAATTTCGTATGGTATTTTGCTTGGGGAAACGCTACTGACACTGAAATTATATTTGTTTAGCGGAAGAGGACCATGAGAGTAATCTACGATTTAAAACCTTAAAAATCCCTACGACATAAATTTGAGGAAATTAAAATATGAACTTTAGCATCTCAATACATATATCAAAATGTAATGAATATACATAAAAATATAAACATAGCAGTAGAACATACACTTCATTCTTCATTCTAGGTGCAATGTAATTTACAACACAATTACAAAAAATTAAAAATTTAACACTAGTTTAAAAATTTTATGAAAAAGAATCTGTATATAAAAGATTATTTTAATATTTAGGAATTTATGGATGATAATAACTTTTAGAAATGAGATGATCACTACCAAGATATTATTATATGTTATTTTATATATATAAATTAATTTAGTAATTGCGTAAAATAATTTATGGTTTTAAATTGTTCTTTTATCAAATATGTACTGCTCGGTTTCTTTCCAGCACAAAGGTATTTCCCTACCAGTGGTAAATTAAACGTAAAAACGAATATCAACTCTTCGACGTCGCAATAAGTATTATTTAAAATATATCAACTCTACAATCTCGTAATGTAAAACAAAGTCGCTTAGGTATTATAAAATACGCAACGGATTGTTGTAATACATACATACATAAGTTGTTGAAATCACCCGTGAGAAGCCGAGGCGGATCGGTAGTTTTTTTTAATATACCAAGATATAAATTTGCCGAGAGCTTCCTCGTCGGATTTTTTCTGTAGAGGTCTCACTAGTAAATTTTACATTCATAAGCGCCTCTAACTGAATAAAATTACTTTGATTGAGACTATATTTTAATATTAATATACTCTACATACACATTATGATGATCATCATCATCATTACAGCCCTTCACAAGTCCACTGCTGAACATAGGCCTCCCCCAAGTTATGCCACAAAGCACGGTCCTGAGCCACCTGCATCCATCGACTTCCTGCATGTCTTACCAGGTCGTCACTCCATCTAGTGGGGGGTCGCCCTACACTACGCCTACCGGTACGAGGCTGCCACTCGAGAACCTTTCTTCCCCATCGGTTATCGGTTCTTCGAGCTATATGGCCGGCCCATTGCCACTTCAGCTTACTAATCCGTTGGGCTATGTCGGTCACTCTGGTTTTACTGCGGATATCCTCATTTCTGAGTCTATCACGCAGTGAAACTCCGAGCATAGCCCTCTCCATAGCTCGCTGAGCGACCTTGAGCGTCCTCATACGGCCAGCGGTGAAGGACCACGTCTCAGATCCGTAAGTCATCACTGGCAACACGCACTGGTTATACACTTTAGTTTTCAGAGATTGAGGTATACCTGACGAGAAGATGTGTCGTAATTTCCCGAACGCTGCCCAGCCGAGTTGAATCCGTCGAGTGACCTCTCGGTCGAAGTTGGACTTACCTAGTCGGACTATTTGTCCCAGGTAAACGTACTCGTCAACAACTTCGAGCATAGTGCTCCCAAAAACTACCGGCATAGGTGTGACATGGACATTAAACATGATCTTTGTTTTGTCCATGTTCATCTTAAGACCTATCAGTTGGGACACCATGGTCATTGAGCATAGTGCTAAGGTCCTCCAGCGATTCTGCCATAAGGACTATATCGTCGGCAAATCGAAGGTGAGTGATGTACTCGCCATTGATGTTAATACCGTATCCTTTCCAGTCCAGTAGCTTGAAAACGTCTTACAACGCAGTGGTGAAGAGATGATGATACATAAGTTTAAAATTAGAACACAATGCTACGTTTACAAAAGCGTGTTAAAACACTTTTAAACACGCTTCAGCGTGTTAAATCATTTTTAACACGCTGAAACGTGTTTAAAAGTGGAAGTGCAGGTAATTTATTTAATTCTTTAGTCATAAATTACACATAAGAACTTTTTGAGCAATTTAATTGCATACCTCTACTGATTCGACGTAACGCAGCCATAGGCAATGATTCTTATCGGCCAACTTATTGAAAAGAGGGGCGCATTCCTATCACGCATAAATCAGTCCCGGTTGTATTTCATTCAACTACGGCTGCTTCCTTTTTATTGCCCACTTATTGGCCTATTACAACGTATTTATTAAAACTAACATACAAAGACCTCGTATGGAAGTAAAAAATTAAATTAACAACCTAAGTACATTTGACCGCATAATCTCACAATTTAAAAGCGGTTTAGAACAGGGAAGAGTGCATCGTGCTGTCCGAATGCGTATTGGCCGTGTACAGAGATGTGTGATCGTTCATAAATCATCGCAACATTTTGAACTTCCTATTTGGAAGTTGTAATATTCTTGTATTGTATTTTGTTGGTCTGAAATTTTTGTAAATTACAATTCCAACATGTGGGGAGATTTTAATTTAGTCTATAGCAGCACATTTTACTGAACTTTTTCTCTCATATGTCGAGATGTAATGATACTATAATATCGACTCAAAACCAATTCCATATGATGCTGAAACGCATAGTTCCTGATCAAGTTTGTTTTAAAATTGTAAATTAAGTATTTTTAAAGCCAAAATCGTGCTTACAATTAATTACTTTTAAAACTGGTTGTTAATAATTTGATTAATAAACTTTTTGTGTAGAATGCACATATTCTAGTATAAGATTTTCCGTATCATTCTGATATCATTAAGACTAAGTGCCTTAACTAATTTCGAAATGATGGAATCGTTAGTTTCGACTTTAACTCCTGTGTCATAGGTTAAAGTTTAGGTTTATGTAATTATACTTAAAAACCTAATTAAAACAATATTTAAAAATATATTTGATATTGTTATTAACTGCATTATGACCAAGGAACAACAGTGAGAAAGGAGATCAATTCTGACAAACGAGTCATTGTCAAATATTTTGGTATAAAATCACCTTTATATTATAATAATTAAACTTTTAACAAAAAGTACGACTTCAAAACTAAAAAGGAATATTTTCCTCATAACATCTTCTGAAGTAATTGTTAAGACATAATGTATCGAAGAATTAAAGCCCCGACTTCGAAATCTATTATTTAAATTTCTATGTGGATTTTTTATTTATATTTCTAAGTGGATTTTTTATTTAAATTTCTATGTGGATTTTTTATTTAAATTTATATGTGGATTTTTTACTTGAATTTCTATGAGCCCAGCCTTGCATTATATAATATTTATTAGAAAAAGAATCATTTAAAACGGTTCGGCTGTTTCTGAGAAATCGGTGAATATACATTAAAAAACCTCGTCGAATGTCTCTCTCAGCAGCAAATTCCCGTTTTCTGAACTCGATTAAAATTATATAATATTTTAAGTGACGAAACTTTATTATTTGAATGAAAAAACGCACTTATTCCTTTAATATAGAAATCCTAGGGTCAGGAATCGATGAATTCTTTAAAGGTGTTTTCTTCCATCACAATTCCTGATTTTTGATTGTGCAGTGTGCGGACGTTGCATTGTAAAAAGGTAAAGTAAAGTTACAGCCTATATACGTCCCACTACTGGGCACAGTCCTCCCCTCATTTCTGAGAGGGTTTTAGGAAGTGTCTGCCGCGCTGCCCCAATGCGTGTTGACGAACTTTACATGTTTTCGAAATATTTTTTTTATTGCTTAGACATGCAGGTTTCCTCACGATGTTTTTCTTCACGCCGAGCACGTGGTAAATCAGCAATTATAATTGCAATTAACAATTTCATTGATGGTTACTCGCGTCTTGTTATATTTACAGCGAGCGTTAACCATCTGAGTACCACGGCTCTTGGCTCAAAAAGGTATACTAAGCAATTTAAAATCTCTGTTTCTTGATGACTAGCATGTCCATCATTGTTTGCATTACCTAACAATATACCTCTTCACTAAATTAAATATCTAATGGATAAAACAGGCATATGTCCACTACGTAGTTATGAACAGATACTTTTAAGTCAATTTGCGTTTGATATTGCTGACTCACTGTGTTTAATCCTTAGAAAAGAACGTTTCTAATTATATCTTATCTTAAAACAGGTAACAATGACTTTTAAATAAACTCGTGTGTGCCAATTCATCAAATTAATTTTATTATTTTGACGTTACAAACAGACATTTCACTTTTATTTATTTGTATAGATTAAAACACGGGGAAACTAAGTTTTGACGTCGTGACGTCATAGTACCTCGTCGTGGGTACCTCTGGGTCTGGGTACATCTGCTATTATTTTTATTTTATCCCATCTGTATAAAAATTTATATAATTTTACTGCTTTACGTCGTAAGTCCTAAGTCGTTTACAGACAGACAGTAGGACAGCAAATTTAAAATAGTAAAACGGACCTATGCAAGCGCACCAAATGTATCATTTCATAACGTTTACGTTGGAGCGTGTATTTATCGCCGGCCGGCCATACTATTCTTTTCCCAGTTGTTTAGGTTTAACGTAACAACAATAGACGGGATAGCAGCGAGTAACGAGCACCAACTGCTCACTATTCGGAAATAGGTGGAACTGTTTTAGGGGTATAATAACTTATCATAATTATAGTGTTGTGTACTTATGTTACTCTATTTTTTGTTCTATATTATTTATTACACATAATTTGCATTTTTGATGACAAATTAAATCAGTTCAAGTTTTTTATGGCACCATTTATTAGTTTAAGTTATAAACGTTGGTAAATACTTAACTACTTAATAAATAATATCGTTTTTATTTATAAATAAAAATGATTTAAAATTGTTTGTTCTTTCCTGGTCTTTTTATCAATTAACATGTATTTTGAACTCGTGAAAAATACTAGAAACAGGAGTACGCTAAAAACTAAAAACATAGGAGCTGAAAAAGCAGTCGATAAACTGTCTTTAATGTGACAGAAACATTCCTTTATTTCTCCTTCGCTTTATTGAGCATTAATACTGATTAAGAACATACATATGAATGCAAATGACTGTTGAATTATAGATAACGACTAGATGATACTTCTTATTGTCGCTCTAATGAAATGTCCTACTGCAGGCTTCACAATGCCGGAGGGTAATACTTCGTTATCGTCAAAGCAAAGTTGAACAGAGAGATCAAGAGTAAAGCGATGAAAATAAGTTCTTATTCTATCAACGTTAACAATCAGTCACATAGTTCATCCTCATATTGTTATTATATTTTCAGTATTTCCTCTTCTAGACAGAAGCCTAGAAAGGGAAATACTGAAAATATAATACATATATGCTATGTCCATTTCGTGAATAAGCCTTATTTCCCTATAAGCATTTTTGGAAAACCCGATTTATTTAAGTAGGTTAAACGATGATTAAACGTGCCTTATATAAACGTGCGTTTATTAAACAGGTGAGCCAATTATGTAAAGCACAGTTACAAACTCAATATGTAAACTAATATCTAATTAAAGGAATCATCATAACAATAAACGAAAAATCACTTTCTTTTTCGTATATAAATACTCAGCATTAAAATTAGTGTATTGCGAATTTCAAAGGCTACAAGTTCAGTTCCTTTCATCGATTATTATTAATTTCCAAAACAAGCCTACCATTCATATATGCTCACAGTAACCATTATCAGTTCAGGTCTCGGGTGTCAAAGTACTAGGACGGCTTGCAGACAAATCAGATCACAGTGCGATGTGGCCGTTCTGTTTGCATTGACGACGGCAAAACGTACCTTTGCTCAAAGGAGATGCAACTGTTTACTTCCCAATTGATTACGGCAGCAACGCTACTTGAGCCATTATACATAGTATCAGCACTAATTGGAGATTCAAACGAGCTGGAGGCGATCATGAATGGCCTATAGATGTAGCTTGCATTGATTGGAGCTAACGGTCAACGTGAGTTAAATCAATATTAATTTACATAAACATCTCGCTGGTAATGAAAGCGGGTATTGGTTATTTATCACCACCGTTCTATAAATAATTTTCGTTATAATATTAAAATATTCCAGACCACACTAAACTGCATTATTTATTTTACAGTCGCAAGTTTTAAATAACTAAAGAGATATATTAAGAAACTTTTCATATCATTTTTTTATTTACTCGACTAATTAAATTTTAACTTTAAACTCTTTCATTATCTTGTAAATTTTTGTCAAACAATATAAGCTTTACAAAATAAAGTACACATTTTTTTATGGGAGAAGAGGCAAGCGAGCACACGGATCACCCGATGGTACGTGCTAACCGCTGGCCATGAACATCTGCAACACCAGTGGAATTGCAGGTGCATTGTCGGCTTAAACATTTTATTCATTTCATTCCAGAAGACTACTAGGTTACTCAGTATAGAATCTGATAACAATAATTAAAAAAAACTAGAGACTGATTAGATCCACTCTTAACACCTTATCTCTTTTAAAAATATTACATCAAGTTTCTTACAAGTCTTTTGCTATTATACATTTATTTGCGTTTGAAAATTGTGATTAAAATGTATACTTCTTCTCCTAAGTATACTAACAATAATTTTTTTAACAATTCATAAGACTATTCATAATCACTACAATTATTTGCAATAATCTTTTCAAGAATCCTATATTTTTAAAACAATACTTATTAAAAAGAAATTATAGTTCAGCAATATGCAGCAAAATCAAAACTTCTTTACATTTTTAACCTTTTTGCACATAGAGAAAACACAGAAAATGGAGCTGCTTAGTAGTTTCTTAATCGTAGTCATAATATTTAATCTTAAGTAGTAACAATTAAGTGTAATTATCATAACATCCCAGTGTGTAAGTGTATAAGTGTAAGTATCAAACATGTGCCCAATCAGACACGGCCAGATTTTAAATACTTAAACTGAATAATTAAAACAAAAAATCCCTACTGCGTAAAAATTATTAACTGAAAAGAGAAAACTAAGCAACATTCCAACTACTTTCCATTACTTTAATGTAGCCTTTACAAGTTTTTAAAAATATAAATAAATCTTTAGAAATTCGAATGGCTAGGTATTGACGGAGTTACACCTCATGTGCTTGCGCATCACGATCTTATAATATATTCGTCTGCCGGCGACGCTGGTACAGTACTTTTAAATAAAATAATGCAATTTTATGCTTTCTGGTATTTAATTTAATCTCATACTTGTACGGAGCAAGGTGCCTTTAAGAAACTTGATAACGGTTATATTGCCGTTGGTTCCACGTTTTTGCGTCTTCAAAATTAGCTTGCTTGACAATATTTCAGCCTATACAACGAAGCTCTGACACTAAAGGTACATTTTTAAGAATCACTTATCCAGATGTACCTGTGAAGGTAGAACAAAGGAACACTTTTAAATCTATCGATAGAGTAATCCAGCTGAAAGAAGCAGCTATCAATATCCCCGAAATGTGTCATTACGTTTGGCAATGTTACAGTCCAAATACAAACTTGTTTTACGAACTATTTTGTCAATTCTGCTTACAGTGTTCAACGCATTAAAAACTACCTAGATTTACATATTTACTCCACTTGAATCCTGTCTAGAAAAGTTCGGATATTTTAAAAGAAAATAATATTAAGATAGTTGTCCAAAAAACTCTAATTATATCTTGAAAATCAGCTTGTCTCAAGCTACTTTACCTATAAAATATTTTTCTTCCCAACTTTACTTTCTTTTAACTTATTTCTTTTAATTCTTAAGAGGACAGTCAAAATCACGCTTATTTTTGATAGTTTTTTAGTTTCAATTGTTATACATTATGTAGGTCGCTTATAACATTTTCACGAATCCACTGGTCACACCACTCACCGCTCGGAATGTTTTTGTAATAAGAAATACAATTATTTAATCAGTATTATCACGGTAACTTCAATTCCATCTATCCATTACGGCTTATAAATATATCATAAAGCTACTGAATAGAGGCCTTTCTCATAGAATGCCTAACGATATAACTCCCGTTAATATAACAAGTTGCCGGTTCCAAGATCACCGTGCCTCCCCCTCTCTTCGGACCTCAGATAAAGCTATAATATTCCAGTGCAACTTGTCTATCTCTTCTTCCAGCTCCATGATCTTCTCGTCAGTCTTTAGGGTGCGTGCGTTAATGTTGCCTGGTCGTCGTCATAGTTGGCAACCGAACCTCCTTCGGAGAACCTTAGCACCCCAAAAAGTGTTTGATGTTTGCCGTAACATTTCTTGGACATATGAAAATCGTCATTTCTCATGAATTTTGAAATGGATCTTCTTTAGTATCGTTGTAATTTGAAACGCGATGAAATGTAAAAGCGATTTAGCTTATGAGTGAATGAGATAGAATCTTCTACTTATAATATTATATCTACTTATAATATTATATCTATTGTGTCAAAAGTGCTTATTGGTCTAGTGGTTGTAGTAGTGCGACTGCTGATCATGAGGTCCTGGGTTCGAATCCAGGTCGGGCCAACAAAATCAATTATTGAATAATGATTTCTTATATTTACGCGAACACAACACATTGATTAAAACTACTTTTACGGATTTTATCGCGTATAATTTAACTTTTAATTATTTTTGTTTTTAAATCCCGACGATAAAAATAATTAAAAGTTAAATTAAACGCGATAAAATCCGTAAAAGTAGTTTTAACCAATCAATTATTGAGTTTTTCCGTCAAGAAATTCTCAGTGGCTGCCCGGAGTCAGGAAGTTGGTGGTGTCTCACCCCCGTGCCTCGGAAAGCACGTAAAGCCGTTGATCCTGCGCCTGATCTCTCTCCGGTCGTATCGGTTTACCGTTCCATCCGATTATGAGAGTGAGGGAATAGAGACTGCACCTGTGCATGCGCAAGCACACTTGGGTACTATAATCCTGTCCTGCGGTGATGGCTAGCCTCCGTTGAGGCAGGCCGCCGTGGCCGAAATTCGGTCTGGAGGACACATTATTATATCCACTTATAATATTATATCTACTTATAATATTATATCTACTTATAATATTATATCTACTTATAATAAAGCGGAAGAGGTTTTGTGTTTGTTAAAACACGCTAATCTCTGGAACTACCATTCCGATTTGATTCTTTTTTTGTATATGATAGCCAGATTTTATAGGTTACAAAAATTTTATGGGCTATCTAGCATTAGGCTACACCTTTCAGCTAGCCTTAAATATTGATTTTTTTAAGCAAGTCGAAAAAAAAAGCGCTCAAGATCTGCTTTATGCGCGTGCGCAGGCGTTAATGTAAGTGATACATTTTTTTATAGAAGAGGCATACGAGCATACGGTTCACCTGATGTTAAGTGACTACCGCAGCCCATGATCAACCGCAATACCAGAAGAATTGCAGGTACGTTGCCGGCCCTTTAGAAAGGAGTAAGCTATTTTCTTGAAGGTCGTATCGGTCCGGAAAAATCGCCGGTGGTAAATTATTAGATGGTATCGGGAGGTTTACCGCGTAGTGCGTTCATGAAATTTGGCGGCTGGGATTAATCCGAACAATTTGTGATATCAATTTTTTGATAAATACAATGTTTTACAAAAATATAGATTTTACTTCTATCAAAAAAAATTCAAAAAGGTATTTTGTAACAAAAAATTGAATATTTTCAAGTGATTTATGAGCGTTATTATTAGGCATGGCATATTAAACTTTACGAACGAAAGCTACTTCATCATCAAGACAATTTTATGATAAGATATATTTTGCTAGTTATATCTCTATAGCATATTATTTGGACGCATAGTTTAAGAAATAATGAGAAATTACAATAATTCAACATTCGGCTCTGCGAGCGATCGACACCTAACCACCTGATGAAAATCGAGAGAAACTATCAGTGAACGCCTCTATAAGCGGGGCTTAGACGCGTGATATACGCGAGTGAAACGCAGGCACAGCTAGTACAGTAAAAATTGTTTCCTATTGTCTCTCTCATTTGTATGCGGTGCTTTAAAGATGGTTAATACAACCTTTAATTGTCAAAATATATAAAATTTAAAAAAAAATACAAAATCATCAAATAAATAATATTAATTATATTGAATAAAATTATCATATCCAAATCATTTTTAACAATCCACGATTTCATATCTTACCACCTTGAGAGTCAATCAATTTATGTTCGATAAAATTATTTTACCTATAGAATCTTCGATCAACAATACCAACTGATCGAAGTATAGAATGAAGTAAACGCCACTCTTACAAAGTAATTTTAGTCAAAAGAAAATATTATTTGATTTAATTAATATACTAAAATTTAGGCTCTTCATTCTTTGCCATAAAAAAATTATCTTATATTTTATGCCGCACTTGTGTTTGAAAATTATCAAATTAAATAAATCATTTGCAGTAAAATATTTTTGTTTTATACCTCATTTGATTTGAAGATGCGCTTCAACTGCATGTGAACTGCACACATGATTTTTTATTTAACTTTCTTTGTTTTGGGTTCATTTAGTTCTTCCAAGATTTTTGTCATAAGTGCTCATTATTTTAGATCTTGTGGAAAAATCTAAAAGATGAACGGTGATAATAAAGGAGTAAAAAAGCGGTTTTGATCTATTTTCTTCGGGTTACAATAGATACTTTCATGTAATACACAATAGCATATTTGGCTTATTGTGATTCCCATAGAAAAAATATGTGTTTTGTAATATAAATAATTAAATAGTCATAATTATTAACAAATGAAAAAAAACACATTGTTTGGTTGCCATTATACTATGTCCATAGGCATCATCGCGTGATTTAAACTAAATTCAATCAATTTTTAAAGCTAAAGCAATTGCTTTATACGCCCTTTCACGTTACAAGGCATCTTTAGTGTCTAATACGCAAAAACCGTTAAATAATATGATCCACTAGAGTCCACTACGAGCAAACTAAACACTTACGTAGCGCATTTTTAAGTAATGCCCACCGCAGCTTAATTTGTATTAATACCTAACCCAGATAATCCATAATCTCGATATGATATCTCGCCTTAAGTGCTACGTGAGCTGGAGGTAAAAATATGCACACAATAGACAGTATATGTTTTAGATACATTTTTTTACTTTGTTTTAAAGTGGTTACGTAAAGTGTTATTACATATAGGGAGATGGGCTAGGACTAACATAGTTTCCTACCAGACAGGAAAACTGTTTGTCTTCCCCCGCCACCTGGGGGTAGGACTCACAGTTATGTTTTTACTTTAACGTACTTTATGCAGTTTCTGAGGAAAAATCGTAAATATTAACAGTAATAACTTTTATTTTGAAGCTTTTGTATAACGTTAAAGGTTTCCTTTTCGAGTTATTTGGGTCAATACAATACTAGCATACATTCAAATTCAGGGGTACCAAATATTTTTTCTTTCTATACGTACCTAAAATATACAATACAATTCCAACTAAATAAATGCTTTGCTTTTAAAGGTTTTATTATTTCTATTAATTTCCGCTCAGTAATATTAAGTTTAGTTTCACCTAATTTCATTTGTGTACTTTATGGAGTTGCAACGCCCACCCCAATTCCATCCGAATTCCGGATTCTATCAAATCTGCTCGGTTTCCGCCCGGATCTAATATAATAATGACGCGTAATACTTGTAATCAATAATTACTTACATAATATAGTATTGATTCTCCCGAGGGAAGGGCTTCAGCGTTCTCTTACTATTTAACAAGCTTAGGTACTGCGAAATGAAAGCATTCCCAAGGATGGTTAATATCAGCTAGGCCATTCGTTAGCTTAGCGAAAAACTTTGAGCAAAATGAGCATGGGTTAGATTGTGTGAAAGATTGTATGCTTGGTAAGAAGGTAAATACTGATATGACGGCTAATCGGAATGTATGGAAGACGATGATGTGCCTACCCCAAATAAATAGGGATAAGGATTAGTTGATTATGACAACGACGCGTGCGATCTGCTTGACGTCGGGGACGAAGGTACGAGTACGAAATGAATGAATATTTATAGTTAAGTATTATTATAATTATTACACTCATATTTCTGCATTAATTAAGATTGAGTTTTTTATAGTAGCTCAGATGGTTAGCACTCGCTGTAAATTTCACAGTACGCGGGCAACACGGGTTCGAATCCCGCCAGCACCAATGAAATTGTTAATTGCAATTTTTATGCTGATTTTTTCTTTTGCTAGGCGGTGAAGGAAAATATCGTAAGGGAACTCACATGTCTAAAAAATAAGAAAAAAATGTATTTCGAAGACATGTGAAGTTCGTCAACACGCAAAAAAACCTTCTCAGAAGGGAGAGGAGGCCTGTGCCCAGCAGTGTGCATACGTCCCGTATATAGGCTGTAACTTTAACATTTTTAACTGAAGTTAAATTATTCCTCAACAAAGTTACTTATGATTAGTGTTAGTTACTTCTGATTTGGAGAAAGACCAATATGCGTTTGTTTTATCTCCGGCAAACTGATAGTCTTTCTTACTGACAGCTTTAACTAAACTGACAGCTTACAACGCCTAGGTTAAGTTTTTGTTTCAACAAATATTTTAGAAAAGCGTTTGTTTATTGTTAAATTGATACAACTACTTAAAATCTTTTTATACGTGGAAGAGCCGTGCTGCAGTTATATTAGTAGTATAGTTGTAGCACGAATGGGTTGACTCGACGGGGGAAGGACCACGCTCTCACAGAATACCAGCGTAAAATAGTAACTTAGACTACTGTGTTTCGTATGGTGAGTATAGAGAACTGGAGACCCTTTTTACTGGAAACGATGCATTCCAACTTAGTCCTCACAGGTGACAACGCATCTGCATTTTGATTCGTAACCGAGGATAGATGTAGGTGTCCATGGGCCGCAGTAACCACTTACCATCAGGTGGACTGTGTGCTCGTTTGACATCCTATCCTATAAAAAAAAATCTAACATTCGTAGCCTTTTATAATTGATCGAAGTTCGTAGGATACTATTTATATTGAGAGCATTTAGATTTTTTTCTCAATTTGATTCAATTGAACACCACAAACTAGCCGAATAATGGGTATAAAAATAAATTCATTGCGATTTTATTACATACTGAATATATTATATTTATTCAAAATGGGACAAAATAGCAAATTATACACCAACATGCTTTACATGTATTTGCGAATTCGATCCACACGGAATAGTGTAAGTACAAGAGTAGTAGTTTATAAGAACCATGAAAGCTATGTCACTTTTAACCAAAACCTGAAAGTTTAGAAGATTAAATACTTTCCTGTAACTAACATAGTACGCAAGAAAACTTAGAACGAACTCCGTCGTCAACAAGTAAATTGTTTATAACAATTGTAAGCACCGATTTTTTTGTAAGTCTGAGTCAGACTAGACGTTTCAGGGCGAGTATGAAGTCCACAGTATGAGCAGCACATCTAACTAACTGCTTCATGACCCTACATTTCATAGAGGATTATTTAATACTAGTAATACGAGTACACAGGGTTATTTTGCAATAACCGGCAAAATTTACAGAGAAGGTTCAGAATCCTATACCTTTAAGCGATCAATTCTTGTATATACAGTGGATTTCGTTTATTACGACCTTGGTTGTAGCGACCATTTACCTATAGCAATGTTAAATCTAAGGCCCTTGAATTTAAAGCATACTTAGTACAAAATTCATGCGGCTATAGCTACTTTTGATGTAACGCCGAGTTCGGGTATAGCGACTGTTTTTGATCAATAATGTGTAACAAATTCTTAGAAATCCATTCAGATATTGCGACCGGAGTCGGCCGCCAAAAATACAAAGATTTATGTTTTTCACAAACACTTCTTATCTTTTGTTTACATCTACACAGATGGTCAGCAAGTGTGGAGACCTTTACCTTTTGTTTGTAGATATCAGCTAAGTAGATAGGAGAGCGTGTACGTTTCGGAGTTAAATTTATGGTTCAGTTATAAAGTGATATTCTGATTTCTGAGTATCATTTTATAACTATGTATAACTATGTGTGCAAATATTTTGAATAATAAATGAATATAAACTATACATGTATACGTGACTGTATATCTTTACCTTTGCCTGTAACGACTTCCGGATATAACGACGAAAATTGAGTGGTCCTTTCACCGTCGTTATACCCGAAATCCACTGTATATATAATCGGAATCTCGGAAACGGCTCCAACAATTTTCATAAAATTTAGTGTCCAGGGAGTTTCGGGGGCAATAAATCGATCTAGCTAGGATTTATTTTTATAAAATGTCTTTTTGTCCGTGTTTTCAGGCAATAAAAAACTGCTACAATATAAGAAGGTAAATTTTGACACTGTGTCAATGATCGTAATAGCTCAAGTGGATATTAAGCGGTCGCGAAATCGTAATGTCTTGGTTCGCGTCCTCTCTTCGGTCCGACTTTTTCCTTTCAAGTTCCCTTCTTTTGTGAGAAAATCTATTACTTCGAGTCCTTTTTAAAAATACGAAAATTTTAATTAAACTAATTGCACTCATAATTTTTTATTCAAATCAGTTTTTTCTATTATGTTAATAAGATCAAAAATTTTTATTCATGTTTCATCAGTATGTAATTAATATCTAAATATAATTTCCAAAACACGGAATTTCCAAAAAAAAAATACCGAGGAAAGCTCGATCATCCAGGTACTAAATCATAAAGGCAAATGATGAAAAAAAAATTAATTAAAAAAAATCTCACACATTTTGTCCTTTTTATCTTTTAAATTCAAAATGCGTGGTAATGCATTATTTTAACTGATTTTTCTGCGCACGCACACATTCGTAAGGATCAATCGGTAGGCAAACACGTTGTTGCCTATAAATCACATTAAATTTAGAAAAATTTCAAATAAAAGTATAAGCCTTATTTACGCGTATGTTCAAAAACTGCAATAACAGTATATCAATATTTATATATTTGAACTTAAGTTGAAAATTTAACTACTCTTTGAAAAATAACCCCTGTATAAGCTGTCACTTCAAGTTTTAATTCACATATTATCGGTAAAAATATATTAAAGTACTGCTTACTCTTTGATATCAATGTAATATCACATAATGCTTTGCATTACAAAGAGTGACGGTTACAATTACACTTTTATTATTTCAACGCTGCGTCCTCCCCGAGCGCCACTGTTCTCGTTGTTAGTACAACCGCACATCAGACGACGTTGTACAACTACTTTGAAAATAAACACTTTTATAAGTATTCCTGTGTGGTTTGATTGCTCTCTGCGGCCGTAACCTCAGACTTTTAGTTTGTTGCTTCTAAAACAACAAAACATTACTTCTCGTGAAACCTATCAATACGGCAGCCGTTGTAAGGTTCTTTATGAGGTCGTTAATATTTTTATGTCAAAATTCAAATAGTATTTTTAGATAATTTGCAATTGTGTTGCGGAAAGTTAAGATTATTATGCAAAATAGTTTTTATGTTAAATTAGTTTATTTTCTCGGTTTTTCGGAATCAGTTCCAACGATTTTGTATTAAATAATGATATACATTCCAAGTTATAATGGTTTTGCTTTTTTATAACTAAGCAACACATACCAAAATAAAGCGATTAAAAAACGCATGGCAGATTTGGATCGCTAGTTTTTTAATTTCATTTTGGTATACCTGGTGTACGTTTTTTTACATCAATACCGAATGTTATACTACAAAATGCTTGTCAAAAGTATCTTACCGCCCTGATTTGGTACCACTTGCTGAATTTTAGTGCCACAAACCTTTGACAAAAAAAATCAGCTGAAAGGGATACTATTTTCATCGCCGTAAGATGCGCTAGCGGAGTTCTAGCAGGCCGTAAAAACGTGTCTGAGGCAGACTGGCAAAAGTATTTTATTAAATTGATAATGACACAGAATACTTTGAATTATAAGAATAGTATAATATATAGTTAAGAGTTATAAGAATATATTAAATAATAAATACTACCCAAAGAAACTTTGTTTACTTTTGCAAGTTTCTTTAGTGGACCACATATAATTTAGGCTAATAGTACCATATTCTTATACTTCATATTACTTATATTCAGATTGAAGAAAAATTGCTGATTTCATTTATTTTGTCAAAATAATAAAAAAACTACTTTTTGCAAACTTATAACACCAACTTTTGAAGAAATATCCAGAATAATAAACAGTCTTATTAAAAGATATAATTCAGCAATAGATGAAAAAATAAAATCGATTAAATGGATAAAACATTAACTTGTCCCAAAATTTATGAATTGCAATATCACAAAGTCAAAGTCGAAAATTAAAAATACTTTTATTCCAAATTGACCTTTAAAAGTCACCTTTTGAAAGTCAAAAAAGCTATCGCCGCTTCAACAAGCGCACATATTATCGGTAAAACGCGCTTAATGCAAGAACTCATAATAATTAATATACCACATTAAAGACGGTATATTTCCAAACAAGCTAAAAATCGCAAAAGAAACACCGATCTTTAAATGGTTCCCAACAATTATAGCCCCGATAAGTATCTAACGAAAATCTTTTTATAAAAAGCGATACGGTTTTCGCAAAATTCTACTACATTATCCGCTACTATTGATTTAATCACTAAATCAAAACCAACATTGATTAAAAAAATTCTCCAGCAATATTCGACACGATTAATCACTCACTCCTGTTAAGAACACTAATAGATCGGAATAACAAGCTGTGCATCCCAAATTTCTAAATTATATCTCAATTTAAATCACAAATTATCAATATCATTATGCATATAACAGAATCCTTCCACACTACTTGTGGGGTACTCCAGGAATCCATACTCGGACCTGTAATGTTCTTAATTTATATTAACAATATCAACCAATATTACTATCATATTAATTGATATTCTGATGATACATGTATATTTTACTATAGCTAATAATTTTTAAAGCCTAGAATTTAATAATAACTATACCCCATTAACAATAAGTAATATTAAACTAATACTTTTAGTTTAATATTACTTACTGACAAAACATATCTTGAACTAACGATTGACAGCATCCTGATTGGAAGGCAAACTTAAATAAAATACGATCTCTTTTTTATATACATGAGAGGGGGCAAACGAGCATGCAGATCACCTCATGGTAAGTGACTACCGCCGCCCATGAACAACTGCCAGAGGAATAGCAGATGCGTTGCCGGCCTTTTAAAAATGAGTAGGCTCTTTATTGAAGGTCCCTAAGTCATATCGGTCCGTAAAAATTGCTGGTGGTAGTCGATTCCACAAAGAAGTTGTGCGAAGAAGAAATCTTAATTGGGTCACTTTACAGCATAGTTAGTTGCTTTCCACGCGAAGTTCGATTCATGGTCTATTTTTCAGTTGTCACCTCACTTAGACTACTTAACTGACGTTTGGGGTACTGCAAGCAAAGCAATGCTTGCTGATCTACAAATCATTCATAGTAAAATAATATAAGTTCTATTTCACTGCGACTACCTAATACACAAAGTATTTACACAGAAACAAAATTAATGAACATTCCATTTATAAAATATCTGCCATGAGATTAAGAGTGAAAGATAAAGAGTACAGCCATGAGATTAAGAGTGTAATCGGAGAGTTTTTGTGTTCTTCTGCGGCGGGTCTTGCAGAACTTAGCGACATCTTCCGATAAATGCTCTTTTAAAAATCGTGCGTAACGCCGTTCAGTTATTTTTGAAGCGGCCTCCTGCACACACTGCGCGATTCCTCCAAACTTGAAATAGGCTTGAAGTACAGCTATTCTTTTATAGAGCCCCAGTAAAAAAAATCTAGTGGATTTAAGACCGAGATCGAGGAGGCCACAAAATGGGACACTAGCGATAACAGAAAACGCAACGAATTTTATTAATTTGCTGCAGTGCTGTACATGAAAGTATAGTAAGGTCAATAAAGACATATTTTTTTTAAAACCTTCATATTTTTGGCACTTGGAATATACATTTTTTTGTATTTTTATTTGAGCGCCTGATACTTGTACTATGGGGCGCTCCAGGATTATCCATTATTTCTGGGACACTCGATATATAGAGACTAGCGATCCGTCCCGGATTCGCACGAGTGATTTCTGGATCTTACAGTAGCGCCACATACCGGGTCCATTTATGAATCTAAACATTCCAGGACCTACATAAACACACAAAAATTATTCTCGATTAAGAATCAAAATGTAGATTCGTTGTCATCCCTTTAGAACTGACATGGAATATCTCGTTTCCAGTAACGAGGGTCTCCGGTTCTCTACACTTAACAAACAAAAAACAGCAGTGGTTAGCTGTTATTTAACATTTGTGTTCAATGTATGTCTTTTTCCTTTGGGCACACTTTGTAGCTTAAGTGGTTTGATGGATTTGAAAATATTACGGCGTATCGTTATATATTCGTCTTCATTATTGAAGTGACAGAGATAAGTTTTACCCAGTTGGTATTACTGCTTTAATCATTGAGCTTGTTGACCAAGTTAAAAACAGAAGTCATAGTTATTTTAATTATGTCACAAGAACTAGTTTTAGGCAAAATTCAACGGCAATATGTAGGTACTCACAGCCATGAATAAATTAAAACTAAGTAGCCACCACAATCGGCCTAGCGATAGAGTATTAACTCTACAGTAAAAGAATTTGATATAGCATATAAAACACTCCAACGCAACGTGGTAAAAATGAAAAAAATGTTAAAAAGTAATCCAGAAATGACGTTGACGAATATAAATTTTACTTTAAATTTGAATTTGACTTTGGAGAGCGCTGTACACTGAAAAAGGAAAAATATTTATTGAAGAGAAATAATTTGCATCAGAAAAATACCATAAGAAGGTAACTGATATTTATAACGAATTCACACTCCCTATAAAACACGAAAGTTTGTACTATTTATACAGATACACCTGAAAAATTAAATGTTAAGGAACTCAAAATAAACAACAATCCAGTAAGACGCTAAACAATAAAACAAAGAAATCAAAGATAATTGAAAGAAAATTTAAAGGGGTAATAGAAAACAAAAAGACAAAAAGCTGTTCATGAGAGAAATAATAGGAATAATGACGAAAACGGTGACAGACAAAGGTGGTGAGCATGATAAATTTTGTTTAAAGTGCACTAAATTTTGTAGTTTGAAATGGATTCGGTGTACAACGCGCAAGTTGAGTTTTAAGTATTTAGTTGAAAATGTTAAAATGTATGATTGTTTATCTTATTTTAAAGTATATTATGTATATATTTTACATTTTTATGTTTATTTAAATTTTCAGAATTGAAAATTACGTTTCAATAAAAAATGTTGATTACAAATATACTTTTTGTATTTTTTATCCCATTTATTCCTATAATGTGTACTAATTATCTCATAGGTCAACTTACCCCAAGCGAAAAGTTAACTAGCCCCGGGCATGGGGTAGGTTGACCAGTATTTCGTGTTCTACAAAATGAAGCTTGTGCACTACATCATAATTGATGGAAAGCTTTTTGTTATTTTTTTAAAGCTGAATAGTTTACCTATCATATGTAATCGTTTTTACGATAATATATATTAAAACAATGAAAATACAAGCGTCTTTACTAAAAATTGGTCAACCATCCCCGGTCTCCCCTACCGAGTCCACCAATTTGGATCCTTTATTAGTATTTGGTAGATTAAAAATTCAAACAATTTACTTCAAAATTCAGTCTAATTACTAACTCAGCTTTTATTAAATATAAAGCAGCTGTAATTGAAGAGAAGCTGAAGTCTGGAGATTTTGAGTTTGGTCGGGAGTCTGGAAATCATTTAAAATGTCGGGAGAGTCCCGACAAATTGGCAACCCTATGTGCTTCGGATCCCGCTAGCCATACCAAGAAACGGCCGCGGCACTAAAGGTTCTTAGGTGTATCGGAACTGTCAAACCTATCCTCCCAGAGAAATATTTCATCGAATATGATACTAGAACATGACTTATGTCATCCGATGGTATGTTTGTGCTAAACGAACTATTCATACTTTCATAAATTACTACTAAAGTTGTTGTAATAAAAGTATTAGAACATTGTTTAAATAAAGGAATAATACTAGTTAACGACATTATATTTTAACCACACACTAATGAATTAGAAGTAAATATAAGATCATACCAAAATACATGTAATATGCAAATCAGCAGCAACATAACCTTTCTTTACTTATAATTACCACAACAAAAGGAATGACGACACCGATTGCCACGTAGAATGACCGATCCAAGCACCCAGCAGTTTGCGCCGTAGTATGAACAAGTGCGTGCTTTGAGTTCTACCTTCTTACAAAGAGATAAAAACCGTTAAAGCTACTTTAAAAATACCAGTATTACAATATTTTCCTTTTGTAATATATAGAATATAATATATTTGTTATAACTGGTGATGCTAATATAATTTGTTATTTGTTCACCTACTATTTATTGATATACTTATTACTTTTGTATCTTGTAGTATAACTTCTTCATTCAAAGTTTTTGGATTACCATTTAAGCTCAGCGCATACATTTACAAATCACCGTCATCAAACTTAAAAAGAATTTGTTTTTAGAGTTCTGCAATCATCATGGAGGGCTTCTTGCACCATATGGCACCGCAGTTTCTGCATCCTGCGCTGCAGGGCTTCGGCTGCGGCGCATTCAGGCCGATTGGCGGCGCTTTTCATCCTCTATATCCAGGAAAAGCCTTTGCGAGGCACCTCGGCGAGCAATACGCACTTGGACAAACTGTCGGACAAGCGCTTAGAGTAATTTATACAATTTATAGTTTGAATTCTTTCAATAAGTGTCTATTATTTATAATATGTATTGAAAATGTTTCTGTTTCTGTTTCGAATACTTTAAAACGGGAGGTAGCATTACATTCTTCTTAGAGTTTACCTATACAATAATTTACTTATATGAGAGTGAGCCGTCTATCCATCTATAATGGTACCGGAAAAGTCCTGAAAAAATTATGTAGTATTATACTAAACGGCTCTGTAATAAACGTAACAGTACGATTCTCTGGTCTCTATTTTGATCTAAAATATATGATAACTCTGCCGGCTAATAATGCCGCCCATACCGTTACCTTGAGCAATCGTAGGGATTTCTGGTGCTTTATTTGTAGGTTGGTATCACTTCAGTACCTCTAATTTTGTGTTGACATGCCGATATATATGAAAGTGTGCCTCAAACATTTCTAATAGGTAGAAGGACTGTGTGTGATCCGACCTAAACGGTAAAGAGCACAAGTATGATTACAGGCATTCCTTCATTATGCGCCTTATTATTAATTGATTTATTAGCATATTGCTATCTCTGGGTATGGTCACTAGTTTTTAATTTCTGTAAAATTTGAATTTTGTATGAATTCAAATGGAAAACTCGCGTTGTACTCTGCTGAATGACTGCTATGGCAATAAATCTCTGTCTCAATTAGTTGCTCATACTCCATACCACCCTCCCCGCCTAGATGTAGCTTATTGAAATATTAATTTGTAATTCTTATATCTTTTTGTTACTACACTTACCAATATTAGTGCTACTAATAGATTAACGAAATCAAGCATTGATACGATTTTTAACCGACACGGAAAATACATTTTTGTAGCGCTACCTCCCCAACATTAATTAAAATTATTTAATAAGCAATACATAATACGTTTTTGCATTCGGCGTAAAGTCGTGTCTATAATTCTAATATATAAAACAAGTCCAAGGGACAAAGTAAAGGAGACTAAATCCAAATGACTAGTGTTTAGAATTTTTGCCTGTCTGTCTGTCTGTATGTATGTGTATTCATGATTCACGCAAAAACTACTGGACCAATTTCTATGAAATTTTATATGTAGGCAGTTAGTAACCCGGAGCAATTTGTATTTTTATCCGATTACGGAACTTCAAAAAAAGAAGATTAAGTATTTTCCTTCCTTTAGATGTTAATTTTCTATTATATATGATTCTGTTAGTTACGAGTATATGCAGTGTGAGTGAGTGTCTTTTTTTTCAAATTATTACCATATTTGTTAATAAAATTTCAAATTAGTTTGATTTCAAATTGTTTGATAATTTGAAACTAAGCCGACGACCTACACTTCAGTTTTCAAAACAGTGCCATCTATCATCGAATAGAAAAAGTACATTTTGCCTTCAGTTATTAATTAAATAATGTAAAATATAATTAAATGTAGGTTACATTTATATGTTTAAATAACGAAATTTATAGGGTTATTTAATAATCCTAGCGATTATTTTTTAGCTTTTTCGTTATTTTATTTTAAAAGTGTAATAATTAAATAGATAATATTGACGTCATTGAGCTATATGTACTACGTACTAGAGAAGCTATTACAAACAAAAAATGTGCCCTACCCTGTATCCGCGTATGCGCGGGAAACAGTATAGTCGCGCATGCGCAAGTTGATATAAACGTGTCATAATAAAAAAATGTCATAATAAATAATTATTTATTTAGATTGTATTGTTAATCCAGCACATTTTTTTAATTTTTTAAGTTTTGCTTATGCGCTAATTTAATATAAAATTATTATTAGCGCCGCTCCGCACTGCATGAATATTGAAGCCACAATAACAGGTGTACGGATTGCAGTACAGGTCAATTGAACATAGACAGTGTTCGGAATGCAATATCTAGTGCGTAGTACATAATATATATATCGATGAGTTGACGTCTATCAAAAATATGAATATCGATATGGTTATAGTTCAGCTATTAATATACATGTAAACTGATTTAAACTGGTCTGCCTGGACCGAATTTCGGCCACGGCGGCCTGCTTCAAAGGAGGCTAGCCATCGGCGCAGGACAGGATTATAGTGTCCAAGTGTATGCGCAAGCACAGATGCACACTCTATTCCCTCACTCTCATAATCCGATGGGACGGTAAACCGGCAGGACCGGAGAGAGATCAGGCGCAGGACACACCCGGGGGTGAGACACGCCAACTTCCTGACTCCTGGCAACTACTGAGAATTTCTCGACGAAAAAACTCAATAATTTTTGGCCCAACCCGGGATTCGAACCCAGGACCTCATGATCAGCAGTCGCGATCAGGCAGTCAAATTCATACTCATCATCAAAATTTCATGATATTATGGTCATATCGTCAAATAGTCTTCCACCACTAGCGATGCTGATAGCGTATTTTTAACACAGAGTTTTTAGCGGAATCAACGCCCCTTTATGACTTATTTATATAATAAATAAATATTCGCGGCTTTCTAGTCGTACCCCAACCTTCTATCGCTGATATTACTATTATAATAATTATAAATAATTTATTTGCCTCAAATCTTTTAACAATTTAAATGGAACCCTGGCTTCTAAACTAGTTGTAATAACTGTATGTAGATAGCATAGTTTTGGCTTTCATTAATACATCTGATAATAGCGCCATTTACTTACTGCTGAATAAACTATTGATAAGTCACTTATAAGATTAATTAATAGAGGCTACTGGATACTTATTCATTTAGAATCAAATTACGCATATCCGGTGGCCATTTTTTTTATAAGAAAACCAACAGCTTTACAAATTATGTATCTTATAACTATGTGTAATGTAGCAATGCCAATAACAGGTTCCCTTAAATTAACAAATGCCACTGCAACAATCAGACTTTGTTAGTGCTCAAGTTAACTTTTTTTTTAATAGAATAGGGTGATAAACGAGCACACAGTCCACCTGATGGTAAGTAGTTGCTGCGGCCCATAGACATCTACATCTATCCTCCATTAAAAATCAAAATGCAGATGCGTTGTCACCCGTGAGGACTGAGATGGAATGCCTCGTTTCCAGTAAAAAGGGTCTCCGGTTCTCTACACTCACCATACGAAATAGAGCAGCATTAAGCTACTATTTCACGCTGGTATTCTGTGAGAGCGTGGTCCTTCCCCGGTCGAGCCGACCCATTCGTGCTACAACTATACTACTAATATAACTGCAGCATGGCTCTACCACGTAACTCTATAAATATACCAAGAATTCAAGGATGCTATCCGCTTAAACCTATCAGTATCATAGATAATTAAGTAAATACTCTAAACTATACAATAACTAAACATTGTCGGGATTATACACCGCAATTACCACATTTAGTTATATGACTAACGAAACTGTTATAATGGGTCCGCCATCTAACTTTTTTTTTCAACTAGTGCTTATTTCGTGAATGGCAACACTTAGCTCATGTCTAATTTGACAGATAATTAGTTTTATCCTTCCGCTGAACGAATATGGTTGTGTATACGCTTGAACAACGCTGGGAAATATTGCGACATTACTTTGAAAATCATGGTAATGTTGCAGAATGTGTGCGAAAATTGCGTACGGATTTTGGAAGAAATGAAGCACCGTCAGCTCCGTATGTTCGTTACCTTGTGAAAAAAGTGAAAGAAACTAGCATCCTCATCGATAAACCAACGCGTGAAAAGCCAAAAACAGTGCGTACACCCGATAATATTGCTGCTGTGGCCGAAAGTGTGCGTGAAACGCCATCAACATCAGTTCACCGTCGTTCTCAACAATTGGACATTTCGGAGACATCATTGAGACAAATTTTGCGTAAAGACCTTGGTATGACACCGTACAAAATCCAATTGGTTCAGGAGTTGAAGCCAACTGACCTCCAATGCGTTTTCGCTTCGCTAAGTGGGCCTGCGATCGACTTGCAGAAGATGCAGATTTTGCCAAAAAAAATCATCTTTTCGGATGAAGCTCATTTCGAACTTGGCGGGTATGTAAACAAGCAGAATTGTCGCATTTGGGGCACAGAAAACCCGCACGCATTCATCGAAAAGCCGGTGCACCCAAAACGAGTCACTGTTTGGTGCGGATTTTGGTCCAGAGGCATAATTAGGCCATTTTTCTTCGAAAATGAGCAAGGTGTGGCCGTTACAGTCAATGGCGATCGTTATCGGGACATGTTGAACGAATTTTTGTTCACAGAAATTGAAGAGGAGGATATTGGCAACATTTGGTTTCAACAGGACGGCGCAACGTGCCACACAGCCGACGCTACACTTGATGTTTTGCGCCCTGTTTTTGAAAATCGCATTATCAGCCGCAGAGCTGATGTCGTTTGGCCACCTCGGAGCTGCGATTTGACACCGTTGGACTATTATTTGTGGGGTGCCGTCAAAAATAAGTGTTACGCTGACAAGCCAGAGACAATTGACGTTTTAAAGGACAATATTCGTGAAGCCATTGGTGAAATACAGCTGCACACAATCGATAATGTATTCAAAAATTGGACCGATCGTGTAGGCTACTGCATGGCCAGCCGAGTTAGCCATTTGAATGAAATTATTTTCCATCAATAACCGGAAGGATTGTACTTTCAAATAAAAAAAGAAATTTGAAAAAATATCTAGTAGTTTTTTTTAATAGCATTTTTTTTAAAAAATAGTTATTTGGCGGACCCTTTATTTAATACTGTGTACAGAAAATTGTGGTTATGAGCTTATGACAGAAGCTCTTTCGTTGAATATATCGAGTGTATATCGGCATAATCTTAATTTCAGAAACTTTATTTGTTGTCAGGTTATCTGACGTAAATAATTGAAAATTACGTGTACTGTGAGATTTTTAATTATATTTGATGGCATAGTTCGTGGAATCGTTGGATGTTTAATTACTAGGTAGATGTGGTCGCTAATAATGCAAACGCTTTGTGTCAGTTTATATTAATTTTATTTAAACTAAAACGAGAGCCGTGTAGCAGGCCGTGAGATTTCATCAAGGCACGGGAGCAAAACATTCCCTCGAGGACAAATGAATTTGTTATAGTAAATTTTACGTTCTGACTTATCTAGTATCCGGTGAAGTGGTGAACAAAACTTTGTGGGGGAAAACTTGTTTTTGAATAGTTAAAAAGTATTTCAATTGCAACTTGAAGTGTCGGTTTACCACTTTCTTGACGGTGACGAAAACATCGCGAGGAAACCTGCATATCTGGTTCAATAGTTGAGGTCATCCCGTGCTGGGGTTAGCGCAGCGAAAACTATTTTGACCAAAAATTGTCTGCGGCCTATTTTACATTTTTAATAGGTTTGTTATGCGTAGAACTCATCATCGTCGTCATTACAGCCTATCAAAGTTCACATAGGCCTCCACCATAAATTGTCAAATAGGCTGGATATTTTGCAACGGTTTACGCCGCCACAACATGGCAAAATGTTTCTACTCCCGTTCATGAGTGTGGCTTTTCCCACTTTCACTATGATTATTTGGAATAAAACTAATGTTAAGAATTTTATCGTTTTTAATTTTAACTTTTTTAAAACTTTACAGCAACACAGTGTTAACATCATGATGCCATAGTAAAAGAATGCTGAGTCTTGTAGTAGTATATTAGGGTTTGAATTTAATTTTATTAATTCGTAAAACTTATTTATTCACGTGTTCCCGTAACATATTAGATCTATACCAAATATCAATCATCTACGTCCGTCCGTTTTGAATACGTCTTTGAGAATTCAAAAAAAAATCTTTAACAAACAGACATAGACACACAGATACCGAGATGACTCAACATTTGAACAACATTCGTTCATGTTGCTATATTGAAGCCCACGCTTGAAAAGCCGCGGCTAAAAAGCTAGTAAAAAATATAATTATGAATCACTTAACTTTTATATATAATATTAAGGCACATCGAAACGTGACGTGATCCGACGCAGCGCGCACATCAAAACAGTTATACGAAATATAAATTCATTTACTACAGAACAGAATACAAATTTTATTGAAATTATTCTAAAATGCCTGCTGCGTTGCGCTACCCCATGATGCGTCTCAAGATGCCTCGAGGCGTAGCGCGGTATAGTGTGGCGTATCGCGGCGTAGTGCGGCGTAGCGCGGCGCATCACGACGCAGCGGTACTTCGTCGGTAGGCGCAGCGCATAAATATGGCGCTGACAGCAACTTTACGATGCGCCTCGTGAAGTTGCGAAGCGTCTACGCGGGCGCGCTGCGCGATGTGAAACTACTGGCTTCTTCAAGCATCGTCGCGTTGCATCGCGTCACGTCGCGTCTCGACGTGAAATGACCCAAGTGAAAATGTTCCAATTAACAATATATAAGTATTCAAAACATTGCAAATTATGTAATAACGATTTCTTAGATTTATGCAATATATACGCGAACACAACCATTGAATAAAGCTATTTTTATGGATTTTATGGCTTTTTGTTCTACTTATTTTTAATTTACGACATTTCCAGTGTTTTGTAGCATTTTTTTAAAAGCTGAAGTTACTCCGGGGGTTAACTTCGACATCAGTACCTCTAACATCTCACCCCCCCCCCCCCCCTTCAAGATGGGTGCTGCAAAGCAATTGAACTGTCGAGAATGAAAAATAAGTAAAAGTAAAGCCGTAAAACTACTATTTAACTATGTCTAATGCCAAAAATGAACCCTGCCCTGGTACTGTGCTACAGAGTGTACGAGACGACACCGCTACTCCGCCATTGTATCGCCACGGGTACATCGCGCGTGATGACACCAGCTCCCCCGGGTCTGCTGCCTCCGCCTCGCCACGTCCTTGCAAAGATGATGAGCCACCAACTATTACACCATGTTCTGATTCCCATGATTTCTTCTCTCGTAAGTTACATGATTTCATATAATTTATACTTGCAATCGTGGTCACTTGGAGAGTTTTCATGTTCGTTATTCGTGTAGTTTTTTCACTAATAACTGAACCGTTCGGTTTAGTTTTACGGCATCATCAGGGTATACAAGTAATAACATCACTTAAAGTAGTAACATTACATATTTAACCTATGATGATGCCCCAGCGACCTGCCCCGGTTTTCCTGAATAGGATCTATTGAGTTATTACTATTAAGAGATTATTTAGATTTAACAAAATCGAAAAACATTTATTTTAATATTTTTTTAGTTTTTTCAAAAAATCTAAGTTTTTCGGGTAAATATTGCCGGGATCCCTAAGATAGAGATAAACAGACAGGAAAAAATTAAAAACATCGTTCAATAGCATGCCAATAAGCCCCTGAACTTAATAGAGGTAAGGCTTTCAAATTTACAGACGGTCACTTCAATTTTAGTCTGTTTGTAATGTCAAAATAACAGTTTTTCTAAATGCATATGAAAGTATATACGGTACCCACAATAACAACAAAAAACAATTATTAAATTTTTGTCTGTCTATCTCTCGGTCTGTCTGTCTGTACATCTGTCTGTCTGTTTGTCTGATTTAATAATAAGCAATGACTAAGCCTACTTTTATTAAAGCCCGTAAAATCAAATCATAATAACTTCCACGCGGACAAAGTCGCGGAGAACAGCTAGTGTATAATATAATACTTAATACTTAGTAAAATAAGCATGATATATTGTGAAGTATTTTAGGCGTAAGAATGGATTATGTACCTACACTACTTATAATTATCATAACAGTTTAAGAGATGGAGTCTTGCTTCTTTGTTCTTGTACTTTTATGTAGAAATAGCACAATGGACTACCATGATATTCCGCACAGAGATAGTTGAAATCCTAAGAAGTTACCTGGGCTACTCTTTATCTTTTCAAAGCAAAGGAGGGGGTTGAATCCTCTGCCGGGGTAATATCCGTCACATGGGCCAGGATTCAGGAAGGTTATGGTGTTTCACACCCCTGTCTCGGAAAGAATGTTAAACTATTGATCTCGATTCTGCTCATGAGAGTGAGGGCATATCGAGGGCAACTATGCTTTCGCACACATTCGTGGATTATAATCGTGTTTTACTCAACACGTGGCTAGTCTCTGTCGAGACTGGCCGCCGTTTCGATCGATTTAAAAAAAATCGATCTAAGGGGACATTAGTCCATGGAAATTAACACAGCAAAAATTCAAATGTTGCCACTAGTTAGAAAACCTACAACCATTTCTTGCAGCTGACGGAGAACGTAAGACGTCATGCGGTGTATGTGGGGCGCGACTTGGTCCTGGCGTAGCGCAGGCCCATTTTCTTCAAGAATTACAGCATCTATATAGTCTTAGCGCACTGCCTCGGGATACAGGTGTGCCATCAACTCATTCACTTCATCATCAGGATGAGGATGCACGGTGGGAAGTAAGTATTTCGGCAATTTTACTGTTCTAAATTGAAGAGAATGTCTCTACAATATTATCTATCTTCAGTGTATAAATTAAGATGTAACAACAGCCACTAGACTGTTCTGTTATCGATTAACACCGTAGCGTTCCTTGGTTGGACCAGAGCGAATTCACAACAATATTTGACAGGAATATACCATAGTAGTACAGATAAATTTTGATTCATATAGCAACTGAAATCATCTTTTGATCAGACATATCAACGCATCCGCGCAAATCGTCAACGGCGTCTGAAGCTCCGCACTCGCAAGCGACACCACACAGTAGAGAGCATGCTCGGCTATGAGCTGGATGACGACCGACGTGAGGAGAGACAACGTGAACCACGTTATGACGCCGAAGATGAACCGGTAGATGTAGAAGGCGACTCGCTCGGCTGGCCCGAGGCAGCCATCAGCGTCGACGGTACGTTTATTATTATTATTGTTGAAAAAAAAGTTCACTCCTTATAGAAATTTTTCTTTATAGTATCCAATGCGTAAAGCGAGGGATTGGATTTCCTTAGGTTAGGTTTAAAGAGTTTATTATCTCAAAAGAGAACAAATATTCACTTATAGGAGACTTAAAAATAACATAATTGGTAAAAATTATACATTTAAGTACGGTGACTTATATGAATAAAGTTACATAAATATATCAAAATTAGGATTAAAAAAGCACTGTCTTTAAATTAATGTTTGACAGTGCTTTTTTAATTTATCTTTAAATTTTGAAAACGATTTTTCATGAAATACCTCATTCAGTAGGCTATTGTACAATAGCGCTCCCTCAAACTGAATAGTTTTCGAACCTTAAGTTTTAGTCCTATCTTTTGGTAATTGCAATTTGTTTCGTTTCGTTTCCTTGTCTACGTCAACCTTCTTTAACCGTTACAATAAAGGACTTCTCAAAGCATGGTTGAATATTATTTTCTATGCTGACATGTTTACACTTAATACAAAATATAGGATCTTGGTAAAATGTTGATAGAATAAATAGTAACGAGCATACTACACTGCTATCGTTAATAATAATTGTAGTCTGCATGTACTTCGTTCGTTGTAAATATACTTTGCTTACTGGTACGGGGCTCCCACATGGAAACCTTTCTTGCCCATCAGTTGACGTTTCTTTAAACTATATGGTTGGCCTATTGTTACTGCAGATTAGTGATTCATTGGCTGTCGATTACTCCGGTCTTCTGTTGATATTCACATTACGTAGGCATCTTCATGCGGCCAGTATTGATAGACTTCGTCTCAGATCCATATGATCACTGGCAACACACACTGATTGTACACTCTTATTTTCCAGTTTCAAAGAATGAAAGATGACGAGATGTGTTTGAACTGACATTGTCGAACGCTGCTTTGGCGAGTTGCATCCGTCAGTAGCCCAAATTATTGGAATTTGGACTTACCCAGGCTATAATTTTGTCCTAGTAAATATACTCATCGACAACTTTACGCATAGTGTTCCTAATGCCAATCCAGCATCCGGTTTTGTCTCGTTTATGTTCATCTCAGGACTTATTCGTTAAGATATACTGAGATAATTTAATATAATGTTAAAGATTCTGCCATAATGATAATATCGTCAGCAAATTCTAATAATATACTGGACATTGATGTTGATACCGTATCCTTCCCGGTAGTTTGGAAACGATTTCTAATGCGGCAAATGATGAGTTTCGGGGATATAACGTCACGCGTCTCATACCTATCTGCAGTTGACTAGGTTCCGTACTCCGGTACTTTACTCGGATAGCCATCGTAGCTTTGCTTTTCAAACACTTCAGTACTTTGATATACCGACAGTCAATGTGGTGTACCACTAATGGAACTGTAGCACTGCACACACATAAGATGAAAGTGGTTAATTGTTATTTTCGGCCTTCTGTACAATTTGCAAAACTGTATGTAATCTATGGCTTGAACGAGAGTCTTAGTCTTCACGTCTGCGTGCGAAACAAATTCGTAATGAATCTCGAAAAATAAATCGATCTGTAGTTCTTCAATAGAACATTATCGCCCTTCTTAAAGAACAACACCGCACTTCCATTCCACGACTCCAAAGTAGAGCTCCATCGAAGGACGGAATTAAACAGCTGAAGATTTTTTAGAAGCTCTGCTGTAATTCTAATCTCACTTAGACTAATGATGTCACCGTCACACATCGGGAGTTAAGGATTAATGAATATTGGACTATATCGCTTCCTAGTTTTATTAGACAGAAAAATTTAGCACATCGTTCAAAATAATAACTGTCTTTTGAAAATCTACAGATTACTTGTATACATAGGGGTATATAGGTTAATGCTGCAAATACACTAGGATTTAAAATTATTGACCTTAAAAGTCTTACATCGTTTATTAATTTTACTTTAGATAAAGATCAGAGAAGCGATGGAAACAAACTGCAGCTAAGTTATGCCGAAGACTTGGAGATATCAAGCACGAACGACACTATGCAGTCACCTGAACGCGTGAGGTATTTTTATCTACAAAACCCCATTAAGTCTTAACACCGCATATTCTAAAACGTTATTTATAACTTTAAACTAATACTATAAACATCGAAACAGATAATTTACTATAAAGTTATAGATTGAGTGAAAAAATTCAATACATTGGCTCATCTTTAGAACTTCTTTGTTCTAATTTGGGGGTTTTATAAAAATTACAAATAACTTAAATGGAACTTTTTTATTTAAAATTTATCATTATTATCGTTAAAGTACGTTTACAAGACATCCAAGTCCTGCCCATCCAAATTCCACTGCTAAACATAACCTCCGTCATAGATTTCTTCATATTTGCCATTGCTACCATAGCTACCATGCCTTACCTGTATACGTCTGGCAGACTGACTTTGCTGGCTGACTGACTTTGACTTGACTGGTATTGAATTGTTTTCCGTTTCCCCTTTCGCCTCTTATGTACAGCACCAACGGGATAGTACAGAGCAGGTGATTCCCCCACACCGCTACTATACGACATTTATACAGGATATCCTGTGAGTAATGGATAACCCTGAACGATACGGTTACAAGTTTATTAATAACCAATTGATTTTCTCTGGAAATAACCTTGAATGTTTGGCCTTGCCATCGCGCATTACGAAATAATTCAAGCTGTAACTTTTTTAAATAATTAAAAATAAAAAAATAATTTTCAACTTTACAATGACGAAGTTTGAGCACCTGTGGCATAAAAAAACATTTCAAAACTCGTTCCATCTGGATGATTGGCGGTCCCCCACCGTGTGATTTACAAGAAATTTTATTCCTCGCACAACTTAGGGACCTTCAAGAAAAGAGCCTACTCTTTTTTTAAAGGCCAGCAACGCACCTTCAATTGGTTCCTGGTTGAACACCAGGAAAATTGCAGGTGCGTTGCTGGCCTTTAAAGCTTTTAAGCTTGGCTGGAGGTCGATACTTACCATCAAGTGAGCCCCATGCTCGCTTACTCCTTCTTTTATTAAAAAAAACTTATGGTGGTCAATTCCCTAAAACGTGCCTACTTTATTCGAACTCTAAAACAGCAATAAACTCTTTTTTTGTTGTTGGCCAATTACTGAATTATTGCCATCTATGTTTCTGTAGTCTTATTTTTCTTAAAATAAAAAGATTCAAAAATAAGACATTTGCTTCGGTAATCTGTGTTTCAATGGGGTTGGTGGTTGGTGTGTAATAATAATTAAAACCAAAATTAGATATCGGTTATTTATTTACAATAAATAATCAAATAGTTACTGTAATTCAGGCTCTACATCTTATAAATATAATATATATAATATAATAGCCGCGAATACAAGTGCTCTCGAATTTCTCGAGCCGAGTCCAAACCACGTTGACGCAGTTCTTATATTGTTGCGATTGGGTTTTTGTAGACTTCTTTTAAGCAGCCCCAATAAAAAAATCTAGTGGGTTTAGGTTGGGCGATCGTGGTTGCCACAAAAGAGGTCTTAAATGGCTGATCCATCTGTTAGGAACATAGAATACTATAATACATAGGAAGCTTGTTCGGCGTACTATGCGTGATCAGATCAGAGACGGATCGTCAAATACACCTCTTCTAAGAGAACAGGTAAATCATTTTGTAAAAAATTAAAATACGCTGGTCCATCTAGGTTTTAAGCAATTCGAATGGGCCTATAATTAGTAACTCAACAAAATTAGCATCTCGAAATATAATTTATTGCAAGTGATTTTTATAACTTTATTAAATATTATTTTTATATATTAATCATCCATCCGGGATGTAAATAGTGATTACTTAGTAATTTGGTAACAAAAAATTGAGTTTACTACAATTTTAGAATCTGCCTAAAGTAGGCATGTTTTTAAGCTATCAGTCACACTGATCACCATACGATTCTTTTCATATCACAGGTGCTTAAAATTCGCTATTGTAAAATCGATAATTACCAAATTTTATTTTAAAGTATTTAAAAAATCATTTACGGCTAGATTTTGTAATACGTGATTGCAAGGCCAAACATTCATGGGAATAACCCAGAGAAAATCAATTGCTTATTAATGAATTTGTAGCCGTAGTACTCTACAACTAGTATGTAGGATGTGAACGAAAGTATCAAATTTCATACTTTAAAAGAATAATTTTTTCCAGACTGTTACATATTACCTGCAGGGTTATCCATTAATTATCGGACAACCTCTGTATAAAGGAACTATAAAACAAAATTTGAGTTCCCTAAATATTTTTGTAAATTACGTCACTAGCTCTACTACTAAAATCAAAATTTTATTCTACCAGTTTCTAAGAAAAATATTAAAATAAGTATTCTTTTCTTTTAAATAGATGAAAGTTTTTCTACCCATATTATCCACTTCCCATTTGGTGACTGTTATATAACCGAATTGAATGGAAACTTTATCAGCTATTATTCATTATGCAATAACTGTATGAAATGAAATGATTGGACCAAGTTTGTTATTCAGAAGAAATTATTGTGAAAATATCGTTTTAAATTTAGAAGAGTTATATTTTTTAATTCGGAATGATAATACATTAATTGAAGTAGAATGATACATTATAACTTTCAAATAAAATTTTATCTTTTATTGTTTTCAACATAATATGCGAGGCGAAAAAAGTTCTGTGGGAATCATTACAACTTCCAAATGTGAAGTTGATGTACTATTGCTTGTTCATCTCGTATTAGTCGGTAAATGTTACTTTCTAAAAATCAGATATATTTTTTACGCTATGCGATTAATTAAAAATCGATTGTTATAAAAGAAATATACATTGTATTTAAATGCAAATGTGTCAGGATTGCAACACCAAAGCCGCTGCCTCTGGAGTGCAACAAGACGGAGACAGCGGAGCGTCCAGCCGAAGTTTCTACGTCGGAGTGGACGCCGTCCGACTGGCCTGCTTTGCCCGACGCTTATCTTCACGCTCGACACAAGCCTGAAGGCGAAAATCTGCCATCCTCCACCGACACGCGCAATTAATTTGTTTACTTACACACACACACTTACACAGCAAATATATTTTTGATCATTTCAGTATAGTACAGTCAATTTAAATATTCCTATTTCATATAATATCGCAGATATGGCTCCTATACACAGGGACTAACCCTTACATAATATTTAATGAACACATTTTGCTTACAATATACCACTGAAACTTTGTTGTAGGTAATCTTTGTAGGTCATTCAAAATCAATGTTTAAAGAAATTCTCTTGAAGTAGTAGATAACTGTGCCGCTTAATATATTACGATACAAATATATTTATTATATTTTCGTCACATCTTGTATGTTTGTTTACTTATTATAGGTTGACGCTAAGCTTAAAGTCCCATTTATAAGTATCAGTAATGTAAAAACTTTATAAATTATTAATTTTAAATAATTCACAACCCAAAGAAAGATAAGCCTTATTCTTTGCTTTTTTTCGTGACCTACATTAATATAGTATGAAGATATACAACATGTTATTATTATGATTGTAAATATTTAAGTCGAACATAATTTTGTTACATATGTAAATCAAGACTACACGTCAATTTGGAATTTGCTAAGTAAGAAGTGGCATAAAAATTTTAACCAAGTACTTCCCCTTTTCATAATTGATTAATAGGATTAGTAAGCCTTTATCAATTATGATAAAAGTTCGAATCATCGATTTTGCATTTCCGACGAGTGAACTGCAAATTATTTAAAAGGTTGTAATAAAGAGTAATGAGGTTAAATACATATATACATAGGTATTGAATTAACAAAAAATATCAATATAATAATAACAATTAATGCAATATATCACTAGTAATTACCTCGATATGCCTCTGAAATATTAAAATATCTGAAACATGCAGGTTGTTTTACGGTAGTTAGTGGGTGACCAGAACAATGGACAGGCTATCAACTACAAACTGAAAACCACACCTCTAAAGAGTGAGGTGAAATGTTACGCAGTATACCTACTGGCTCTTACTTTCCATTATACCGGCAATGGGTGCTCCGTCCTTTAAGACGAATTTTACTTAATTTCCCCTTAATTTCCTTAACAGTCCCCTAGACCAAAGGAGCTCCACAATTATGTAACAAATTAAAATTGTTGTTGACAAAGACTTGGGTTTATCGTGTATTAAAAATAAAATAAAGAAACAATAAATGTTAAAGCCGAGAATTAACAAGTTGATTTTTCTTTCTACTAGAAAGCCGCCAGCTAGTTTTAATCCTTTAAAACGTTCAAAGGCGGCTTTTATTGCAGATGACCCCATGCTTCCTATATTTTTAGTAAAATACTATACTGGCAGTTGTATCATTTTAATATAGGTACTGAAACAGGATAGTATTAATATTAGGAAAATTAATATTTAACTGTTTCAAGTACAGTTATCCTACGGATAACGTGTAAAGCGTATTGTGTAAAACACAAAATGTAAGACGCGTTAGTTCAGTCGGGACAGGAGGTTAATATTTCTTTGTTAATTATTCTTATTTTTAATAAAGTTTTTCCTTGTATTACATAAATTGAAATTCTCGTATACAACTTGTATACAATATTATAATATGTTATGTATCGTACTGATGATCTTTAGAAGAGTAACATCCTTCATTTGTTTGCGCCTTTAACTTATTAAATGGTTATTTAGTTAAGAATTCAGTAAGTTTCATCTACCTAACTAATTTAGCTATAAGTTTTATTGTCGCTCGTAGTTTTATTGTTGATGTTTTAACTTGGTGTAAATAAAAAAAATATTGTTATTTTAAAGTTTTAAATGTAAAACATTATGTCGAAAGACCTCATATATCATAAAATGTAACAAAATATTTTATTCATAGATAAACTATTCTTAGAACAATTAATTACGCTGCAAAATCTTATTGAATGTTTTAACGTGCATGCCATGTAGATGTAAATCTCATAATGCTTTTAAGTAGACAACTTTTATTAGCAATAATGTTTGATTTATTACTTAAATTATTTAAGAAATAAAATGTCGACTTACTGTATGCGTAGAAATTTTTATTTGACAAATATTGCTGCAATGTAACAATAATAAATAAATACATTCAACACAATAATTTATGTACCTATATTAAAACTAATGCATTAAAATTGTAAGCTTTTAGTTGTTCACGCATTATTATAATATTGCTATAACGAAATGACAAAACTGAGCTCAAAAAACACTAAGCAGGTTCAAACAATTATAAAATAGGTACTTTACGCTCTAAGACGTTTAGTAATATCTTGTTTGATTTCAGCCATGAATACTTATGGATTTTTTATGATTACATTTCAAGTATTGGAAACATTATATATAAAATTATAAGGGGGGAAAACAAAGCATAGGTCTTCATCATAGGTACTATTTAAAGACACTGAACTGGAGTTGTCTTGATTACTCTTGTCATTAATATCAAAAATAAGTTTAAACTTTGCATGTTTATTCCTTCGTTTTAAGGTTTTAACCTTACGTTTTGTACAACTAGAATTTTCGGAACAGTTAATTTAATACACTGAATTTTCTTTTAATAAAAATGTAATCTTAAATGTATTTAGGCTAAGCATCACCCGAGTTCAGCTTAAAAGTAGAGTGACGGTAGGTTTCTTCAGCTATTGAAGCAGACGCACGTAACATCGATGGTTCTGTCTCACCCGTATTTTCATAGTCTTTTACCACCTGCATTTATTAAAATGACCATTATTATAAAGCTGTGGTTTTTCAGATGCAGTGCACTTCTACAATCTAAACCTGAGGCTACAGATACTTTTCAGTGAAATTACGTAAGTTTAAAATTTTGTGAGCAGATTTACTACAGTCATGACATTAAAAGAAAATTCATGAGAAAAGTTGCATAACAATTCCTCAAATTAATACATTTTTAATAAAATATTAAAAGTGCAAGAGAATTCTGCCAATTCGCACTAAGGTTCTTCGTGCGAATTGGCAGAATTCGCATCTTTTTAACTACTCATTTTCAGCAGTTCACACTCGCATTCTTTTGTTCAGTCTTGAGGTAATAAGATATTGAAACCAGAGTTGTCAGCAGCATCTTCCTGATAATAACTCTAAATTGAATAAAACTATATTCACGGATTTTATCGCGTTTAATAACTTATTTCAACTTATTTTTAGTTCTCGACGGTTCGGGTGCTTTACAGCACCCATGGTCACAGGTAGGAAACCTTCAGTTTTTGAATATTAATTTTTGTCCCGATCTACGCAGAACGAGCTTACAGTATCTTGAAGTCTTGCAGTGCAGTTTGTTGCAATCTGATGTAATGGTGGGGACAGTCTGTGAACATGTTCAAGGTCGTCCCCACCATTACATCAGATTTGATAAACCACAGACCCTCGCAAAAGAACACCGATCCCTACCAAGGATGATACGCGAGGCTATTGAAATTAAAAAACATCCTAATTTCAATAGAGAAGATGAATGGGTGCTGCCATCTGCTTGGGAATCTATAATTAACAAAATTAAACCCAAACCCAAGCATACCACTGCAAGACTTAAAGATACTGTAAACTCGTTCTGCGTAGTAAGGTAAAGTAAAGTTACAGCCTATATACGTCCCACTGCTAGGCACAGGCCTCCTCTCATTTCTGAGAGGGTTTCTGCGTAGATCGGACCAAAAATTAATATTCAAAAAGTGAAGGCAGCTGGGCTAACTATGACATTCGGATGTCAAACATCGCAATCGCACCCGTAATCATGGGTGCTGTGAAGCACCCAAAACGTCGGGAACTAAAAATAAGTTAAAATAAGTTATTAAACGCGATAAAATCCGTAAATATAATTTTATTCAATGTATAGTGTTCGCGTAAATTTAAGAAATCATTAAAAAACTCAAAATAATAAAGACCTGCAGTTCCTAACCTACCCGCCAAGAAGACCATCAATAACAAATATTCTCCTATGAGGCATCTACAAAAGAGACTTATATTCAGCAGTGGACTTTCGGTAGAATATAATGATGATGAATTTGTCACCCTTATTCTATGAATAAGCGGTTCAATTTTTTCACTCCCAGGATAAAGGTAATAAATTTGTACACTCGGCGGACTGGTCTGTAAGATCTCTTATACATAATGGTATGTTGAAGCCGATCTTCCTTGTGATATAATACATATATATTATCAAATTTTTCCACTTTCTTAAACTTTTCTAAACTGGTAACCACTACGGGTGTGCTAGTCTTGCAGCTTAACCAACGTTAAAACGATCACGCCCAAACCCACAAAAGCGGTAATGGTTGTGCGATGACGACTCTTCTCCTTCAACACATTCTATTTATTCCACAAATTCATCTAACGACCGTTTTCGCAGAATAATAAAGCTCATAAATTAATTTAAATTAAAAAAATTTAAATTCTTGTTATGTAGATTTATTTTATATGAACTATTGATTACAGTTTATAAAAAATATTTACAACTACCCTAGTTGGTAGAACTAATGTTTTGCCGAACTAACTAACCAGTGGACGTTTGTGTGTACACATTTATACTCACACACATATCTAACATTCATAAACTTAAGGCGGCTACTCACTTGCCTGCCGCAGGGGCAAACTAGGGTATAGGAGTGGGGATGACCCTTAATTGTGATGTGTGTACACAAGCAGAGGCAATTTTTTTAACATGGCAACGTTTTTAAACATGGTAACGTACATTAAAAGTGGTAGAGTCACGCTGCAGCTTATAAGCATTATATTTTGTTAGTTATTATTAATTAATTAATAGTTTTATAGGTAAATGTAGGTGCCTATAATCCAAAGTATCCAATTACCATCAGGTGGACTGTATGTTTGTCACCCTTATTCTATACTAGTGGATACTCGGCGTGTGCTACTGTGTACTGTACTAAAAAAATTAATACATTTCGTTTATTAATTGTAAAATTTTTATTTATAAACTTTTATATAGTGCCTACTGCATTGTTTTAGTGGTCTAAAACCATCTTCGCATTGTTAACTTTCTAATGAAACTAGTTTGGGGCACATCGGTTAGATGGTTTCAAAGTCTATAATGGACATAATATTATGTAGAAACATATTTTGTGTTTTAAAGATAACAAAAGAGCAAAGATACATTGAAATTTCGATAAAACTGGAGCCATTCTCAAAGCGTGTGTCCAGCGAGACGTTCACTCTCATATTGAACGGCAGACATGTGAATAGAGACAGTACTGATATCGCTCCGATCGCTGTACACCCTAAATTGCCCCTGCAGCAGGCAAGTGAGTAGCCGCCTTTACTTGTCTCCACAAAAACAGAATACTTAATAATTTTGACAGTATAGTTCCGCCGATCTGCCTCATTTCCTCATTTCTTAGCGTTGCCGGTATCAAGTTTCTTGCATGCTATAATTACATTAAATATTTCTTGATAATATTTTTATTAGATGCTAGATATAATAGTTTCTTTACTACTTAAGTTATACTAGCCAAAACTTACTTTACGGATATGTTCCTCTCTTGAAGCCAACTCCCTTTGGAGTTCATCTCGCCGGCGCGCAAGTTCCGGGACATATTCAGCTGCTAAACTCTTCTCCAACTGTTCATACTCTCGATATAAAGCGGTGTATTCGGCTAAGCTTTGCCTGACTTCTAAGTCGCCACCGCGACCCTTTGATCTCGCCCCGTCAATGTCCTCGCGATTTGTCACTAGGCTGCTTAATACCATAAATCAAGTTTAAAATTAATTTATGATCGAGTTTTTACTAGTAAATTGTACTTAGAATGGGAAAATTGTTAATAATATTTATATAATGCCTAACTAGAAATATAAATATAGCAACAATCAAGCATATAGCGATTTTATCTAGACTATTTATGGTGCTACGAATAAATGTAGACTTAAATGATATGGAAAAACATGAATTAACCTACAAGTATTTCAGTGAATTAAATTTTTCCGATCTAGCACTTTTATTAAAGTACACTTGAGATTTAAATGATCGCTAATTTATTAGACGATAGCGACCTCTTTTCCTATTCAAGAAGATTACGGTTCCCCGCCTCCACTGAAACCATGTCCGCGTAACATCAAGTAATTTGGTCTAAGATATCTTTATTCTCATAAGAATATACATTCACTTACATGAGAATTATTTAAAAAATAAATTACAAACTTTTGGATATAATTGCACAAGCTAAATAACAACATTTTTTAAAATTTAAAAAATGTTTTGACGATAACTTAACTGTTTGTTCGATACTCGGACTGGAAAAGTTTCGCTGTACTTAAAATACACACAGCGTTCCGTCTATCTTTCTTTGTCGGTGTGAGGCCATGATTTTTAGTTAGAAATTGGTAACAATTAGTGACGAAAGAAAAATAATTTGTGACTCAATATTTTTGGGGGCTAAATCCCTTATTGGCAGGATAATAGGCTGAATCCTTGGGTTGATCAAAAAAGTTAAAGAAAATGAGGGTGGGTATTTTAAATTGCTTTCTTAGTGATTTTAATTTCGTTTATAGTGTGTTGGCATTCCAACAGATCATTTTAGTTTAGCTCTAGCAACATTAATAATATTTGCTTTTGTCATTCTCTCGCCTGCGAATATGTTATTTTTTGTAAGTATCTTCGATATAAGGATTTAGATTGCAATCCAAAAGTTTCGAAATTACTGGTTTATTGAAGGCGCATAAATAACGTGGGACCGTACCGTAACACTTTTTTTTACATTTGTTTTGTGATGGCAGAGGTATAATGGAAACTATCACGGTATTTTGTTCCTGAGCTGTGGTAAGAGTTGATTATACGAAATAAATTTGAGTTGACACATTTCCTTCAAACTAACTTTGAAAATAAAAGACGGTAACTAATAACTATACCAGAATCTGATGGCAAATAGGGAAACAAATTTTAACAGAAAGCAAACTATACGATACTTTTTATTTTTATACATCAATCATTAGTAGTATTATGGAACATAAAGAAATGTATGTGAGATATTGCATCTGTGTATTGATTTATGAAACAAAATGAAACCAAATGTATTACTTTATAAAGATCTTAATTAATATATTGATTAAATCGTAGAAATAAATACATTAAGAACTATAAAAAGCCTTTAGACACTTGTATATTTTTTTCTTCATCAAAGGCATAGGATGACGATTAAGACAAAGTGTTTATGATTAGTATTGAATTATGTAGTCATTTAATTTTTTACGATATGTTGAGAACATGTAGCCATTCAACTACACTGACGACGATACTTATTCACATTTTACTCGGCAACATTGTGCTTTATTCCCCAAGTGAATTCTATGGGATTTAATATGCAATGATAAGGTGGCAGAATTAAAACTATGTGACCGCGCGGTTACAAAAATTCATCTGTTTTTATGGGGTATATGGGGACAGATTTAATTTGTTGCTTTGTTTCAGGTATTTCGCATTAACGCCAATGATCATCATTATGAATATGATTTGTACGAAGTCATTGTCCAATATCAGCCACATCGTAGATTTCTGTAGATAGTTTATTCAACATTACTTAATGATAACTTGCGTAATCCAAGACAATCAGATAAGGTTTTGTATAAGTTTGGAAACAGTTTCCCTGTGATATTTTTTTATATCTAGATATAAAGAAAATTATTTTTTCCACCAGCGTGGAATGATCTTACCCTGACGAAATACTTTAAGGTCGGCCTGCATTATCTTCAGTTTGCCTACAGTCACTCACAGAACATGAAACTTTATTCAAATTTCGTCTAGATATACCACAAGCACTCATGTTCTTTTATTCACGGTTCTACATCATACGCTCCAAATACTTGAATCTTTTTGCCCATACTAATACATATATACATTATTGTCACTCCAACAAAAGGGTCCCTTTTTGACTGGCACTTTACAAATTCGAATGAAAACGTTTTTCAGTATATTGTTTTCCAGTTTTTTCTGATGAATCAATAACAATTTTATTACCATCGTAATTTCTTTCCGTGCTACATTGTAATAAAATAAACGCTAGCTGGTTAGACACTGATTTTATTATCTTTATGAAGGTACAGTACAGTAAAGTATGATATACGCAATATTAATCTATCCACAATATACTAGAATTATAAATTGCCTTTATCTTATTTCTAATAATTTCTAATTCAGAACTAAGTATATTTTTACATCCCCACATATGTCTCCACATATCCTCTTTTTACTAGGCGTACAAAATACAAATCTGATGAAGATCTTCAACTGCTCCTTCACAAATTTCAGCTTTTTATGAAGTACGTATATGTGATCGAAGTGGTTTTTTGTTGGAAGTAGGTATTTAAAAGTAAACAAAGGCTCAGTATGGTTGACACAACTCATACTTAAACTGAATAAAATTAAGCAAACCTTTATTTTTTGCGCCATGAAATTCTGGTATACCTATACTAACTGAACAGTTGTTATTAAGTTTAAAAGAATATAAGCCTAATAAAAGCCATGACAAACATGAAAGCAGGTAAGTCAGCTGAGTATGTTAGAGTATCATTAAAAATACTGAGGGCTGGTGGTGGCAAGCTTGCTTTACACTAATTTTAATTAATGAAAGGGAAAAAAGGTGAATTTCAATACAAAACTTTATGGACCAAATTGGCGACGGCGTACGAGCATGTATAAATAGATAAATATTTATAACCAATATTTCAAAATAATGAAAGCATTTTAAACTCACTTATACATAGAGGTATAGAAGTAATGAGGACGGTTGATTGCACGTAGGAAGCGTGAAACCATACCATCACCTTCGCGGTACAAGTTCAGAAGACGTCTATAAGACATATACTTATACGTCGGTAGGCGTAGCAGTCGTCGACCGAGCCTGATTGCGTTGATCTCGTGATTCTCCAACATTGGCGTCTGTGCCATAAAATAAAAACAATTAGTGTACTAGATTTAATTAATTATCAATCTTGAGTAAATAGTGGATCAAAACTACAAAGAAAGTAGGTAAACTAAGTGAGGTAGGTATATCTAAGGCTCAAATCATTCAGTAATGCGATGCCACGTGGAGCATTCACAAAAGTAAAATCCTTTTTAAATAGATGCAAGCCTACACCCACTAATGAATTATATTTTAGATTAATCATCATCATCTATCACAAGTCGAGTTCTTCGCCCAGACCCAGAGCTATGTTCATTCATCGACTTTGTTTCATCACTTTATCTAGTGGGAGATCGTCCACAACCTGCCGGTAGGAGGGTGCTGCTAGACGACAGCTTGCAGCGTAGTAGTTCTGCAGCACTGGGACATATTTAGGCTGATACGTTACTTGAAATCTATACAAGTTGAATGATGTAACTCTGGGACTAGTTTAATTTTTGGTCTTGTGTAATAACTATAAGTGAAAAAAACATACCACTTGAGCGCTTTTCGATCCATGAATTGGAATGTGACCCAAACCTATGGAGCAATATACCATTAAAATACTATTAAATTTTTTTAACACGGTAGAGCCACGCCGCAGCTATAGCTGCTGCGGCATGGGTAAGTCAGCTCGACCGGGAACAGACCACGCTCTCACTAAATACCAGCCCGAAATGGTAGCGTGGTACAGTTTCGTACAGTGACGAGGCATTTCAAGTAAGTCCTCAGGAGTGACAGCATTTTTATTTTGAATCTTAATCGATGATAAATATCGGTGTGTGCCACAGCATCCGCCTACCATCAGGTGGGCGCACAATCCACCTGCTTATTTCTTTAAAAAATATGTTAAAATGAGCATATTGTTGCGCGCCGAAGTTGACGTCTGGCACTAGCGCCATCTAGTGTCGGGTAACAGAGCGAGGAGAGCTTTCCAGAAAATGACATGACTAATATTTTAACCAACAGCGCCATCTAGTATCGAATTGAAGAACTAAGCTTTCTAGAAGCCTCACACTCGAACTTTCTGCGTCTGGTCGGTCGGCGCCCGTATCTACGGGAATATTCTGGATGTTTCGGCGTAAAAGCGTATTTAAACCGGCCGCATGCCGTGAACGGGGCAAGTATTGAATTTGGCGAGACAAGCGAAGCTTCGGAGCGAAATAAAGTAATCAGTGTGATTAATTATTAGTATTTTAAGTTTTAATTGGTGTTCGGTAATAAAAGTGTAAATTTTGGTAGTTCAATCGGCAGTTTTTATTGTAACGAACCTCAAGCTCGTAACAATATTATTGATTAATCGACACACCAGAAACAAATTGTCACTTATGATTAAATGTCACAGATGACCAAGACATATCAACATTTTCAGAAGTCCGTAGACAGTTCAGTTACATAAAATAATTAGTATCTAAAACAATTCTTTCTATCGCATATTACACGTGTACAATTAGGAGATTACGTAATGTGATCAGGCCAAATTTCACCAATTCACCAAACTCTGTTATAATACGAGAATAGTTTTTTATTTTTTCGTTTTTTATTTATGGAAAAAGTAGAAGAATAGTTAGTTTTTACAAAAGACACAAAGAATAAAATAGTTCATATCCATCATTATCGTCATCGCTTCAATTTTTTACGTAGTAGAGCCATACTGCAGCTATATTACTGGTATAGTTGTAGCACGAATAGGTCGGCTCGACTGGGGAAGGACCACGCTCTCACAGAATACCAGCGTAAAATAGCAGCTTAACGCTACTGTGTTTCGTATGTTAAGTGTAGAGAACCGGAGACCCTTTTTACTGGAAACGAGGCATTTCATCTTAGTCCTCACGGGTGACAACGCAACTGCATTTTGATTCGCAATCGAGGATAGATGTAGATGTCTATGGGTCACAGCAACCACCTTTATTACGATAATTTATAGCCACATTGATATTAATAGATGAAAATATTTTTCAGCTATTTTATTAACTAAAAAACTATAACACTTGCTATAATTGAGCAACGGCTTTATTTCCATAGTACAGTCACAACAGTAGAAACTAATTCCTTCGATACTACTAACGATAATCAACATGAAAGTCATCGCACATCTAACTAATGTAATTTCTATACTACGCTTATGGACAATTTTTTAGAAGAACGCAAAAAAGGGCGTATAAAACAAAATATTATAGATATTAATTTTGTAACAATTAAGTTTATTAATTTGGATTTGGCTTATTATTCTTGAATTTAAAAATTGTAAGCGTCGAAAAACAAGCGATCAAATGACAAAGTTTACTAAACCAAGAAAAAAGAAAAATTTTACAAGAAATAAACATTTTTGTATTTAACATTAGATTCATTTTTTTATAAATGCTTAGGAAAGGAATAATGAGGGTTATATCAGTACTTAGTGTTGCCCCCTCTAGCTTTTTAAAATGTTTCTAGTCTCTATGGCATACTCCTAAACAAGTTATCAATAAAATCTTGATTGAGAGATTGCGTTTCATTCTTCCTGTAATGCGTTTTTAAGATCTTTCAAATAAGCGGAGGCAGAATGTGTTTCAATTTATCTTCCAAGCTTATCCGATACATCATGCTGTAAGTCTATGGGGTTTAAATCGGGTAATCGCGCTGGCCACCCCATAACATTGATTTAAACGTCTCGAAGGTATTCGATAAAACTACGGCCGCAGTATGACGGTGTGCATTATCATGCATAAAAATTATAAACAAATCTATCTTCTGTGTGACAAATGGCATTACCATGAGTTCCAAAATCTCAGTAACATATTGTGCCACTCTTTTTGTTTTTAGTGACCCACTCTCCCATTGTACGGGAGCATGTACGGAGTTCCGTACATGCTCCCATACAAATACCACCCCATACCATAACTGACCCTCCACAATATACCGCTTTGTCAATAATTTTGCACTGAATGTACCACTTTCGTCGTCTCCACACTATAATTCTACCATAATCTTGCGTCAAGGAAAATTTAGACTGTGAGATTTAGATGTGAATAGAACATGACACCAAGCATCGTCATTGCAATTTTAATGATTGCGAACAAAATTAACTCGATTACTCGATGGCATGTGACAAGAAGCGGGGTGGTTTTTAATATTCCGATCGATTTCAGTCATCTACTCACAGTTTTTGTGCTTACTCGAGCCGCTCGAATTTCTTAGATCTTTGTTACCTCAAGAACACAATTTTTTTTTCAAATTCAAATTCAAATTTATTTATTGCTAGAATGTAGTACATAATAATATGATGTTATTAGTTATTAACGAGACCTTACATTCTACCATGATAATGGCGTGTAATCTTTTACAGTAAACAAAAAAATATCTACACAATTTAGTTAAGTAACTTATTGAAGAAAATGAATTAGGTATGTACCCATCCAAAAAATATTTTAGCGTCAAGTTTTTAGATTACAATAAATATTACATGTCAATTTTTTAAATAAAATGTAGGTAAATGTTTATATAAATGTCAAATATCAAAAAATCAAAAAAATTTGTTAAAAAATTAATAGATGTTAATGTCAAAAAGATCAGTTTCTTTTTTTTTATTTCACCATTGTTAAAATAGGAGATGATTTTTATTTTCGGATGAATACATATACAGTACAACATGTTACTATATTGTCATAAACTGTATCAAAATATTAGCAAAAATTTAAATAAATTGCAATTTAATTATTATGAAATATATTAAGTTTCGGCTTCAATTTTTTATCAAGAGCTAATGGCGTAATAGAAGAAAGATGTCGGATAATTATTAATTATTTTTAAATAGAATAGAATATCAATGCTCAGTGAAATTACAGCAGTTCATTCGTTAAATTTACAATCTAGAAACTCTTTGACGCTATAAAAGGTACTTACTGCAAGAAAATCATTGAGGCTTTTTTTAAATCTTGGTAAAGAGAGTGCTTTAATATGCTGAGGAATTTTATTATATATTTTGACACACATATATAGACAGCTTTTATTATACTTAGATAATCTAGGAAGTGTGTCGATTACAAGTTTTTCGGGGTATCTATGGCTTCGAGAAGATATACCTTTTGCTTTAGTAAACAGATGGTTGTGTTGTTTAACGAACAAACAAATTACATATATGTAGAGCGAGGGCAATGTCAATAACTTAAGGTTTTTGAATAAAGGTTTACATGAATCAAATGGCGCTTTAAGAGTCAATGCTCGTAGACATTTTTTTTTGAGTGATAAAGGCTTTGTTTAATTGAGAACCATTTCCCCAGATAATTGACATGCAACGCAGAATTGAAACTACATAAGCATGATAAACCGAGAGTGCTATATTTATGTTAGTGACTTTTCTAATATACCTTAAGGCATATACAAATGTATTTAGTCTATCGCACACTGACTTAATATGGGCCTCCCAATTAAGGTTTCTATCAATTACTAAGCCAAGAAATTTAGTTTGCGTCATTTCTTCAATTTTGGTTTCGTTGTAATATATGTCAAGCTTATTCGTTTTCAAATTATCAAATTTAATATAATGAGTTTTGGTAAGATTAACTTTTAAATTATTTATATTTAACCATTCTATTACTGATTTGATTGTGTCATTTATGTCAGATTCATGTTTTTTAAATGAATGTTTCCTTGGGTTAGTAACAATTGTTATTGAAATATCGTCTGCAAACATAGTACATTTAAATGTAGTTATATTTGGAATATCATTTATATATAAAATAAAAAGCAAGGGCCCAAGAATGCTTCCTTGTGGGACGCCAAAGTTGTTGTTCCTAAAATCCGAATAATAAGAAGTCAGTTCATTTTGGTTATTGAGATTTTTTTATTTCAACTTTTTGTTTTCTGTTTGACAAATAAGATTCTAGCCACTGCAAAGGAATTCCTCGAATGCCCATATTTTCCAGTTTTTTAAGAAGATTTTTATGGTCTACGAAATCGAAGGCCTTACTTAGATCAAAAAACAATACAGTGGTTAGATATGAATTATTTACACTTTCTAAGATGGATTTAATTAATGTATACGTGGCTAAAGAAGTAGATTTATTTTTCTGAAAACCAAATTGTTGTGGACTGATGACACTAATCTTATTACAATATTCAGAAAGGCGCAAAAACATGCACTTTTTGAATATTTTTGAGAAAATTGATATTAATGCAATAGGTCTGTAATTATTAACATCATCTTTTTCACCTTTCTTGAACAACGGTTTAATTATTGATACTTTAAGTTTTTCTGGGAAAGTACCTGTTGAAAAGGATAAATTTATAAGATGTGTAAGTATTTTTATAAAATTATCGATGGAAATTTTAATAATATTGGTACATATTCCGTCATAGCCAGTTGTTTTTGAGTTATTAAGAGATATGACTGCATTTCTAACTTCTTTTTCTGACATTTCTCTTAGAAACATTGACTTGAGCTCTGTAGAATTAGTTTTAAGTTTATTATTATTAGTTATATTATTATTGATGTTATTGTTGTGAGTCATGTTAATAAAAAAGTTGTTGAGGTTATTTGCTATATCAGTTGGGTCAGTTAAAATAGTATTGTTATCTTTTATATTAATAATGTCAGTATTTTTTGAATTATTACCTATTTCGTTATTTACAATTGACCACGAAGTCTTACGAACCTCAGAAGAAGTTAAATCAAATCAAATAATTTATTTGTAAATCATAGGTAAAAAGTAACAAACTTGGTTGAAAAGGTATGATAAGTAACACTATGTTTCGCCTTAAAAGAGATACAAATATTTGTTTATCGAAGGCAACAACAGCAACATGAAAATTAATTTTTAATAAAATTACAATTTCAATTATAATTGGTATGTTTAGAAATTACGTAAATTATTATCTTAATTATCAATTACATAATTCTTATTAACATAAAGATAAAAATTTAATAAATAAATCGGACATTAATTATTGTAGCTACTAAAAACCATTCATTTTATCTTCAAAATATAAAGCACGCACACTGGTACGATGTAAGCTCCGTCGTAGTACTATTATTTATTCTGTGGCTCCGTTCAGAATTCAGAACTACAGACATTGAGCGTGAAGACACGTGGCGTGGCAGACAAAATAATATTCTTGTATATACTTTATATCAACGACTACACAGTTCAGGCTGTGTAGTCGTTGCTTTATATAGATATATTCACATCTAGCGCACGTTACAAGTAGCGTTAGCGGCACCAGCCAGCATTCTCAAAAAGAATGTTTTGTCTGTGCTGGTGCGTGTCTGCGCGTGTATGTTGTTGTCGCGCGGCAAGTATGAATGTGATCGCCCCGCCGACACAAGGCTAGTTCTTCTACAGAAAAATTGCAGAATATGGTAAGCACGTGCACTTTATAGTTTGCCCGATATCGTCTGTTTGCCGGGTGCGCGAGATTCGAAAACTGTTGTCTGTGCGGTGTCTGCCACGTTACGTGCTGGGCACGCTACGTGCTGGTAGATCTGAACGGAGCTTTATCGGTCATCTCTGGCCACAGGTCCTGAGAGTTCCGTATACTGCCCGGTCTATCCTTTTGATATTCGTAATAATTGTAATGTTTCAATTAAAGTAACACCCCTAGCAACTAGAGTGGTGTTTATATTTGGCATTCTCAGTTTATTTGCAGTAATAGTTCACATACAACACGATAAACAAGGCAGTCAAGGCATAACTTTATAGAAACCCTAAATTTAATCTCAAATTCCAAAGTTGGCAAATTTTTTCTCCGTATGAAAGTACGAAATATTACATAATAATTACATAAAAAGAAATGAAATTCGAAACAAAAACATTCTAAAATTTTTTTCAATAGCATTTACTAATATTTGTGGCCAGTCGCACATAATCACAAGAGACAAACCTTTTTTGCGTTCCTCTAAATTTGTCCATGAGTTTATTTTCAATCCTTTTTCGTATCGTTTTCTATGTAACGTTTAGATACTCGCCCAGCACAGACGAGTAGGCACGAATACGAGCATGTAAACGCCTTGTTCGGGTGGTGTCGCTATTCGGCCTGTTCTCCACTCGATGTCGGTTTTTTCGCACGAGTCAAACGAATGCTCATTTGTATACGTACATCTGTTTACATACTCATTCGCCTGACCCGTGAACTTTGTCGCAAGTGGTTATAATTTTTCTTACAAAATAATTAAAAAATATAAAAAAGACATACCTACTGTGATGGATTGAAATAAAGAATCAACAAATTTTATGGAACTTTAAATACTACGAAGGTGAGTGAAAATAATAGCTAGAGCAGTTTCGTGTCATGTAGCAAAAATTCTAAAATTAATAAGTTCATTTGAACGATTTTCCGTCTACCTACTCCATCGTAATTTTGAACCTATTATTATCGTAAAGAATTTAACACATTCATCATTTTTTTCTACGTAATTAACAACTATGTAGGCTGATAGACCATCAGAATTATCTTTTTTTCAAAAGTCTTTCCATCCGAGTTATCTTTTTATTCGAATAATCAACGATAGCTTTTTACAAAATATATATATATATATATATATATATATATATATATATATATATATATAAAATATATATAAAAATTTTGTCCGTCTGCCTGTTTTATTCTGGCTATCTCCGAAATGGCTGGACCGATTTTGATGGGACTTTCACTAGCAGATAGCTGATGTCATAAGAAGTAACTTAGGCTACTTTTATTTTAGAAAAAGAAATAGAGTTCCTCACAAAAAAAAATTAAACCCCACGAAATCCAATTGTAATAAATTCCACGCGGATGAAGTCGCGGGGACAGCTAGTTTGTCATATTTTTATTAGTTATTATCACCTTCATAGCCTTCATAGTCTGTATGTTATGCCTTTTTAATTTTGGTAAACTGATTTTAGATAAAACTTTTGGCCAGCCGTGTACCATTAAGTTCTAGTTTTTTTTTAAATAAAAATGAGGTGACAAAGAAACTAGCCTACAGGCGGTGGTTGCGGATGGTGTTTAATTTTTATGGTGTTCTTCCTTTTGGCTGTGTCTTAAGATATTAGTATTGCGTCATTGTCTAATTGTTCTTCTTAGACTATGATTGCGTTTAGTGGTAGAAGTGATGATAGACGCAATCGTGGGAGAAAGAGCATTTTTAATCTAGAATATAATGTGTTACTTACCCATATGATGTGCAATAGTCAAAGGTATGCCTGACAAAGGCTGTTGTGTTTTAAGACCATTGAGGACCTGGAGAGCAGGAATTTCAAAAGTATTAAAGGTTAATAATTATTTTTTTTTATTATTAAACAAAAAAACTTGCATTGCATTTTTTAAATTTGCGGTCTTATATTTCATTTCTACATTACTTAAAAAACATATTACACGCCTACCAAACTTACGTAAGACCATGCAATTCTTTCTTACTGCAATAGAAGCTCTAATCCATCAATGGACTATATTATAATAATATTGACAAAAATACTGTAAAAGTACCTCGATATTATTACTACAGCCTACCTATGATTTTTATTTCAATATAATAGTATATTGAATACAAGCATTCAATATATTATACTATTATATTAAAACCGACTTCCTCGTTGGTCTAGTGGTAGTAGCAGTGCGATTGCGGATTATGAGGTGCCGGTTTCAAATCCTAGGCCAAAAAAATCTATTATTGAGTTTTTCCGTCAAGGTGACTGATCCCCGTGCTTCAAAAAGCACATAAAGCCGTTGGTCCTGCGCCTGATCTCTCTCCGCTCGTGTCGTTTACAGTTCCACCGGACTATGAGAGTGAGGGAATAGAGAGTGCACCTGTGCTTGCGCATGCACTTGGGCACTGCAATCCTGTCCTGCGCCGAAGGCTAATCTCCGTTGAGGTTGGCTGTCGTGACGTGAAATTCGGTCTGGAGGACATTATGGTTAATATTTCCAATATGGACCATCGATTTCAAAGCCCATATTTTTTTTGTAGATAGTACTCACTAAAAGAAAGCATTTTGCAAAGTTTTAGGTTGCGGAAACTTACGGTACATGAGATATATTTTTTTAAACTTTTCATACAAATTGGCAAATAACACGCAATTACACCAGTTACAAAATAAATTTGACAAATGATTGATGTCAAACGTCAATTAGTGTAGGGTTTCGAATATTTTGAAAGTATCAATACGTACTCGATACCAAGTATCGTATCAAAAGTATCAATACTACTTGGTATCGAGTACATTTCGTTAATTTTGGAGACTAGGGGGGGTAAGAAGCCGGGAAGTTGCGCTCCGTGGCAGCTCCGGCGCTGCGGGATGAGCAGTGCCTCCGCCCTAGCGTAGGGAAGCACAGGCACCTGGGATCGCCGTAGCGGCTGAGGCTGGTCGCCGAAGGCGACCAAAAAGCCGAAGCTGCGTAGTCGAGCTCCCCGGCTTCTTACCCCCTAGTCTCCAAAATTAACGAATTGTACTCGATACCAAGTAGTATTGATACTTTTGATACGATACTTGGTATCGAGTACGTATTGATACTTTCAAAATATTCGGAACCCTACACTAATTGACGTTTGACATCAATCATTTGTCAAATTTATTTTGTAACTGGTGTAATTGCGTGTTATTTGCCAATTTGTATGAAAAGTTTAAAAAAATATATCTCATGAACCGTAAGTTTCCGCAACCTAAAACTTTGCAAAACGCTTTTTTTTAGTGAGTACTATCTACAAAAAAAATATGGGCTTTGAAATCGATGGTCCATATTGGAAATATTAGCCGACATTATTATACTAAAATAAATGTCCTTAAAAATTTTACAACCATTTCTCTACAACGAACAAATACAGCAGAATATGTTTTTATTTTTAAAAACATGTGATGACGGGCCATGCATTTTACATTTTGTATGAGAAGTGTCTCATGCTGATTACATAATTAGTTACCTGTTGTATATTCACACCGATATTATGCGAGGGAGCAGTGCTTTTGCTGACCACAAAAGGGATATTAGTAGTGTTGGTCGTAGCGGCGTAGTAGCGAGCGCCGGTTTGTTTCATGCGGGACGCGACTGTTGGCATCTCGTAGCGACGTGTGCGGTTCTTAATGCGATGTGGTACACGATGTACTGCTCCCTACAAAAATAAACAAATAAATGTATATTAAGTGTTATCGTTTATATAAGATAGTTTTATCATCGTATGTTCAATCTTACGACTACTAGTTTTCAACTAACCAAGTAAAAGTAGGAAAAAACAAAAACTATAGATAAACTCTGGACCGCACGCGCAGTGTATAGGTAGGCGGGAACGGAAATCGGCGCACAAGTAGTTAATTAACCCAAGATATATTAGCGACAATGTTCGGTGGACGCAATATGAAGTAATGCAAATTTATCTAGCAACTGTGGACTGAAATATAAAGTGGGTTTGCAACATAATATTTATAATATTTAATTTATTTTTGTATATAATTATATCGCAATAATATAAAAAAAAACTATGCCAACACAATTTCATATTAATATTTAATATAAAAATATAATTCTTCCTCGCAACTATCTTTTTTCTCACTTGAATTATCTTTACTCTCAGTGCATCTTGATGAGATAAAATCGTCTTGTAAATTAATTATCATTTGATCAATAACATCATCAGGTATTTAATCGTGTTGACAATATTCGTTTAAAATTTTCTGAACATCTCTAACTAGCTTTCCCATTTTCTACATAGAATTCGGCGAATAATTGCTCCATTGCATATTTTTTTTGTTATGCAAATTGCTATAACATACATATCTTGTGAATTGTCCCTTGATAGCTCCCTATACCAACTCAATCGGGTTCAGACCTATAACACTTCGTGAATTTAGAGATATTTTCAGATCTGTGTTGTTTGATCAATGTGAATAACTACAATACAATAGTATAACATATGTACAATAGTATCAACCTCTCGATGTGGTACCGTCGCTGTAGGCTCTTCTAAAGGTCCAGTATTTTCATCATACGTCTGCAATACATCATTACCTAAAATTATATAACCAGTTAAGAAAATATTTATTTTGTGCAATTGTATTGTAAAATAATACCTCAAATGGTTTTTAATACCTTTTTTATTACTTCTGACAAAAAAACCAGTTTGATATGTTGGTATGTTTTGTTGATTAAATTCCGGCGAAGGACTATTACGACTTTTACTAAACAGCTCGACCACTGGTCTTTCTTCTTTTTGATTTATAACTGTTAAATAAATTATGAACAATCAGTTATAAAATCAGATATTGTCAATTTGACTATAAATTTTTACATAATATAAAACAATACCCACAAAATTGTTGACGTTTCCTACTATTTCGTTGCAGTCGTTGTTCAACTTCTGATGACTTCACGCGCTCTTTTTCATCCGTAAGAACTTATAAATTATAATTAAGATTAGTATGTAAATAGTTAATTATAAATTCTCTATACGCCTATAATATCAACACCCTAATTATCACCTTTTTGTAAATTGGTATTTAAACTACCACAGTACAGGTTAAATCTTTAATTCAATTTATTTTAAAAATCTTTACTGAACTTTGCACACTTAATACTTTTAGGCTCTCTAGAAACTTAAGCAGGTTCCATAAAAACATGAAAATATATATACTTGAATATACATATAAAAAACACAGATCATACGTGTAAAAATGCACTTATAAATATATATAACTACAAATAACCTAATGTAAAGTATATTAATACTCTATACCTAATACATAGCATAAGTAATTTTTAAATTATACATAATAACCAAATTTCGAGCATACTTACATACGAACAATATATACAAGATTAACTTAAATAATTTATTATATCAAGTCATACATATGCAGAAACATTTAATAAAGCTAGCTGCTGGAAGAAGTAAGATAATGATCAGACATCTTTTTCTTGAAGACAGCAACAGAAATCGGTTTCCTAATAGGTGAAGGTAATTTATTCCATAGCTTTATGGTCTTAGCGGCGAAAGACTGAGACGTCAATTTGGTAGAGGAGGAAAAACACAAGGTAGTAAGTATCGTAGGAGAATCGCAGGTTAGGATCGTGAGAAGAACCTAAATACTGAAACTTGATTGTAAAGGATTGAAACTAGTGTCGAAGTATTCTCATGCATCTACGCCGATAGATAGAGAGCCATTTAAACTTAGAACGTTCGAAGGATACATGACCGTATTTACGAAGATCGAAAAAAAAACGGATGCAATTATTGAGCAAACGATCCAATTAGCATAGAAGTACTTGAATCACATCAGGGTAACACACATCAGCATAATCATATACATAAACACTCACGCCTGTTACCCAGAGGAGTAAGCAGAGACTACGAACTTCCATTTTGTACGGTCCTGACATACCAATATCGCCCCTTTACATCCATATACCTACGCATACATCCTCGTCGATTAGGGGTACTCTTAACCTGGCTCATTTTCAATATATCGCCAATTTGGTCACTTCTTTCTTTTGACATTCCTTCATATATATATATATATATATATATATATATATATATATATATATATATATATAAAATTTACATCAGAAGCATTAAAAATATCTGACCAATCAATTGCCTTTCGTTTCAACAACACAACCAGAGTCGCAAAGCTACGCAGGCGCAAAACAGGTGCGGTAACTTTGGCTGATTTGACTCTATGGGTAATAAATAAAAGATTATGTCGCGGGAAACCAGAAACCGGAAACTGCCTATGATTTATAACATGTGTTACAGCAGTGTTGATATTAGAATGCGAGGGTCCAAGCGGGAGAATGGAGGAATTTACTAAATTCATGATTATTCGTAGTTCTTGCAATCTTGAGGAATTCTGCAAAAGGTCAGTATTGGGCCAAAAGCGATGGAAGATGCAATTTTGATGAGCGCTGACTCTAGGTCACGGAGTAGTTAATTGAAGGCGTAGAATAAACAACAAGTGTCATGGGGACAAAACCGGACACGAACGTGAAACCATAATATTACATAATTAAACTTTTATGCGTTTCTGTAAAATACGAGTATTTTTTCATCACAGAAATTACTAAAATATCTTTAAAAAATATTTACCTTCCCTTGAAGAGTCCTTTTGGATATGTCTGCGCTGACCGCTCTTTCCTTGCATTGGCCGCATATGACTATCATTTAATTTTTTACTCTTCATTTTTGAACTGTTGGTTTAATGAAAAACTCAAAAGAATTTTTTCATGTAGAGTGAAGAGTATTTATAAATATATATGTATATAACCGAAAATACTATTGACTGCCTGACTCATCACGAGATCTCTAAAAACTATACACCCGATTGACTTGAAATTTAGTATAGTTATTCATTTCACAAATTAGACGGTCACTGAGAACTGATTTTACAATAGTCTGATCAAAAAATATTTTTCTTGATATTTTCGATATAAGTTAATATTGATAACGATAACGATTTGATAAAGTAAGCGGGGAACTTCCCGGAATTTCAGCTAAAATACTTTTGGCCGAAGCCTATAAAACATAATATTAAATATAAGTAGTTTGAAAATTTAGCTGTAACATATAGGTATATAAAGATATAATAACTTTAAGTGTAGATTTCACTATAATTATTATATGCAAAACATGTTAACAATAAATATGTAGGCATAATGGCATTACTTGAGAATAGCTGTAATGATGATGATGATGATGAATAAGTACGTATATCTATTTGTAATGAGATCTGACGTACACGCCTCTCTGATCATACAGCCCGTTGTCGGAATAGACATCGAGTTCATCGTCGCCACAAGCCGCCTCGAGACCATCTCTATCATGGGTGGTTATTTGAACTCCTCGCCCGCAGGTTCCTTAAAAACCAGTCCACATTTGATATATATTATAATTTATAAACAATCCACTAATAAAACGACCTCAATAATAATGTTGTTTATTGTTAAAGTTTTGTATTTCTTCTTAACTTGATTACATTTAACAACCCTCATTCATTAAAGAAGTCACCGTGTAGTGGCAGTGTAAAAGATCTCCCACCCTATATTATCACTGTCAGTGTTGTAATGGGTAGTGGAGGGAAACTGAAACAGAGGATGGGAGGCGGCATTTTCCTGATACCAAGTAAAAATAATAAAAAACTGCAGTTTAGAAACCGTTTGCCAAGTTGAGGAAGATTATGCACATATGCATACAGACAGATTCACTGTAAGACCTCAGCACTACGCTCAAGTATATCTCTACTTAATAGTACTTTACAACGGCAAAGACTATATAGACCATAAAAAATATTGAGCTTATTTCTTTTAGATAAACAAATCGGAATCGGGCTGCTGACGAAACAAATTTTGCGTGTGTAATTACTGGTTTATGCAAAAATGTTGCCGATTGTCTATAAATGCTTCACCTCTTAGTACTGTACCATTCGATATCGATAAACTAGCCTTTCGACAGAAACCGGCAGTTAGGGCTGCGGACTGCTTACTCGGAAAGTAGTAGTCAAGCACTTGAAACTTACTTGAAGTGGTGAACGGGAGTGTTAGTAATTTTAATTGCGTTACTAGAATTACACATTGTTTTTTATAGAATAAGGTTGACAAACGTGCACACGGACTACCTGATGGTAAGTGGATGCTATGGCCCATGGACATCTACATTTATCTTTAATTAACAATCAAAATGCAGAAGCGTTGTCACCTCAGTGGACTGAAATGGAATGCCTCGTTTCCAATAAAAAGAGTCTCCGGTTCTCTACACTCGCCATACGAAACACAGCAGCATAAGCTGCTATTTTACGCTGGTATTCTGTGAGAGCTTGGTCCTACCTCGGTCGAGCCGAACCATTCGTGCTGCAACCACAATATGGCTGCAGCATGGCTCTACCACGTACAAAAATACAATGCCCTCACTTGTGTTCTCGTACATATACAGTATGAACGACATTGACAGAATACAGTCTACGGGTTCTCGGGACTTCTTGGCGAGAATATAAATGGTCCATTAGGATGACAATGGATGAAACGCCGAACATGTATAACATACATGTTACGCCTTATGCCGGGAGTTGCTAGGGGCACTACGGTCGAAGTTGTTGACAAGTATTACCTTCGATAAATTGTACAATTAAGGCCAACTTTGTATAACGGCGGATCTAACTCGGCTGGGCAGCGTTCGGAACATGACACATCGTCTTGTCATGTCATCTACCTCAAAACTTGAAAACAAAAGTGAGTGACCCAAAAGGACATGTTAGCAGTAAACGACATATGGATCTGAGACGTGGCCCTTCACTGCTGGCTGCATGAAGAAGCTCAAGGTCGTTCAGCGAGATATGGCGAGGGCTATTTCAGAAGTTTCTCTGCGTGATAGAATTCGTAGAGAAGATATCCACAGTGGAACGAGAATGATCTACATAGCCAAACGCATCAGTAAGCTGAAATGGCACCGTGTTTTGTAGTGTTCCTTGGACTTATGTTCGGCGTTAGGCTCTGTTAAGATCATGAGGAAGATGATGATAGTGATGAAATATCTAAGATTACATAAAATATATAAACAAGCAGTCAACGTCTAATAATCAAAAATACTTACCATCACCATCAGCTCGGCCACTACGTACAGTTCTTGGTATATTATTTCTACGCTGCGCATTCATTTCGGCGGTCTATTTTAAAAATAAAATTAAAATAAGTTTTAATATAGTAGGTTTTTCGTAAATGCATAGTGCCTAGAAAAATAATACCTACAGTTTTTAACTGATCGTAATATTTTAATATAAAAATTAGTGAAACCATAATATAGGTATATTATGGTTTATTCCATAATATAGGTGTTATATGGTAATTGAAACAGACGCTTTTATAAATAAAGTCGGTTATTATTTTTTTAAGGTACGTCTTTATTCGAATCATCATCATCGAAAAATTTCCTGTTACAATTGCAACAATTACAGCAATAACACGCGTTTTAAAATATAAAATTTTTAAGAGAAAAATGCAAATAGGGAAGACAATGAATCATAGTTAATATTGTCTTGCTTATTTGCTTCCGTAATATATTTCTTTAGTTAAACATGAAAACTTCCAATACATATTCAATAGAAATTAGTATATATTATTAGTAGTATTAGTATTTATATATATATATATATATATATATATATATATATATATATATATATATATATATTGGCTTCGTTTGGCAGAAAAAAGCGCTCGATAGCGCTTGTAAGCAATATGGCGAAAATAAACAGTTTTCGGCCAGGACACGTTTGCTAACTTCAGTAGCGCTGACACAATCCGCCATTTTGCTTATTTAATTTGTTTGTTTAGAAGTAGAGTTTATAAGTTGTTTTTTGCAATATTAGTTTTAAGTAATATAATGACATGAATAAACATATTATACATGTTATGAAAAATTCATGATTGGTAAGTTTTTAATATGAATACTTTACAAACATATATTTAAAATTAGGTTAGGTTCCGCGGTTAAAACTAACTTCGTGTCCTAGAGGAAAATAGCTACTTACGATTACGCTTATCGCTTACGATCGCCATTTTGCTTACAAGCGCTTGCTAGCGCTTTTTCTGCAAAACACAGTCAATATATTATAACCTGATTTCTATTGAATAAATTAAAATTATTAATCAAGCTCGACCTTGACACTTAAGAAAGAAGGCGAAGAAATTCGAATTTCATGTCATAAAATAAACAATAACCGAAATATGACAATACAATAACGCCCATTTCATATGGTCACGGTCATGAGTACGATCGCTATGTTTTGAATATGCTTGCGAGAGCCAGGCGTGATTTATTATTGTCCACAAATACGGTTTCTACGTAGTTACAGATCACTGAATACATTAGTACGGCTTAGTATTGGAACTTTCATGATGCACAGCACTTCATAATCAGGTTTGGAGCCAGCCATTCGACTGTTAGTATCACAAGGTACATTGGACAATTTAAAAAAATCAAAAATGTCAGAAATGCCGTTAAAAGTAATTTTTTTTATATTTGACGAAGGTGCTGAAATCATAAAACAACATCAAGTCATAGTTTGTTTTTATTTTGACATAAAACCACTGTCAAAACATTACTTCTGTCATTAACGGCGCCATAAGCAATCCGTGTGCTTAGTAGGCTTCTAGGTAAGAAAATCTGATTCATAAAAAATAACCATTAATGCATTAGCTGACATGTAACAAAACGGGTATTTATTAAAACTATATAATTTCCCAACTGCGTAAACAGTCCAATAGTAATAAAATAATTCATACGTCTTGCTTTAAGTGTTGCCGATCGCACCGTTAAGTACATAACCGTGTCGAGTCCGTGTCCATGTGAAAAGATGTCTTTAACCACTCAATCTTCATAAATACCCACCTGGCTAATCATTTTATGCTGCTCTAATGTAGCGGGGTCTACATAACCTCGCGTTGGATTTGCAGGCATTTCCAGGCGCCGCAACCTCGCAGCCTGTTGAGACACCTCTGTAACATACAGGGCTAGTGCAATTTTAATACTAAAAAAACTCTAGTGAAGCTTTACTGGATGTAAGTGGTCCTTTTCTGCTAATTAGTCTTTTCTTTGGGACCACCAAACTTTTATCACGAGGCAGAGATTCGCAGATGTGTTCCGGTTCAAAGACAGTATCAAAACTGTCTCTGAGTTATTTTATCTTAGTATTTAGGAGTAACCACGCATTTATGGCCTTTCTTTTTTGAACTTGGTAGCGCGTTGTAAGGACATTGGTAGTCCTTCCACTGCAGTAGCTACTTACCATCGGGTGAACTGTTAACTCGTATATCATGTAAATACTATGATAAAGTAGCTTAAAAATAATTAAGTATTCTTTCCTATATTCACAAAAGAACTATTAGACATCACTTAACACAAAAAGTTTTATCTTATTTTTCTTTTAAAGTGTTCAATTAACTTACTCTTTTTTGGTTGTGTTCGAACGGAAATAAAAGGAATATTTTCTGTGGATATTTGCTGTTCCGTAACTCGAGTCATGCTAAAAAAAAATTTGTTCGTCTCAGTAAAAATCTAATTGCCAAAAAGTAGCTAGTAAATATAGCTTAAAGAAAATATAATAAACTAACAACCTAAATAAAAAAAGGTGATTTCTCTAACTTCTAAGTGTGTGAAATTGTAGGTATAACTATTTCGCGAATTGGCAGTTTTGTAATTGCGATATTGTAATGGCGGCTGTACACGTTCGTCTTCTCGTCTCGCGTGCCTCTCGTCGCGTAGAGGCTAGTAGTTACGTTGTACCAGTTCTGGCTCACTGAGTCGGAAGTGGTACAACGTTCGCCGACTTACGATCCTAAAAAAAAAGGTTTTGACATGCTCTGATCACGAATCTGCGGTCCGTTTTTGCGTAGGATGCACGGCTCCGGAGATGTGCAGATCAAAATTAACTAATATCTAATTCATATCCGGTGAGGCCCTTCACCGTCGTTAGCGTCCCATTGTTCTTATGTATTGTCATTGTCTATACATCCTCGGTGTGTGCGTCTGCTTATCAGTGCTATTGTATTATACTTCTTTGTTCCTATCTACAACGCTAATCTGAATCATCAATAAAACACACCTAATTTTGTTACAATTTTTATTTACAAAATACAAAATCTTATTACGTATTGTTGCGCTGCTAAGTTGACATATCATCTCATGGCGCTAGCGCCATCTAGTGTCGGGTAACAGAGCGAGGAGAGAGCTTTCCAGAAAATGATATGACAAATTTTTTACCGACAGCGCCATCTAGTATCAAATTGAAGAACTAAACTTTCTAGAAGCTCTACACTCGATCTTTCTGCGCTTGGTCGATTGGCGCGCGTATTTACTCGAATATTCTGGAATATTCTGGATGTTTTCGAGGAAGAGCCCTACATAAAGGCGCTGCAATACGCGATCGGGGAAGTATTGAAGTTGGCGAGACAAGCGAAGCTTCGGAGCGGAATAAAGTGAATCAGTGTGATTAATTATTAGTGTTTTTAACTTTAATTAGTGTAAAGTGAATTAAAGTGTTAATTTAGGTAATTCTATCGGCAATTTTTTATTGTCACGAACCTCAAGCTCGTAACAATTGGTGTCAGAAGTGGGATAAAATCATGCCGATTTTACCTAAGGAGGAAACGGAGGGTGTCCGTACCCGAAGTCAACGCCAGCAGGAGACGGACCAAAAAAGATTTGGTGGTGCAACGCCGCAGACGTCGGAGGGCCAGCCGCCGGCTGCAGGCCCGTCAGTAGCCCCTACATCTGCAGCACCTGACTTAGGTGCTCTGATGGTGATGCTGCAGGAGCAGGCTCGCCGACAGGAGAAACAGGCTCGCCGACAGGAGGAACAGGTTCGTCGTTTGGAAGAGCAGCTGCGGGGCGGACAAGAAGAACAGGTCCGTCGTTTGGAAGATCAGCTGCGGGGTGGACAAGAGGAACAGGCCCGTCGGTTGGAAGAGCAAATGCTCCTCATGAAGGATCTTCACGCTACCTTCAGGAAGGAGATAAAGGAGGTTAAGGATAGGGTTGCTCAGCATGACAACCGCCTGTCGGAAGCTGAAACCCAAATCGCGAAGGCTGAAACCCAAATCAAGGAAGCTAAAACTCAAATCGACCAAGTGAACGATCGGGTAGACAACGTCGTGGCTGATGTGAAGAAAACGCTGGACGATCTCAAACTGGGGGATGGAACTACACCTCCCGTAGTAGCTACAACATCTTCAGTACGTGGATTCAAAGTGCCGCCGTTCGACGGGACTTCTTCCTGGGCGGCTTACAAAATCCAGTTCGAGGCTGTTATGAAGGCAAACGGCTGGAATAAAAGTCAGGCCATGACTGCTCTCACACTAGGTTTGCGCGATCGGGCCTTAAATGTTCTAGAAGCTCTCGGTAAAGAAGTGACTTAAGAGCAGCTCCTTGAGGCATTGGAGGCTAGATATGGCGACGCTCACCTGGAACACGTCTTTCGAGCGCAGCTTAGAGATCGCGTGCAACGCAGCAATCAAAACCTGCAGCAGTGGGCTCTAGAGGTGGAGAAGCTGGTGCGAAAAGCATACCAGTCTGTACCTGCGCTCATTGAAGAGAACCTGGTGCAGACATTCATCGACGGCATCCGCGATCTGGAAGTCAGAGCTGCTGTGAGGCTCGGGCACCACGAGACGCTTAAAGACGCCTTGGCCCATGCACTGGAGGTGGAAACCGTGCGGCAGGATCATCGTTCCCATCGCATTAGGGAGGTTGCAGCAGCTACAGTACACGACCGCAACAAAGTATACAGCCCTAGGTGCTATGGCTGTGGGGGAAGGGGCCATCTTCGATCCAGCTGCCCTAAGCGAACCCTAGAAAGGGAAGGTGAACGAACTCAGGAGGGTAGTGCGGCCAACAGCATCGCCCAGCAGCAGCAGGGAAACGAGTAAAAGCCAGAACTGCGGGGCGGGTGCTGGCTGATGTTAAAAGAGCCCCAAGGATCTCGATCTCACAAACCCATGATGGGAACAGTCTAATCATCAAGGGCGAGGTCAACGGAATGCCGTGTAAACTGACCATAGACACTGGAGCCTCTCGTACGGTTGTTAGTTCCCAACTTATAAGTCAGTTCCTTGGGGACTCCGCATACAACCGAGAACGCATTAATTTGGTAACAGCCACCGGTCAGCGTATACCCGTCCGTGGAGAGAAGGAGATGGAGTTGAAGCTAGGCAACGTGACCTATCTGCATAATGTCATCGTGGCTGATATAATGGACGACTGCATCCTTGGCCTAGACTTTATGAGGAATAATTGTTGTGAGATCGACGTTAAGTAAGGTGTTTTGAAATGTGGACAGGAGGAACTTTTTATGGAAGGTGCGTTACCAGGGAACGTGTACAGCATTAAGAAGATTGTTCTTCCGCCGAGATCGGAAACGATTGTTCCGGTTAGTCTTCCTCGAAATGATGGGCAACCTCACCGTTGTGTACTTGTGGAAAGGGTAAACAATGACCTTCCATGGAAAGTAGCTCGAACCTTGATCAGGACCACTGACATCTCAGGAGTACGTGTGCTGAACCTTTGTGACCGGGAACAGATTATAGAAAAAGGCACACTGGTTGGTACTTGTGAGGAAGTGGATTGGTTACGTCGGTGCCAATATATATCGAGTGGGACCCTCAGCAAGGATTCAGAAATGAGAGTGATCACACTTTTGGAAGAATGTCGCAGTGTTCTCTCCCTGAACGAATTGGTCAAGGCGAAGAAGTTGTTACTCAAGTACGCCGATGTATTGTCATCAAACGATGCTGACATGGGAAAGACTGGCTTAGTTCAACAAAAAATAAACACAGGAAAAGAATTGCTTATCCGTCAGCGGCCAAGAAGATTGCCGGTAGCACGTGAAAAGGAAGTGGAAACCATGATTGAGGGAATGGTGAAGGATAGTGTTATTGAACCTTCATCTAGTCCATGGTGTTCACCCGTGGTGCTGGTAAAGAAGAAGGATGGAAGCATGCGGTTCTGTGTTGATTACCGCCGTCTGAACGACGTTACAAAGAAGGACAGCTATATCCCTTGCCAAGAATTGATGACACGCTGGACATGCTTACAGAAGTAAAGTGGTTTAGCACGCTGGATCTAAAAAATGGCTACTGGTAAGTTGAAATTGACCCTAAGGACAAAGAGAAAACTGCGTTCTCGACGGGAAAGGGTCAGTGGCAATTTAAAGTAATGCCGTTTGGGTTGTGCAATGCTCCAGCAACGTTTGAAAGGCTGATGGAACTTGTACTCACCGGGCTAATTGGCGATGCCTGTCTGGTCTACTTTGATGACATCATCATCGTAGGCCGAACGTTTGAGGAACATCTTCAAAACCTGGAACGCGTGCTCATGAAGATTCAGAGTGCCAACCTCAAGTTGAGTCCGAAGAAATGTTCACTATTCAAACGGCAAGTTAACTTTTTGGGGTATGTAGTATAGGAAGAAGGTATCCGCACAGATCCAGAGAAAATCGCCGCTGTCAAAGATTGGCCGATTCCAAAAGACAAGACGCAGGTTAGAGCATTTTTGGGTTTGTGAAGAACTTTGCAGATATAGCCAAACCTCTGCACAAGCTAACCGAGGAGAAGCGACATTTCTGCTGGGATGAAAGTTGCAATATCGCATTCCAGGAGCTCAAGGACCGTCTGTGCAAAACACCTATTTTAGGATACCCTGATGCAAGCAAAGAATTTATAGTTGACACAGACGCAAGTGATATAGGACTTGGCGGTGTGTTGTCTCAACTGAATGGTGACCAAGAGGTCGTGATAGCGTACTTCAGCAAGTCGTTGTCAAAACCGGAAAGGAACTATTGTGTCACAAGACGCGAATTGCTAGCTGTAGTAAAGTCGTTGCAGCATTTTAGCAAATATCTTCTGGGACGAAAATTTCGCTTAAGAACTGACCATGCTGCACTAAAATGGCTATTGCAGTTTAAAAATCCAGAAGGACAAGTTGCGAGGTGGATTGAACTACTGCAAGAATACGACTTTGAGATCGAACATCGCAGCGGGAAATCTCATGGCAACGCAGATGCATTGTCACGAAGACCTTGTCTTGAAGATTGCAAACATTGTACTAGGCAGGAGTGTAAGGAAGTGGTATCCGTGAGGATGCTCAGGACAGACCACCTCAGCAACGAGTGGAAGGACAGCTTACTACATGCACAGCAGGAAGATCCGGACATCATGCCGATTCTGGAATGGATGAAGGCCAGTGCTCCCAAGCCCAAGTGGAGCGACGTCTCAGCGGTGAGTTCGACCACTAAAAGCTATTGGGCCCAGTGGGACAGCTTGCTGCTTCAGGATGGAGTTCTGTGCCGTAAATGGGAAAATGTTCGGGGAGACAGCTGTCACTTGCAAATGGTTGTCCCTAAAGCTAAAGTACCGGATGTTCTACAGCTGTACCATAATGATTGTTCCGGAGGCCATCTGGGAGTTAAACGAACTCTACTGAAGATCCGAGAACGGTTTTATTGGGTCCACTGTCGAAACGATGTCGAGGACTGGTGTCGCAAATGTACAAGTTGTGCGGCTGTACTGTAGTGTTATTGTACAATGTTGGTGCACCATGGGAGAGAATAGCCATTGACGTGGCGGGCCTGTTTCCGGAGAGTGACAGCGGTCACAAGTATTTCATGCTTGTGATGGATTACTTCACTAAGTGGCCAGAAGTCTTCGCCATTCCAAATCAAGAAGCTTCAACAGTTGCAGATAAACTAGTTCATGAAGTCTTCTGTCGTGTTGGAGTACCTTTGGAGATTCACAGCGATCAAGGAAGGAATTTTGAGTCTCAAATATTCCAGGAAACTTGCCGAGTGATGGGTACTCATAAAACAAGAACGACTTCTTATCATCCGCAATCTGATGGAATGGTAGAACGATTTAATCAGACATTGGAGAGGTACCTAGCAAAAGTTGTAGACAATCGGCAACGAGATTGGGACAAGCACATACAACCGTTTTTGTTGTCATATCGAAGCGCTGTTCACGAAAGTACAGCAGTGACACCAGCTTTCGCAAACTTTGGAAGAGAATTACGGCTGCCTGCAGACCTGATCACCGGGATACCACCTGATGCTCCACGCAGTATAACCGATTATGCAAACGACTTGCGGAACAAAATGAATGACGTTTATGAGCACGTCAGACAATCGAGCCAACAAATGTCTGAAAAGATGAAAACCCGGTACGACGGCAAAATGAACAACAAAGGGTTCGACGAAGGTTCACTTGTGTGGTTGCACAATCCAGTCTGCAGCAAAGGGAAATCCCCTAAGCTTCAAGCTAAATGGGACGGCCCGTACCGGATTGTGACCAGGATCAACGATGTAACCTACCGGATACAGAAAGGCGCAAGAGCGACTCCTAAGATCGTCCATGTGGATCGCCTGGTGCGTTATTATGGGGCCGATAATGCTCGGGACGAGCATTTCTTAGGAGGGGGCAGTGTTGCGCGGCTAAGTTGACATCTCATCTCATGGCACTAGCGCCATCTAGTGTCGGGTAACAGAGCGAGGAGAGAGCTTTCCAGAAAATGACATGACAATTTTTTACCGACAGCGCCATCTAGTATCAAATTGAAGAACTAAACTTTCTAGAAGCTCTACACTCGATCTTTCTGCGCTTGGTCGGTTGGCGCACGTATTTACTCGAATATTCTGGAATATTCTGGATGTTTTCGTGGAAGAGCCCTATATAAAGGCGCTGCAATACGCGATCGGGGAAGTATTGAAGTTGGCGAGACAAGCGAAGCTTCGGAGCGGAATAAAGTGAATCAGTGTGATTAATTATTAGTGTTTTTAACTTTAATTAGTGTAAAGTGAATTAAAGTGTTAATTTAGGTAATTCTATCGGCAATTTTTTATTGTCACGAACCTCAAGCTCGTAACATTATTATCTATAAAATAGGAGCGAAACATCTCATCCACTAAAATATCGTTGTACAATGTGTTCCCTGTAAATATACTCGTAAAACTATGAATTGAACATTCCTGAAACTTATAGCAAATACATTAAGCAATATTCGCCACAAACTGAAGTCCACTATTCTGAATCCTATCAACATTCCAGTTCCATCTTTTACAATTCCTTTTTAAAAACTCTAGATGATACCGTACAGGTGATCGTCCATATGAATCAAAATATTGACTGACGTCATTCGTATCGATATATAAAGCTACCCAATGTGACCCTGGTTTATCATCTGTATCCAAATTGCATATTATATACGTTGGTACGTGAGTATACATGGACAGTCTATTAGCAGCATAAACATTATTTTCTTGACTGGGATGAATCTTTTTCGTGTTTTACATCTAGTGTATCCATGATATTACTACTATTAGTAGATTATTGCAGTACCAATCTACTCAATGACTAACATAGGAATGATCAATTATAGTGATTTCTAAATATTAAATTGCATTCTTTTGTGTTATACAAATCGTATTTACGTCATCGATACTTCGAACGAGACGCAACACGAAGGGATATTGAGATAAGCAACAGAATGTGAGATAAGCTTTAGCAGAAAAACAATTTTTAAAAATGTTGACGACGAATGATAGAATTTTTAATATTGAAGAATACAAATGTCCAAAATACAATGTTAAAAGTATTCCAACAAAGTTCACATAACAATGCTTCATTACTTCCCATCATCCCATCTCTTCCTTCTGCTCTTGTCTTCCTGTAATTTAAGTAAACAGAATCACATTCACTAATGATCAACTAATGACTGTCATTGTTAAAAAAGTATTTTTTAACTTTTTCATTTTCTGCTATTGTCTTTGTATTCAGGGCTAGGAAATGTCCGCCACGCTACCTCAATGCGTGTTGGCGAACTTCACATGCCTTCGAAATTTTCTCAGACATACAGGTTTCCTCACGATGTTTTCCTTCACCACCGAGCACGTGGTAAATCAACACTTAAAATTGCAATTAACAATTTAATTGGTGCCGGCGGGGATCGAACCCAGGTCGCGTACTGTGAAATTTACAGCTTGCGCTAACCATCTGAGCTACCACGGCTTAATCATATACACACACAATATTTAAATATAATTTGTTAACACTAAATCATACACACGTAAGAAAATAACAGAAAGAAAAGTTAGTTTGTCAATAGAATAAACACTTACATCCATGGCCTTTGATGCGTTGAAGTAACACAAATGTAGTATTGATAAAACCACTGCGGTTAAACGACCATACACTAACTTCATGACTGAAGCGCCCTGGTTTTATATAACACTAGTAAGTAACAATTCTAATCTAAAGAATTTCTGCAGTGGAACTGATAGTAACTTTATGCGTCAACAAGCTTATCTCACATTCTGTTGCTTATCTCAACATTACTTCGTGTCGCGTCTTGTTCAGTGTATTGATGACTCAAATACGTTTTCTATAACACAAAATAATGTAATTTAATATTTAGAAATCAGTATAATTGATCATTCCTTTGTTAGTCATTGAGTAGATTAGTACTGTAATAATCTACTAATAGTAGTAATATCATGGATACACTAGATGTACAACAACATCTGAAAAGGATTCACCCCATTCTAGAAAATAATGTTTATGCTGCTAATAGACTGCCCATGTATACCCACGTACCAACGTATATAATATGCAATTTGGATACAGATGATAAACCAGGGTCACATTGGGTAGCTTTATATATCGATACGAATGACGTCGGTTAATATTTTGATTCATATGGACGATCGCCTGTACGGTATCATCTAGAGTTTTTAAAAAGGAATTGTAAAAGATGGAACTGGAATGTTGATAGGATTCAGAATGAGTGGACTTCAGTTTGTGGCGAATATTGCTTAATGTATTTGCTATATAAGTTTCAGGGATGTTTAATGCATAGTTTTACGAGTACATTTACAGGTAACACAGTGTACAACGATATTTTAGTGGATGAGATGTTTAGCTCCTATTTTATAGATAATAAGTAATAAGATTTTGTATTTTGTAAATAAAAATTGTAACAAAATTAGGTAATGTGTTTTATTGATGATTCAGATTAGCGTTGTAGATAGGAACAAAGAAGTATAATACAATAGCACTGATAATCAGACGCACACGCCGAGGAAGTATAGACAATGACAATAGATAAGAACAATGGGACGCTAATGACGGTGGAGGCCCTCACCGGATATGAATTAGATATTAGTTAATTGATCTGAACATCTCCAGAACCGTGCATCCTACGCAAAAACGGACCGCAGATTCGTGATCAGAGCATGCCAAAACCTTTTTTTAGGATCGTGAGTCGACGAACGTTGTACGACTTCTGACTCAGTGAGCCAGAACTGGTACAACGTAACTACTGAGGCTCGACACGAGAACACACCATGTACACATTCATTGTATCATTTGAACTCAGTATGCCCGCTGAGATGGACCCAGATGAAACTGTTGCTGCGTTTCGCCTTTGTGCTATTAGTTATAATAATTTTTTAAACAATTACCATAAAAATAAAATTAATAAGCCATGGCGAAGAAGAGGATGGTGGATGGTTTCTATTTACCGTAACAGAACCATGTAAGGTGAATGGAATAGAGTACGCTCTCGTTTTCAACGCGAGACTCACGAGACCCTTTGACTCGAGTGCATAAAACCGACAGGCTTCCGAGGTTCTGAGAGCGATTGAGACGCGCCTCGACGCGACGAGGGCACCGTATACACACTCGTACTCGGCCTGTCTCGTGGTGTCTCGACGAGCGTGTACGGCCACCATAACAATTTTGATTCTCACTTGAATTCTCAAAAAAGTAGGTTTCTCGAAGAGGCAACTGGTAAACCAGTAGGCATTGAAATCGGGTCTCACACATACCTATTTAAAGTGTGCTTACTATGATCTACCACCTCTCTCAGAACTTATCTACTTTCAATTTATTTCTTTTATTTTTATTTATATACATAGTTTATTACCTTCGCTTTTTTAACTTTTTCTTTCTTTTCAAAGCCTTTACTAAATTAATTTTCTCTTGTAAATCTTCACATCGTGCTTCTGCGATTGTAAATTGATCGTCAACTTCTGGTATTGAAGCTACAATTTTAAGAGAGTGATTCTCAACTTACGCGTTTTATACCTAACCATATATTATTTTATAGACCCTTTTTAGTACACTACTCTCACCTTTAATATCTAACTTTCTTTCGGAAAACGTTGCATCCAGTACCACTCCGCCAAGACTACTCGAGCTTCTATGCCTCTTATCTAAGGATGAAAAAAACGTAACCAATTCTTATGCACTTTGATTACTTTGCATAATAAACGAACTAACGTTTTAAAGTTCACATCATGACTTATCAGAGGCAAAGAAATTACAAATAAAAAAACTTTCTAAAGGCGTGTTCACATTTAGGCAATGGATAAGCAACAAAATCATCTAGACACATAAACGATATATAATTAAATATAACACCCGAATAAGAAAAAAAATCACGCAGTTGATTTATAAGTGAAAAGCTTCTACTTTGATAGATTGTCTAATTGTAAAATCGCCATTAGGTCATGTACAAATTATGATCTTCACTTATAACCTTTAAATAACTTTAAGCTTTCACCCATAATAACTTGAAAATTTCATACTACACAACTTGAAAGTATTGTATTGAATTTTAATGTAAAGAAATATGTAACTAATTTGGTATTATAAAAAGGTTGTTATATAATTAAAAGCAGTTCAAAATCATTACGTCAAAAGTGTCAAAATACTACCAGTCCAAGAACAAGAAAGGATCGAATATCATCATAAAATCTATCAAGCCTCCATTCGCATACACTGGCATACAAATGTCAAGTAACAATTACCTTTAGTATTGGTATAGATTGAGTAAAAACTGCTTGCATATGTTGAAACAATAGAGTATAATATACATCAGCGATTCCCAAAGTGGTTGACAACCTCGTTGGGTCTAAATCGGTTTCCCAGGGGTTTACATAAACCAAAATCGATAATTTGTAATCATAATTTGTATTAATTTTTATTAATTACACATGATACTTACTGAATTTTATGTCTATTTATTTTGTTAAATTTTGATGACAAAAATATGTCACGTTTACTCACTTAACCAACCGCAAATTTTTTAAATTGGTAATTATTTTGAATCAATAGGAAAAAAACCAGAGATAGGATTTTTATAGTAATTTGGCTATGGGAGTCTAGGGTATCACTTCATTTTGAAAAAGGGGTCTCTTGCCCAAAATAGTTTCGAAATCCCTGATCTACATGAACTTTTAATGAATTCTCATTTATTTACTCGTATGTACGTAATAGAAGTGTATGTAAAAGGAAAATCAACCCAGCGGATCAGTAAGTTAAAGTGCCAATGGGCCAGCCATTTGAAAGCAGCTTTACCTCAACCCGAAGAACTGACAACCGATGGGGAAGAAAGGTTCTCGAGCAGCAGCTTCGTACCGGTAAGCAAAGTGTAGGGTAGCTCTTCACTGGATTTAGTGACGACCTTGTAAGACATGCATGAAGTCGATGGTTACAGGTGGCTCAGCATCGTGGTTTGTGACATTCCTTGAATACGGGGCGTATTGCCATAGTTACCACGTTTGGCAAGCGGGTTAGCAATCGCGGTCTATTTATTTTAATTTTGCTATTATAAAAAAGATGCTCACATCCACGGAACCTCGACGCCTCGCTTCGGCGAAATAGAATGTAGGACGGTCCTCACTAAATGGAGTAGCAACTTTGCAAAGAGATATAAGAGACCGACGGATGCAATTGACTCAGGAAGGTGCTTTGTGGCATTTAATGAGGGATACCTATGTGCAGCAGTGGATTTATGAAGGCTGCAATGATGATATATGATAACATGGTAGCGATCACCTCACTCCCAGTTATTTTTATTCATGTATACATCAACACGGTATAAGGATATTTTTAGCAACATTGACCAACTAAAAAAGTAATGGCCACTTCAAAATGTTTTAATATCAAATTGATCGTCATTTACTCCAGATTTGTTCCAAATTTAAATAAAACTAAAATAAAATGTGTTGGCGGGAAAAATTGGGTTAAATTAGAGGGAACGAATTTTGTACTCGGTGTAATTGTTTTTTTTTTATTTTTTAAAAACCGCTATTTAAACATCTTTTTGATTTAACTAGAGTTGATTGTAATAACCTAAAATTTTATTGCAATGCAACGTCGACATAATGTCATAATGTTAAGAGCAGTGGAAATGGTGCACACTGTTGCTTTTCAACGTGTAGTTGCTGCGGCAATAGCACAACGCAAAATGTGATACACTATCGTGCCACAGGGGAGGTGACGGTGACACGTATAAAAGCAAGCCGCATTACTACACCCTGACAATGCCATTTTTTCCAAATTGCTGCGAGAAGGCAACCAAATGTTACGGCAATGCCATTGGTGAAGAGGCTACAGTTTGAACACCAAGTATTTGTGAATGGCCAAACTTTGAGGAGGAAACTGCTCGAAGCCAACCTTTGTGCTCGTAGATCACTTCGGGCTCCAGTTCTAAGAAGATGAAATCGTGGACGAAGGGGAAGACTTGCACCGGGCTAGAGAACATGTGAACTGAAAACCTCGTCAATGGTCGTTGGCGCTTTTCACCGATGAATCCCAATTTGGTTTTCATCCTGATTCGAGAATTATACGTATTTGGAGAGTTCCTGGTCGTATATGCTGGCTTTAACACTTAAGAAGTTTATCCCTACCAAGGTGCTACAATTATGTTGTGGGCGGGAATTCATTTTAGTGGTAGAACGAAACTCGTTTGGATACAGTGCACTATGACGGCTTAAAAATACCGTAATTATGGTTCATAAAAGATAGCTTGATCTCTGCGACAGCTGTCAGTAAAAATCACGCCTATGAAGTCCTGAAATTCTTAGTAGTACAGACAGTACTACTAAGAATTGACAGTAATGTCATACTTTATGGGCATGCACTAATTAGGTCGGCATGCCCATAAAGTACGACACTGACAGGTACTGTCTGTACTACTAAGAAATTCAGTACTTCATAGGCGTGATTTTACTGACAGCTGTCGCAGAGATCATACTATCTTTTATGAACTATACAATGATGACGATGATGAGTTAAGAAATTTACGTGTGAGACGATAGGTGTTAAGTAGGACTGTTTTTTGTATAAGTGTAGGGTCTTTGGAACTACACCAGTTGTAGATATGACAGGAATGATTTTTACGGAGTCTACTTGCCATTGCCTTTTTTATTTCGATAGCCGGGTCTACATAATTTGTCATTTTTTCCAAATGTGTAGTAATGAGGTTGGGTGTGTTGCAAACTGCTATGTCTATTATAAAAACAGATTTTTTAATTTTGTCTTGTATTGTTATGTCCGGTCTATTGTAATATATAGTATTGTTTGTTATAATTGTCCTGTCCTAATATATTTTGACGGAATTACTTTCTAAAATAGTGCTGCTAATATATTTATAATAGGCGACTTTTTTTAAAAATAAATGAATGTTTGTGGGCCAGGTTTTGGTGGACAATTGCAGCTATAAACTAGGACCAATAGCCTCGCCACAGCTAAAACAAATAGGTCTAAATTTTCCGCTTATGTTCACGTACGGCCGGAGTGGTACCAGTCTGATTGCATGAACATTATGTCACCGGCCCTAGTATGACCAGCCCAATGCTCAGATTTAAATCATATAAATTTATTATACATATGCGTAAAAATCTAAAATTTCATTTATTTGTCAATGTTTATATAAAAAATGGTAGATTATTAAATAAAGTTTTTAGGATATATGTCTTAAGAAAATATTGACTTACTCTGGAATTTATGTGTTGTTAAAATATCTATATAGTTTTTGTAACAATTTGTAAGCTTGTTGAGTGATAAAACATTGAACATTTTTTTTTTATTTGATTTAGCTTTAGAGGACGCTTTTTGACGCTTTTAAGGACGCTTTTCCCTTATATGAATCACTAGTTGTAATATTTATGTACTCATATTTCATTTTTTAAATATATTGCGTGGCTATGTTAGTAAAGTATCGGCCTATATATGTCCTACCGCAGGGCACAGGCCTCCTCTTATTTCTGAAAGGGGTTTAAGGTAAGGAAATGGGCGCTACCTAAGTGTTGGCGAAAATCACATGTCTACGAAATATTTTTAATGCAATTTCTTTAATTTTCAAAAAATCTAGGATTTGACCTCAAAGTAATTACTAGCATAGAGAGAGTCCTCAAATAAGAACAACATTCTTACAGCTGAACTCTATACGTATGACGTTTAACGTGATATAAAATATGATACTATTCTCACCTTCTTTCTTTTACAAGGTTATTGCCGTTTTTCCATTCCCTAGACACCACTATTGGTACGCCTTTATTAAGGAGACAAAAACGTTGTCGATAAATTCATTTAGTCTATAACTTAGTAAAATTAGGAATTTTTATTAGTCCGGTTTGTAACACTTACTTATATCAATAATAGTTTATGGAAGCTTCATCTCAATTCTTACAACAAAGACATTTCGTACTATCCTTGTATAATTAAAAATATATTGTGAAAAAGTCACTGTGAAATCTACTTACTTAAAATCAACCGGTATAATTCCACCAAATTACGCTTAGATTTATTATGGGTTTCACGCATTGATTTATATAACACTAGATCAGTAATAACCGCGCCAAAGCGTTGCCACTGCACATATGGCTACAGCCATATGCCTAGCTAACGTGAGTTCATTGTTCAATGTGACGCCGACAGAGTTGAGCCGCGATAAAAATGGGTAAATGCGTAGTGAAAGAATGCTGTTCAAGGTCACAAAAACGTAATAAATCAAGCGGAATCACTTTCAACACATAATTTTTAGTTCTTGTTTTCATATAAACGTAAAATACCTCAAATAATTAAATAAAATTATCGAATATTGCCATTTAGGTTCAATGTTGCCACTTTTCCGCATTTGTGATTATCCTACATTAATGGGAGACTATATTAATTAATGGAGTAAGCTAATTTGTTACCTCTGATTTTAAATATTTTGGAAATTATAATAAAAACTACGTTTTAACTTTCATACAAAATAATTAATTATTCATATTTTAGTTTATTCATGAATTATCTATTAAATATATTTTATTACCTATTTTATATTAATAATTTTATATTATTTATAATTTAATATAAATTTTATATTAATTATATTTTATTACCTATTTTATATTGTTTGATTTATAAGTACCATAAAAATATGTTTTATTTCATCATAATGTTTACTTCTATTCATCTGATTAGCTTTGTATCCTTCTTTCTAAGGGGCGTAATAAAGATTTTAAAATAAAATATAGTTTTTTAATATAAAAACAATTAACTGCAGCTTAAAAAAACTCATTTTTATTGCGTATTTTAGGTAAAATTTCATATAGTATGCCACACCAACCCGCCATTGCATGTTTGTGTGTCTATCTTTATCTAATCTTAGCGACGATATTGTTTTCGCAACTTGTGTAAGTGAGATAGATATATGTTTATTTAAAATTGTTATTAGTTTCAAAGCTACGTCATCGCGTATGGATAATGGTTACACTTTTTTCGACGCGCGGTAATGTGGTTTGCTCCTCTAGTGTTGTATAACTCAATGGTTTCACGGGTAATAACAACTGTATTTATTTAATCGACACAGGGTTTGCTTCACGAAACGTACACAGAGGGCACTGCTACTATAGTACAATAACAGCAGCACGCCCGCGGTCTGTTTTCTCTTTTGTCGCTGGATTTCAACTACCAATAAATCGATCACGAACGTATTTACCTGTTTTTCTTTCTGCTCCCTCAAGATATTGACCATCACTAATTCATTAATTACAGCCTATCAAAAGTCCACTGCTGTACGTAGGGGGAATATTAAGTGATTTGGCAACCGCTATTTTTTATTTTGAGTTTTTATCAGGAACATACTGTTGCCTATCTGCTGTTTAATTTCCTTATGTCGTCTTTTATGATAGTTACTAGTCTATCATAATATCGTACTAGTCGTCTAGTACCAGTTTTTCGTTCCTCCCTTGACTTTTATTGGTGTCTTTCCGAAACTTTTTAAAAAATCATTTATTATGAGATTCACAAGAGTGGGAACAGAAACTGTGTCTAATTAGAGACCAATATCAATATTACCCTCAGTATTCAAAATTTTTGAAAATATTGTTAATATCTGTTTAGTACATTATCTTGAAAAAAAAATATCAGACAATCAAATAATATGGTTTCCGACGTGGCAAATCTACGACTGACACATTGCATGATGTAACTGATTATTTATTTATTTATTTTTTTATAGAAGAGGGGGCAAACGAGCATGCAGCTCACCTAATGGTAAGTGAATTATTATTAAGAATTATTACAGATAGACTGGATGAGGGTTATAAGTGTATCGCTGTCTTTTTAGACCTAACCAAAGCCAGTACACAGTCTCTGTACCTATTCTTTTGAATAAATTGAATAGAATTGGTATTCGTAACCTTCAGTTAAATTTATTTGAAGATTACCTTTCGGAGAGATGTCAATCTATCAACATTACGGGATTTCTGGTCTCTGATATGAAGTTAACATATGGCGTCCCATAAGGTAGCATCCTAGGCCCCACTCTTCCTAATGTACATAAATGAATTGTGTCAATTGAAACTTACTAATGGTAAATTTGTCGCTTACACGGATGACACAGTTATAATTTTTGCTACTAAAACTATAAGAGAGGCACATATGATACTGCACAAAATCGTTTAAATTTACATAATTTTGACTAGGTGGCTAAGGGAAATTATTTTGACATTAAACGCAGATAAAACCAAATGCATATACTTTTCGATTCGACATAACCAGATTGTTCGCAACTGTCGGAACTTCGATACCATACTTGTACTGATCACAATAGTCATTGGTGTTCATCGAAACCGCTTAAATATGTAAATGACATCAAATATCTATGTGTAGCATTTGACAATAACATGAGCTATAAAGCACATGTAGAGATTCTATGTGAAAGAGTTAGAAAACTTATTGCAATCTTTAAGATAGTGAGACATGTTCTGAAACCAACGTTACTAAAGCGTATTTATATAGCACTATGTCAATCAACCCTAACATATGGCATAACGGTTTGGCGTGGGATCCCAAACACAAATATAAAATGTGTAGAAGTGGCTCAACGGGCTGTTCTAAAAATATGTACTTTCAAATCTTACCTATAATACAACCACACTTTTATATTATTAATGTAAGTTAAGGTACTAAGCGTCAGAAAGCTTTTTGTGTTGGCTACTATTATAAAAAAAACACAGCGAAATTATTTATGATTAGTTATGTTTGCAAAGACTTTAAAAGATTGAATATACTTAAAAAAGAAAGTGTGTGCAAACGAATCCTTATTTCCCGAACCGCTTTCGGTAAACATTTTATTAGCTTTCTAGTAAGCTTTGTTTATAATAAAATCAATAGAAACTTTACCACATTTAACCTCAATAAATATAAATGTACAAGAGAAGTAATAAAATATTTAATCACACTTTTGACTATGACAAAACTGAGGAATTGGTTACCACTGTATCCTAAAAACGTGCACACATACACACACACACACGCAAGCACGCAAGCACGCACGCTCTTCTTTATGCATGAACGCGTTCGAACTGTTTCAAGAAAAAATAAACCTTGTACAGTCAGCGTCAGATATAAGGGAGCAGTCTAGGTGGTCAAATATTTTGAAACATCCAAAGTGATCATAAATACTCAACCATCCATACCTACTGGTCAAATTATTGAGAACATTAATCTTGCTCAAATATATCGGAACACGTACAATTTCAAATATATATGCGATCATTTAAACCGTTCAAAATTATAGTAACAAACAAGACCCCAATGGTATCCAAGCGGCCAAAGTATTCAAATTTGGAACACTTTAGAAAAAGAAATTTTATCTTGATGATATAATATTTTATACGTGGTAGAGCCATGCTGCAGTTATATTAGATGTAGTTGTAGCACGAATGAGTCGGCTCGACCGGGGAAGGATCACGCTCTCACAGATACCTGCGTGAAATAGTAGCTTAATGCTGCTGTATTTTGTATGGTGAGTGTAGAGAACCTGGGACCCATTTTACTAGAAATGAGGCATTCCATCTTAGTCCACACGGGTGACAACGCATCTGCATTTTTATTCGTAATCGAGGATAGATGTAGATGTCTATGGGCCGCAGCAACCACTTACCATCAGGTGGACTGTGTGCTCGTTTGTCACCCTATCCTATAAAAAAAAATACAAGATTGAATTTTGAATAATTTTAAAAGTCAATCCATGCATTTAACACAACAGCAAGAAAATAAAGGAAATTTTCTTTAATTAAAATAATAACATTGATAAATAAAATGAAACCAGATAAAAATTATATTTTTATTTCAGCAAATTTGTTTTCATATAAAATTTTGACTTTGATGCTGATGAAATCAAGAGCGTAGTTACATCGTTTATAAGGACAAATAAGACGATATGTATGTCTTTGCGTTGCTGTCATCATAGCTATTAAAATTTGAAGTCCGCCTGATGGTAAGTGGATGCTGTGGCCCTTAGACATCTACGTTTATCCATAATTAAGAACCACAATGTCAATGCAAATGCGTTATCATCCCTGAGAACTGAGATGGAATACTTCGTTTCCAGTAATAAGGGTCTCGCGTTCTCTACACTCACCATACGAAACACAGCAGTATTAAGGTGTCATTTTACACGCCTGGCGTGCCATTCGCACTGAATCGTTTATTCGATCGGAGGATCGGAGAAGGTGGAGGATAGAAGGAATATAACCAAAAAATAAAACAATGAGAATACATACTTCTTACATTTATTATATTATTACCAATATACACCTAACTCTACTTACGGACAAAGAAATATTCAAATCCAATAATAATATTACATGATTGTGATAATAAAAGTAATTCGCTCATATAGTAAATACGAATAGATTAATACTTTTTATATGCTTTCACGGTATACTAAAACTCTGCGAAAATATAAAATACTTCATAATATATAGAATCTTGAGAAATTTTGTGTCATTTACTTTTTACACATTTATTACTGAAATATTAGATAAAAATCTTGATCATAAGTTTGCTTCCTTTTGCCTAATCTTTTCTTAGATCTTTATTCACTCATTTTTATGAATATTTCATAATTGCATGTTCCACATGCAACATTACAACAATACAGCTAATTGAAATTAATGATGCTATATAAAACAATGCACCTTATAATGTTTTTATTTTCGACTCTTATTGTTAATTTCCAAAACATATGAATGAAATCTTGAATACTTATGAGTATTTTATCTTAATAATATAAGAGAAAATCGAGACTGCAAAAATTGGAAGAACGGGAATTGTTGTTATGCTGTGCCGAAACGCTCAAAGCTTAGACTAATATAAAAAAATTACGAAATCATCGCCAAAAATATTTCGAGAACAAAATAAGAAGGATTGCGACTGTGATTTGTTTAACTGGAATATCCTGAAGTTGGATAACCGGATGTGTAATAGCGGCGGTATAACCGGACAGTTGTAGTAATTTTAAAGGTTCTTGGTTGTTAATATAATTTATTTTTTGAAAAAAAAAATTAAAAAGTCGGAAGTGGCAGATATAGATTGAATCGTAGAAAAAATATTAGCTCTAGTGTCAATATTTAGACAGAAAATAAATACTTTTGTATGGACTAAATGCCGCCCGGAAATAGCTTAATAGCGCTCGTCAAGTTTAGTACCAGTCTTAACATTTCGTGATGCATACATGAAAATTGAATAAATAATAATTATTTAGAAAATGCAAATTGTTGCATGGAATGAATACATATAATATACATAATTCAGTCATAAATTTACATTAAATAAAATTTTTTAAAGCATATTCCGCTATAAAGGTGACATACGATCTGAACTAGGGGTTTGCACCGCAGCAGTGAGTACCGGAGAATCACTGGTGATTTACCGGTAAAAGTACTCAATTGAAATAATCGGAGATTAACCGATGAAACTCCGGTGATCATATTACATTTGAAAATAGTCTTTTAATAAAATAAACATTAAAAAATAAATAAAAGAATGATTCATTAAACAATATTTTTAATTATTTAACTACATTTATTACATCTATTTACTAATTTGCTTCTTTCGAATGAAATTAATTATTTCGGTCATTAACTCAAAGCGCTCTTGTCCGTTTGTGTGATTCATTTCACTTCCTACTTGTTTTCCAAAGAATTCGTTGCAATATGCATGAACATTAAAAAAAAACTAATATTGCCACTTGGACACTTCGCAAAGAACAAAAAGAAAGAAATCCAGATGTAGAACCATTACAGTTAATACAGAATGTCTTAACATGCTGGAACAGCGTTTATTACATGATAAAAGAATTTTTAAAATAATTGACAGTATAACTGCCGCACGAAAAAAACTGCCCCAAGCACTTCCGATTATTAAATTTCTATAAGAAGAAAATATATTAAAAGATATGATGCTTTTGATAGATGTATTTGAGCAAGCCACTCAAATGATAAGCAGAGACCAATACCCAACATCCAGTAATTATTTATGGGCATTCAAAGTTTGGGCCCCAGAATGTCTACATCGGTTGGTGCAATATTTTGCAAGAACGATCGCTTACTGATTACGAATATAGAACTGTTTTCAGGAATAGCCTCAGACAACTGAAAACAAACTGACCGCTAAAAAAGCTGTAAAGGCAGAATATGTGTCGTAATTTCCCGAACGCTGGCCATCAGAGTTGTCTAACGTTGACCGACAGGTCAATCGACGGATTGACCTGCGGTCGAAGTTGGACTTGCCTAGTCGGACTATTTGTCCCAGTTAAACATACTCGTCAACAACTTCGAGCTCAGTGCTTCCAACAAATATCGGCATAGGTGTAACATGGACATTAAACATGATCTTTGTTTTATCTATGTTCATCTTAAGACCTATCCGTTTGGAGACACTATTGAGGTCATTGAGCAAAGTGCTTAGATCCTCCAGTGATTCTGCCATAAGGACTATATCGTTGGCAAATCGAAGGTGAGTGATGTGTTCGCCATTAATGTTAATACCGTATCCTTGCCAGTACAGCAGCTTAAAAACGTCATCCAATGCAGCGGTGAAGAGTTTAGGGGATATAACGTCACCCTGTCTTACACCTCTCTGAATTTGAATAGGTTTCATACTCTGGTTCTGTACTCGGATAGCCATCGTAGCCCCACTGTACTAACACTTCAGCACTTCGATATACCGGCAGTCAAATTGGCACCGCTGAACAGACTGCAGCACTGTACAAATTTCAACGGAATCAAAGGCTTTCTCATAGTCCACATATGCCAGGCAAAATGGCTGATTGTTATCTGCGGTCTTCTGCACAATCTGCCGCGGGGTACGTATGTGGTCTATGGTACTGAAGCCTTTTCGCAAACCGGATTGTTCGGGAGGCTGGAAGTCGTCGAGTCTGCGTGCGAGACGATCATAATGACTCTCGAAAACAGCACGTAGACGTGGCTCAGATGAGAAATCCGACTGTTGTTCTTCTAGAGAGCGTGTCGCCTTTCTTATTATAACAGGAATGATGTGGTGCAATTATGGAAATTTAACAGATATTTAAAGCCTTTGGATGTAATAGCTTTTAAATACCTAGCTGTGCCTTCAATTACTGTTCGATGAGAGAGAGTATTTACAACGACAGGTCACATACTCAATAATAGAAGAAATATGTTGCGCCATGATGCTATTGACATGTTATTTTCTCAATCAAAATCAACATTTATTATATCCGTAACATATGTTTAAATAAAACATATGTTTTTATAAAATTTTGAATGAATAAAAAAAGAGTTTTTGTTTACATCATAATACAATCTATTACAAAACATACATGATACATTTGTATCCTAATCGTGCTGTCAAGTCATTTGAGCAAGTAGCTCTAGTCTCCGGTGATCACCGGTGAATTCACCGAGACTGCCCAGTAACCGGTGAATTCAATCGGTTGCCGAAATTCCGCTCCAGTGCAAACCTCTAATCTGAACCTGATCACTCTGTTTTATTGACTTCAATGTTTAATTTTACAAATATGTAAAATAATAAATATTTTACATTTCCATGATCACCATTTATAATTATTTGAAATACCCTATAAGAATAATAACACAATACATTTGCGTCGATTATGCAAAAACCAGGGTGGGCCTGTGTTGCTCACTGATGGACCGGAGAAAAGTAGCCATATGCAGGTGTTCCCTTCTATCTAAGTATAACTTCACACGGTCCTATATATATAATAAAACTAGTTGCAGCTGCACTGCTCACTAGTCTTAATCTGGTTGCTCGGCTAAGTCTAGGTCTATGCTGAATTGTTCAATTCTGTTGCAGCAAAAAGAGAGCCACCATGTCAAATTTACGAAAAGATTGCGTTACCTTTCATGTATAAGTAATATACATATAAGTATATAGTATATATTTATAAGTAATGTATTCTTAATCACTTTATTTCTATTTACTTATTACTTTTTGAACTTAAAAATTACACTGCTATTAACAGTAGTGTTATTTCGAATTTGTTTACCAACACAGGCCGCTCGCCTTCATACAATATGCGGATCAGTCGCTCGACAGATTTGTCGCTGTCACTGAGCGATAGTGTTAAAATGTAGATATCTATGTGTGTGTGAAATTGTTAGTTATGGTTTTAATTGTTATGTGTGATTTTCGTAGTGACTGACGATTGTTTTCAAGTGTGCAGATTTCGCACCCCACCCCGCGCAAAGAAGACAGTTCTGTATCGGAAAAAACCGCTATGGCTACTTCCCTCTGGTCCACCGGTGGCCCGAGTTGCTCTATGTGTAGAAACATGTGTTAGTGACATTTTAATTTCAATGAATCGAATGACAAAAATTTTGAAATTATACCAAAAAAAGTCATATTTGAATATCAAGCTGAATAAATCATTAAATAAAGCCGTATCCAAAACTTGTTCCTATGGAATATCTCTATCCCCTCCTTTACTATCGGAAATCCTCAAAAATAATTACGCCTTGATGTTACAAAAAATTTAAATTTTTGATTAGTTCATTAATATATACTAATTCAAAGAAATATTAGGTTTATTAGAATAAATAGAAACACACCAAATAATTAAGCAAAAATTAAAGAGAACACATGGATGTCTGTCGACAAGGCATTGTTTTAAATACAATGACATACCAAATGCCATCACTGTGCTTAGCCATATTGTGCTTAAAACTTTTTACTGATTCTATCAAACTCACTTTAAACTGTCAATACTCAATATCTGTTACATAATATATTACAGTCAATATAGAAGAAACTGTTGATTTTAAGCTATGAATAGGTAGTACACATGACTATCATCAATAAAATCATTTTACTTTAAATGACAAATGACATGGTATAAAATCGTTTTAAATATTAAGAATATTACTTGGAACATTTTGAAGGCTCAAATAGCTATATGTTCAAGCGAGAGCCAATTGCTGCTGTAATATTCAATATTTTTAATTATGGCATAAAATTTATTAATTGTTATTACAAGTTTATAAAAATAAATTGAATATTACAGTGTTAGCTTATAAATATTATGAAGTGCTGTGCGAGGACTTGCCCACGTAAGAGAAATTATACTTTTGGGCGGATTAAAGAATCCTGCATCCCTTTTTCTTTGGTGGTTCTGGAGGTTCCAAAGCCGCTAATATCGCTTCATCAAACACGTTCTTCAACCCTTTCTGAAATGTAAATATAAAGTTGTTAATATTTATATAGGGTAAAAAGTGTTTTTTTATAGAAGAGGGGGGAAATGAGCATATGGTTCACTTGATGTTAAGTGACTACTGCCGCCCATGAACAACCGCAACACCAGGGGGATTGCAGGTGCGTTGCCGGCCCTTTAGAAAGAAGTAAGCTCTTTTCTTGAAGGTCCCTAGGTCGTATCAGTCCAGAAAAATCGCCGAAATATCGCCGTCTCTATTCCACAGGGAGGTTGTACACTGAAGAAAACTCCTTGTGAACCGTCAAGCACACAGATGGTGTGGATGGTATCGGGAGTTAGTGACCAATCCTAAAAATAGGAATAACATTCCATCAGTGTACAAGTGGCGAAATTACATTCTATTCAGCTATATATTATTATATTTTATTACATTATAATACCATATCTCGCCTTAAACGCTGAATTTACTGATAAACTAGTAATTCAATGTATTCTATGTAATAAGGTTAGGTTTAATGATAATTTTTTATTTATATAACAGCCAACAAATAATAACCAATTGTGATTGCCTACAACATGCCTACAACAACTTATAACTATTAACATTTCAATAATATATATACCACACACATATACAATTCATTGTGAGTTGCATCCCCATTCAATATGTGTATGACTATGACTCCCATTTTTAGCAGTTGCAGCTCTATTTTTTTCAGAAGAACACCACAGTTTGTTCAGTTTAGTTGTTACAATGTTGGTAGGTGAGAGATTGGTATAGTGGACATTGTTGTATATTAATTTATGCAAATATTTATTTTTGCATAAGCTGAAACTGTTTTGGTCATGGTAGGAAATGTTGTAGTGGTAAAGAGCCATAGGCTCTTCTTATTATAGTCTTAATTAAATTACAAGGACAAATTACAGACCTGAGTAAGAGCTGAGCATTCCACATATTTTACAGCCTTTAGTTCCTTAGCGAGTTTTTCTCCTTGTTCAAGGGAGACTGGCTTTTGTTTTATTTTAGCAAGCTTTTCCATAGTAGCTGAATCATCTCGTAAATCAATTTGTGTTCCCACAAGCAAAAATGGTGTCTTCTGCTGATGATGAGTTATTTCTGGTACCCACTGTAGAAAGTAAATTCTTGTTACAATTATTAAAAAGAAAAAAATATAAATAAATCTATAGAAATATCATAAAGGCAATAAACACTTTTAAATATAAGAAATACATTTTTTTTTATTAGTCACACAATAAAATAAAATAACAATAACATTTGTTTTGTCAAGCCAACAGTCTCTCCGTATAAATCAGCACTTTTGGATACCTAAACAATGTTTTTGTTTTGTGTATTTAAGGTGATTGGGCAACATGTCTCATCAATATTCAAGTGGATCCTATGCAGTAGGAGTAGTCGTTACAAAACGTAACTAGTTACTGAAACTATCTATTCACACAATAGAGGGTAGCGGGTTATTGCAGTGCAACGAAACTATCTATTACAGTAGATGTTTTACTCAGTAACACGATTCACGAATCACGAACGAGCGATCAGTAACAATAACAAAACGTTTATTCGGCTATTTTCGCGACGCATCGGCGACGGCTTCGGCTGTTGTAGTAGAAGCACATGAGTAAAGAAACCGACCATAGAAAACCGACTCTTTACGCTGTGGTAGAAGTACCACCGGTCGTCGAATGTCGAGTGAGCGCGGGTGCTTTTGCATTTGACCTATGACTCTATTCCCTTCGTATAGATGCGATATTAGAAATGAGAAAGTAAGTGTGCACGTTTTTAACAAAAAATAGTTCAAATTCCATAATTTAAGTGGCCTTGGCCCGGTTTAAATTAGTCTTGTGTATAAGTTTAATGACACGGTTTGTTTTTACTTTTTAGGCGCGTTTGTTAATATTTTTGTTTTCTTTTTGTGCAATAATAATAATATCTTTAGTAAAATAAGAACTAAATACAATTGTATATATTAGTGTTAATAATAATAATTGTACAGTAATTAGTGTAAATAACTAAGTGTAAAAATAATACTAACACTTTATGTGATAGTATTCAAAAATATCTCGAAGTAATGCCAGTGTACTTTGGGACTTTTTTACAAAAGATACTACAACCATGAAGGCCAATATTCTATAAAAACATCAATACATGTATTCATTTGATTTATTACATAAAAATGTAGGCTTGAGATGTCTAAAAATAAGCATTGTAATAATTATTTGCTATAAAATCAAACTTATATTCAATATTTTATGCTGAACTTGTGGGTGAATTTATCATAATCATAATTATTAAATAAATCGTTTGCCATTAAATCTTTTCAAGTGATATTTTTATCAAACCGTGCGAAATGATTAAACAAATAAATAAATTTAACCATTAACACCATGTCTAATTCTATACGAAACGGTAACAAACAATTTTCTCGTGACACGGACATCGTTTCATTCGCAACGTTTTTCAATTAAACACGTCGTGAAACACCCTATTGAAGCCGCTATTAAAATAGAGTGTTTCAAAACCCTCTATTAAAATAGAGTGTTTCAAAACCCTCTATTAAAATAGAGTGTTTCAAAAGCCGCTATTGATATTCGATAGATAGTTTCGTTTCGTTACTCAAAAAAGCCGCTACTACCCACCGCTACTATGCAGCCCTCATTTCACCAATTACGTAACTCGCAGAGGTCGACTTTACTGTAAAACCCAACAATACTTCAGCCGACATTTGCCTAATAACCCAAATACTGCCACTACTGGTTGAATTCAAGATGTAATGGAGGAAATAGGTTGCAACTCAGTCCACGCCTGTGCATATGAGCTCAGCGACACACATTTTAACCACTGATTATGGCTCAACTCAGTGTTATTATTATTATAGGGACCTGAACAAAGCAGCAACTATGCTGGCATAGAATATTTATGGTTTATGCAGTCTACAAGTGCTTCTGACAAAAAATCTAAAATTTTAGTTTTACATGAATTATGTATGAATGAGTTAGACTTGGAGAATGTATGGCAAAACGTTAAGAAAGGTTTAGTGGATGCAGCTACCGAAGTATGTGGTGTTAGTAAGAGAAAGAATGAAAGGAAAAATAATATGTTATGGTGGTACAATAAGATACGTATGGAAGTTGAAGCAAAGAAGAGAGCAAGGCTACATTTACTAGCAACAAAGGCTGGTAATTCTAGTACAAATGATGATATTGAAAGAAAAAAGGCAGTCTTTAGACATCTAAATAAGAGAGTAAATGAAGTAGTTGAAAGGAAAAAGCAAGAAAGAACCGATAAGAATGATAGAAGAATATCGGATAACTTCCAGGCAAATATTAAAATGTTCTGGAAACTGGTAAGAACTGCCAGGGGACATTCAAAACAGCCTATAATAATGAATGCTATAAGAGATGAGAATGGCTATATTCTGAATGATTAAGTTTTGAGTTTAAAGAGATGGAAGGAATATTTTGAAAGTGTTTTATGAGTGAGGGGACAACATATAAAATGAACGAAGTAGAAACTCCGAAAGAAGAGGAAAGAGGTAGCGAGATAAGTATAGATAAAATAATGAAAACAATGAAAAGCATGAAAGCAGGTAAGGCTGCCAGATATGATAGAGTTTCACTCGGAAATGCTAAGGGCTGGAGAGGAAGTGGTGGCAGGCCTGTTGCACACCTTGTTTAATTTATGCTGGGAACTGAAGCGGGTACCGGTAGACTGGTGCAAAGCCGTGATAGTCCCAGTATATAAAGGAAAAGGGTCGCAGCAGAACTGTAAAAACTACCGTGGTATCAGTCTTTTTAGCAAAGTGGGAAAACTGTATGCTAAGGTACTGATTGAAAGGGTCATGAAAGAAACTGATGAAAAAATTTGGGATGTGCAAGCGGGATTTAGAAAGGGAATGGGATGGTACAGATCAAGTCTTTTCCATGCGCATGATCGCAGGAAAGTTTTTGGCCAAAAACCAAAAGGTTTTTTGTGCATTCATGTATTTGGAAAAGGCCTATGACAGAGTGGATAGAGATGAGCTATGGCAAAGACTGAATTAATTTGGGTTGAACGCTGGCTTGATACAGGCATTGGAGTTGCCTTATAGGGACTCTAGTGCTTGTGTTAGGATCAACAGGCTCTACTTGGACTGGTTTGGCATCCATAAAGGTGTCAGACAGGGCTGTGTGGCTTCCCCGTGGCTGTTCAACCCATTTATGGACAGTTGTTTGCAAAATTTGAAAGTTGAAGAATGCGGATTAAGAATGGGTGAATTAAGCGTCAAATGCCTTTTGTATGCCGATGATAAAGTTATTCTTGCGTCGTCGGCGGCCGAGCTGCAAATGATGGTTACATTAATGAACAGATCATTAAAAGAAAGGGGTATGAAAGTGACCACAAGTAAGACGAAAATTATGGTTTTTGAAAGAGAAGAAAGTAAGACGATATGTGAAATAAGAATAGAAGGGGAGTTGATCGAGCAAGTAAGTAGATAAGTTTGTATATCTGGGTTGCATATTTAGCAGGGATGGCAGATGTGATAAGGATATAGAACGACGAGTGAATGCAGGAAATAGAATAAATGGGGCCCTACACTCTATTGTGAAAAGTCAAAATGTGTCGAAAAAGGCACGTATGGCAATTCACAATGCTGTGTTGGTCCCTACTTTAACATATGGTAGTGAAAGTTGGGTGTGGCAGAAGAAGCACGAGAGTAGAATGAACGCAGTAGAAATGCGGTCGTTAAGGAGTATATTAGGGCTTAATCTGAATGACAGGGTAAGAAATTGTGTAATAAGAGAAGAGTGTGGTTTGCAAGATGATGTTGTGACCAGGATTAAGAAAGGAATGCTTCGGTGGTTTGGTCATGTGGAAAGAATGAATGAGAAAAGAGTGACAAAGAAAATTTATGATGCAGAAGTGAATGGCAGAGTCGGAAAGGGACATCCTAGGCGAAAATTTATCGACCAAATTGGCGATTTATTGAAAACGGGCCAAATTAGGAGTACCCTTAACCGACGAACATGTATGCGTAGGTGTATGGATGTGAAGGAGGCGAGAGAGGTGTGTCAGGATCATGCCAAATGGAAGTCTGTAGTCTCTGCCTACCCCTCTGGGTGACAGGCGTGAGTGTTTATGTTTTATGTATGAACAAGGAAGACAGATGCCAGACCAGAAACTTCTAAAATAAACTCGACTACACCTAGCAGTTCAGACAAATTTAACTTACACCTTCAGTTCCATACTTTGCAGGCAAGTTCAATGCCATGTAAATGACCTGTCTCACCGAAAACCTTGGAATACATAACATTTGAAAAACTTCGAAAGTAAGTGTACTGAGCACCAACCATGTGAACATGGAATAAGATTTGACGGAAAAGCAAGCACAACACTACATTGCATTTTATCATCAGTAGCTCTACTAGCCTATGTGGCGGTACTCATTTATTATAATACCCAGAGTCAAATACTTAAATGTTTTCATGGTGTTGATGAAAAAATTGTGAGAAATGAACACAGAATGTCATAATGTAGAACAAGTAGCTTATTACCTAAAAAGTGTATACCATAGTAAAACATGAAACTGTTAATCTAGATTACCTTTTATGCTTATTTTGCTAGTGGTTATTTTTTCATTGCAAAAATTAAACATTGATGGCATTCATGTATTAGCCCAGAGTTTATTACATTGCTGTTAAGAGCTTCAAGTAATGCCATGCCATGTGCCATATTTTATTGCTGTCACTTCAGCTTATAATATTGTATCATAGGTATACCTAGCGGTGTACATATGTATATGAATGTTGAGAACTTCATAAAAAAATGTAGATCCTACACATGTATTAGCTTTTGAGCCATCTATAAATACTTTCAGTTCTCTAGGGTTCAGCCCTACCAAGTGCTCTGTTTGATTTAACTGTATTTTGTATTTTCTATCAAATACAAGCTGTTTAGGGATGCTGTCAAACTTGGCTTAGATAGGAATTTCATTATACAAGTATATCCTACTAATTAAGCCTGTATGAGGTACCTTACTGTTGCTCCAATGGTTAAGAATTTTGAAAATTTTGATGGCAGCTAAGATTGGTTCCTATTGTTTATAAGATGAATAAACTTACTTCGTAAGCACAAGAATGGTCTCCATAACTACCGTTGGAGTAATTCTTATACAGCTTATTACAGGCATACAGGCCAATCTTCACAATACTTCATACCATGCCAAATGTATGGGAATAATCTCCAAGTGACATCAGCAAATGCAGCAAGATGGCCACAACCATACCATGTATTAAGACACATAATTCTGGATTAACCTTACTGAATTTGGGCAAGCTAGGGAAGCTCTACCTACCAATAACATAAACATTTCTAAAATATTACTTACGCTAAACAAACTTCAAATTAGACTGGTCATCTGTGCCACAACAGAATGACTGTTTTAATAAAGATCTCTATGCTTAATATTACAGACAGCTGTTTGCATAAAGAGATGGAATGGAGTCCACATTCTACTTGATTACCCAAAAGTTGCCAGCTACAGAACTTAGTACTTTACAACACAGATGTTGATTTCTGAAGTATTTGGTCGAGAAGCTCTGGTAGCTTAAATAATATTTGTTTTCTACCCAATCACAAAATATTTAGATGTGAAGTTGCAGATACCAGTATCAATTAGTTAACCCATTTTTTATATAACATTTTATATGTGTGGCAGGTATTACATGTAAGTTTAGAAGACTATTAGAGGACTATTTATAAATTATCAGAAAAAAAATTCATCCAATAAATATAACCTGACTTAATATCAATTTGAAATAATTTTAAATTTATACAACTGTAGTTTTAAATTTTTTGATGTGTAAAATCATCTCCCAAAGAGATTTAAATAAATTATCATACTAAGTGTGCTAAGTTAAATGTAATATGTAAATATTCACCTTTTCCTTCACATTTTCAAAAGAACTAGGGCTCACCACACTGAAGCATACAAGGAAAACATCTGTTTGTGGATAACTTAGTGGTCTTAGTCTGTCATAATCTTCCTGGCCTATAAAAAAGAAACACTGCAGTTATTTAGAAAATTCACACTTAAAATTTTAAGAATAGCACAGGTCTTGTGAATAAAAAGCAAGAGAAATTACATAATTCTGGAACAACATCAATTTCGTTATATTAATGCTTTTCTCAAATAAAACCAGCACAAGTTTGCTTTCTTTTGACATAGTATTACATTTTGCTTCTGATGTTTAGAAAATTCATTAGGAAATTAATTTTCCAGGATCATTAGGTTACCAAAACATAGTCTCTCTTACACAGAGGGAAAGAAATTCAAAAAAATCATAATCTGACATGTCAAAAAACTATTTCTATGTGATAATTTTAAATGTAAAGTAAATATACAAAAATGATGTAATAAAATCTCGGCTGGTGACAGACCTGCTTATTACATAATACAATTTAACTGGAGCAAGCTAACCAAGGCTGTAAATGTGCTTCCAATGGGCACCACAACTGATGGTGTAGAGGTCCATTCACTAAGTACCACATAAATGATAGAGTTAGCTACAAATTTGGGTTCATAGGATGAGAAAAAGCCTGCTCCTACAGGTAGACTACAAAAAAGATCACATTCCATACCAATCTGCCGCCCTAGAGCCATACATGTCAGCAGAGATGCAAGAGTATTTTGGGCACAGCTGCTCAGTGGGCAATACAACAGGACTACTGACACTTGCACCCTCCAGGGGTAGTTTACCATTAAATTCTACTACCATGAGAGGTACCAGTTAAGTTCATTTATCAGGCTAAACATAAAAGTAATGAACACTTCATACCAGTGTTCTGTGATGCCAAGTGAGGACTTTTTTTTAATTTAAGCATCTATGCCACAGTAAGAAAAGTATTATGTGCCTCTATCATAGAATGTAATGGATGGATTTCTAACATAACAAATTTTTGTTATAAAAAGTTCTGAAAAAAAAAATTATCTTTAAAAATTTATAATTTATAAAATGAGCATAGTTTTACCTGCAGTATCAAAAAGACCCAAGGTGTATGGTTCCCCACCAATCATAACAGTTACTGCATAATTGTCAAATACTGTTGGCACATATTCCGATGGAAACTTGTTTGTTGTATAGCTAATTAGAAGACATGTTTTACCGACAGCACCATCGCCAACTACAACGCATTTAATAGTCTGCATGGTGAAGTACTGCCTCAATAATTTGCAATACAAATTTTCTTAGATAGATGCTATGTATTGCTTAAAATTTTGATAATTTTCCTTTCATAGCACCCTCAACAGGGGCAAGTGCCTGTGAACAAAGTAAACCTAATATATAATAGTCCAATATTTGTAATAATATGTTGTATACCACTATACCACTGTAAACGATAATCATAATAACTTTTTAGATATCATTGTTTCATGCAGAGTCAATGATTCAATGAATAACAACTAAATAATAGTTTATGAGCAACTAAGCTTTTCTTGAGGTTAAAAAAAACCACAATTTCACCTATCTAAATATGCAAATTAAGTAAAACATGACTTAAATACAAAAATTCATATGAATTGTTACAGCTGTTTTCGAAATACCAATCTATATATACAAAACACATTTTTTTTCTATCTATGTCCATTATAGACTTTAAAACTATCTAACCGATATGTCCCAAACTGGTTTCATTAGAAAGGCAATAATGCGAAAATGGTTTTAGACCACTAAACATTGCATTAGACAATATATAAAAAAAGCAACAAGATTTCCTTTTTTTCCAAGATATAAACAAAATGTATTTCTTTTTTTAGCACAGTAACAAACGCCAGGTATTCACTAGTTGCATGTATAATAGATACACGAATTGCTATATTTAGAGAAACTATACAGTGTGTCCGGTCACGGACTAGCGATATTTTAGGTACTTATAATACAGCTACGAGGGTGGATTGAAAAGTACTGGGCCTAACCAAGAAAATAAACACATACTAAATCAGTTATATTTTTATTTTTCTACATAATCACCATCAAGTTCAATACACTTTTGCCACCTCCCCTTCCAAGCATTTAGACCGTTGAAAAAAAATGATTCTTCCTTAGAGTCAAAATATGCGTCTACAGCTGCTTTGACCTCGTCGTTTGTCGAAAATCTTTGACCTCCCAAGTGCTTTTTTAGGTTAGGGAACAGAAAGAAGTCTGATGGTGCCAGATCAGGTGAATACGGCGGATGCGGTAACAGTTCAAAGCCACAGTTGTGAATTTCAGCCATTGACTGTACTGACGTGTGAACACGGGCGTTATCTTGATGAAACAGGACTTTTCTTCTGAGCATTCCTCGACGTTTTTCTTTTATTTCCTCTCGTAAATGACGTAGTAAGATGCAGTAGTAATCAGAGTTTATAGTTTGACCCCTTTCAAGACAATCAATCATAATCACACCTTTCGAGTCCCAGAATACTGAAGCCATCACCTTATTTGCCGACAAAATCGACTTAGCCTTTTTAGGGGGTGGTGAACCAGGTCTTCTCCACTGTTTTGATTGTTGTTTTGTTTCCGGTGTACAGTAATGAACCCATGTTTCGTCCATGGTAACAAAACGATTCAAAAAATCATCTGCATCGGCTTCAAATAACTCCAAACAGTCGCGTGAAATAGTCAATCGCGTCCTTTTTTGTTCAACTGAAGGCAGTCGCGGAACCCACCTCGCAGACACCTTGTGGAAACCCAACTCGTTGACAATGATGTTTTGAGTTCGTTCATAAGAGATGCCTATAATCTCGGCTATCTCTCTAATTTTTAATCTGCGGTCTCCCATTATTAAATCAAGTACTTTTTTAATATTTTCGTCAGTAGTTGACGTCGAAGGCCTTCCAGAGCGGGGTTCATCTTTCACACTCTCTCTACCACGCTTAAATTCTGCTATCCATTTTTTGACGGATGAATATGACAGAGCACAATCGCCTAATGTACTGACCATGTCATCATGGATGGCTTTTGATGATAGCCCCTTCTTATGGAGGTACTTAATGACGGCACGCTGCTCGATTTGCTCCATTTGCGGAAATTATGTCCGACTACTTTGTTAATAAATTTATAAAATCACAACTAATTATCGCACACATTTCGAACTTCACACAATGAACTAGTCTGAACTGAACTAAATAATGTGGGTAGATTTGATTTTTAGAATTGAATGGATCTGTGTTAGGCCGAGTACTTTTCAATCCACCCTCGTATTTTAATATAAAAATACACTACACACTGAGATCTAAATACCTCCCCCTCTATTTGGCAGCCATTTTGTTTTTCTCTTGAGATATTCTCTACGCGTTAACGAAAAAAGTCATATCTCTGAAAGTTTTAGTCTTACTGAGATAAAAATTAACTCATTCGGAGGCCAATAATATTGTTTATCGTTCACATTATCAAAATTTTTGTTGACATACTTGTAACTTTGAAGAAAAAAAAATTAACTTCAAATAAATATCAAAAAAATATGCTAAACGGCAAATTATTGTAAATTACTGCAAAAACAACCCCGTTCACCCTTTTTATTTTTATACTAGATTGACAGATTTTGAGTTAGGGTACAATACAACATAAAGTTTACAGCTGTATCTTTATTACTTAAAGAATTATTGTTGTTTGAACATAGCATATACGCAAACACAAAAGGCCTTTGTTAAATGACAATTGGCACTGCCTGCCTAGGAGTAATAGTAATCTGAGATTACTTATGATCTTCGATAAATTACAGATGATGAATTAGAGATCAGAGAATCAGAATCATCATTTATAAGTAGTATAATTTGAGAGCAGGCAGCACAGAACACTATTACTCCTAGGCAGGCAGTGCCAGTTGTCACTTAACAAAGGTCTTTCGTGTTTGGGCATACGCCATGTTCAAACAACAATAATTCTTATAGTAATAAACATACAGCTGTAAACTTTATGTTGCATTGTAGCTTAACTCAAAATCTGTCGGTCTAGTATAAAAATAAGAAGGGTAAACGGGGTTGTTTTTGCAGTAATTTACAATAATTTGCCGATTAGCATATTTTTTTGATATTTATTTGAAGTTAAATTTTTTTTCTTCAAAGTTACAAGTATGTCAACAAAAATTTTGATAATGTAAACGATAAACAATATTATTGGCCTCCGAATGAGTTAATTTTTATCTCAGTAAGACTAAAACTTTCAGAGATGACTTTTTTCGTAAACGCGTAGAGAATATCTCAAGAGAAAAACAAAATGGTTGCCAAATAGAGGGGGAGGGGATTAGATCTCAGTGTGTAGTGTATTTTTATATTAAAATAGCTGTATTATAAGTACCTAAAATATCGCTAATCCGTGACCGGACACACTGTATATCAGAAACAATGCATAAATGTTCAAGCAATTGTAAATATGTGATTTTCTTAATAAAAAGGTGGCTTTCAATAAGTATTATTTGTAATCTTTATTGAATAAAAAGTTTCTGTTAACTTAGCAAAAACAACAGATTTTTTTTTGTATGTAAATGACATTGTTACATATGCAAAAATCATATCTATGTTAGGCTGTTGTGTCGGATACATAAGAACAATCACAGTATTCTAATTATTGGGTACCAACTGGGATCATTTACAATGAAGTTGTTTACATTGGTGGTAATTATTTTATAGCCACTCTTAATACTATCTATAATTATTTACAGAAGGTATTATGTAATAAATAAAGTTGTTTAACCTAATTTATTTATTTTAGTTTATATATGAAAATATAAACACAAAGCATAATACCTGATATCTATCTTTATAATTAAAATAATATGTGAGGGCTGACCTAAGCATGGTCAAGAAGGCAAACTGCATTCTGTATGCAATTAGGTGATATGATAAGGATGGTAAGGATGATAAGGACATAGAATGACGAGTGAACACAGTAAATGGAGTAAATGTAACTCTACACTCTATTATAGTAAGTCAGAATGTGTCAAAAAAGGCTCATATGGCAATTCCAAAAAAGAAAGTTTGGTGTGGCAGATGAAGCACGAGAGTAGAATAAATGATGTAGAAATGCAGTCATTAAGGAGTATGTTAGGGCTGAATTCGAATGACAGGGTGAGAAATTGTGTGATAAGAGAAGAGTGTGGTTTGCAAGACAATATTGTGACCAGGATTAATAAAGGAATGCTTCGGTGGTTTGGTCATGTCAAAAAATGAATGAGGAAAGAGTGCCAAAGCAAATTTATGTTGCAGAAGTGAATGGCAGAGTCGAGAAGGGACACCCTAGACCAAGTTTAACAACCAATTTCGCGATATATTGAAAATGGTCCAAATTAAGAGAACCCTTAACCGACAAGCATGTATGGATAGGTATATGGATGTGGAGGAGGTGGGAGAGGATGCCAGATTCATGCCAAATGGAAGTCCGTAGTCTCTGCCTATCCCTCTTGGTGACATGAATTTACATATGTAGAACTACAACAAACCATGTGAGATTGGCTAAATCATACCTCCTCATACACTAATTTGGGATATCACACACACAACAATAGTCATCAACATAATATAGAACAAGTTGCCTTAAGATGAGGTTCAAGTTTTAAAAACTAATTGAACAAATGGTGTAAAAGACAATCAAATATAGTGTATTCTTAGTGCAGACTTGGACTATTATAAAACACCCTTCATAAGTTTAATGCAGAAGGAATGCCACAAAAAACAGTCCTGAGCAACCTCCATCTTTCCACTTCCTGATGCAAAAACACTTAAGCATGTTGATAACAAGCTGTGGCAGTGCTATATATATAGACCAGCTATGAAATAAAACAGTGTTGGATGCTCCTCGGGCAGAAAACCTTGCCTGGTGGGAGATCTCCCATTTTCCTTCCACAACCAAAAAGCTATAAAGTTAATTGACTACAAATACGTGGTGCCAATGCTCGCCACACATAGGCACTAACTATATCGCCAATCCCAAGAAATCAAATATGACATCTAATGACAAAAGAAATTTATAAATTTACAATACAATTTTTAAGCATGAAACATTTTAACTATGACAAATATTATGAGTAACTGCAGGGCTCACATAGTTGCAAAGACCAATTACAGTCGCAATATATTCTTCTCTTTGTTATTAACTCATCTGTAATGATTATTCATTCTTAAAAATAGCTTATCAATATCAACTTGTGGGATAAGGTCTCATTTGACAAAGATGCATATTAAGTTCAGTTTTCATCACTAAACTTTAAGTGCAAATTTTAAAACTTCTTCAAAACATTTCCCAAGCATGCTTAATTTAAATTAAATGCTAGGATTGGAGTAGGCCAGTCCAGTATCATTTGATGAATAGACTAATGTTTGCAACTGAAGAACATAGTTTGCTTTTTATCTACATTTTCCAGGATGCTAATAAATATTATTTTTAGTGAGATTATGTCAATTCTAGTAATCATATATGCAATTGTGTATTTAACAAGAAAAGGACTCTATATGGATTAACTTTTTAAAGGGAAAGTAAAGAAGAAATTAACTTTCAATAAGAGTAGAAGCTGACTTTAAAGAACTAAAAACATTAAATAATTTCACATTCTGAAGTGGGGACTGTAATTTTCTAAACACCTTTCTTACATTATATATAGATAGCTTTTACTTTTTATCAAGTCTATTTTTTTTTTGCTAATGACTATCACAATTTCTATGTTATCTAGTGATATTAAAAACTTCACCTCTATTTTGTCACCTGCACAATTTATGCTCCAATTTTTTTTTAATTTAAATTTATTTGTGAAGTTTATGTGGTTTTGTACGTTGAGATGATATAGTTCGCACAAGCATCCACATTGAAGTAATATGTACTACATACCAGAAGAGATGCCAAAATTTGGTCAACAACACGCGTTAAATCCCACGGGCTCAAGCTTACATAGTCTGTACCATAAAAACTTACTCTGTGCCTCTTTCAACACACCCTACACTGAGTAGAATTTTAGCGGGAACTTAACCGTAGATGAATTTATGCTCCTGTTTTATCATTTAAATAATTTAAATAGTGGCAAAAGTAAAAAATGTTAAAGTGATGCAATTTTTTTAAGTGTCTGCACATGTTAACTATTAGAAAAATCGACAAATCAAGTGCTTTGATATTGATATAAACCTCAAGTTAATTATTTGATTGCTTGGGCGCCTTATGAACTTGAGTTACTCAATCATCAACTGTCCTCTGGGTTGAGCTGTTGTTCAAATATTTGAAAAACTTCGCAATGTGACGCATCAGCATATAGTAAAGAAAAAATCTATAAAAACGAAGATCTTGAATGATATGAAAACATGGCTTTAAGGACATGTATCAAAGCCAAAAATCTCAATAAAAAACCCGACATGCAGATGTTGTTTGCAGTATCTATTCTAGTACATATTACTTCAATGATGAAAAAGGTTCCATCAGAACTATAGAGTGTAGTGTTAAGGAGAACCGTCTCTGCATATTAAAAGATGTCCGTAGAACAGCATTAAATAAGTCTAGTGCTACTGTAGTTAGAGAGTAAATTTTAAAGAACTTTTTATAACATTTTATTGTACAGACTTTCACCATAATTCTTTTTATAATTATTTTATGGTTTTCAAAACTTTTATTTTCAAAATCACTCTCAATATGTTCCATGGAAACTTTGTCTAGGTTATATTTACTAAATTATTTTGAACAATGTGAGTAATTGAGGTTTTAAATACTGCAGTTTCATCAACTATTCCAGTCACCACAAATTATAATTCTTCAACTCAGCGCACTTCACTCCATCAACAACAGCTAGTTCATTTCATATCCTCTAGCTACTCCACAGCAGTGTTATGGAGAATTTTTGAACTGTTATTTATTGCTTACAGATGGACACTTTTCAACTATTACTATTATTACCATGTTAGACAGTTTTCCTTACCACTGCACTCCATGTTCAAAACCTTTAAATTTCTTCTTTTTCATTAATTCATAAGTCTACAGCTGTACATGGGCTTCCATTTCTCTCGTAGGAAGGATATACAACTGTTATGCCTGCAAGGGAGATTGCAGTACTACAGTAGCCTTCTCACACACTTTCAATGCTTTCCATTTCTGGTCTAAAATAGAATTTATACCGCCATGGGTTAAGCTTTTTATAATATGATAGATTGTCTCACACCATCAAGTTAGCAATACATCATGTAGACTTAGTCAAGTTAAATTTACAGCCTATATTTGTCTAACTGCTGGATATAGCTCGAAGAACCGACAACCGTTGTGGAAGAAGAGTTCTCAAGTGGCAGCCTCGTACCGGTAGGCGAAGTGTAGGGCGACCCCCCACTAGATGGAGTGACGACCTGGTAAGACATGTAGGAAGTAGATGGATGCAGGTAGCTCAGGACCATGCTTTGTGGCATACCTTGGGGGAGGCCTATATTCAGCAGTGGACTTGTAAAGGGCTGTAATGATGATGATAATGATGACACTCATGATGTTTTATTTTATCACCTAGAAAGTAGTAAATCAGCACTTAAAATTGCATTAAACAATTTTATTGGATCAAACCCAGGCTGCTCACATATTGTAAAATTGAGGGAGAGTGCTCTTTCACGCCTCTAGCAAAACATGGAGCTGAAAAATTTATTAATACAGCACAAAATATTACACTATCTTCCAAGTTCTCTCAATTACGTGGCCAAAACCTTAAAATAAACAAATTCTAAAATTTCGAATCAGCACAGCATATTGTGATTTTTACATTTTAGTTTTTATTTTAAAGAAAATTTAAACACATCCTTAATCTCATCAGATTAAGTTCATATAGGAAGTTATATTTACAGTTACAGATATTATATTAAGTCAAATGTCATTTAAAATAGAAGAAGATTTAACTGATTTAATTTCAATATCATTATATTTAAAAACAACAACACAAATTATTTAATTATAAGTGTTACTTTAATTTTCAAAATGACTACTTCAACAAAGAATCATCTTAAAAAATCATATAAAGAATCACCAAAACTCGCAAAAGCCAAATCGACTACAATAGGTTTTCAACATTTAATCATCAATAAAAAGGGCAATGACCCTAAATCAGAAAATGTAAATAAAGATTAAAGAGTGTCTTATAAAATAAACATTTTTCAATTTCTTAAAACTAAATTATCGCTTCAGTCATAACAATAAAGATATCAGGCGTTACTGGCTAGTCATCGCCATGCCTCTTCCTCCGGATGCCATCATTACCTGTGTAATACAGCATTCCATTCAAAATACAAATGTACACAAACGGTAGTACCACATTGAAAGTAAAATAAGTTTTTGTAATATTTAATTATAAAAGTACTAGCCTTAGAATTTCTTCACCCAAATACACCGTATAAACCTTTTTTACATAATCACGTCACAAAACAATTTGACGTCCATTTTGTTTAAGACGGAGCACGAAGTCTGGCATTTCTACTAAAAGATAAAAAATAATAATTACAATTTTTACTTACCTATGTGTAACAAATATCTTTACAACAGTGTAAAATTTACAGTCCAACACTTGAAATACAGCTAGGAATTACAAACTGTAAGCAACGGGCTGGGTCCTTGACGATGACGCCATTGATTAAAATTGGAAGTTTGGAAGGAACGCAGATAATTAATATTAAAAATATAAAAAAATCAGATTATTGCTATAGTCTATTTGTCTTGGTCACAGACAAACTAGTGCATTAGTGGATTGTACCCATAGACGTATATAAAACATATGGACATGAAGCTTAGAGAACAGGAGAACGATTACTACATACTAAAGCAAAGCACGCCTGTCCTAGAAAATTGTAGAATGAACAGCGGCGCTGACGTCGGTGAGTAGTAACTGCGAAGTTAGCTGTTCATGAGTACAAGTAGATGAAGTTAGTTGAATAATGTACAAATTTTCATTTCATTTTTAATGAGATCATACTCCGTAATTTTTTACAAAAAGAAACGTTAAAAATGGAGAAATATTTTATTGTGCGTGGATGTGCAACTGGTTTAGCATCTGATCGGAAAAATAGACTCGAAATGACTTTTATTGACCAAACCTCGAGCGATCGCAGAGCCTCACTTATGGTGTCCATATTTCTAGATACTATTTTCTACGGTGATCGTTCTCCTGTTCTCTAACCTTCATGCAAATGGATTTGAAACATTTGACTATAGAAAAAATAGTTATACAAATGTGAGGCTTATCGATGCTGACATTTAACAATACTGCCATCTCTTTCTAACCTTCTTAATCTTGTTTAAGTGAAAAAGGATGATAGAGTTTTTGACAGCTACTATAATCGCAACCATGGAGTATAGAGGTAAGGGGGACAATCTTCCATTGGAGAATAGTTGAAAATGTGTCCATCCGTAAGCAGTAAATAACAGTTCAAAAACTCTCCACAACAGCGCTCCAGTAGCTACGGGGTATGATAAATCGCCGTCAAATACGTTGAGAGTAATTTTAAAAATAAAGTTTTAAAATAATTATTGCAAAAAGAATTATGGTGAAAATCTGTGCAATAAAAATTATAAAAAGTTCTTTGAAATTCAGACTGTAACTACAGTGGCGCCGCCCTTATTTAACGCTCTCCTACGGCACTTTTTTTATACAGAGTCTGGACTCCTTACCTCTACTCTACTCTCAGAGTAATTACTAACATAGAGAGAGAGTCCTAAAATAGGAACAAAATTCTTATAGATGAAGTCTTTATACATATGACGTTTAACATAATACAGAAATCGATAGATGTATAATTCTCGGCCGTGCCGTGTAGTGGCGGTTGAGAATATCCACTACCCCATATCTTCCCGTGGGTGTCGTAAGAGGCGACAGAGGGAGACAAGCAGGAGATAGGCAGCAGCATTTTCCTGATAACAGCAACTGTACGACAAAAAAAACTGCGGTTGCCAACCCGCTCGCCAAGTGTGGCAACTATGGCAAATATTGCCCCATGAATAACGACGCAAACAAACGGCCCCCAGTCCCTGGTGGCCCCCCTATTGGATCTGAGACGTGGTCTTTCACTGCTGGCCGTATGAGGACGCTCAAGGTCGCTGAACGAGCTATGGAGAGGGCTATGCTCGGAGTTTCTCTGCATGATAGACTCAGAAATGAGGTTATCCGCAGTAAAACCAGAGTGACCGACATAGCCCAACGGATTAGTAAGCTGAAGTGGCAATGGGCCAGCCATCTAGCTCGAAGAACCGATAACCGATCGGGAAGAAAGGTTCTCGAGTGGCAGCCTCGTACCGGTAGGCGTAGCGTAGGGCGACCCTCCACTAGATGGAGTGACGACCAGGTAAGACACGCAGGAAGTCGATGGATGCAGGTGGCTCAGGACCGTGCTTTGTGGCATTATTTGGGGCAGGCCTACGAGTATGTTCAGCAGTGGACTTGTGAAGGGCTATAATGATGATGATGATGATAATTCTCGGCTTCTTTCTTTTACAAGGTGGTTGCCGTTTTTTCATTCCATAGACATCTCTATTTATGTGTCATTAGCGAAACAAAAAACGTTGTCGATAAATTCATTTAGTCTGACTTTATAAAAATGAGGATTTTTATTAATCCGGTTCGTAATACTTATTGATATCAACGAAAATTTCTGGAAGCTTATCTGACTAATGCAAAATTTCGTACTATCGTTGAATAATTAAAAATATATCGTAAAAAGTTGGCTATAAAATTGACTTCAATTCAGCCGATATATTTCTGCCAAATTATCCTTAGACTTATTATGGGTTTCACAAGGTATAATAACTGTGTTTGTTTTATCGACACTTAGTTTGTGTTACGGGAGGTACACAGAGGGCACTGCTACGACAGGTTTTTTTAAATAGAATGAGGTGCCAAACGAGCACACAGTCCACCTGATGGTAAGTAGATACTGTGGCCCATAATCATCTACATTTATCCTAGATTCAAAATAAAATGCAGATGTGTTGTCAAGGACTAAGATGGAATGCCTCGTTTTCAGTAAAAAGTGTCACCGGTTCTTTACACTCAACACAACAGTCTTAAGCTGCTATTCTAAGCTGGTATTCTGTGAGAGCATGGCTCTCCTCGGTCGAACCAACCCGTTCGTACTGCAACTATTATAGCTGCAGTGTGGCTTTACCACTTAAAGTAGTGTAGTAGCGGTATAGTACAGTGATAGATAATGTCCTCCATTTTTCGGTTTTTCGGTCACGGCGGCCAGCCTCAACCGAGACTAGTCATCGGCGCAGGACACGATTATAGTGCCCAAGTGTATGCGCAAGCACTGGTGCACTCTCTATTCCATCACTCTCATATTCCGATGGGACGATAAACCGACACAACCGGAGAGAGATCAGGAGCGGGACAAAAAGCTTTACGTGCTTTCCGAAGCACGGGGGTGATAGACCTCTAACTTCCTGATTCCGAGCAGCTATTGAGAATTTCTTGACGGAAAAACTCAATAATTATTTTTTTAACCCGATGCGGAATTCGAACCCAGGACCCCATGATCAGTAGTCGCGTCACTACCAACACTAGACCGACGAGGTAGTATAGTGATGTAATAGTGATACGACCGCAGTCTGCCTTCTCTTTTGTCGCTAGATCACAATTACCAATAAATCGATTACGAACTTATTACCCATTTACTCTCTGCTCCCTCAAGATATTATCCATCGTTCATTAATTAAATATAGCCAATCAAAAGTCCACTGCTGAACATAAGGGGAACATATGCTATAGTTCTCTCCTATCCTGCCTACCCTCCTATCCAGAGATCCTGCCTCACCTTCTTAATTTAAAAATATTTTCATCCAAGCCGATAAAGCTTTGTTAAAAATAACTGATGGTTTATATTTTCCGCTAAGTGGCAAATTTATATAAATAAAAGTTAATTACCGCATGTACGAAAGATTAACACCTCAGAAAGGCTGGACAGATTTCGATAAAAACTCACACTTTCAATTGGACCTGGTAAATGGCATTATCGTCGAGATCTAGAAAACAGTCGTGCGAAGCCGAGGCTGATTGTTAGTCAGCATGTAAAATTGAGATTACAAATAGGATCCAACTTGTTCATGTAACGTGTGTCTGTCAAGACTTAGTATAATAAAAATAAATAACAAAACAAAAACGAGTATATCGATGTCGCTTCTAGCTAACATTGCGAACGAAATCACTATAAATTAAAGACATAATGTCCTGTAAAGTAACGTCCCACATAATACTACTATAATAGGGATGTCATTGTTCTAATAAATCAGAACATACGAGTGTACTTTCATATTTTGGATAGTATAAAGAGACCAAAGATGACCACTTGACATTTCTATTTCCACGCTTAAAATATACGCAATATCTTTCTTAAATAAGAAAAAGGGAGACAAGTACATTGACTCAATTAATGTTGAATTATAGGTTCTCTCTATGCAAACGTATGTATATAATTCATAGACTAGAGAAGTAAGAAAGGAAATGACATACCTATGAAAAATCGTGAATACCTAAAATGCGTCTGGGACAAAGATGGCGGCTTGAAGTAGTGCTGCGCACTATACTTAATATCGATAATGTGGCACTTATTTAGAAAAAGATTATTTCGTGTGATTCTTCTCAAACACCCGTGTGTTCTTAGATAGGTTTTTTTAAATATATATATGACGGATTTTTGGCGCCAAATTGTAAGTCCTTAACTTTTTTTACTCAACCTATCGATAGTGGTATCAAAATAAAGGAAATTAAAAGGAGATTACTGAAATATGTATAAGTTATACCTATGTTTTCTGTTCATTACTTTTAAGCAGTCGTTTTTTTGTTTTATTTTATAATGTAACTATCTATTATTAATCTTACAATTACTACCCGGGAATTACTAAACAAGAAATACTAATTAAAGAATTTTTCTTTGTTTGTTAGACAATAATTAGGCTCAGTCATCATACTCACACTAACTAAACTATAATAAATGCAAAAGTTTAAGTTGTTTGTTTGTTCTTCAATCACGCCAAAAGTATCAGACCTGTTTGAATGTAATAATTTGACACACAAATAGTTTATTACCTGAATTAACATATAGTATACTTTTATCCTGATTTACTGTAAAAAATAAAGAAGTAACAATCGAATTCCACGAGAGAAACATATCAAAATAACAAACTCACCTCACTAAAGTCGCAATGACCACTGACATAGTTGTCATTGACTGTGACATCATGGCACCCGGCCGCAGCGAAAAAATTGTTGCCATATTTGGTAATGATAAAACTACTGTTGTCAAAGATGTAATTACTCTAAGTCTACACTCCATAATCGCAACTCTTCATTCTAGCCTCCATGGAGGTTAGAGACCAGGAGAACGATTGCTACGTATTAAAGCATAGCCCGCCTGTCTCTGAAAATTTGTAGAATTTGTAGCTGCGCTGCCGTCAGTAAGTACCTAGCATCTGGGAAGTAATTTTTTTATTATTGACAAAAATAATACATTATTAAAATGGTGATTATGCTCGTAGCTGGTTAATTTATGTACTAAAATATTAAGAAATTCATACCAGCCTGATTTCATTTTTAAATGTAGCCATGCTTCATTGGAAAACGAAACTAAAATTAATACATAACAGAGTTAAGTACTCAATCAATAAAAATACAAAGAGGTTTATATCAGGGAGACGCTCTTGGTCCGTTATGGTTTTGTCTAGCCCTCAACCCGTTATCAAAATTACTCAATAATACTAATGTAGGTTTTAAATTAAAATATAATAACTTATATCATATTCTGTCACATTTACTGTACATGGACGACATAAAAATTTATGCAACCAACAATACTGAACTTACAAAACTAGCAGATTTAACATAGTCATTTTCTACACACATAAAAATGAAATTTGGTGTTGATAAATGCAAAGTACTATTGGGCGGCTAAGTTGACATCTGGCACTAGCGCCATCTAGTGTCGGGTAACGGAGCGAGGGGAGAGCTTTCCAGAAAATGACATCACTAATATTTCAACCAACAGCGCCATCTGTTGTCGAAATGAAGAAATAAGCTTTTGAAAGCTGACTCTCGAACTTTCGGCGCTTTGTCGATTGGTACGCGTATTTACTTGAATGTTCCGGATGATTCGGTACTAATGTGTATTTATAGGCGCTGCAAGGTGCAATCGGGGAAGTATTGAATTTGGCGAGACAAGCGAAGCTTCGGAGCGGAATAAAGTGAATCAGTGTGATTAATTATTAGTGTTTTAAGTTTAATTAGTGTAAAGTGAATTAAAGAGTTAATTTTGGTAATTCTATCGGCAATTTTTATTGTCACGAACCTCAAGCTCGTAACAGTACATTCTATCATTCGCGGAAAATCAATAAACAATACATGTATACTCAACACTGGTGAACAAATAGAGCCCATGGATGAACATAGCACATATAAATACTTAGGGTTTCATCAGTCCAAACAGATACATCAAAACCAAGGAAAAATAGACTTATCTAAAATAAAATTAGAATAAACCAAATATTAAGAACTCAACTAAATTCACGCAATAGTATAAAAGCCATAAATACCTACGCGATACCCATTCTCATCTGTTCTCTTGGAATAATAAATTGGTCTTAGAGTGATTTAGTTAAACTTCAACGCACAATTTATACACATATGACAGAAAACACCACCCCAGATCATGTACACAGCGTCTCACATTACCACGACAAGATGTAGGGAGAGGCATCATCGATATACAAAATTTACACTACAATCTAATAGACAAATTTCGCAAATACTTCTATGTAAAATCTGAACATTTGCAACTGCACCAATATATTGTAGGTTTTGACAAAGTAACTCCCCTTAATCTAAATGACAGAAAATTTCAGCTGAAGATAGTAAGTAAACAGCAAAAAATAGATTTGTGGTCACAAAAGTCTCTGCATGGTAGGCACCTTACCGATCTCGGTCAAGCACATGTCGACAGGCAAGTGTCGAACGAGTGGCTCCGACACGGAGAGCTCTTCCTAGAGACGGAGGCTTTAGTAATTACTATTCAGTACAAAGTAATACATACTCGTAACTATCAAAAACACCTTGTTCGTATTCCCAACCCTCCAACTGATTTATGTAGACGATGTCACAGTAGATTAGAGACAATTCAACATATTACAGGTGCGTGTAAATTTATAGCTGCAATTGTCTACCAAAAGCTGGCCCACAAACATTCATTTATTTTTAAAAAAAGTCGCCTATTATAAATATATTAGCAGCACTATTTTAGAAAGTAATTCCGTCAAAATATATTAGGACAGGACAATTATAACAGACAATACTATATATTACAATAGACCGGAAATAACAATACAAGACAAAATTAAAAAATCTGTTTTTATAATAGACATAGCAGTTTGCAACACACCCAACCTCATTACTACACATTTGGAAAAAATGACAAATTATGTAGTAAATTATGAAATAAAAAGGCAATGGCAAGTAGACTCCGTAAAAATCATTCCTGTCATATCTACAACTGGTGTAGTTCCAAAGACCCTTCAGACCAGCCTCAACATGCTTCAAATGCCTAAATCCACTCTCACACTTATACAAAAAACAGTCCTACTTGACACCTATCGTCTCACACGTAAATTTCTTAACTCATCATCGTCATCATTGTATAGTTCATAAAAGATAGCTTGATCTCTGCGACAGCTGTCAGTAAAAATCACGCCTATAAGTCCTGAATTTCTTAGTAGTACAGACAGTACCTGTCAATGTCATACTTTATGGGCATGCACCGTTAGTACTCTTATTAGTTTGTGGCATGCACTAATTAGGTCGGCGTGCCCATAAAGTATGACATTGACAGGTACTGTCTGTCCTACTAAGAAAGTCAGGACTTCATAGGCGTGATTATTACTGACAGCTGTCGCAGAGATCAAGCTATCTTTTATGAACTATAAGTCTTTCTTTTTTCCTGCGTGTACACTTGGTCAAGGCCCGTGTGTGCGTTTTCTACCCCTCAATACAGCGAGAGAAATAAAAACAAATAAAAAGATAATAATAATAATAAATAAGAACCCAACCAGATGAGAAAATTATATAGATACCCCAAATAATAAATAATAATAATTTTGTTATTTTCTTCTTTTTTTTCTTTGATTGATATTGTAATCATTTTTAACTAGCGCACAACAGTCCGCTTTTATTGAGACAACTTAGCGATTGCAGCGCTTCACTCATTTTGTCCATATTTCTAGGACATTTGGTAGACTCATTGAAAAACCTATTTGCGGCCAGATCGCTATTTTATCCTCTCGCTGTTTAGTTACTAAAGTTGGTACATCAACTGTCAAATTCTGTTACGGAGGTTAGAGAACCGGAGAACGATCGCTGTAGAAAAAGTGTCCCAGAAATATGGACAAAATAAGTGAGGAACTGCGATCGCTAAGTTGTCTCAATAAAAGCAGGCTGTTATGTGCTAGTTTAGAATGATTATAATATCATTCAAAGAAAAAAAGGAAGGTAACGAAATTATTATTATTTGTTAGTAAATAAGTTATAAGTTATGTTTTTTATAATTTTAATTATTATAAATGTTATAATTTTATTTCAAATAGATGTAATTAATTATTATTGATTATGTGGGGGTATCTATATAGTTTTCTCATCTGGTTGGGTTCTATAAATATATAAGTTATAAATTAAAATGAAAAGATGAATATACATAAATATAATTAAAATAAAATAAATACAAAAATACATAAATAAATAAAAACCCAGCCAGATGGAAGCCCTCGGCAGGGGAGACCAAACGGCCGAGAGTTAGGAGGAAAGAGAAAGAAACCGGCGGACGATGGGGGCGGTATCGAGAGCACCGCTTTCTGCATTTGAGCCCGGAGCAGTCCGTCAAGGAGTCTCAGTCGCCTCAGATGGCCCGAGAGGCTGACTTGGATTAGCTCATTCGTAGAGACGACTACAGGAATAATTTCGGCCGGCATACCACCCCACATGTCGGTCACCTCGTGAGCCAGGTCCAGATATTTTGTTCATTTATCTGTTTCGGCTTTCACGAGGTTCTCGTCATACTGAATGGTAATGTCAACCAAAAATATCCTTGACTGTGCCCGGTCCATCAGCACAATATCAGGCTTATTCGCAAGAATAGTCCTGTCCCGGCTCGGTCCCAGTAGAGCCTGGCGTGGTCATTTTCGAGCACGGCTTCCGGCAAGTACTTGTAATACGGCAATTTCCGGTACACGAGACCATATTTCAGAGCGAGCTCCTGGTGTAGAATTCTGGCTACTAGGTTGCGTCTGTGCAAGTACTCAGAGTTAGAAAGCGCCGAACAACCGGAGATGACATGCCTAAGTGACTCCCCGGGATGGCGACAAGCTCGACAGACGTCGACAGTGCCATCCTTTTGGATGTATCTCCGATAGTTGTTGGCCTTAATAACCTGATCTTGTATTGCACAGACAAAACGCTCGGTTTCACCGAAGAGGTCACCGAAACGTAGCCAGTTGAGGGAGGCGGCTGTATCTACGTGGGGCTCATGTAGAGCTCTGTAGTACCTCCCGTGGAACTCCTTCTCCTTCCATACAGTCTCCCGGTCGGAAATGCTCTGTACTGCCCGGTCCTGCCATTGCTCGTTGGCTTTGGATAGAGGGGTAAGTCCTTTATCACTAGAAATGACGTCATTATAGAATAGATCATCCGATCTCGCCAGGAAGTAATCACGGAGGTTGCACACTTCGCGATTATGCATGGTGAGCGCGCTCGAAAAGCCACGCCCACCATGCTTTCGCGGCAAGTACAGCCTCATTACCGACGGTCTCGGATGATGCATCCTTTGGGACATCATTGTAGTGCGGACTTTTCTATCCAGGGCGTTTAGTTCAGTCTGACTCCACCTGAGTATGCCAAAGGTATATATATTGTTAAAAAGGTTATTTATTATATTATTTCACCATTTTTAATGTTTCTTTTTGTCAATAACTAAAAAATTACTCCGCAGAAACTACTTATCGACGGCAACGCGGCTGTAAATTCTACAAATTTTCAGGGAAATGCAGTCTATGATTTAGCACGTAGCGATCGTTCTCCTGTTCTCTTACCTCCATGCTTGATCTGTTGTCGTAATTTGTGAATTTTATAGTAACTTACTATGTTATTGCGTTTGAATTAGATTCAATTGTAGCAATCGTCAATAGCAAGATGCCCAATTGCAATATAATCGAATGTAGCATTAAAAGAAGTAGAAATCACCCGAACATAACTTTACACCTGGCGTATGTACTTAATTTTAGCTGAAGTATTTTTAGATTTAGATAAAAAAAAACAAAAGATTCGTTGAAGAGTTTCAATAGTGAAGCATTAATTATTTCCCATTTGCTTTTATTTTCAATAGTCGTACTTCATGAAATCATTTTCTTTATTTTTGAAGGGATAGAGTAATGCATTTAGACATTTTTATATTTTATGGTTCATTATCGGTCAGGCTATGCTTTAGCACGTAGCGATCGTTCTCCTTCTCTCTAACCTCCATGCACTCGTCTTTGCCCAACTTCATTCAACTTTGTGAGTATAATAAAATATACTACTATATACTATATATACTATACTTATAATAAGTATAGTGTACTGTAGGCAGGCCCTAGACAAAGAAACCTATAGACTAATGATCGGCGTGGCCTCGAGTGAGAAAGGACGATAACGAATTTTTAGGTTATACAATAATCTTTATGACTTTTAAACACATTTAGATAAAAATTTTAATTGTTCTAACTGAACTGAACAAGATTCACCAATCTTAAGCTCACAAACCCCTTTTTTTCTCACTTAAACCAACTTGTAAGCTCCTTAAATCGCTACGCTGTCAAAGTTGTTTAGCAAAGTGTAGAGTTTGCTAAACAAAAAAACCGGCACGGAGAAAGGGACAAACAATCTCACCGCTCTGTCTCATTTCTATTCAAGGCGTATGCTTAAATCTACCTTTTTCGTGTGCGAATGCGAAAGAAGATGTCAATTTGTCTACAGGTTTCTCTATCTACGAGGCGGGCATATGACATAGACAAGACATTTACCCCGGCTAGTGTAATACACTGTGTATTAAAAACCGACCATAAAAATCTTTAAATAAGGGTGGCGCCACTAGAGCTACGGGGTAAATTTTAAAGAACGCACCGAAAAATATTAGTGGGATAGACGACTTTTTGACGACTTTAACGAGGTTATGTTTACTAAATAAAATTATTTTAAATTTTAGAGCTTCTGATCAGTTTAGTAATACACTTAAACCGGCGACAACTGCTAATTTCATTTCATCCCATTAGCTACTCCAGCGCTGTTGTGGAAAGTTTTTGAGTTGTTGTTTACTGCTTTCTGTTGACCACTTTTTCAACTATTCACTATTCTACTATGGGAGTTGGTACTCCTTACTTTTACACTCCATAGCATATACCATTCCACTCTACTCAAAAACATCTACATATTTATTTATCTATAACTTACATCTTAGTATGGTAAATGTATTCAGTGCATCTTGCATAGTTTTCATAGTTTTTGACAGGCCCGTGACAGCTTAGTTCCATTCTACGCAACTTGGCGCTACCGTCGCAATTTGTTCTCTGTCTACGGACGCCATTTTGATACGCCATATTGTGTTAATGTCAAATCATATTGTCAAAAACCAAAATTATCGATATTGATTGCCGCCATTAATTATCCAAATTTTCCTCAATTATTACAATATTCTGTTTTTGTGCTGCTCGTGTGAACATTGCATATACCATCATAATGGTATACGAAAAGTGTTGTATTGGTGGTTGCAATACAACACGTGAAGCGCACCGGCTTTACAGATTCCCTAGGAACGATAATTTAAGAAACTTGTGGATGTCTTTCATAGTGCCGACAAATCCCCAGTTCATTGTACTTTCCAAAGAACAGTTACTTAACAAACGTGTCTGTGAAGAACATTTTGATATATTTCAGTTCGACAATGAAGGCAAGAAGACTTCGTTACTCTTACCCGTCCTTGCTTACTGACAATGAAATAGATCATGGTGTGCCTCTGACTGCAACAGGTGAGTCATTTTATTACTTTCAACCCTGGTACTTAAAGGAGAAGGACACGTCTCTATACATTCTTGGGCCCAAGTATTAACAAGATAAAAGTATGACCATTTGTAAGCATATACTATATAGACAATTTATAGCTGAAAATCTCGCAAGATTTGTCAATGTAGGAACTGAGTTATTGTAGAATAAGTAAAAGTGAGATTATCTATTGGCTGCACTGTAACAGGTGATTTTTAACCATTATTACTTTAACTCGAGTCGAAATTCACGCAACTCGAGTTAGCAGTACAAATCAGAGTAAATGATTTGTTACAAATTACTTTTTTATAAATTGTTTTTCTATCTAGCTCTTCGGTGGGTTTTGATAATTATAATTACCTTTTTATACCTATTAAAACTTATTATGTAGGATTGATATAAAAAGGTATATTTAGTATATTTTTTGGTTTAATCTTAGTTATAGTAAGTACTTGTATTTAACAACAAAACTAGCTATATAGCAGTCTTCATGAAATAATATTAGTCTAGCTTTAAGATGTAGGTACATAAGCTATTAATAGTTTAATTACAAAAGGTTGAAGTCAAAATATTCTTAAATAAGTTCAATATATTTATTGTGAGTTAAGTGTTACATTTGGCATTAATTTAAAGTATGATTACACTATATTGATCATAATTAATCAAAATTATAAAGGGAATTAAATTACACAACTAGCTATAATAAAATTCTAAATAACAAATTGTTTATGTAATCCTGTAATATACCTGCAGCATGGCTCTACCACATACAATTGCCATATAACTTAGTTATATGATAATATAGATCACTTTTAATTACGATTATACTAAACTGTTGTTAACAGTAGCCATACACCATTAATACATACAATACAGAAGTATAGCATTATATATTTATTCTTTAATTTTGGATTTATGTATAAGAACATAAAATTCACAAATATTGTTTGTTTTCAGGAATAGAAATCTAATGCTGATGTGGTGAGACAAATGTTGCCAGAAGATAACAAAATGTACACATTGGCATAAAGGTATGATAAATTCAGTTTATTCTTAGACATAATTAGGTAAGATAACATCCATTATATCTATATTCAACATATCTATCCTCAAATCACGATAAGAGTTCTTCGTTCTTCATCTAATCTAAAGATTACAGTTCCACTACACTTCAATGGTTTTATCAACAACTCCTTTAGTATTAAGGTTACACTTATTTGGAACTCCGTGCCTGAAGACATTGAGAAAGCTCCTGATAATAGATGTATACCATGTTAATATTTATATGTTTTTTATTTCTTATTTACTGCATCTACCACTTTATTTTCACCACACCATGGGTTGACTGATAAAAAATGCCAACTGCCATGAAGCCACCCTTTGTTATTTTAAAGTTTACATTAAGTCATAAAATATGAATATTGGACTTTATTTTTATTTATTTCTTTTCAGGTTACGTGGTGTAGAAAGTGAAATTAAAGGAGAGAAGATGTTTTTTAATTTTTGTAAAAGAATGGCCAGGTGTACCCCAGATGAAAAATAAATAGCATTGCTTCTAATAAAAAATAACTTGAAAAGTAAAATATTAAGCACTTGAATGATTCCTGTGGTTTAATTTGCTTTATTTAATGAATTATAAATGTTGCTCTGTTTCTCGTCAAATTGTACTTATTTATGTAAAATGTTATGCACAATTTTCTAATTTGTTTATATAACTTAATGTGCCTTTGATTTAATCCTAAGATTACGTTTGTATGTATATGATGTTGGTGTGCTTGAATAAAAAATAAATAAGTTAGATGTATTATAATTGTTTCATTAGTATTATTATTCCTGTATAATGCACTTATGTCAATATCGATAAGAACACCACTAAACATCGATATCGATAATTTGAAGGATGTGTGCTTGCAATCCCTAAGCTATACATAGCTATACTAAATTGTACAGTCTATACTCATCTGTCAAATTAGGCGACTGCAGCGCCAAAAGGCGTAGTTGGGAAACTTGACTAAAAGTCACTGTAGTAGAGTGCGCGCAAGATAACTCTGCGCGCGGCCAAAATTGGACCTAATCGTGTGCCGCCATCTTACTGTTTATGGCAAGTGTCTAAACAGAGTGGTAGGTGTCCTGTTTTTATTCTTTTTTGCAGTAATTAATCGTTATCATTATGCCGAAAGTGATTAAAAGTGCTGGCAGGGATGTTATTTTGAAGGTCAAACGTGCTTGTGAAGAAGAACGAGACAATAACGGGCCTATAGTACCGTTTTCCAAAGTTAGAGCCCGCGTTGCATATTTAACAGGTAATTTTTAGGGATGCCATTACAATAAAATTCCCCAATTTTCTCTATTTGTTCCTTTTTAATTTCCTCTTGTCATTAATATCATTTATTTATAATGCATTGTTTTTATTTTGTTTTAGGTGTTTCTGAACGCACCGTCACCCAGAGAAGTCAAGAGGGTAATATAGCAGAAGCTTCATCTTCTAAAATTGTGACGCCGGGAAAAAACTAGGAACCGAAGGAAAAAAATTTATGATTTAGACGATTTCGATATGTGCGCTATTAGGCATTTAATTCAATCATTTTACGTCGTGAAGAAGGCGATTCCTACCATAAATAAACTTTGGTTGGAATTGAAAACTGATATTGGTTTTAAATATGGCAGAACATCGTTGAGGAGTATTTTAAAGACTATGGGCTACAAATACAAAAGGTGCCAGTCTAAACGAAAAGTATTGGTAGAACGCAGTGATATTGCAGCTTGGAGAGCAAAATATATTCTGAGGTTGCGCAAGAATCGTCAGGAAGAAAATCGACCGCTAATTTATGTTGACGAAACGTATATACATGCTTCATACCACCTTCAAAAATGTTGGCAATCGAAGGAACAGCGTGGTATTCTTGCTTCTGATAGCGTCGGTGCAAGATGGATAATAGGCCCATGGTGGAGGTAAAACTGGGTTTGTTGAAAACGGACTGCTGCTGTTCAGGTCTAACTCCAAATCGAATGACTATCATGACGATATGAATTCAGCTAACTTCATGCGGTGGATGAAAGAAAAATTGTGCCGAATCTTCCAACGAATTGCATTGTAGTGATGGATAATGCGTCATACCACTGCACACAGATCGACAAGGCGCCTACAATTGGCAATACAAAAGTAGAGCTCCAAGGATGGCTTACGAGAAATGGTATTACATTTGAAGACTGTTGGACAAAAGCGCAATTATACGAATTAATTAAAAAATACAAAGGAGACCCACAGTACGAAATAGATCAAATTCTAAATGAATATGGACATGAGGTTCTCCGTTTGCCGCCTTAGCACTGTGATTTAAATCCCATAGAAAAAATTTGGGCAATAGTAAAGAGACGCATTGCAGAGAAAAATATCACTCAAGCTCCTAGCGAAATAGCTGCTATTACTGAGGCGGCGTTTAGAACAGTAACGACAGAAGAATGGTTCAACGTATGCCAACATGTAGAAAAAATAGAAGATAAATATTTCCAATCAGATAGGCTGATGGATATGGAAATGGATGAATTTGTAATTAATGTTACAGGTGACACATCCGAGTCATCTGATGAAGACTCTAGTAAATAATAATAGGTATTCAATAAAAGATTTACAAGGTTTCCTTGGACTTTTTATTTCGTTATTTATAATAAATATAATGCTATTTCAGTTGTTTCAAAATACCTTTTTTAGAAAAATTTATTATAGACAAAATATCAGTAGTCATTAAACTTAGTATTAGTCCTTTTTATACACGCATATAATAGGTACCTTTAATTGTGTAAAAAAAATGTAGTGGCGTAGTTAAACTTGTGTAGTGAGTTTGTGGTAGACAGAAATATATTTATTACGCGGATCTTAAACAATAAATATGGGGTTTAAAAAATTATTAGGTCTTTGTAAGTTTAGGCTGAACATTACAGTTTTTTTAATTGCGATTTGGTAATCAATTAGGTAATTTATGTAATTTGATATAATTATACAATTCCAGTAATAAGGTATTAAACGAAGGAAAAAATATAAGTTAAGCTGGCAACATTAAGCACGCCATCAGTCGCGCGCAGAGTTATCTTGCGCGCCCTATATCTGTAGCTTGCTACATATTTATTTATCTATAGTTTTTGAAATGCCTGATTTCATCTTAACATCTATTTGTCTAAATAAAAATAAGAATATTTTGGTATTAATTGAAATATAACAGAAATAAATGTTTATATTACAGAAATCTATAATGCATCTTTAATAGAACCCTAAACACTTAAAATATAAATATAACTGCCTATGGTATAGATAGCTGTTTAACTACATATGGCTATCTATAGTCAAAAAAATATTGAGATTATTTCAAGGGATATGATACCAGACGGCGACACTATTCGTGTTGGGTGACAAAAAATCCGGGAAGATGGCTCTCTATTTCCATATATATTACACTCACAGAGTACCTTTGTATAAACTGAAAATTACACTACTCTATCAGACTATGAAAAAGCATCTTGTTCGCACAATACTTACACAATAGCAATACGTTTCCTTATATATTTACTATACTCTTTGGCAATACGTTTTGATCCGATAAAATAAAAGGTGATCCACAAAAAAATTAATAACTGAGATAAAATTCACGTAATCATGGCAGGATCAGCGTTGCGGCGGCTCATGGCTGAATATAAACGTATGTTTTTAACTTGTTATTTAACATTTCGTGAAGTTAAGATACAATCAAAAAAATCACAATCATCGAAAAGAAAATAGTGGATGCTATAAAAGTTTATATCCAAGAAAACATCCTAAATAACTCACTAAATTTTTGTTAATTGTGTTAACCCATGTTAGTAATGTTTTAATTTATTAAATATAAAACCGGAATACCCTGACAATGCTGTGGAGCAAATTAGTGAAAAACGTCATAAAAATGAAGATGGCAAGTATAAATTATTACACTAAGATATATATTAGTGTACCTGTACACTAAGCAGTCTCAGGCTGAGAATGAACTGTGATCCATAAGGCATTGTAATTGCAACATCATCAAGGGTTAACACATGACTGCCTTTGGTTGTACAACTTTGCACAGTACTAATCATTGTCACATTAAATACAGTATCAATATACTACATTGCACTGTGTGTGGTTTTGCCATTGCTTTCTCAATGTAGAATTCAATAGAAGATACTGCTCATTTGGTACTTTAAATTATTTTTTTATATCATGCACAGTTCTCTAGACATAGTAAATAGAAGTTATCATTATAATAGGGGAAGATCGGCACCCTTCATACGGTTTTCACTTCAAATTTAATTTATATTATTTAATTAGACTTAGATCGAAACTGAAATGTTTGTGATGATGTTTTTGAGTATGATATGTTAAGTACATCATATATTAAAGAGATATGTGTATGTTTAACAATTTTTGTGTATCAACCGTTTAAAAAAAATGGGAACTTGTCTGGGAATCTGCCTCTAGTACGGGGTAGCTTTGGATGGAGGTAGAGGCACATTCATACAGCATGGGGTACATTGGTGCAGGCTATTTAAAAAGCAATAATATATTTAAATTAACATTGTTTATTCATCAAAACATGATGTATACCTTATAACAAAAACTAAACACATCTTCTAAAGTACAACTATTTTAAATTCTTTAAACTTCTTTGTTTAAATATTATTTAAACAGTCAAAAACTAAAGATTAACTAAAAATAAACAAAAGGTATCCTCAATGATAATTTTAGTTGACAAATAAACTACATTATCAAAAATATTATAATCCACTATTATATGAACTAAGTCTATATATTTTTATATATATTTAGTTAAAAATTACAAATCACTCTTTGGACATAACTTTTACGTAAACGAGGTGACAATATATATGTACCTATACCAATTTTACTGCATGTTATAATTTGTCAAGTTAACAGCAAAAGTAAAAATTCTAGAAGTATGAGATGTACCTACAAACTGATGGTGATTTTTCTAATAAAATCATTTCTACATCAGTTATGTACACTGTGTGCTCATCTTGTTAAAAAAAAGGCCATGGCCCAGGTTTTTTCTTAAATAAAAAACATTAAACTATTTCAGGATTGTGGCTAATAACTTTTGCAACATAATATACTACCGTTTTTATTCTTTGCAAACTTGACTAAAATGAAACTATTGTCCCTAATGTTCTCTGGTACAATATCAACAGCCATTTCTTCACCAATCTCTGAATCATCATCTTCTTGAATTATGGATGTCGAACTTTCTTGTAAGTTCATATCAGATTCCTCAGAAGCTGTATCTTCATCTATTCTCTTCAGTCATTCCTACACATATGTATGCTCCCCCAATATGACTGTACGAATGTACCACTGAGTATATTGTAATCGAAAATTAATCACATGGCTAGAAAAGTGTAATAGTAAGTGGGATAATTTTTCATCAAAATATATTTTCGCTTTATTTATGTATCAAGTCATGTAAATATGTTACAGAAAACCAATCTATAACAAGTACAACATGACTTCAAAGTGACAAAAAATATTTACCAAGCTGGTAAACAAACATGGAATGACTCGTCTGCAGTTGATGTTTCAACTGACTTGGTGGGTCGTACAAAGGACATGGCTGACATAAAGCGAAGAATACATGATAAATCATCACACACTACTTGATAGTTCTTTTTTTCATGGCAAGTGTATGAATGTTCCCTCCATGTGAAGGGTACCAATGTTCCCCTATTTTCTTATGCCCAACAAGTGCATGTCTGTCAACTAAATATGGAAATTCCATTTGGTATGGTTTTGTTGATTTGAGAATGGCTTAGAGTCACCGGGTACATGGAGCTTTGTCAAGAACCAGAATTCACCTATTCGGGGTTTGATCACTAGTTTTACTATGTGTTAATGGTGAATGTGGTTTTGTATGCCTAATTCATATTCACATGTTTTTCTTACCTGCCTTAAACAAAAAATTATAGATAAATGAATATAACATAATGTAAGTAAATTCGAATATATCTCTATATATAAGTCAATTGCTGTTAGTCTTGCATAAACTCGAAAATGGCTTGACCAGTTTTGATGAATTTTTTGTGTGTATTTGACTAAGTCCCTGAATAGTTGGACCAGGTAGGTGGCACTGTTGTCGAGATCCAGTAATCACCTGTGTAAAGCCGGGCAGATCAATAGTATAAAATAAAATATGAAAATATAATAAGTACTAGATACCATAAAGTTATGGATTTGGGTATTTACAAGTATATTTATTTAAATATTCAGTATTTTTGTTATAATTACAAGTATTAAACTAAAACATCTGAGAAGATACTCATAGTTGTTTTCCCAATCAATTCATTCCTTAAGCAGATCACGGAACCCACTAATTGATACATAAAATTTTTTTGCTATTTTTAAATGATGTTTTTATAAATTTTATAAAAAATTTAATGATACATTGATTGGCAATATGTGGAAGGTAAATGTCTTAATTTCAAATATATTTTTAAATATCTTTTAAATAATGAGAAGAATTTAAGCAAAACAGTATTTTGCTCCAGCTAGAGCCTTATAATACATTCATAGTATATATATATAATTTTAGTTGTATTATGTTAGTATACCTTTAAACATTATTTTGTGTTATTTGATTTGTAGAATTAACACTAAATCCTCCTGAAGGCATCATTGCAGGACCAATAAATGAAGAAAATTTTTTTGAATGGGAGGCTTTAATCACGTGAGTATAATTTTTCTTAATATAACACAATTGACACAAAAACTATTTAATATTCTGTGCTTAAGATGGCCATAATAGTTAAAAGTAATATTATAAACTATAAGCTTTACCTATAAAGCGGGCTTCCCACGTTGCATGATTCTGGGGATTATCTCGCAAGGCCGACAACTATAGACAGCCACACATCGCATACAAGGCTCTTCAAACGGTGCGTTTTAGTCTGTGGGGGTCTTAATATTTGACGCCATCTTGTCATCCCACAATGAAAAGTGAAACAGAATGTATCGCTGCAGCTGTGGCTCCTGCAGTATTTTTTAGTAATAATATGTGCTCCAATAAAAACAAAGTTTAGAGAAGAAACCAAACTGGTTGATGTCTGTGAACAACTAATGTCATTCAAGGTATGCAACTATAAAATTAAATTATTAAAATTTAATTTAATTTCATTTGTTAATATTAGGGACTACTTTTGTAATGATTATTTTTAGATATAACGGAACTGATATGCTCTATGATTTCACAAAAGGACCGAGCAATAAATGTGAAAATTTTTGTAGGATGACTACAAGTGACTTCGAGTACCTTTTGAATAAAATTGGTCAATTATAGCAAAAACTGATACCAACATGCAACAATAACTTCCTGTTAAATGATGGTTGCAATTGCTCTAAGATTTTTGGCTTCTGGAAATAGGTACACAAGCCTTAGGTATTTTTTTAGTCTCCTTGCGAACAAACAAGATCCGTCGATGGTGTGTGCAAAGCTTTGATACAAGAATTAAAAGCAGAAATAAAAGTAAGTAAAGTAAAAATCGCTGATTTTGTTTATATGAGGGTTGCACTAAAAGTATCGGGAATGGAATATTTCCACTGTTCCTGTCATATTAAAAGCTTTTTAATTGAAAACTCCTTGGTTTTAGAAATCGAATACCAATTATTTATTTAAAAAAAGATTCTCGGTCTTGTCACAAGGTTTTGTCAAACTTCTTTAGTCGTTGAGAAAATGGAATTGACTCGAGAAAATTCAAGAGCGATGATTTATTATGACTTTCGAAGTGGTTTAACACAAAACAGTGTGTTGACCGGATGATTTCTGCATTTGGTGATGAAGCCCCATCCAAAACCACAATTTATCGCTGGTTTGCTGAATTTCAACATGGACGTGTCAAGCTGTGAAGCAGTGATGATCCCCGTCAAGGTTGTCCAAAAACTGCAGTCACCCGAGAAAACGTTGATGCTGTGCGTAAGCTGATTGTGGAAGATCGACAGGTGACATACCGCGAAATTCAGGCAACTTTAGACATTGGCATGAGTCAAATACAAATAATCTTGCATGAACAATTAGGTGTAAAAAAGTTGTTTTTTCGATGGATACCGCATTCGCTCTGTGAAGAGCAAAAAGCGACTCGGGTTACTTGGTGCGTCAGAACTCTCGAAAGATTCCACGCAGGATCCTCAAATGCTGTATACAACATCGTATCAGGTGACGAATCCTGGATATACGCGTACGAACCCGAAACAAAAAACCAGTCACGAGTTTGGGTGTTCGAAAATGAGTTAAAGCCAACAAAAATTGTTTGTTCACGGAGTGTTGCAAAAAATTTTGCCCACGTTTGTCTCCAAAACCGGCCATGCTACGACTATTCCTCTTGAGGGACAAAGAACGGTTAATGCAGAATGGTATGCTAGCATTTGTTTGCCACAGGTAGTTTCTGAACTCCGTAAAGAGAACTGCAACCGCCGCATCATCCTCCATCACGACAGTTTTTACGACGAGTTTTTAGAGCAAGAAAACATAGAATTATTAGACCATCCGCCGTACAGCCCCGACCTAAGCTCTAATGATTTCTATACTTTCCCTAAAATAAAGAATAAATTACGTGGACAGAGATTTTCATCACCTGAAGAAGCTGTGGACGCCTACAAAACGGCCATTTTGGTGACCCCAACTTGAATGGAATGGTTGCTTCAATGATTGGTTCCATCGTGTAGAAAAATGTGTCTAATTTCTAACATAAAATAAATAAATACATTTTTAAATAGTAATGTTGTGTCACTTCCTTGATTCCCGAAATTTTCAGTGCCGCCCTCGTAGTAATGGAAAAACATGAAATCAATACATATAAGTTGTTCACTAATACACATCGTCATCATTATAGCCCTTCACAAGTCCACTGCTGAACATAGGCCTTCTGCAAGGAATGCCACAAAGCATGTTCCTGAGCCACCTGCATCTATCGACTTCCTGTTTGTCTTACCACGTTTTCACTCTATCTAGTACAGCCCTATAAAGTTGCTTTTCACTCTATATAGTTGCCCTACACTATGCCTACCGGTAAGAGGCTGCCACCCGAGATTGTTTTATCCCCATCGGTTGACGGTTCTTCGAGCTATATAGTCGTCCCATTGCCACTTTAGCTTACTAATCCGTTGGGCTGTGTCGGTTACTCTGGGTCTACTGTGGATATCCTCATTTCTAAGTTTATCACACAGGTAAAATAAGGTATTTATTGTTCATTTATCTTCATGCAGTCTTTAAATGCGAAAAATCACGTGATATAGACAAAAAGGCTAGGAAAGGTTTATAGGTTTTTGGCTAACGGCACTGATAAGATAACTGTTACTTTCGTAATATACTTATTTTTAACTGTGAATCTTGTTGTCATGTCAGTGATTGTTGTTGGGCTGCAGATAGGGCTTGCAAATATTCGAAATTTTTTGGTATTCGAATATTCGACTTTTTTCGGCTATTATTCGAATTATTCGAATAATATTCGAATAATTAAAGAAAAACAAAGGCTATTATAATAATCATATTTTTATTGCCATTGTCTTACTTAGAATCTAATTTCTCTGAATCAAAACAAAATCATAGTTAAAAATTAAAGAACTGCTTGGAAATTCACTGTTACGGCACTAATGCAGTCCTATAAAAACTATAAAAAGTAGGTGCTTAACAAGATAACCACAACACAATTATACAACAGTCTTATAAATCGAGTTCTGAGTATTGTCATCATTGAGTTATACAAGACTAGAGGAGCAAACCACATTGCCGCGCGTCGAACAAAGTGTAACCACTATCCAAATGCGACGACGTAGCTTTGAAATCATTAAAATTTTTAAGTAAACATATATCTGTCTCACTTACACAAGTCGCGGAAAACAATATCGTCCCTAAGATTAGATAAAGATAGACACACAAACATGCAGTGGCGGGTTGGTGTTGCATACTTTATGAAATTTTACCCAAAATGAGCAATATAAAGGAGTTTTTTTTTTAAAGTTGCAGTAAATTGTTTTTATTTTAAATTTGTATATTTTCTTATTAGATGAACAGAAGTAAGCATAAGTAATGAAATAAAATATGTTTTTATATATTATTTTTATTGTACTAATAAATCAAACAAAAAATAAAGCAAATAAAAAAAACAATTTTAGGTTTCTTAAGCGAGATCTGTGTTGAATATGCATAAGTTGTGAAATCATCACCAAGTTTTTGTCTCTTAAATTTAGTCTCATGACATTAGCTACAAAAACTTTGGTTATCAATAAATTTCGTTGATTTTCTTGTTTATAGAATTTCTAAACTACTTAACAACTTTAAAAAGTTTTTATATTTTTTTTGCAACAATACTGAGGATAGTTAATGGATTCAGGCGTGACTCTGCGGAAGTCTATTTGTAAGATAATGTGGAAAAATCACAAAGGCGGAAAAGTGGCAACATTGAACCTAAATTGCAATATTCGATATTTTATTTAATTTTTTAGTGTTTTAAACGTTAATATGAATATATAAATTAAAACTTACGTATGGAAAGTGATTCCGCTTGATTTATTATGTTTTTGTGACCTTGAAACGCATTCTTTCACTACGCATTTACCCATTTTTTGTTGTGAATCGTTCGGCTTAACTCGGACGGCGTCACCTTGAACACTGAACCGACGTTCGCTGAGTATAAGGCTGTGGCCTTATGTGAAGTGACAACGCTTTGGCGCGGAAATTACTTATCTAGTGTAACATATAAATCAATGATTGTCATAATATTTATATAATAATAAAATCATTACAAACTTATATATTACTTACAAAACTTAAAAGACTTAAAAGAAAGATTTTCAACTGTGATAGAATACAAATAATCAATATTAGAATTTATGATAGATCAATGCCACATTGATATTTCAATGTGCAGATCAAATTTGGTAGGCGTCTCTGAGCAATTCTATTCCTGAAAGCTTCGAGTAGCCTGTCACTAATAAATCTGTTCGCCTTTTCAAGTTTTGCAACCATAAATTGAAGGGCTGTTTCCGCATAAAGCAGATTTGAATTTTTTTGGCACAGCGCCTCTACTGTTGCCTTTACAATATTCAAAGAAGTGAACAATTACTGCAGTAAAGCTAGCTCACCTAAACTAAACGTGTTATCTTTAAAATAGGGTCTTTTAATGCCAAAAATCTTGTGATCATATCGGCAAAACTGCGCCACCTGTTTTTATAGTCTAAGATTAAACCCATTTTATTCCGCTCTTCTTGAAGATAAATATCGGGAATCGTTTTTCTGGTGGGTGACTTCCTAAAAAATTTAACTACTTTTCCGCACTTTCTCTATTAAATTTTTAAATTTACATCCCCATATAAATGTAGGTCTTGGCCTATGTTTGGATGTTGCTCAACTGCAAATTCTCCTCCCTCACTATCGCTGTTAGAGTCAGTATCCTTATTTGTTTCCTCTTTGCTACCTTCAGATTCTTCTCCTTCTTCTTTTTGCTCATCATGATTATTTTTGTATATAGCATCCAGCACTGCATACCATGTGCGATACAAAGGCACTTGTCGACTCATAGCACACTTCACTCTTGCAGTCACTACTAATGCTATGTCTTCTTCCAAAGATAGATCTTAGGATGCTAACTTGCCCTGCAAAATATTAAGTTATTCCTTTTCTGGATAGTAGATGAGTAGACAAGTAGGCCGTTGGCATACAAAACTCACTCAAAAAGACTAAAACCTCGATGACAAACAACAAAATTATAACCACGCTCCGCCGTCCGCACTGCACGCGCACAAAATGCAGATGGCAGACAAATGCACGAGCAAAGGCGCCAAACTACCAACACCACCGCACTGGAACACCGGCGCAGAACGCCCTGTAATCGAAATATCGCGCGCGAATCTTAGACGTAATATTTTGTACACATCAATATTTCGAGTTTGGCTTTCAGAAGATGGGTTCAAATATTCGAATATAGCGGATTTAATATTCGAATATTTGGACAGCTATATTATTCGAATATTCGAATGCAATGCCTAGCTGCAGATTATGTAAGCAAGGTCTCCTGACTCCGGACGCGTGATAAAAGAAAGTTTTTTTTTGATGTTGTGGAGATGATTGTGAGTAAGGCCTGGTTTACATCTTGAGAAGTGACAATTGCGAGTGGCAAGTACAACTGACAAATAACAAGTGCTTCGCTGAAAATGTAACTTTGTAATCCTATATGTTTATATGGGATTACAAATTTATTTATGCAGTTAGTGTATCTAAAAAACTGGACCGAAATTTCAAAATATTTTAGTTTTTCCTTGATTTATACACTAAACACTAATTGTATTCCAAACTTTAAGCTTCTATGTCGGCTAGAAGTGCCTTAGAGTTTTGATGATTGGTCGGTCAGTCAGTGAGTTCATTTTGATGAAACTTAGCAAGGCTAGCTTAGTAAACGAGAAAAAAATAAAATTAAAACCACAGCGATGGTTTGCAGTTTTGATCAATACTGGTATCATAATAAAACTTTTCATTTTTCAGGTTATACTGTTAGTAAAGCTTGGGAAGATACAACAGTGAAATCTATGAGACAAGTTGGAGGAAACAAGCCATTCAAGAATGGTTATCCTCAAAGGATATAATGTTTGAAAATAATAAAACCTGAATTACTTGCAAAAGTAAAGTAGATGTCACCGACGAAATGGCAAAACAGGCCGGTATTGAAGTTCTCTGCTTGCCGCCCTACCACTGCGAACCTACGAGGGGTGATGCAAAAGTAATGATAATGAAAATAAAACACGGTAATTAAAGTTAAAATAATAATTTATTTTTCTACATAGTCTCCTAACAATTCAATACATTTAGTCCATCTTTTTTCTAAACCCAGGATTCCCTTTGAAAATAATTCTTTGTCTTGACCCTCCCAAAACGCTTCAACAGCGGCCATTACTTCGCTATCGTCTTCGAATTTCTTGCCTCGGAGGCGTTCCTTGAGCCGAGGAAAGAGGTAGAAGTCACTAGGAGCTAGATCTGGCGAATAGGGAGGGTGTTCGAGCAGTTCTAATCCCGTTTCTTGAATGGCGGCCATCGCAACTGCGGCTTTGTGAGCCGGTGCGTTCTCTTGGAGAAACAGCACTCCAGCTCGCAGTTTGCCGCGTCTTTTTTCCTTAATGGCCTCCCTTAATCTTCTTATTTGGTCTGCGTAGTAAGAGCCCGTAATAGTGGCTCCTTTTTCCAAATATTCCACCATAATTATGCCTTGAGCGTCCCAAAAAAACAGATGCCATAACCTTTCCCGCCGAACTTGAAACTTTGAATTTCTTTGGCGTCGGTGAGGAGGCTCGCTTCCAAGTCATCGATTGTTGTTTCGTTTCAGGATCAAAATGGTGGATCCAGGTCTCGTCCATAGTCACAAAATGGAACAAAAAATTTTCTTGATCTGCTTGGAACTTTTCGAGATTGACCCTCGAAATGTCAACTCGATTTTTCTTTTGCTCGTCGGTTAACATTCTGGGTACCCAACGCGCAGAGACCTTTTTCATATGCAACTCGTTCGCAAGGATTCTTTGAACGCTGCCATATGAGATCCCTGTGACCTCAGCTACATGCCTGATGGTCACTCTTCGATCTGCCAACACAACATCTTCGACTTTTTTCACGTTGTCTTCAGTGAGGGACATGGATGGGCCTTTCATCTTCAGTGGATGTTCTGCCCAGTTTAAGCTCCTTGGCCCAGCGTGCAACTGTAGAATATGGAGGAGCAGAGTCCCCCAATGTTTCCACTAAGTCACTGTGTATGTCTTTTGAAGACATTTTTTTCAAACAGAGGTACTTGATGACAGCTCTAATTTCGTTTTTCTCCATGTTGATGTTATGTCTTTGACAGTTCGTATTCAAATAAATGTATCTCCCGGAAATCGTGATCTATTTATATGATTTTTTTAGGCTGACATAGTGAGTATATAAGCAAGCAAAAAATATTTTTTTTGGATTTTTATGCGGACCTGAAGTAACCGATTATCATTACTTTTGGATCACCCCTCGTATTGAATTGGTCTGGGCAGACGTTAAAGGCTACGTGGCGCGAAATAATTCCACTTTTAAAATGGCAGATGTCAAAAAACTAATTTAAGAAGGTCTAAACAATTTTGACTATATAAAGTGGAAAAACTGCATTAACCAGGTCATAAAAGAAGAAAACAAATTAAATAAATTGGATAATGCCATTGATAAAACTGTAGATGGTTTTATAACCAATGTGGCGGACTCTTCCACGTCTTCATCATCAGAAAATGATTCTGAAATAGATACAGATGAATCGTCTGTCAAGTGTCTGACAACCCATTATGAGAAGTTTTATGCATGCTTCAAGGTTGGCTGCTTAAGAATGCTTAGCATTAAAAGTCCGTCTTTTTACCTGACTGCCAAGAAGTAGTTATGTTTTGTACAATTACCTACCTACTTATTAAACTACTTAACTACTATTAACGTAATAATGAAAATTGTAATAACTCTTATGATTTATAAATAATAAATTTAAATTAATATTAATTTGCTTTTTAATTCATTTAAGTACAGGATAATCTTCTTTCTTTATAATATAGGTAATAATAGACATAGGAGATATAGAGAACTTCGCACTCTGCACCCTTATCTTTCACTCTGATGATGTATGTAATGATACAAGGATAAAAAATAAAGCCAAAAAAAGGTGGGCTACCCCGATTATATCTTCAAAGGTCAATTTACTTTTTTCCGCCTGCCGTAGAAACGTACTATATACAAAAACTTATGTAGTTTTTTTTTTTAAATTTTATGATCTTTTCTGTAAAGCATGGGTACAAACACTAGCTACTATTATGTATTACGAGTTATAGCTTCACTTCATAGATTTAGTAATACATACAATATGAGAACATGTAAGTGATTTTACAACACAATTCCAGAACATGTATAAAATCTGTCTATCTTCAAGAGTTATTAATATTTGCTAGCAACGCAAATTTCAACAGTTCGTTGTGGTGAAAATTTTAGAGCACCTAATTTTTAAACTTGGCACCTAAGTAATTGAAAAATAAACCTGTATATGTATGGATTGATTATAGTTTCCGTCGTAGTAATGTAATCACTTAGTTAAGGAAGTCAATATCGCATTGAATTAGTTTTGCTTCATTAATGTAATAAAGTAGTTAAAAAGGTCATCATCATTACAGCCCTTCACAAGTCCACTGCTGAAAATAGGCCTCCCCCAAGTAACGCCACAAAGCACGGTCCTGAGCCACCTGCATCCATCGACTTCCTGCATATCTTACCAGGTCGTCACTCCATCTAGTGGTGGGTCGCCCTACACTACGCCTACCGGTACGAGGCTGCCACTCGAGAACCTTTCTTCACCATCGGTTATCGATTCTTCGAGCTATATGGCCGGCCCATTGCCACTTCAGCTTACTAATCCGTTGGGCTATATCGGTCACTCTGGTTTTACTGCGGATATCGTCATTTCTGAGTCTATCACGCAGAGAAACTCCGAGCATAGCCCTCTCCATAGCTCGCTGAGCGTCCTCATACGGCCAGCAGTGATGGACCACGTCTCAGATCCGTAAGTCATCTCTGGCAACACTGGTTGTACAATCTACTTTTAGAGATTGAGGTATACCTGACGAGAAGATATGTCGTAATTTCCCGAATGCTGCCCAGCCGAGTTGAATCCGTCGATTGACCTCTCAGTCGAAGTTGGACTTACCTAGTCGGACTATTTGTCCCAGGTAAACGTACTCGTCAACAACTTCGAGCATAGTGCTCCCAACAACTACCGGCATAGGTGACATGGGCATTAAACATGATCTTTGTTTTGTCCATGTTCATCTTAAGACCTATCCGTTGGGAGACACCATTGAGGTCATTGAGCATAGTGCTTAGGTCCTCCAGCGATTCTGCCATAAGGACTATATCGTCGGCAAATCGAAGGTGAGTGATGTAATCGCCATTGATGTTAATACCGTATATTTTCAAGTCCAGTAGCTTGAAAACGTCTTCCAATGCAGCGGTGAAGAATTTCGGGATATAACGTCACCCTGTCTTACACCTCTCTGCAGTTGGATAGGTTTCGAGCAATGGCTCTGTACTCGGATAGCCATCGTAGCCCTACTGTACAAACACTTCAGCTCTTCGATATACCGACAGTCAACTTGGCACCGCTGAAGGGACTGTAGCACCGCCCAAATTTCGACGGAATCAAAGGCTTTCTCATAGTCCACATACGCCAGGCAAAGTGGAAGATTCTACTCTACGGTCTTCTGTACAATCTGCCGCAGGGTATGTATGTGGTCTATGGTACTGAAGCCTTTTCGGAAACCGGCTTGTTCGGGAGGCTGGAAGTCGTCGAGTCTGCGTGCGAGACGATTCGTAATGACTCTCGAAAACAGCACGTAGACGCGGCTCAGAAGGGAAATCGGTCTGTAGTTTTTCAAGAGAGCGTTGTCGCTTTTCTTAAAGAACAAGACCACCGCACTTCTGCTCCACGCCTCCGGAGTAGTGCCACCATGGAGGACGGAATTGAAGAGCTTCTGAAGGACTTCAAGTACCGGTGTTCCACCCGCTTTCAGAAACTCCGCTGTAATTCCATCCTCTCCTGGAACCCTGCCGTTTTTAAGGTTCTGGAGAGCCATTCTAATCTCGCTCAGACTGACGTCCAGGATATCAACGGAATAGTGTCGGATAAGACTTACTCTTGGATCGTTACTCACACTTGCGTGTAGCTCCAACGATGATGTGTACAGCTGCCCATAGAACCTCTCAATCTCACTCAAAATCTCAGGTGTCCCGGAAACGATGCTGCCACCATCTCTGGCAAAGACTTTGGAGCCCTGGTTACGCTCGATCGCTTCTTTAATACGAGCGGTATTAAAGTTGCGTAAGTCTCGCCGCATGCATTTGGAGATCTGTCTGTTCAGTTGCCTGTATGCTGTCAAATCTGTTGATGATTGCAGCCCCATCTCCCGTCTAACAGCTATGAGATTAAGAGTGTGATCGGAGAGTTTTTGTGTTCTGCGGCGGGTCTGGCAGAACTTAGCTCCGACCGCATGGACAGTTTCCACGAGCTTGACATTCATATCGTCCACTGCATTGCAATTCTCTAGGCAATGAAAGCGGTTTTGTAACTCGAGCTGAAAGAGTTCGGGATTCTGGATTAAGGGCACGAGGGGGGACGGAGCGTTGACTTCATTAGACGAGACCTCTCCAACTTAACGTTTGGGTTCAGTGTGCCTCTAACCTCTAAAACCGCTGCTAGTTTTCACCCTTGCGATCACTGAGACACCACTGAACAGTTGGCGTCTGGTCGTCATAATGAAGTCAATTTCATTTTTTGTCGAACTGTCGGGGCTCGACCAGGCACACTTTCTGTGGGGCCGCTTCTGGAAGAAAGAGTTCATCATAAAAAGTCCCTCTTTCTCCATAAAGTCGGCCAGCTGCTGGCCCCTTGGGTTCCGTTGCCCTATCCCAAATTTCCCTACCTTCAGCTCACCGTTCTTTCTTGTGCCCAGTTTTGCGTTGAAGTCTCCCATTAACACCGTATAGTGAGTTTTGGAGGAATGCATGGCTCTAGAAATGTCCTCATACATTTCCTCCACCTCCTCATTCCGACGTGGGCGCGTAAACCTGTATGACCTTCAGTGAATACCGTTTGGTGATTCTGAGTATAAGGTACCCAACCCTCGTCGATACACTCCCAATCTTTAAAACGTTGTTAACGAGAGACTTGTGGACGATTAATCCAACACCTCCTTGGGACAAATGGTCGCCCTCCCGGTGATAGAACAAGTTGCCGGATTCGAGAATCAGCGTGTCCTCCCCCTCTCTTCGGACCACGGATAATCCTATAATATTCCAGCGCAACTTGTCTATCTCTTCTTCCAGCTCCAGGATCTTCTCGTCAGTCCTCAGGGTGCGTGCGTTAAATGTTGCCAGGTCGAGTCGTCGTAGGTGGCAACCGAACCTCCACCGGAGATTCTTAGCACCTCCTGCCCCGCCGTTACCATGGTCGCCACCGTAGCGAAGTATAGGGCGGCCCCCGGGGACTGGGTGCCGTCTATTTGTGTAATTGTTCATATATTGCCATAGTTGCCACGCTTGGCGAGCGGGTTGGCAACCGCAGTTTTTTTTTGTCGTACAGCGTTATCAGGAAGATGCTGCTGCCCATCTCCTGCCTGTCTCCCTCTGTCGCCTTTTACGACACCCACGGGAAGATATGGGGTATCGGATATTCTTAACCGCCACTACACGGCTGGTTAAAAAGGTCCCCGAGATATATTTGTTGTTTTTAAAAAAGCTTCAGCACCGCACCCAAAACTTAACTATATAGTAAAAAATAAACATACGTTTTTATACAAGTATTTAAAAAAGAATTGTGTACGGAAAAAGTATTAAAAAAACGTTGAAAATCTCTAATACGTTGCTCACCTAAAACGCGCTTGCGCTGACCATAGATTCCAAAGGTTCCAAACCATAGGTTCCGCGCGATTTTAGGTTTTTACATTACGCAGATAACACGAGTGACAGAGGCTTGCCAATTGGGTGCTGAAAAAAGTGCTTTTCCACTTTTTACCACCAACTGTTTCACTGGTGGGATAGTGGACTCTTTAAAATAGTTACGTCTACTTTTCCCCAATAATCGTTTCTTGTTGGGACAAATTACGCTGTTATAATAACCTCGTTCACTATTTCACAGTAGGACAATAAAATAAATTATAAAAATAAATAATTGTGACAAATTGTTTATAAAATATTTGCTAAAAATATTTAGTCATTTATACTTCATAGCATGTAAATCGTTGTTAATCTGTATTCTTATAGAAGAGCAAATTTAATAGATCACATTTGACATCTGTTAGTTTTAGCTTTATAGTGAGGTGACCTGCTTAAAATCATCATCTAAAGATAATGATTCGATACGGACTTCAAACATATGTGAGCAAAATTACAGTACCAATAAGTACTTTTTCATAATAACTGAATAGGTACTGTAACTTTATTAATAAATTTGCACTCTCATCCCTGTCTTATTATTATTTTCTATTGTAAATTTAAGGAACAAAATAAGACAAGTACATAATTTAAAAAAAATAGCATTTATTCAGTTGAACTATGAGAACTGTAACTAGTATTGTCATCTTCATCACTGCTGTCAGCACACAGAGATATTATTAATTAATTTCCAATAATATTATGTTCACATCTCGTTCAAAATCTTGTAAATTATTTCCTTTATTTTCTCTACGACCTTTCTCCAGTATTCTGTAGTGACTTCTGTTACAGAAGTCACTACATAAGTTCTGTACACGCAGTTTGTAGCAGTGTCAGCATTTTAGCAGTACTGAGCGGTGGGTCAGTATTGTTCCGCGCCGCATGACCCCTTATTTGTGCCCAAATAAGCTCGATAGCGTTATACTGGCAATGGTAGGGAGGTAATCGAATAACTTCGTGTCCATGCTATAGAGCTAGTTCATTAATTACATGGCGGGGCTTGGGCTTGCTAGTCACCAATATAATTTTTCTTCGTTCAAAGGTAAAGGTCGGTAAAGTTCATTGCCAGCTTTTTTTAACTTTGAAATATACAAAGAGCTTTTGATATATACCTATAGATTTGCAAATGTAATATTACAGAAGTGCTAACTATAATTTTTGAATAGGACAAAGGACTATGCCAAACTGCATTTTTTTGTGTTCTTGAATAGTTTAGTTTATTATAAAAATCGAAAATCAGTGTATTAACAATATAAAAACTAATGATGTTGTTCTTTGTTCACAGTGGCCCTGAAGGAACTTGCTTTGAAGGTGGTATTTTTCCAGCAAAGCTTTTATTTCCGCCTGATTATCCATTAAGCCCTCCTAAAATGCAATTTATTTGTGAAATGTTTCATCCTAATAGTAAGTTATAATATATGCCTATTCAATTCTTAACAATGACAATATTCTTACGATACATAATATATGCCTTTTATTTGTTTCAGTTTATTCTGATGGAAGAGTTTGCATATCTATTCTACACGCACCTGGAGATGATCCTATGGGCTATGAAAGCAGTGCAGAAAGATGGTCACCCGTTCAAAGTGTAGAAAAAATTCTTCTTTCGGTTGTTAGCATGTTAGCTGGTAAGGTTTTTTAAATTATAAAGTACAATCAGGAAACTTATTAATAATACGTAGGACACTCAATAAGTTTTGAGATATACAAAAAATATTCTAGATACTATTAGTATTTTAATTTACATCTTTTCAAAATATTCTCCATCATGCTCTATACTTCTATACAGTTCCATTCGCCTAAACCAACTCTGAAAATACTTTTGCCAGTCTTGATCTGACAAGTCGGAAATCGCTTCTTCGTAGGCAGCCGTCTTCTTCGGCGCTTGAAAAAAAACTTGCCTTGTATTTTTTCTTTGACTCTTGGGAACAAAAAGAAATCAAAAGGAGCTAAGTCAGGGCTGTAGGGTGGGTGACTTAGAGTTTCAACATCAGATTCTTCAATAAATGCTTTTGTTCTAAGGGAGGTATGTGAAGAAGCGTTCATCAATCGTGATGCAGTATGATTCCCCGAACCCTGGTCTTTGGTCTTCTCTCCCGCACAGCTTGAAAAGCTTTGGGTAATGCAACTTCAATATACCATTTAGAGTTGACTGACCTACAATTTTCCAGCATTGACGTCGACAAATGTCCGCTCCGCGAAAAAAAACTAGCCACCATATTTTTGCCAACGTTGCGAGGTCTTTGCAGTTTTGTCGGTAATTGTCCTTCTGAGTAGACCCATACCGGTGATTGCCTTTTATTTTTCGTATCATATTGATAGATCCATGCCTCGTCACCAGTAACGATTTCTGAAACATGCCTAGATGCCCCGTTTTTAAAACGTAGATGCTTTTCATGACACCATTCCATTCCATTAAAATATAAATATAAATAAATAAATAAATACAAATTCCACACGAGTCTGTTTTTCGCTTTTGGAGAGCAAACGAGGGATCCATCGACAACAAAGCTTCCTCATTCCAAGATGTAGGATGCTATGAATGCTCCCCGAATTAATGTCTACAATCTTTTTGATGTCCGTATATATGGATCGTGGGTCTTTTCGCACCAACATTTCAGTAGTCCGTACATTTTCTGCCGTTACTGCTGTTTGTGGGACCCATGTTCTTTGGTTTTTCAATCTGAAGGAAATTTGCTTTTTAGAAACATAAATTTCGAGCATCTCAAATATATATTAAATAGCTATACAAGATAGAAATTCAAAGAGATTCAAAGAAAAGTTTAGTATCAACTTTTTTTTCTGTAAATGTATAAACTATTGATAGTCGGAACTAAAGGGATTATTTTGGGTGATAATATGTAAAGTATAATGATAAAATAATTCTGAAATTATTTCACCAGAAAACAGGTATTAAGGTTGACTCACGCTAGAACGAGTCGGGTCCGAGCCGAGTTTCGGCAGTAGCACGGTCACCGAGCCGGTCCCGTGCCTGAAATTACAAAGACGAAAGAAGGTGCAATGCAAAAATGCACCTGAGCAAAAATAGTGTTATAACTAGACTACAATAATGTTGAAGTTTGACGATCTGGAATTAGCGGCTATTGCGATCGCTCTGGACGATGAAGAATCTGATAAATCTTCAACTACAAGCCGGAACCGAGTTGTTGCCGAGCGTTGAGACCGTTGCTCGGCCGTTACTCGGTTTCAGCTCGGTATAGCGTGAGTGTGTCCATACAAAACATATGTAATATTAGTTGACCGTGCTACGGCCGACATTCGGCTCGGACCTGACTCGGTCTAGCGTGAGTCAACCTTTCTTCACAACAGGGATAATAAATTCTAATATTATGCCAACTTCAAGTCAGTACTAATAGTCACTCTAAGTTCTTTTAAAAGACTTCCAATAAAAACTATTTTCGATTGAATTGAATATTTATCGATTGGCAGCACACGAACTGCGTCTTCACACTGCGTTTTCGGCAGGTGGCCATTTTCAATCCACATATCCCGATACAATATTAATAAATCTAAAAAAAAACGTACTAAAAATAAACTAAGCCTTTAGGAGGAAGTCATATGTTTAAATAATACTAGTTTTTACGGATTTTATCGCGTATATTTAACTTTTTAAATACCCGACGTTTCGAGCACTTTACAGCACCCATGGTCACGGGAGAGACTGAGATGTTCAACGTCTAGATGTCATAGTTATCCGCGGTTACCATAGATTAAAATTATTAATTTTTTCCGATCTATGCAGTACGAACTTATGGTATCTTGAAGTTTTGCAGTTGTATGCTTGGGTTGGGTTTTAATTTTATAATTATAGAATCCCAAGCAGATGGTAGCACCCAGTCATCTTCCCTATTGAAATTAGGATGTTTTTTGATTTCAATAGCCTCGCGAATCATCCTTGGAAGGAATCGGTGTTCTTTAGCGAGGATTTGTGGTCTATCAAATCTAATGTAGTGACGGGGGCGATCCTGTACGTGTTCACAGACTGCAGACTTTCCGGAGCGTCGATATTATGGAGTAGTGTATTCTCATCTTCGACGCTCCGGGAAGTCTAGGGTATTTAAAAAGTTAAATGTACGCGATAAAATCCGTAAAAACTAGTATGATTTAAATGTGTAGTGTTCGCGTAAATATAAGAAATCATTAAGTCTTATGTTATTTAGGCATAACCACGAAAATACTGCACGTTGTTAATGATTATGCTCGTTTGGATATTTAGGGTTTAACTTTTATGATCCCTTAAATAAATATTTCATAATTCTTTATTTTCAGAGCCTAATGATGAAAGTGGAGCCAATGTAGATGCAGCTAAAATGTGGAGAGAAGATCGTGAACAATTTAACAAGATAGCAGAGAAACTTGTCAGAAAGACGTTAGGCCTACCAGCTCCATAAGACTTTTTTGACTTGTAAATAAATTTAACTGTAAATGTTTAAAGAAACATAATGTTCGGCAATTATAGTAACTTTTACTTTATGTGATATCGATATTAAGCTTAGTATAATATTGACTGGACATTTATTCCCTTCTTCCATTATATTATTAGTAATGATTGTAGGACATATCATTGAAATATTTCTGGTGTGGTTTTCTGAATTTAATTATATGATTTTATTATTTAATATTTTTATTATTAACAACAGGAAGATTTTTATAGAAAAAATAGTACCTACATTTATGCTGCTCAAAAATAGTTTATGATGCGAAGTAGTATCATGTAAATAAAAATGAGTAAACACATTTTTTTATAAAAGCTGACGTATTTACAAATCGATATTTATTTTTAATAACATAATTAATAAACGGTTATAATTAATAAGCAACAATAACAAATTACTCTTATTTAATTATATTCATTATATACGTTTAATTATAACGTTAAACCTTAAACTACTACTGATTTTTTTAATATTTAGAGTATTTATTATACCTTACCATACGTGTTTTAGAAAAAAATGAGCTAATCATTTGCACCAGGTATAGTTTTGTTACATAGTCAAATGAAAACAATAATTTTCACTTAACGATTCTACATTTGTTTTATGTCAATTTAATATACTTAGATCAAATATGTATAAAGTACTCAATAAGATTTAAAAGATAATATTTAAAGCAATATTAAGACCTTTTTTATTTAATTATGAGCTCAGTCGTTCTAACGCCCGGTTTAAATTTCATAAATCAAAAAAGTTATGTTTAAGATAAATATTGGTTAAGTGTTACTGCATTTCTGAATACACAATGCACCGTTCAATAACTATGAAACCGAGTTATAAACTTATACAATATTCTAATTCGTTAATTACTGGCGGTAATGTATGAATGAAATTATTGCCATGTTTAAAATACGTCTAGCACATTGTTTGCTTTCACGTGTTATTTTTTCACTTTTTATCTTGTCTGCCTCGTTGGTTTGGTGATCATATTATGTGCGACTACTGTGTTCTAAGTTTCCGGAATTCCGGGTCGCGTCAAAATCAATTAACGGAGTTTTCTGACACGAAGTTCTCAGACAGACCGGAGTCAGGAAGTTGGAAGTGGTTTAGCACCGTGCCTCGGAGAGCACGTAAATTCATTGATTCTGCGCCTCATGTCTCCCAAAACCCATCGTTGAGATCCTATAAGAGTGTGGGAAAAAGAGTGTACGCGTGCGCACACACTCGTATCCTGTAATCCTGTTCTGCACATAAATACAATAAGATTTCTTCTACGTTTGGAGTTTTCAGATACCGATTAGTAATAAACGCCAGTAGGTACTTCCAAACCAGACCTCGCAATAAGCAGCTTGTATTCCATGTCCTTTAAATAATTTCAATATTTAGATTAGATTAGCAAATTTATTTTGTTAATTTAATTTTTAGTTAAATTAATATAAGTTTGCGTCGAATAAAGTTATGGAACAGATAAATAGTTAAGTTACCTAAGTTTAAACGAAAAGATTTGAAGAGGAGGACAAACGAGTATGCGGCTCATGTGATGGTCTGTAACCACTACCGCCCATGATCAATGCAACACCAGAGGAATTACAAGTCCTTTAAGGCAGAAAGCTCTGACTTCCATTAATACCATACTAATGTTAAACATTCGCTGCTCGAGGTGCAATGAAAATGGGGAAACAGGACACCGCCTGTTGCGCTCTCTGTCGCACTTAGGGACCTTACGGCAGGCATACACTACTGTCGTGTCGATATGTATATGTATTATGAAAAAGTAATGACATACATACATAAACACTCACGCCTGTCACCCAGAGGGGTAGGCAGAGACTACAGACTTCCATTTGGCACGATTCTGACACACCTCTCTTGCCTCCTTCACATCCATACATCTACGCATACATGCTCGTCGGTTAAGGGTACTCCTAATTTGGCCCGTTTTCAATAAATCGCTAATTTGGTCGATACATTTTCGCCTAGGACGTCCCTTTCCGACTCTGCCATTCACTTCTGCACCATAAATTTTATTTGTCACTCTTTCCTCATTCATTCTTTCCACATGACCAAACCACCGAAGCATTCCTTTCTTAATCCTGGTCACAACATCATCTTGCAAACCACACTCTTCTCTTATTACACAATTTCTTACCCTGTCATTCAGATTCAGCCCTAACATACTCCTTAACGACCGCATTTCTACTGCGTTTATTCTACTCTCGTGCTTCTTCTGCCACACCCAACTTTCACTACCATACGTTAAAGTAGGGACCAACACAGCATTGTCAATTGCCATACGCGCCTTTTTCGACACATTTTGACTCTTCACAATAGAGTGCAAGGCCCCATTTACTCTATTTCCCGCATTCACTCGTCGTTCTATATCCTTATCATATCTCCCATCCCTGCTAAATACGCAGCCCAAATATACAAACTCATCTACTTGCTCGATCAACTCCCCTTCTATTCTTTTTCACAAATCGTTTTACTTTCTTCTCTTTCAAAAACCATAACCTTCGTCTTACTTGCGTTCACTTTCATACCCCTTTCTTTTAATGATCCGTTCATTAATGTAACCATCATTTGCAACTCGGCCGCCGACGACGCAAGAATAACTTGATCATCGGCGTACAAAAGGCATTTGACGGTTAACTCACCCATTCTTAACCTGTCCCTCCGCATTCTTCAACTTTCAAATTTTGCAAACAACTGTCCATAAATATAAATTAAAAAGTAATGAATGAGAGAACTACTCGATAATTACATTTATTATTGGTCATACAATTATTATTGGTTATACATAGACTTGTAAAATTAAAATAAGTATACAATAATTAATCTTCGTCCGGGTTAAAGTCACTGACCTTATCGTAACCTACGCTAACGAGAAGGCCGCTCACATAAATGTGATTTCTGCAAATCTTGAATTGCTTCGCTATTTTCGCCAGTTTTCTACAATTAGGTCCATTAGCAATGGATGTGTGAATTAATTGCTCCACGTCAGAAATTATGAACGTGGCGTTTTTAATCGCCACTTCTACCTTTACTTGCGCCAAAATTAGTTCTATTGGATCGTATTGGCAATAATATGGTGGTAGGTGGAGAACTTCGTGGCCCGATTAAATTGCCAAATGATCCAAATTGTATAATATATTCGGGCAATGTCTTTTTACTTTATTTAAAAGTTCAACTTTAATTTCTGACTCTAAAAGTTGAATATTTTCCTGTCTGAGTCACTTCTGGCCTTCAGGTAAAACTGGGGTTTTTATCTAATGATCCAGAACCCGAAAAAAACAAAGTTTGATTTGACAGTTCATAGAATTTTAATACAATTCATTCACAGTACATATTTAGTTCATCATCATCATCATCATCATCATCATCACAGCCCTTCACAAGTCCACTGCTGAACATAGGCCTCCCCCAAGTAATGCCACAAAGCACGGTCCTGAGCCACCTGCATCCATCGACTTCCTGCATATCTTACCAGGTCGTCACTCCATCTAGTGGGGGGTCGCCCTACACTACGCCTACCGGTACGAGGCTGCCACTCGAGAACCTTTCTTCCCCATCGGTTATCGGTTCTTCGAGCTATATGGCCGGCCCATTGCCACTTCAGCTTACTAATCCGTTGGGCTATGTCGGTCAATCTGGTTTTACTGCGGATATCCTCATTTCTGAGTCTATCACGCAGAGAAACTCCGAGCATAGCCCTCTCCATAGCTCGCTGAGCGACCTTGAGCGTCCTCATACGGCCAGCAGTGAAGGACCACGTCTCTGATCCGTAAGTCATCACTGGCAACACGCACTGGTTGTACACTTTAGTTTTCAGAGATTGAGGTATACCTGACGAGAAGATATGTCGTAATTTCCCGAACGCTGCCCAGCCGAGTTGAATCCGTCGATTGACCTCTCGGTCGAAGTTGGACTTACCTAGTCGGACTATTTGTCCCAGGTAAACGTACTCGTCAACAACTTCGAGCATAGTGCTCCCAACAACTACCGGCATAGGTGTGACATGGACATTAAACATAATCTTTGTTTTGTCCATGTTCATCTTAAGACCTATCCGTTGGGAGGCACTATTGAGGTCATTGAGCATAGTGCTTAAGTTCTCCAGCGATTCTGCCATAAGGACTATATCGTCGGCAAATCGAAGGTGAGTGATGTACTCGCCATTGATGTTAATACCGTATCCTTTCCAGTCCAGTAGCTTGAAAACGTCTTCCAAAGCAGCGGTGAAGAGTTTCGGGGATATAACGTCACCCTGTCTTACACCTCTCTGCAGTTGGATAGGTTTCGAGCTCTGGTTCTGTACTCGGATAGCCATCGTAGCCCTACTGTACAAACACTTCAGCACTTCGATATACCGACAGTCAACTTGGCACCGCTGAAGGGACTGCAGCACCGCCCAAATTTCGACGGAATCAAAGGCTTTCTCATAGTCCACATACGCCAGGCAAAGTGGCAAATTGTACTCTTCAGTCTTCTGTACAATCTGCCGCAGGGTATGTATGTGGTCTATGGTACTGAAGCCTTTTCGGAAACCGGCTTGTTCGGGAGGCTGGAAGTCGTCGAGTCTGCGTTCGAGACGATTCGTAATGACTCTCGAAAACAGCACGTAGACGCGGCTCAGAAGGGAAATCGGTCTGTAGTTCTTCAAGAGAGCGTTGTCGCCTTTCTTAAAGAACAAGACCACCGCACTTCTGCTCCACGCCTCTGGAGTAGTGCCACCATGGAGGACGGAATTGAAGAGCTTCTGAAGGACTTCAAGTACCGGTGTTCCACCCGCTTTCAGAAGCTCCGCTGTAATTCCATCCTCGCCTGGGGCCCTGCCGTTTTTAAGGTGCTGGAGAGCCATTCTAATCTCGCTTAGACTGACGTCCGGGATATCATCGGAATAGTGTCGGATAAGACTTGCTCTTGGATCGTTACTCACACTTGCGTGTGGCTCCAACGATGATGTGTACAGCTGCCCATAGAACCTCTCAATCTCACTCAAAATCTCAGGTGTCCCGGAAACGATGCTGCCACACTCAGTCTTCAGCCTTGACAGTTGGCTCTTTCTGGCAGACAGATCTCTGGCAAAGACTTTGGAGCCCTGGTTCCGCTCGATCGCTTCTTTAATACGAGCAGTATTAAAGTTGCGTAAGTCTCGCCGCATGCATTTGGAGATCTGTCTGTTCAGTTGCCTGTATGCTGTCAAATCTGTTGACGATTGCAGCCTCATCTCCCGTCTAACAGCCATGAGATTAAGAGTGTGATCGGAGAGTTTTTGTGTTCTTCTGCGGCGGGTCTTGCAGAACTTAGCTCCGACCGCATGGACAGTTTCCACGAGCTTGTCATTCATATCGTCCACTGCATTGCAATCTTGTAAGCACTGAAAGCGGTTGTGTAACTCGAGCTGAAAGTTTTCGGGATTTTGGATCAGAGCACGAGGGGGATGGAGCGTTGACTTCATTAGACGAGACCTCTCCAACTTAACGTTTAGGTTCAGTGTGCCTCTAACCATTCGGTGATCGCTGCCAGTTTTCACCCTTGCGATCACTGAGACATCACTGAACAGTTGGCGTCTGGTCGTCATAATGAAGTCAATCTCATTTTTTGTCGAACCGTCGGGGCTCGACCAGGTCCACTTCCTGTGGGGCCGCTTCTGGAAGAAAGAGTTCATCATAAAGAGTCCCTCTTTCTCCATAAAGTCGGCCAGCTGCTGGCCCCTTCGGTTCCGTTGCCCTACTCCAAATTTCCCTAACTTCAGCTCACCGCTTTCTCTTGTGCCTAGTTTTGCGTTGAAGTCTCCCATCAACACCGTGTAGTGGGTTTTGGAGGAATGTATGGCTTTGGAAATATCCTCATACATTTCCTCCACCTCCTCATCGGAATGTGCCGACGTTGGTGCGTAAACCTGTATGACCTTCAGCGAATACCGTTTGGTGATTCTGAGTATCAGGTACGCGACCCTCGTCGACACACTCTCAATCTGTACAACGTTGTTGACGAGAGACTTGTGGACGATAAATCCGACACCTCCTTGGGACAGATGGTCGCCCTCCCGGTGATAGAACAAGTTGCCGGATTCGAGAATCACCGTGTCCTCCCCCTCTCTTCGGACCTCGGATAATCCTATAATACTCCAGCGCAACTTGTCTATCTCTTCTTCCAGCTCCAGGATCTTCTCGTCAGTCCTCAGTGTGCGTGCGTTAAATGTTGCCAGGTCGAGTCGTCGTAGGTGGCAACCGAACCTCCACCGGAGATTCTTAGCACCCCCTGCCCCGCCGTTACCATGGTCGCCACCGTAGCCAGGAATAGCGGGGCCGCCGGGGACTGGGGGCCGTCTATTTGTGTAATTGTTCATGGGGGGTATATTGCCATAGTTGCCACGCTTGGCGAGCGGGTTGGCAACCGCAGTTTTTTTTTTGTCGTACAGTTGCTGTTATCAGGAAGATGCTGCTGCCCATCTCCTGCCTGTCTCCCTCTGTCGCCTCTTACGACACCCACGGGAAGATATGGGGTAGTGGATATTCTTAACCGCCACTACACGGCTTTATTTAGTTCATTAATGTATAATAAAAATAAATATTTAGTTCATAAATGTATAAAAATATATTAAAGATGATATGCGTACTACCCGATTATATTTCAGAAAGAGACCATAAAAACGGTCTTGTAAATATCCATCGGTGCCATTGGGGGAAAACGCTATGGCTACTCCCTTGCGGTCCCTCGTGTTGCTGTTCTATCCACAAATATAATGGACGACATACACTGTCAGTTCAACTGATCAGTTCAAACTAGGACTGTTGCATAGATAAATAAATATGTAGCAGGCTAGACTGTTGAACATTTTTTAAAATATCGGATTTTCGATATATCCATTTATAAGTATATAATATCGGAGTTTTATAAAAAATTTTATTTATCGATATATCGAAAATCCGATATTTTAAAAAATATCAACAGTCCTAGTTTGAACTGATCTGTTGGAATGATCAGTTGAACTGACCGTGTGTGGCGTCCATAAGAGTGACAACGTCTTAAGAATCCATCCAATATAAATATGATCGTTTATCCGAGCCTAATATTATTTACTTGGATTATGAACTTATTGTCCGTTCATCGTAACTAGACGCGTAATCCGATTGGCAGCACTGTATTTACAGTGTTGCGTGTTTCAATGTGTATAGCGTTCCGGAAATGTAGGGACAGGCATTATGGAACGGGATATAAAAGCATGTATAAAAGTATATCAAGCACAAGGTTGCGTGTTCAAACCTAGAGACAAACGCACTTAGCGCTAACAGTTAAGCCTTAAAACTCCTGTATTTTGTATGAATAAGGGCATTCATTTCGTAATTTAACTGTTACTACTGAGGTGCCGATGACTATACTTATGTGACTTTTATGTGTCATAGTGTACTCTCTGAAGCAATTCATGTATCAATAGGAACATTCAGAATAAATAAATTAAGACAGGGTTAAAAAATCACTTTATATAATTATGATCGCTTTACATCTTGTAAAGCGATCATATCTTCTCCAATGTTACTTGAATGCTCACTGTCACTATCATTTTCTTCACTATCACTGTCAACCCACAATAAAAGCTATCACTTCCTTCATCTATTATTTTATCTTTCAATGTATACTCATCTTCAATTTGTATAACATGTGAGCACTCTTTTTTCCAAAAGTCATAGCTTATTTAGCCAAAATTTCTTTTAGAAGTGATTTCACTTGAACATCTCTCTGGCCCACATTTTTTTCTGCAAACCGCCTCTTCATAACACTCCACATTAATTCGATAAGATATGGGAGCAGCCGCAAAACATTATGACCATGTGATTTTATTAATTCGTCAGCTTTATATATAGGCTCTAGTTTTTTTTTATAAATTCATATAAAACATTTTTGGCAAATTTGGTGAAAACAACAGTCCCTTGTTTTGAAGCCACTCTACCATATCTACTTCGAGGCTTGCCATATTAGGACTTTTATTTATTTGTATAGTATGATATGGTGCATTTTCCATCACAATCACACAATTAGGTGGCAGGTTTGGCAAAACTTGTTTTTCCACCGAATTTATAAAATTATTACAAACCATGTCATAGTAGTCGGATGATTTTGTTTGTGACTAGAATAGCAGCATTATTAATGAAGCCGTCTGTATTTCCAACGTGTGTAATTATCCATCCCCTACTTTTACCTGAATCTCTGACCAATACACCTTCAGAATCTGACTGCAAACTTTTTTGCACCCCATGTGATGTATGAATAAATGTTTCATCTAAGAAGACAATAGTCCGTCCCTCTTCTCAGTATTTTTTAATTTCATTCAAGTAATTAAATCGCCAGGCAGCCGTATCTGTTTTTCGTTTTTAAATAACTCTTTTTGTATTTATATCCGAGTCGTTTTAATATATTCTATAGTGTAGTACCTACCTGTAATACCTTCAAAATTTATTTCAACTCGCAATTCGATAAGTAATTTGTTTAACGTAGGACTTTCTTTTAGTACAGCGTAAAATGACATAATTTTTCGTAGAATTGCACAAGCATCAAAATCATCGATTTCGATCTTCGTATCGCGATCTGATCGTTTTTTTTCAGGTATAGTTACTTTTGATGCACCAGGCACACCCAAATTTGAAACAAAACTGGTCTCTTTCTTGTCTCAAAATTCAGGTTACAGTAGATTCGGATACATTTTTTAGGTAATTAATAAAATTTGAATATTTTAGTAACGTAAGTGACGTTACTAAAATATGTATACTTCTTTACTAATATAGATATATATATATATATATATATATATATGTAAAGAAATTACATTTCTTTAAGTTTTGTTATTGTTTATTAAATTCTTTTATGGTTAGTCGATAAAGCAGAAACAATTTACTTCGCTACTTGATAGATGGCGCTGTCAAGGTATTTGAGTGGACTATAGATAAAGCAGACAGTTTCGAAGATGGCGTCAGTAAAATGTTAAAATTGTAAAACACGTAAACAATCGGATAATAATAAAATAACTAATAAAGGGAATCGACAAGTGTAATAACTTTTAATGTCGTTTCTTTGTTTTTTCAGGTATGTTTAGTGATTATTGTAAGGTGTAGTTAAGTGAAAAATACAAATGTACAAATAATTTATACTAATAAAACTTTGTTTTTTCAGAGCAACACAAACGTTTATTTCGCCGATTCCCTATAAATTACACGAATTGTCTTATAAAACGACATTTCTAGTTAAAGAAAATGGAGAAGTTAAGATTTACTTTTGCGGTATTAGCGGCAAGTGATGGCAAAACAAATGTAATCTGTATAACCTCAATTGAAACACCCGATGGGCGTAATTATAATGTTCCGGACGAAATGAAGCCTGCAAGCAAACACACGGGTATTGTGAGCACAGAGGTATTCACGAAGGTCAAGAATTCTCTAAAAAAAAGACATCAAATACGTAAATTGTGGATTCCATTATCTCCGGAATTGAAAAAAATCTATTTAGATGAAGGCGAAAATTTGCAGTTTGGAGATCAATATTTAGATGAAATTGCAGAGGAATCCAGACCACTAGTTCACAAAAACTGCGACGTCGAGTCTGGAAATAAAAACCTAGGAAAAACATCTGAAAAATTTTTAATTGAAAAATTTTCAGGAAAAAATTCCAATGTGAATCAATGGATAGGTGAATTTGAGAATGAGTGTGAACGATTCGAAATACTACAGGATACAGAGAAAATTGAGACTTTAAAGCATCTACTAGAGAAACAATGCCATGATTGGTACACTAGTATGTTGATAAAATTCACTGTAAATTCAGAATGGACTGTTTGGAAGAATAACTTTACTGAGACATACGGAAATAAAGGTTGGTCACAGGTTAAATATGCATTTGCCTATAAATTTCAAGCGGGTTCAGCACTGGAATATGCTACGAAAAAGGAAAGGCTGTTATTAGAGGTAAATAAACACATAGATACACAGACGATGATAAATCTTATCGCAACTGGCCTACCAGATTACATATTGGGCAAAATTGATAAGGAATCTATTACATCCACTGCAAGTCTTTTCAATGAAATTGGAAAATTTGAGCATACAACAAATAAACATACCTACTATAGACCAAAACGAGACACATTTGAAAATAAAGGAAAATCTGATAAATATCAAGCCTGCAAAATCTGTGAAAATTTGAACAAGGGAACTCGTTATCACCCAGAAGAAAAATGCTGGTTTAAAAAAAGTGAGCAACAAGAAAACAAGAGAAATCACTACAGGAATATAAACAATACTATATTAGATCTTGAATTAAATGATAAAGATCCAAAAAACTAACAATCACACCATTAATCAAAGTCAAACTTACATTAGATGAAAAACTAAACGTTTTTGGCATATATGATTCAGGATCTAATGTGTCCTTGATTAATTCCAAATTAATAAAACTAAAACAAGAAGAAGGAAAAAGAGAGTTTAGTAATGCAAATTTAGTAACAATTAATGGTGTGAAGAGTACAGGAGGTTTGACAACAATAAAAATTAAAATATTAAACATAGAAAAAAAATGCGACGTGTATATTGTGGATGGAAAAGATTTTCAATATGATTTCCTTATTGGACTAGACATGATAAAAAAGTTTAGATTAGTTCAGAATGAAAACCTGGAAATCACACAAAAAACCAAAGACAACACTGACATGGAATTAAATGAGAAATTGACTTCTAAGGAAGGTAAGAGTGATGCACAATTTTACTCTAATAAATTCTCTATAAATTTCAATCAACATGTAAATGAAAAAAATTTTGAGATAAAAATGGGTAATTTAAATGCTCAACAAGAATTTGAAATAAATACACTGATTGACAAATATAAATCGAGTTTTGCGAAGGATAAATACGACATTGGAACAGTAAGAGACTATGAAGCACATATCGACCTTCTAACGGACAAATACTGTAGTAAAAGGCCCTATAGATGTTCAATGGAGGACAAAAAAGAGATAGAAGAGCAGGTGGCAAAATTACTTCAAAAAAATCTTATAGAAGAATCATACAGCCCGTTTGCAGCACCTGTAACTTTAGCTTTTAAGAAAGAAGATAATAAAAAAAACAGATTATGTATTGATTTCAGAGATCTCAACAAAATAGTAACACCACAAGCTCAACCATTCCCGTTAATTGAAGACTTGGTAATAAAAACAAGAAACTGCAAGTACTTCTCAACATTAGATATTAACTCTGCATTTTGGTCCATCCCACTGCGAATTGAAGACAGAAAAAAAACAGCTTTTGTTACACAAGAAGGCCACTTTCAATGGACGTGTCTACCCTTCGGTTTGAAATCGTCTCCCGCAATATTTCAAAGAATCCTGAGCAACATACTAAGAAAACATCAATTAACTGATTTTACTGTTAATTATATAGATGATATCCTGGTGTTTTCAAAGTCTTATAATGAACATATAAACCATTTATCACAATTACTGGAAGCAATAAAACAAGAAGGATTTCGACTAAAATTTACAAAATGTACATTTGCGTCGAATTCTGTAAAATATCTTGGACACATAATAGAAAATAATACAGTTCGACCAGTTAGAGATAATTTAATTTCAATAAGAGAATTCCCTACGCCAAAAACTCTGAAAAATGTCAGACAATTTTTAGGGAAAATTAATTTCTACCATGAATACATACCCAAGAGCACAATTATATTAGAGCCCCTATATAATTTACTGAGGAAAAATCAAAAATTCATTTGGTCAACGGACTGTAAAAACTCATTTGAAGAAATAAAAGATTTACTTTGCTCACAACCCATCTTAGAAATTTATGATCAAGACTTGCCAGTAAATATATACACAGATGCATCATTGGAAGGTATTGGAGCAGTGCTAAAACAAATTCAGCCAGACGGAAAAGAAAAGCCAGTAGCCTATTTTTTCAAGAAAATTAAATGAATCCCAAAAAAAAGAAAAAAGCAATATACTTAGAATGTCTGGCTATTAAAGAAGCAGTACGATATTGGCAATATTGGTTAATAGGGAAACCATTCACAGTATATTCAGATCACAAACCGTTGGAGAACATGAATGTTAAATCTAGACCTGATGAAGAATTGGGAGAACTAATGTATTATTTATCGCAGTATGACTTTCAGATAAAATATGCTCCAGGTAGAGAAAATTTGGAAGCAGATTGCTTAAGCAGAAACCCGGTACTGAATGAAAACGAAGATATTGATGAACAATTAAAAATAGTAAATTTGGTAAAATTAGAAGATATCATCACAGATCAAGAGAAAAATAAAGATATACATGATAACAAGAATAATTTGACATACAAAAACAACATATTTTATAAAAAAGTAAAAAAACATGAAAAAATAATACTGTCGGAAGATTTCAGTATAAAATTTATAAAAAATATTCATGAAAATATGTGTCACATAGGTGTAAGACAGATGCAAAAAGCAATTGGTACAAGATATACAGCAAAAAAATTAACAGCAAACATAAATAATATTTGTAAAACTTGCGATATATGTATAAAGAATAAAACAAGAGGACAAGCTAAATATGGCCTAGTGTCACACTTAGGACCCGCCACAAAACCATTTGAAATTATCTCCATAGACACAATTGGAGGCTTCGGAGGCTCGCGGTCGACGAAGAGATATCTACATCTTCTAGTGGATCACTTCACTCGTTACGCATATATACTAACATCGAAGACACAGAATGCAAAGGACTTCATAAAACTGGTCAGTAATATAACGAACTTAAATGATATCGATATTATTCTAGCAGACCAGTACCCTGGAATAAATTCAAAGGAGCTTAAGACGTTTTTGAATGACAAATCAATTGCGCTAGTTTTCACCGCAGTAAATTCACCATTTTCAAATGGCTTAAATGAGCGATTAAATCAAACGCTGGTCAACAAAATAAGATGCCAGATAAATGAAAAACCTAACACCATAGCATGGACAACAATTGCTCATAACTGTGTAAGTAAATACAACGACACGGAGCATACAGTCACCGGCTTCGCACCGAGATACCTACTAGATGGGACAGATGTTACAATTGTGCCAAAGGAATTAAAACAAGGCAAAAGAATAGAGGAATGGATGGAAGATAGGAAAAAAGCGTTACAAAATACAATAAAATCTCATAACTATAATAAAATGTTGATTGACAGAAAAAGAAAAGACTATAGTTTCAATAGGGGTGATTTGGTATATATTGAGAATGGACATAAATTAAATAGGAAAAAACTGGATGAGCTAAGGATTGGACCTTTTAAAATTGAAGAAAAAATATCATCTTCAATATATAGAATAGATACAGGACACAGAAAATCCGAGTCAAATCTTTTTCACGTCACAAAGCTCATTCCAGTTCCTAAATAAAGAACCGAGTTAAGAACATGATATACAACGAGTATGATTTAGTTATAACTATTATAATAATTGTAAGTAAGTTTAGGTATTGTTACCGAAAATTTCGATGAAATTTTCTGCCCTGGGGGAGGAGTTGTAAAGAAATTACATTTCTTTAAGTTTTGTTATTGTTTATTAAATTCTTTTATGGTTAGTCGATAAAGCAGAAACAATTTACTTCGCTACTTGATAGATGGCGCTGTCAAGGTATTTGAGTGGACTATAGATAAAGCAGACAGTTTCGAAGATGGCGTCAGTAAAATGTTAAAATTGTAAAACACGTAAACAATCGGATAATAATAAAATAACTAATAAAGGGAATCGACAAGTGTAATAACTTTTAATGTCGTTTCTTTGTTTTTTCAGGTATGTTTAGTGATTATTGTAAGGTGTAGTTAAGTGAAAAATACAAATGTACAAATAATTTATACTAATAAAACTTTGTTTTTTCAGAGCAACACAAACGTTTATTTCGCCGATTCCCTATAAATTACACGAATTGTCTTATATATATATATATATATATATATATATATATATATATATATATATATATATATATAATATATAAACAGTTAATCTAAATCTTTGTAACTGGTCACCCTGAAAACATACCGGTCATGGCGGCAACTCGGGCACGAATTTTTTGCAATGGCACAATCAGCTTGTTTTCAGCCTTTTGCGTAAACTCCAAGAATATTTTGTCTTTTAGCATTTTTAACCACTTTCGTCATTTTTAAAACTAAGATTAAAAAGCAAAAGAGCACACAGATAGTAACCGATCACATTTAAAGAAAGATGACGGCTGAAGAAACAGTGCTACAAACCACTCACGTGTCAAGTTAAAATGAACGGACAATACCGTGGACAATATAGGTGGGGGCAAAACATTGACTAGAGAAGAAAGAAAGGGCATGACATAAAGATCGTTAGTTGTAGAAATGTAACGAAATATCGGCGTTTCTTTTTAGCTTATGAGTATATTCGTATGTAAAAAAGGACATTAGTTTTATCATTACCAAATATGGCAACAATTATTTCGCTGCGGCTGGGTGCCACGTTTTGTCACAGTTAATGACAACTATATCAGTTGGAATTGTGACCATGAAGGTTATAGAACATGAGAACGATCACCGTATAAAATAATGTCCAGAAATATGGACACCGTAAGTAAGGCGCTGCGATCGCTCGAGGTTCGGTCAATAAAAGTCATTTTGAGTCTATTTTTCCGATCAGATACTAAACCACTTGCACATCCACGCACAATAAAATATTTCTCAATTTTTTAACGTTTCTTTTTGTCAAAAATTACAAAATACGGAGCATGAAAATTTGCTCTTTAAAAATGAAATGAAAATTTGTACATTATTCAACTAACTTGTACTCATAAACTGCTAACTTCGCAGTTACTACTCACCGACGTCAGCGCCGCTATTCATTCTACAATTTTCAAGGACAGGCGGGCTATGCTTTAGTATGCAGTGATCGTTCTCCTGTTCTCTAACCTACATGGTTAAGGTATACACGTTTTTTCGTAGGTATGTCATGTCCTTTCTTTCTGCTCTAGCCAAAGGGGCAAAAGTACTCTGTGGGTACGCTGCTGATGACGCTAAAAGTACGCTGGTGATCTGTCATAGAGAGAATGAGAGAATCCTAATGTGGACCTACTTTTTAACAAATTAATTGAAGAAAAACGAATAAAATTTATTATTATAGTTCGTGCGTAGACAGATAAACCTATAGACTAATGATTAGCGTGGCCTCGAGTGAGAAAGGACGATAACGTAGTTTTTGGTTATACAATAATCTTTATGACTTTTAAACATATTTAGATAAAAAAATTTAATTGTTCTAAGAACTGAACTGAACAAGATTCACCAATCTTAAGCTCATAGAACACTTTTTCTCACTTAAACCAACTTGGAAACTCCTCGTAGTTTGCTAAACAAAAAAAACCGGCACGGAGAAAGGGACAAGCAATCACACCGCTCTGTCTCATTTCTATGCAAGACGTATGCATAAATCTATCTTTTTCGTGTGCGAATGCGAAAGAAGGCGTCAATTTGTCTGTAGAATTCTCTGTCTACGAGTTCGTGACTGACTATTGCTATTATGATTAGGATAATACGAGTCAGATTAGGCTGTATGCGCATAGATAGCTTTGACTTACAATTTTAAACCCAAAAAATTGTATAAATTGAGAATGGCGTACCCAAAGACCATTTCAATACGTTTTAGGCGGTCCTTTTAAAATTTAGAGCGGGTCGGCGGGCAACAGCGTGTTAATAAATATAGCAATAATAATATTTTGTAATAATGACTAAGAAAGATATTATGGATCCTACGACCACAGAAACATTGGCATCGTCTTATAGTGAATTGGTTGCAAATGCTACAAACTCTTTACAGGTTAGTTACATTGGTTATTAGTTTTATATTTCTAAATCTATGTTAACTTACTCGGAATTACTATTCTAAACTGAAAGCATAATTAAAATCAAGTACCGGATATCTATAGCCAACCCGTTTTTTTTTCGTGGAAATATATTTTCGACGTTATTTTAATGATCTCAGCACTGACATTCCTTTATACAATTACAAATTAACACGAATAGACAAAAATTTCTCGTGTTACACCGCGGTATGCTGCTGTTTTTTATTATATATTATTTTAAAGAATGCCGCGGCATGTCATGGTATTCTAAGGGATGCCACGGCATTCCATGGGATGCTGTGGCACGCTGCTGCATCACATGAAACTCATAGGCTACTTTGTTAAAATAAGTTTAAATAAAATATGTTTTTAAAGCAATGTGAGTGCTAAATAATTGAAACAAGTTTGAATCTAGCCCGTTGCGGCAGCAAACTCAGCGACTCGTGCGAGCGCCGGGTACACGAGCGCGTCTTGACTTGTTTGGCATGCATTCCGAAGTAGTTAGGTATGCTTTACCACGCCGTGACGTCTTTGAGCGCAGGCTGTCAGTACACCTGGAGGCGTAGGTACTTATTATTTTGCTTTTATTTTATTATTTTCATTGTGTTTGTTAAATAAATGTTTCTCTATTGGTGTAATTTAATTATATGGTTATTATAATATACGTGGAACACTAAATAAGTTTTGATATATAAAAAAAGTATTCTAGATACTATTAATATTTATTTTACATCTTTTCAAAATATTGTTCATCATACTCTATACAAAAATCAACTCTGAAAACACTTGCCAGTCTTGATCTGACAGGTCGGAAGTCGCTTCTTCGTAGGCAGCCACGGATTCTTCGGCGCTTGAAAAAAACTTACCTTTAATTTTTCTTTGACTCTTGCGAACAAAAAGAAATCATAAGAAGCTAGAGGTATGTGTAGAGGCGTTATCGTGATGCAGCATGATTGACCGAAGCACGGTCTTTGGTCTTCTCTCCCGCACAGCTTGAAAAGCTTTGGGTAATGCAACCTTAGAATACCATTCAGAGTTGACTGACTTACAATTTTCCAGCATTGACGTCGACAAATGTCCACTCCGTGAAAAAAAAAACTAGCCACCGTTTTTTTGCCGACATTGCGAGGTCTTTGCAGTTTTGTCGGTAACTGTCCTTCTGAGTAGACCCATACCGATAATTGCCTTTTATTTTCCGGATCATATTGATAGATCCGTTTCGTCACCAGTAACGATTTCTGAAACACGCCTAGATGCCCCTTCATCGCTGATATTACTAGATAGAGTAGTTCTGGCTTTCATTATTTCATCTTATAATAGCGCCATCTACTTACTAAATAAACTAATGACAAGTCACAGATAAAATTAAATAAAAGAGGCTACTCAATACTTATTCGTTTAGAATCAAAACTTTAAACACCCAGTTGGCCACCGGCATCATCGGGATGATTTACTGCAATTACCACCTTCTGCAAAATGACTAACGATGCTTTTATATTTAATACTGAGTACAGAATACTGTGATTATGAGATACGCTCTTTAGTTGAATACATATATGGGCTGTCTATCGGCATAGCTTTAATTTCATCAACTTTATTTGTTATCAAGTTATCTGACGTAAATAATTGAAAATTAAGTGCATTGTGAGATTTTTAACTCTATCTGATGAAATAGTTCGTGGCATCGTTGGATTTTTAATTACTAGTTAGATATGGTCAACAATCGTGCAAAAGCTTTGTTTCAGTTTTTATGAATAGGTTTATAGTGGTATGCTTGGATTTGAATTTAATTTTATTAATTATTGGATCTCAAACAGATAGTTGCACCCGGACATGTTTTCATATTAAAATTAGGAGCTTTTTTTTAAATTCCAATAACCCTTTCATCCTTGGTAGGAATTGCGGTTCCCTTGCAAGGTCTATCATTTCTGATATAATGGTTGGGACGATACTTAACAAATTGACATACTTCAGAATTCCTGGAGCGTAGGTGCTTCACGTCGGCGATATGTTGTTTTACGTGGGGTTTTTTTTGGATCTTTCATCCGAAGATGTGTAAACAAATCCACGTAAAAAAGTAGTTAATTTTATTCCATATGTAGTATCCACATAAATACAGTGGAATCTCTATAACTAGAACCTACTTAAGTCGAAATTTTCAGTAAGTCGAAAAAAATTCCTATTCCCTTCCGCTGAACCCCTAAATACGAGGTATCTCGAATTATTTAGACTTTGTAATTCGAACAAAATGTTATATGAAGTATTGATAATACATATTTATACTCTATAACTCGAATTTCAAAAAGGAGACTCCGTAAGTCGTAGTAAGTAAAATATAATGACGTCTTACTTGGAATTCCCTGAAATAATAGCAATAAAATCTAAAATGAATGTTCGGGTTCCTGGCTTCTAATCCATTGTTTTGTCTTAATACACGCGCAATGAATGTATACATTCATCAACTTTCTAAGTAACACAGTGAACGTTATGTTTGTTCCTTGTCGACACAGGACACGATTACTTTTAGCGGAGCTTGTCCGTCAGTATTTATTTTGGCTTTGGTTGAGATTGAAAAAAAATAATAGTTTAAATCAAAAGAAGATAACGGATATTTTTTAGTGTACAGTTTACTTCATTAATATGTAGTTTGTTTTGTTTAATATGTAAACAATATATACTATAAAACTTAAGTTGAATTGTTATTCAAATTCGACTCTACAAAGCGAAAAATATATGTACTTAGAAATCGCGCCTCTGTAAGTCGAAATTTCAGCAGTTAAATCATATGTATCTCGAAGTTCTTGTTAAGTCGAAAACTTGTTAACTCGAATTTTTTTGCATTTCCCCTAGACATTCGAGTTTTTTATTTATGAAATTTTGCAGTCTACTCGAACGTAAAAATAATTTCAACATTTTTTTTTGTCGGATAGGGTGACAAACGAGCACACAGTCCACCTGCTGGTAAGTGGTTGCTGTGGCCCATAGACATCTATATCTGTCCTTGCGTTGTCACCCGTGAGGACTAAGATGGAATGCCTCGTTGCCAGTAAAGAGGGTCTCCGGTTCTCTACACGTACCATACGAAACACAGCAGCATTAAGCTACTATTTTACGCTGGTATTCTGTGAGAGCGTGGTCCTTCCCCGGTCGAGCCGATCCATTCGTGCTATAACTATACTACCAAGATAACTGCAGCATGGCTCTACCACGTATAAAAATAGGTGGTACATTATGTTATAATGCCATTCAATATTAAATGGGATCAATGATATGAATCAAATATCGCAAATATATATACCGTAAATTAATGGATGACAAAGAAATTTATCAGTGTTAAAACTAAATTAACTTCAATGTTGAAAGAATATAGTGTTAAATGTAAATAACGCAATTTGATTCCAGGACAATTGACCTTTCTTATATTATATACATTGGAAGACACGCCTGATATAAAAAATAGATTATGAAAAACTTATTTATTCACGTGTTCCTGTAACATATCATATCTGTACCAAACATCAATCATCTACGTCCAATAGTCCTTGAGAATTAAAAAAAATTCTTTGACAGACAGAGAATTTTGCTAAATTTGGCACGAAACAAGTTGCTAAATTGAAGCCCACACGAGCGAAGCCGCGGATAAAAAGCTAGTATACTATATGTAGGACATTAGAGCACTAAAGCAAAACAAATATCAATTGTATTTTTATTAAGATAAGGTAGTATAAAATCTAAATTGATAATTAAATTAAATCTTTCTTTCCATATTTTAGAATTAATTTACATTAGATAATACATTATATTACATATTGATAATGATAATAAATCAGTTTGAAATGCTAAAACTTATTTTTTCAGAATTAAAAAAGTGTCTCTCCGATGGGTATTGTTTGGTGGTTGGAATAATTTCTCAGGAACTATGTTATGTTTTTTATGCCTAAAAGGAGATACTAATTAATATATAAATATCAAACGTCAAAACAAATCCACAATATTAATATAGAAGAAGTAAACTATAACTCCCACCAAATATACACAATTTTACTGCTAATTCTTGTAAATCTGTTAAGTTTTAAAAATTATGTTGTTTCTAGAGTAAAATATACAAATCTAAGGAATTAACCTGTTGTAAAATTTAGAATTTAAACAATACTTATTAATAACTTGGTATAGTATAGTTTTATTTGATATCACCCAGCAGGCATTGATTTATATAACACATAACTCAATGCCAGCAGGACTAAGATTCAGTGCCTCACAGTCACAGCCAGAATTTCCTTCTAACAGGGACAAAGCAATGCAAACTGTGCTATTGCTTGGTAGAAATAGGTAAGAGGGTACCAATCCAGACATACAGTTATTGCAGGGATTTTATAATTTGATAATGGTTAAAAAATTTCAGCATCACAGAAAGATCTGCCATAAGTCATAACTAATAACTGTAAATACTCAGGTTAATAATCTATGCATATAATAAATCTGTAGAAATGTCGTGTCTGTAATTCTATTAAATTCCTGAAAAAACCAGTCCAGGGGACTAAGTAAAAGGTACTGAAGCCAAATTAGTGTTTTTTTTATATCTGTCTTCCTGTCTGTCTTTCTGTCTGTTTGTCTGTGTGTCTGTCTGTGTATTACAGATTCACGAAAAACTAGTGGACTGATATCCATGAAATTCTCTATGTAGGTATCTAGTAACCCGGGGCAATCTACAGGCTATTTTTTATCCGACTACGGAACTTCAAAAAAAGGTCCTGAGTATGTGGACTACGATAAATCAAAGGTTTTATCATAGTCCACATACTCAGGACAAAGTAGCAGATTGTACTTTTCGGTCTTCTGTACAATTTGCCGAAGGGTATGTATGTGGTCAACGGTGCTAAAGCCTTTTTCGGAAATCGGCTTGTTCGGAATGCTGAAAGTTGTTCAGTCTGCATGCGAGACGATTCGTAATGACTCTCGAAAAAAGCTCCACTGTAATTCCATCTTCTTATAATATTATTAAGGGAAAAACGAGAGGAATTTGTGAACAACTCTACGATATGCTAAAAGTTTATGTGAAGAGCTTGAAATTTCTTTTGAATCCCCAAGACAAACCTGGAGGAGGCATATTTTGGCGACAAAAATGTATATGTTGGGTTATCGTACAAGAACGAATTGAGGCGAACAATTTTTTTTAAAGAATATTAACAATGCTACAAACATTACTAATATTCTCCTTAACCACTCGTGGTAAGCTTAAATTGCTTGTGTTACGAGTGGTTCACGCCAGTAGTCGAATGGTGGATTCGAACCCACGACCTTTTTGAGTGTGCGGTCCGCTCCCTGCCATTAGGCTACTGTCGCTTAATTTTTACTTTAGTAGACAGAGTAACTGCTAAAATTCGTGATCGATTACAACAGCTGCAAAATCTAGCACAAAATATGCCATTTAATGCCTGCAGTATATTGGGGCGGAAGGATTTAACTTAGCTCAAGCTCATTGGGACATAAATACAGAAGAGTTCCAACAAGAGCGCGCACGTCTACGTGCGTTGCAGCTGCAGTAGACCCAGACTGTAAAAAGGGCTTATTAATTCCGGCTTTCTGGGTTTATTAAAATAAGTAATTGATTTCAAACTTGAAGATGGCTTACTAAACATCGTCATAATAAAAATAATAAAAATTAAAACTAAAATAAAATAAAAAATAATGCTGAGGATTTTTTAACATCTGCCGTTAGCTAATGCCAGTTTCGAGGGAAACTTTTTTAAACTAAAGTTAATTAAAAATTATGTGAGATCGACTGCGTCAACGTTTTTCACTACCAAATTCAGCTATTCTGGAAATGCAACATGACATACATTTTGATATTGACGATTGTGTTAAAGATTTTGATTTGAAAAACGAACTCAAAAAGGTCGTGGGTTCGAATCCGCCATTCGACTACTGGCGTGAACCACTCGTAAAACAAGCGCAATTTAAGCTTACCACGAGTGGTTAAAGGGAATATTAGTAATGTTTATAGTATTGCTAATATTATTTTTTTTATTAAAAAAAAACATTGTTCTTGTGATGAAGTGTGGGTTTTTTACAAGTAGTTATTGCTTGAAAATAAAATTTTAAATTAATCGTAAATTTTGTTCGATTTCCCAAAAACATTAGTTATAGTACACAAAATATATATTAATTGTTTACTTACACCAACACTTTCATTTTTTATTTCACCCCTTAGAACTTTAGACGTGTGTAATGTTTCACTTTATACATCCGTTTACTGCTATTGTGGCAGGACCAAGTGAATGTGGGAAGTCAAATTTTGTAACAAATTTCATAAAATCAGTTACAGAAATATGTAATTGTGATTTTAATCAGATCACATGGTGCTTTGATGAAATGAAACCTTTATATAATTTACCAAATGTTAACTATCATCAAGGAATTCCAAATCTTAATATGTTTGATGGTGAAAACACACATCTTGTTATTATTGATGATCTAATGAGAGAGTCCGATGTAACTTTAAACTGGAACAGTGTTTTGTATTAAATTAAATAGAAGATTTATAAAGAAATAAAGAATAATATATTGCATACAATTTGTTTTTTTTTTAATTTTATAACGATTCACATACACACAAAATGCATTACACATAACACATAAAATCTAACACACAACACATATTATAACCTTAACTACTATAGTCTACAGTAACATTTCTGTTTTTATCTATCTCAATAATATTATCAAACTCAGCATAAACTATACAGTTAATTGTTTGTATTAGTGAGGATTCAAATCGTACTTCTAATCTTACACTACCATGTTTTATGAGATTCCAATGAGCTGATGAGTTGGCTGATAAATCAGGAGTTAAGTCAAATGCTAATAGACAGTAACCTTTGGCATACTGTTCACAAGAGATTCCAATTCCTTCATTAAGAAAGTGAATACCAGTTCCCGAGAATAGAGTATGATATGCTGATGTAAATATACTAGTATTAAAAAATGGTTGCAAAGCTTTTGAAGGTATTTGTTGACCATCAATATATAAGCTGAAAGAATTATACCATAGTTTTCAAAGTTAAATGGATTTTTAGTAAGGGAACCATTAAATGCAGAATTGGTCACAAATCCAATTATACATCTTTTGGGTACCTGTCCTAAAAATATATTGTCAAGAGTTTTTCCTTGAACACCCGATGGAATTGTTAAAACTTTTACTTCAGCTCGAGTAATAGGATATTTAGCAGTGTGAAAAGGAACCAAATGGTGTGTAAACGTTCAACTAAGAAACAGAAGGGAGGAATCGAGGCTTCTCTCGATCCGGTCTCCTATAACGCCTACGTTGGGTTCGGGAACAACGTATGTGATCTCCGCAACGGAGTAACACACAAGGGCGATAACCTCTTCCTTTTCAGCAAATAGGTTCAGGCGGGGATTACGGGTCTTCCGAAGTCGTCCCGGTCCCAACGCCTTAATTCTTCGATGTGGACTGTATAACTTTGAGGGATGAATTTCTTGGGAATAAAACAGCAATTATCTTCAAACCGTTCCGTGAGAGAGTAATTACTTTTCCCTATCACTTCCCTACACTTTTTCTTTCTTCTTATTGACTGCTGGTCTTGCACTTTTCCCGAAGGATTCCCGAACTTTTTTCCCGAAAGATTCCCGAACGAATTGCAATAAAACTCATTTACTGAGCTACCCCAGAGCAATACGCGAAAGTGAGCCGCGCCATTCGCGCGCTTGCGCAACTCAATTACATGAATTTGTTCTATTACTCTCTCACGTTTTACTTAATTACTTTATTTGCATAAGTCATACATCAACATAATTTACCTGTATAGATAGCACAAAACAATATCTACACTACGATATACATTACATTTTCATATCACAAAAAACCTTTTATTTATTTAACAAAATATGCCTATTTTACTCACAAGTTCAAAGTCGAAATTTCTCAAATATTTAACATAGAAAGTTAAAACAATGTTTTCCACTTGAAATTATACATAAGTTAACTAATACAACAGTTTAATTTACATTTTCTCTATTCATTTCACTAATAAAACACTTTTAAATTTCTTATACAAAACTATCATTATTTCACTTATACACAGGAATTTTCACATAAAAATAACACAGAATTCACCTTTTTTAGCACGTACAATCAACCTGAAATGTTTTACAAGTCATTTTTACATAAATTACTGAAATTACAAATATTTAAATTTTTACATATTTGGCCTCCTAAGGGCGTGGCTAGCGTGCGTCCGTGAACTCACACTATTTGAACAACTAACTTTGCACGACTCTCGACTATCAGAAAAAATGAAAAGTCTAATATACACCAATATCGACAGTATTAGGTGAATAAATGCTTCTACACAATTTTCAAACTGTAGGAAACTATTTCTAATCAGATTCTTATCAGTTATCATGTTTCTTATCAGATAACAATATAAGTGAATGTTCTCATAAATCAATCATAGCAAATAGGCATTTATTTTCATACAAAACATATCAAACTCATATAAGGCAATACTTATGCAATTAATTTCCGTTAATTCTATTTATGCACAGAGTGATCATCTCGACCGGGGAACAAATCCGATCTCTAACTTCACTTTAATATTCCTTTGAATTTATTAAGAGATATTACTTAAGAAAACAATAAACTAGTCCGGCCTGGGAGTCGAACCCAAGACCTTCATATCATTAATTCGACATTCTTTAAGATTTAACTAAGCATTTTCTTATTAGAACATTGCTATTGGACAATTTGCTTTTTAGAAGCTAGCTGGGAGGCGTCGCGGGTACCAGGACTATTATTCTGGATGTAGGTCTCCTCAAGATACCTGTGTTAGTAATGACGTCAACCACTGGTGTGACCGTCTGGTCCCGGTAGCGTTCTACTAATTTTGCCTTTCGGCCACGTTTTCGTGGCAACGAATGATCTATTATCAAAACAATATCACCTTCTTTAGGTTCCATGAACTTTCCGTTATTACCTGTTCGAGGTATTAAAGTAGGCATGTATTCTTTCAACCATCTTGTCCAAAAATGGTCGGCTAACCTCTGTGCAGCTTTCCAATTGAGTTTACCCGTCAGATGTTGCTCTAAAAATAATCCAGGTGGTCGATCACCACATGAGCGTCCCAGAAGAAAATGATTGGGTGTCAAACCCTCTTCAGGACTATCCATACTGAATGTTACCAGAGGCCTGGAATTTACAGTATGCTCCGCTTCTAAAAGCAGCGTATGCAGAACCTCCTCCCGTGGGCTCCTTTCTTTGAGCGTAGCGGTCAACGCAATTTTAATCGATCTTACTAACCTTTCCCAGGCGCCACCCATGTGCGGTGCTCCCGGAGGTATAAATTTCCATTTAATATATTTCTTAAATGACTCATTTTTCATGCCCTCATAGCATTCTTCGCATGCTTTCAATAATTCTTTATTCGCAGCTTTGAAATTCGTCCCGTTATCGCTGTATATAACGGCTGGTTTTCCTCTTCTGGCGATAAATCGCCTCAATGCTCAATCATTGACGCTGGTGTCAATGAGGCTGCTAATTCCAGATGTACTGCTCTGGTGGTCAGACACATGAATAAAACACCCCAACGTTTTTCGTGTCGCCTTCCTATAGTCACACTCATAGGTCCGAAATAATCCACAGCTGAACATCTAAAAGGTGGTTCATGATGAGCTATTCTCTCCAGAGGAATATTTCCTTGTGGCACGTTCTGCGGTTTTGACCTGTATGTCCTGCACCACTGACAGTGATGTGACACTCTTCGTACTACATTACGCAAGTTCAAGACATAAAATTTCTGGTTCACCTCATTCATCACCTCTGGTGATTGGCATGTCCAAAATGATGATGAACTTCTCCAATCATCATTTTAACGATTTCATGTTTACCGTCTAATACGACAGGTTTTCTACTTTCCTTAGTCAAATTAGACTTAAAAGGTAAACGCCCATTTAAACGGAGTAAGTTATCTTCTCCTATATCCATAGATAATTTACTTAAGCGTGAACTTCTTTCAACGCTTTTGCCTGCTTTCAAGCATTTTATTTCCGAATGAAAACACTCGTCTTGAACGAATTTCCAAATTAACAATTCCGCTTTTCTCAAGAGCGCTATGTCCAACGCGCTATCGGGTCCTTTAACCGACTTTGCTAAAACTTTGTTGGAACACATAACCGACTTTTCGGCTGCGCTGTCGGGTCCTTTAACCGACTTTCTAACTGAAACCGCTTGTAAGGTGCGTATAGTTGCCCCAAGGAATTTCTTAAAGCTGCTAAATCGTCCGTAGTCGGGTAGACTTAACGGTTCTTGCTTTCTCAGCGCATTTACGCCTTTTGGCGATTTTTCTTCACCTGTTTCTAAGCTTTTTATGGTGTCCACTTGTTTGGGCCATAAATCAGGACTTTTCCTGAGGAATTCAGGTCCTTGAAACCAGCGATGACTTACATCGAAGGTGGAAGGAAAATTTCTAGTGGCGTCGTCTGCCACGTTCTGTGACGTCGGAACCCATCGCCATTCACATGGCTTACTGTGATCTTCGATCTCAGCCAATCGATGAGCAACGAATGGTTTAAAAGCGCGAGGATCTGACTTAATCCACGCTAACACTGTACGTGAGTCTGTCCAAAATACTCTCTCCGATATCTCGTACTTGCTCTCTTCACTAACTGATGCAGCTAGTCTGCTGCCCATAAGAGCTGCTTGTAATTCAAGCCTTGGAATCGAAGTAGGTTTCAGTGGCGCTACTCTTGCCTTTGCGGCGATCAGCGTAATCCGCCTTTCTCCTATCTCGTCCGTGGTGACGTAATACACCGCGGCAGCGTATGCTTTTTCACTAGCATCCGTGAAAGTGTGCAACTCTCCCTTGCCGACGCCTTCAGCAACGGGTCTAGGTACTTCTAAATGACCTAATTTCTTCACTTCCGATATCCATTTACAAAATAACACGTGTAATTCGTGTGAAACTTCTTCATCCCAAGAGATGCCTGTCCTCCATACTTGCTGGATCAGCGACTTCCCTTGAATCGTTATGGGTGATGCGAGTCCTAAAGGATCGAAGATTGACATCACAGCGCTAGTTATCTCCCTCTTCGTAGGCGGTCGTAAACCTTCCATCACCTCTTCCGGTGTGTTACGAAGACTTATGGAGAAACTTATTATATCCCGTTTGATATTCCAAATCAAACCTAAAGTGCGCTCTGTGTACTCTTTATCTCCCAGCGAAGCACTGTCGCTCTTATATTTATTTTCCATTTTACTTAAAACTTCGGGTCGGTTGCTAGCCCATCCCCTCAGTTGGAAAGAAGCATGTTTATGTAATTCATACATATCGTTTACTATCCTTTCGGCCGTCGACACGTCGGGAAATGCCTGTAGATAGTCATCCATATAAAAGTTGCTTTCCGTAGTGGAAGCTGCTTCTGGATAGATATGTGCGTTATCCTGCGCATTTCTATTCTTCACATACATAGCGATGCATGGTGATGATGCCGCTCCAAATATGAGTGACGTCATTCTATACTCTTCCGGTGGCGCGTCACGATTGTGCCGCCATAAGAATCGAAGGCTATCCCTGTCTTCTTCCCGGATTTTCACTTGCAGGAACATTTCTTTAATGTCTGCCATCACTGCCACGCTTCCTTCTCTGAATCGTAGCAGAACTCCAAACAACGACTTCAATAAGTCCGGTCCGGTTAACAATGCATCATTCAGACAACGTCCGCCCGTCCTTGCGGCGGCGTCGAAAACTATTCTTATTTTCTTTTTTTGTGGATGAGTCACTGCGAAGTGGGGAAGATACCACGTGCGTGGGGAAATGGAAATATGGTTCACTTTCTCTGCGTAACCGTTAACGATGAGATTTTCTATTTGCTTCTCATATTCCTTTTTCAACTCGCTATTTTTATCGAGCTTCTTTTCGATATTAAACAGGCGACTTTCAACCTGCGCTCTATTCGATGGCATGCACTCATTGTCTGTGCGCCATAACAAAGCAGTCTCGTACCTATTATTAGGTATACGACGTACCGTTTTGCTCAAAATATTTAAAGCTCGTTCTTCTGGGTCGTTCGCGGGCTTTCTCGTGGACACTCCCAGAGATTCCAAACTAAAATAATCCTTGATTAACTTATCCATGTCTTCCTCCTTCCTCGTGGAAATATGGTTAACAATCTTGATTGGTTTAATGCCACCCGATATGTGACCATGTAAAACCCATCCAAGTTTGGTGAGCGATGCTACAGGTAGGTTCTTACCTCCTGAAATTAATTCACGAGTAACTATGAGATGCCAATTGTCCTGGCCAATTAGTATGGTAGGTCTGGACCTCTCATACATTAACTCGTCCTTAATCGGTGTCAAATGAGAACACCGTTGCAATAATTCTCGGCTTACTGACTGCGGAGAAAGGTTAAGTGACTTAATTGTTTGTACACTTATCTCTTCTAAGTCGTTCGAGTAAATGCCTTTTATCTTAACTTTGAAGCGATACGAACTGTCGTCGTTAATTCGCTTACCTCCCACGGCTTCAATACGTAATTCTTCTTTACGTCCGCGAGGCGCTAACTTCTGAGCCATCCACTCCTCTATGAGTGTCATGGTCGATCCCTCATCCAGAAGAGCTGTTGTCTTGACCTTTCCTCTAGGTCCATACAACTCGATCGGTATAATCTTTAAGTATGCACATGCCAGTGCATTCACTGTACTAACAGTTGTAATCTGAGCCTCTTTACCCCCCTCGTCCCCTTGCGGCGAGGTATTTTCATTGGGTTATCGGTGTAGCATCCGATGATGTGACATTCTACATCCCTCTACACCACATTTTTTCGCTTTGCACTCTAATCTCCTATGGTTAGGTGACAAACATTGGAAACATACTTTCGCCTATTTGACCGCGTCCCATTTCTCGCGAATATTCATGTCCTTAAACTTGTAACAACTCACTATAGAGCGCTCCTTGTTGCATATTACACTATTTATGTGTTACCCGACTTACAGGCTTGTCCTGGGTTGTCATAACCACTTGTCGGTTGTGCCCTTTATTATTTCGGCGTTCTAGACGCTCGCTCGTATTACTTCGGCGCACATAGCGCTCGCTCTTGGCACGACTGCGTACACATCCCTTTGCAGTGTGTACAATTTGCTTCCTAAATTCAGGACGCTTCCGTTTTTCAGGCGCATTTTCATTGCTTAAGGACGTTCCAAATCGTTCACTCAATAAATTTAAAAACTTGGCCATCTTCTGTAACTCTGGCTCCAAAGGATACTGAGCTCGATATTCAAACCATTTAAATTTAATCATAGTTCCGAGTTTCTCCACTATGCGGCTCACTAACTCCGGTGAGTATAAATACTGTGGTTGATTCAACGCTTGTATTGTGGCAACCATGTTCGTAATACGACTTGCAAAAGATCCTATATTCCGGCAATCTTCTGCCAATCTTGGCATACGTTTTACATTCTCGATTTCGGCTAGAATGAGCATGTCAACCCTACCGAATCTTCTTTCGAGAGCGTTCATTATTTCTTCCGGTTCACACAAAGTAAACAATAATGACTTAACCGCTTCCTTAGCGGTACCCTTTAATACCCTCCTAAGGCGTGCGACATTCTGCACCCCTGAAAATTGGCTTCTCGTGTCTTCAAACACCGTTTTCAAAACTATCCACTCACCCGGGTCTCCATCGAACACCGGTAATTCCTGGAGGAAATGAAGATGGGAAGACTTATCTTTTCCCGCTATCTTTATTGCACTCACAATCGCTTCGGTCAATTCTGACACCTCACTCGCGTGTGTTTTCTGTGCATTTCCTTGGTTGCGCTCGATCTCCGCCCCTTTGCGGCGTGATCCTTTACACGCTTCCTTATCAGTAATATCGGGTTGCGTTACACTAACCGGCGCGCACATTATGGTCTGCTGAACCCAACTCCTTACGAAAGGTTCCACCTGAGTATTCCGCTCTTCATTATCCTCACTCGAGTCGATCTCCTCTTCTCGGTTGAGTCGTGCCAACTCCAATTGAGACTTAGCTAAGGCAGCAGCTGCCTGTGCTCGTTCGAGCTCTGAGCGTTCGAATTTAATCCGCGCCTCTAATTCGGCTTTCAGCCTCGCCGATCGCGATGACCTACTACCTCTCTGTGGCCCCTTGTCACTAGTGTGCCCGATTACTGTCCTTGACGATGCCGCTTCTTCGGTCCTTTGACCTACTTTTTCGACCACCGTTTCACTCCTGGATATAACGGATTGTTGTGCGGTGCTGGCCTGCGTACCACTGGTGTCCGTCCTGTTGCTTGTCGTTGCCATGGACGTCCCTGAGTCCCACGTGCACGTGGACGTGTCGGTGGTGGCTCCACTTGAAGGAGTTGCCCCATTTGGCGCAGTAGCTGTGGTCGCTCCAGATGGTTCCGTTTCTTTAGCTTTTCTTGAGAGCCCTGTCCGTGTCCTGCTCCCTTCGCTCCTCCCTGTCTGGTCTTGTGCCTTCTTCATCTTGCAGGAAGGTGATTGTTGGCCTACAGTCCCTAACTGTCCCTACGGTCCCTACAACCCCTTACCTATAACCCTTCTACACCCCAACCTAATCCCACTACCCCTCCCTCCCCTTATCTCCCAACCCTACAATTCTACTACCACCCTAATAGCCCTATGAGCCCTATCAATCCTGAACGGGGCCTACCGGAGGTGAGCCGTCCAGGGATGGAGTCGTGCAGGAATGGAATGGAGGAAAGGTTTAGGAACTGTCCCGCCAAGGAATATGACGAAACAGTCGAGCGGTAGTGCAGGCGCAGTCTCACTCGAGAGAACTGCTCCACCCAAAGGTGTTGTGCCAGAGCCCGACCGTTTGGCACCGTTAGGTGGTCGGGATGTATGCTGTGCTCGCCGCCCAGTCGCCGGTGACGCCTCGTCCAAGGCGCCCTCCTCCGGCCGCGATGCAGTCAGGTGCCCACGCGCACCCTCGCCTGGCAGCAGCAGCGGTGGATGCTTCTTCTTGCACCCTCTGATGACCCGACAGGAAATGCCGGACACGGTCGTCCGACAGGAAATGTCGAGCACGCTTGCCCGACAGGAAAAATGCAAGCCCTGCTTGCCACGATGAGCGCCTTCACAAGGCACCTGCGCCTGGCAGCGATACGTGCCCCACGCGAGCACACGCCCCAAGCCGCAATCCCGGTTTTCTTTCTTACGGTAGTTCCAGGTCCAGTCCTTCTGCTCTGACGACCTGGTCTTCTGGCCTTTGGTCCTGTTGCTTCAACCCTACCTCTCCCCCCCCCACCAAAAAAAAAAAAACCCCCCCCCCCCCCCCCCCAAAAAAAAAAAAAAAAAAAAAAACCCCTATGTGTTCCGAATAGTTTTCCCAACAACCCCACTTTGAATTGCAATAAAACTCATTTACTGAGCTACCCCAGAGCAATACGCGAAAGTGAGCCGTGCCATTCGCGCGCTTACGCAACTCAATTACATGAATTTGTTCTATTACTCTCTCACGTTTTACTTAATTACTTTATTTGCATAAGTCATACATCAACATAATTTACCTGTATAGATAGCACAAAACAATATCTACACTACGATATACATTACATTTTCATATCACAAAAAACCTTTTATTTATTTAACAAAATATGCCTATTTTACTCACAAGTTCAAAGTCGAAATTTCTCAAATATTTAACATAGAAAGTTAAAACAATGTTTTCCACTTGAAATTATACATAAGTTAACTAATACAACAGTTTAATTTACATTTTCTCTATTCATTTCACTATTAAAACACTTTTAAATTTCTTATACAAAACTATCATTATTTCACTTATACACAGGAATTTTCACATAAAAATAACACAGAATTCACCTTTTTAGCACGTACAATCAACCTGAAATGTTTTACAAGTCATTTTTACATAAATTGCTGAAATCACAAATATTTAAATTTTTACATATTTGGCCTCCTAAGGGCGTGGCTAGCGTGCGTCCGTGAACTCACACTATTTGAACAACTAACTTTGCACGGCTCTCGACTATCAGAAAAAATGAAAAGTCTAATATACACCAATATCGACAGTATTAGGTGAATAAATGCTTCTACACAATTTTCAAACTGTAGGAAACTATTTCTAATCAGATTCTTATCAGTTATCATGTTTCTTATCAGATAACAATATAAGTGAATGTTCTCATAAATCAATCATAGCAAATAGGCATTTATTTTCATACAAAACATATCAAACTCATATAAGGCAATACTTATGCAATTAATTTCCGTTAATTCTATTTATGCACAGAGTGATCATCTCGACCGGGGAACAAATCCGATCTCTAACTTCACTTTAATATTCCTTTGAATTTATTAAGAGATATTACTTAAGAAAACAATAAACTAGACCGGCCTGGGAGTCGAACCCAAGACCTTCATATCATTAATTCGACATTCTTTAAGATTTAACTAAGCATTTTCTTATTAGAACATTGCTATTGGACAATTTGCTTTTTAGAAGCTATTCGTCATCGGTTGACTTAATAAACTGAAATATTCTTATAGGCGCGTCGCCAACACAGTGGTAGAAGCTAAAACTTTTTGATGTGCGAGTAATACACTTGGATTAATTCGTGCTAGTCGAACAAAGTAGACTGATCATATCTTAAAGTAGTCTGTCATTTCGTCAAATAGTCGTAGTAATTTAACACTATTTGTTGACTGTGATGTCATAATATAGCTTGTCCGAATCAATGAATAGAGATCGTTTGACGATATTGAGCTCTAATAAGTAAACAACGTTGCAATTTCATTATATTATGGTCATATAGTCAAGTAATTTTTTACCGCTAGCGGCGCTGATAACATATTTCTAACACAAAGTTTTTAGCAGAATAAACGCAACTTTATGCTTTATTTATATAATAAATAAATGTTCGCGAGATTCCAGTCGCACCCCATTTCGTCTAATAATAGCGCCATCTACTTACTGCTAAATAAAGTAATGAATCACTGATTAAATTAAAGAATAGAGGCTACTGAATACTTATTCCTTTAAAATCAAAACTTTAAATACCTCTAAATAAATACCCAGACCGGTGGCCATTATTTTTACCGCACTTAGGAACTACGTTTGGTAAAATTACTTCACATACAACTGTACATAAAACTGTGATTCTGGGAGAAGCTCTTTAGTTGGATATATTGGGTGTCTATCAGCATAGCTTTAATTTCACCATCTTCATTTGTTATCAAGTTGTCAGACGTAAGTAATTGAAAATTAAGTGTAGTGTTAAAATAATATCATCATTTATTTTATGTTGCTAATCAATATTAAATGGAACCAATAATATGAATCGAATATAATCAAATAAATGTCATACTGTAAATTAATAGATGACAATGAAATTCATCATTGTTTTGTTAAAACTAAAGTAACTTTAAAGATGAAAGAATACAAAGTGTAAAATGTAAATAGCGCATTTTATCCAAATGTGAAAATGTAAATAAATAATTGGTTCTAAGGTAATTTGGCAATTGATAATTACCTTTCTTATGGATACATCGAAACCTGATATAAATAACGTAGGTCAACACGAATTTGGTGCCTGATTTCTGTGTACCTACCCGATTTTGATTTCTTATAACTAATTAATAAAAGAAATACTATTTTTATCTCATACAGTTTGCTTTTTAGCTGTCAAAATGAAATTTCAAATTTTGAAGAAAATCGCTAGCTTTTTTTTCTATCAGTTATATATAAAAAGATAATAATTATTGATTTATTTATTTACATCAGTTTTATTCACTAAAGACAGTTGAAACAAATTAAAAAAATGATAATTAACTTTTAGAAATGGATTTTTTTAGTATTTCTTTTGTGTGCAGATGAACTTTCCCGAATCAAGACGCAATAATGTAATATCCCATCATGTTTTCATTGTATTGTCCTTAATATCGTTGCTCGAAATCCATCACATCTTGATAAAAGCGCTCCCTTTGCTCCTCTGAAACTGCTCCCAAGTTGTCTTTGAATTGATCTAAGTGAGCATGTAACATATTATGCAGTTTCAGGGATATTCTACAACCCATGTTTTCGAAGGTATCGACCATATCAAAATTATTTTTTTGTAATTTTTAGCTCTTTTATTGCTGAGGAATCCATGTACTACTTGACTTAAGGCTGTACCACGCTTGTTTCTCATATGTGTTCAGTAAACGTGGGAATTTTCCGCATTCCATTTTTTTATTTGTGGACCGACAAAAATACCAGCTTTAATTTTAGCATCTGACAATTTAGGGAAAAGTCTTTAAATATTGTAAAGCTTCAGAACTTTACGTGTAACGTAGGCATTAAAATTAGCTTAGGGTCCACAACAGGTGTATTCTGGATATTATGTTCCCTTAACTGAAACTCAGTCTGTTTAGGCGATGAGTGCTGCTGTTAGTGAGGTGCTTCGGCTCTACTGTCATACTATACACACACACACACACACATACACACACACACACACACACACACACACACACACACACACATATATATATATATATATATATATATATATATATATATAATAAACAAAATTTTACTGTCTTACTTTCTAAAACGCTTTTGCAGTTAAGTATTACATGAGAAATGTGGCGCCATTTTATTCTGACTTCCAATAGGAAGTTTAAAATAAGCTTCATAGGCTTCACAAAGCCTTTTGTTAGTAGATAGACTAAATTTTTTGGTCGCAAATGTAAGAAAAAGAGTACACGTTATTTTTACACATTTTGGAAGACATTTTAACGCTCAGACAAACAGAATACGTCGTTTCTCTAAAAATCGCGTGTACACTTTGTGACTGCTTTGCCGCTTCACCCCTGTACCCCTCTCTCTTGCTTATTAAGAATGGTAACCTCTAAGCATTTAAGAAAAAACAGAGATAAAGAAAAACATAGACACCGAGGTGACTCTAATAGTGATCGAATTTTGCCAAATTTACAACGGAACAACATTTATTGTTGATAAATTAAAGTCCACGCTAGCGAAGCCGCGAGTAAAACGCTAGTAATGCATATATCGTTCGATCACTGGCAGGATTTTGGTGGCTATCTCACTCCTATTGCTTAAAGCTCTTTTACAACGCCATAATTCATAGTAATTTTGACCATGGTACAGTTCTGAACCCTTAAGCTAAGCTCTTAAGCTTTCGATAAAATCCAACTAAAGTGCTTATTATAATATGGCCATGAAATCATCTCCGTCAAATGCTCTATAACATTTATCAAATTAGTTATACTACTTTCAGAAGAATGTTGTGGTCACAGTTCAAATCCACGAACGTAAAGACTTTAACATCCTTCAAATAAAGTTCATTTTTCTTTATTTTTATTGAATGATAGAATTAGTAATAATACAAATAAAACTGCACTCTTAAAAGTCTTATTGCCTTAAGTTACGGTCCATTTCAGTTTGTTTTGACTGTACAGATTTAGTGTGACTAATTTACGTAGTTTTAATTATTTTTGGGATAAAAAATTGCCTATATTAAAATGATAGGAATCGATTCGGTAAACGATTCTGAACAAACTACTTTCTCAAAGTGCGTTAATTATGTTACGTATTGACTTGTATTGTAATTTAGGAAAACTCCTCTTAATCTTTATTAGTGTAAACAGTATTTGCCGATTGCTTGATATATAGAGTATTTCAATTATCATCCCACCCACTTCTTTCTAAACTGAATTGTATAAAAGCTCTGGTTTATAGAATATTAATTATTATTGGACTCATAACATCATATATTATTTTATTTTGTTATAGCTGTTTAGGTGATTAGTTTATATTTCTGTATATTTCGCATGCCTAATGGTAAAATATGGCTTAACTCACTACCTACATTACCATGTACTATACCTATATTTGCAAAATAAAACATCTTTTATCTTTTAACGATGTTCCTATCCTTGAGAACCATCAATAGATACTTTAAATTTTCCATATTTCATATTATTAATCCTCTGTTCAAATATTTCTTTTGAAGTTCTCTGTTATCACCCTCCAGTTGTTTTAGATTTGGTGTTCCGACTACTCTTTAATCTACTGTAGTTCAGCAAAAAATATTAGAATATTACGCGAGAAATCGATAGAGAAGTGTAGCCTTTTTACTGCTAAGCTTATCTAAACTTTCTGATTATAGCTTTGTAGGTTCAGGTGTGTGGATACCGAGAAATATAAAATTAATAATAAAATTTAAAAATCCAAGTGCTACTTTAATCTTTACTTGTTAAGCTATTAATATTTTGGAAGTAATTCTATTTATAGAAGCGCACAAAATTAACAAATGTGTTGTTTTTACTGATTCCTTTAATTTACTACAAAGCATTTTGTCTAACCCATATCGAATTAAAACGAAATTCCTAATTATTTTTAAATAAAAGGTGATTTTTTCATTTAACTTAAAATTCAATTGAGTGCTAAGCTATAGTGGCATACACGTACTTTACAGCACCCATGGTCACGGGGGGGGGGACCATGGATGCTGTAAAGTGCTCGAAACGTCGGGTATTTAAGACGAGCCCTTAGCACGATTTCAAATTCGTTTTTCACCCGCGCGTCCCGCAGTGGGCGGAGCGCAACCGGCTGTCGGAGAGCGTCGCGTGAACACAGTAATTCACAGTACAGTATGCGCAAAGCAAGCAGACATTCACCTCTAAGCAAAAACTTTTCCGTGAGGTCTCCTGTTTGCAAAAATAATAGGTAGTAATAATATTTTGAGTACGTTCTCACTAATATCAAAACTGTTTACGAGGTCTGAACATCAGAATACACTTTAATTATCAATTTTTTTAAAGTCAGTTTTATGATATAAGCAGGCAAGCAACATTTCAAACGCTAACTCACAAATTCTAGAAAAACCATTTCGTTGACAAAATAGCTAAAATAACAGAAAAAGGATAGTTTCAAATAAAACCAATAGAAATTCAAATTTATTTAACGGTGTTGTCACACATAAACATAACCTCACACATAATATTACTCAAATAACCGGCCGAAGTAACAGAAAAAACCGGTCAAGTGTGAGTCGGACTCGAACGTGAAGGGTTCCGCAGCATCATATAAAATTTAGTATTATATATGGGGGAACTTTTTTAAAATTTATTTTTGAATAGAGAGAGTGTTAAGAGTATTATTAAATATTGTATGATGGTGCGGAACCCTTCATGGGCGAATCCGACTCCCACATGGCCGATTTTAATACTAGATAGGCTAAATTATTATTATTTGTTATTATTATTTCTTCTTATGTAAAGTATGTTTGGATTCAATAAATATTATTATTATTATATCAACTATAGCAAGAGTAGATTTGAAATCCCCTGTCTAGCTAATTAGGCGCTAGAGCCTAGTGCCACCTATAGATATGACAATAAATAGATTCACAGACAGTCAAACTTATACCACATTACTTTCTTTTTGGACGAAATCCAAAAATAAAAAATAAAATCATTTAAAATTCAGTGTAATTTAAAACTTTTGGTTTAATTTGCCGTAACTGTGTCGGCGTAGGAGCTGAATCACAGGGTGGTAGTACCATTAGTACATTTGGATGTATATCGTGACTATTTCGTATCGCCATCCCGCGTGAATGCCTCGGGTCTACTATTTCCGGGAGAATGCTGTGCATATAAAAGTCAACTATTTTTTTTCTCTATTTTTTCGTTCCAAAACATATCTTCTTTTTCTATATATGATACTTTTAAATCTTTTTCTTGGCCAGCCCATATTGCAAATATACATTTTTGTCTATTAGTGACGTGCAACTGGCCTTGTACTTGGTAAAACCAGTTGCTGTTTCGGTTTATTGTATATGTTTCATTTTTTATGTTAAATTTATACATTTGAATTTTATTTGCTTTAATAGCCTCTTCTATCCCCATTTTGAAGGCTGTTATTGGGCATTTGACTTCTACTATTGTATCGTCACCTACTAACCCGTCCGGCGTTGCACCAATAAATGAATATTTATCATCGACAAATAGACCACATGGTTCGATTGTGACGTTTACCTGCTTTTCTAATTGTTGCAGTGGCAATTTTTCATTTTCTACACCGTGAGCTACGGCTGCTACATGAGCAATGTTTTCTGTATACAACAAATTTTTTACAAGGTTTGCTGTAGATGTGTTCGGACGCTTTTTTAATAATTTTTCCAAAATTGGACGCTGTTACCATTTGTTTCCTCAGTTCCAACCAGTCACTGCAATCTCTCTGAAATTTCGTATCTCGTTCGATTTGCGGTTTGTTCATAGTCAAGATATTCAAATTCTCAAGAAAATATTTTTTAGCCCTCTCTAACTCATCGGGTACCATATCTGGGGCAGCGCTATTTGATCCATAGTCATTTTTTGTTTCTTTCTTTGTTCTGACATGTGTTCTATTTTTCTTAAATGGGTTTTTACAATTCCATAGTCTTTTTCTGTTTCTTTTCATTTCCATCTTCTTTAAAATACTTTTTGGGCTTTTGCCTAACAACTTCTTCTGAATCGTGTGTCTCGGCAACTTGTTATTAAATGATACAACAGCTGCAGCACATCGTCCTTGATAACCACGTCTTAGACAAAAATTGATGCGTTTCCCTCCAACCATTTTAGCAATCACGCTATTAAAACGTTCAGCCGTATTGGTGTCAACGTCTTCTACTAGGCTTTGTGATTTAGATGCTACAGTTCCTATGATAACTTTTAATCGGAACCAAAATGTTGAGTTTTCTACGGCCATTGCATTCTCCAATGTCTTGTCTTTTGTACAGAAATAATCTTTACACTGTCTGTGGTCTCCGAATGCATGGTATAGTGAAGTTTGTGTATCGGCATGTAACATTTCTTTTGCTTGCACCTTTGTTTTATGTTTTTTTTTCTATTAATTTGCGTTGTTCTTTTATTGAGCAAACGACCACTTTTCTTACGGTCATCACTTTACTGTCGGTCAACAGTTTTCTAAATTTCAAGGGATATTTCATGTCTTTAGATACCGCTCGTAATTTGTTGCATAAATTACGAAGTATGTGATTTCTGCATTCAATTTTTGTCACAGTCATGTTGGGGTACGGGTTAAGCGCTAAAATTTTAGCGTAAGTTGAGGAGTCACCATCAGCTATCAATCTCCCATAAATGACGTTATACATATCTATCGAGTTCCGAAATCCATCACATATTATTTCGGCTTCCATTCCTGACGAAGAACCTTCATAATTTTTGTAACAAACATGTTCTTTAGGAGTAATTTGTTTCTTTTCAGCACGTGCGCAAATGACACAGTACTTATTTTTCACGGCCATAAATAACACTTCCCCAAATTTACGACCAATAATTACTGCAGCTCCGGATAAAGCCTTATAATTATTTCCGTAGGATCTTGCGCTCCAACATCCATCTGCATATACGTCTATTATTGGTATTCCATTTTTTGTTCTCCCTTCAGCAATGGCAGCCTCACTTTCACGTTTGGCAGCAGCTTCCATCTCTTCTGCAGCAGTCCTTTCCCACTCATCGAACACTTTATCTTGTATTTTTGAAAAATATCTTTCGGAAAACATAGGTATGTTCATCGACGAGCATATTTCTTCAAATTGAGAATAAGCTATACCCGTAGATATTATTCCTATGACGGCTCCTGTATTCGTATCGACATTTTCAGTAGTTGCTGGGTCATCTGAATCGATATGAAAGACCATACCACACATTTCGCACATTAACTTGAATTTTGATACAAGTCCAATTCTTTTCTCTCCTAGTAACATCAAGCACTGAATACCACAGTTAAATAGGCTTTTGTGGCTTGAAATTTCTTTTAACTTGTTAAAAAAGAACACAATATCTATCATTCTCCTTCCGTTTATAGATGTGACTTTTTCATTTTTTTCTGGTTCAATCAAATAAGGAGTCATGTAATCATCCAAATTTCTGTAAAAAAAACACATTTTTAACACAAATATTTTCGGTGGGAAAAGGATAACAAATTGCTATAAATTGACTAAAAATATACTCACTCGCTACAAATAAAACGTTCGGATACATCTCGAATCGATGCATCACCAATTGCAAGTGTCGACTGGCTGATTGTCCTAAAATAGACAAACAAGATTTGACTATTTTAGAAATAATGTAATAAATATTTTAGAAATAAATAAAACAGTTGCCGTCAATCCCTACTAATAATAAATTAATACTAAATTGATTTTTTGGCCCGACCCGGGATTCGAACCCACGACCTCATGATCAGCAGCCGCACTACTATAACCACTAGACCAACAAGGCAGCCTTTATCCATATATACTGCTTTTAAGACAAAAGAAAAAATAGCTAAAATAAGTTAATTTTCAGATTTCTTTGCTAGTTCTCTAATACCTAGCTTCTCACCAAATTTCATGATTCTAGGTCAACGGGAGGTACCCCGTAGACAGACAGACAAACGGACAGACAGACAGACGGACAACATAGTGATACTATAAATTCTTATATATATAATCCATATTTTGAGTTCCTTTTTTCTTTTGAGGTACGGAACCCCAAAAAGAAATATATGTAAAAACAATTGTAATGTGTGACACTTAGTAATGACGAATCGAATAATATCTCAAACTTATTACTTACTGAGTGTTATCAGAAACAGTTAGAGCCACTGATGTCAATTCTGTGTATTCTTGCTGGTTTTTCCTAAAACAATGATACAAGTAAAAGACCTAACATTCATACATAATTATAATACCTATTTATTATAAGCAAAATCAAAAGAAAAGATGGTTCTGTTCTGTTATTCTGTCTTTTAACAAAAACATTAGGTATTTTTATTTTTTTTTATTTTTACACTGCGATACTTACGCATTGGAAATAACTTCCATGTTGGTATTTTCAAATTTCTTTATCCTGTAAAAATAATTACATATCAATTCATTAATAAATTCATATAAATATATAATACTAAATTTATAAAAGACCAAAAAGAAAATTTGATTTCAACGAAAGAAGAATATTTATGGAATAAAAAATATTTATAGAAAGGAAAATATTTAATTTATAAATTTATTATAAAATTATTTAATAAATTTATCTAACTTTATAATACTAACTACCTATATAAAAGACAAAAAAGAAAATTTGACTTCATATTCCTGAAATCTAATCCAGGCACTGTCGAATGCAAAAAGAAAATCCATAGGTACCTCTACCAAATACACTACTGTAATAAACTACGTTTCTGAAATTCATATGTTTATTGCTATAAAATGAATATTTAGTAATAATAATATGTTCTTACCTTTTAATATCGTTCATATTTTGGGCGTTTGATTTATATGAACGTTTTTTACTTTTCGTAACGGGTTTCACTTTATTTCCCATTATGTACAAATGAAAATATACTTTACTACGATATTTGAACTAAAATTATTTTATATTCACACGAAAGAAGAATATTAATTTATCGAAAGAAAAGTATTTATAAAACGATGAATTTCAAAATAAAATTATACAAATACGAATACTTCGGCAAAAAGAGCGAGACGTCTAAAGAGCAACAGGCCGCGGCCAACAGTGCCTGGCACAGGCATTCATGCACACAGTCATAGATAGGTACGTATTATTTCGTAAATAAGAATATGCCATTTAGAAAAAAAGACTAAAAAATTAAAACAATATAACGTTACATGTTGAATGTATAATAATCTGACAAAAATCGGAATGATTGCATGTATATTACTATGGTTTTTACTTATTAAAATAAATTTTTAGAGGTTCAGGTCACTCCATCAGGTCCGGAGGTAAGGACTCATCATACCTAACAAAACGAGCCCAAACTCGGCGCATCTAGTAGTACTCGGTGACCAGTTCCAATAGCGATTATACCAAAGTACACCTTCAGGTCACTCCGTGAAGTCCGGAGGTAAGAATTCATCATACCTAACAAAACGAGCCCAAACTCGGCACACCTAGTAGTACGCGACGACCAGTTCCAATACCGATTACCAAAGTATACCTTCAGGTCACTCCGTCAAGTCCGGAGGTAAGAATTCATCATACCCAACAAAACGAGCTCAAACTCGGTACACCTAATTCTACTAGTCCATGTGTTCCAGTATTAGTTACTGAAGTTCACCTTCAGGTCACTCCATCAAGTCCGGAGGTAGGGTCTTATCATAACTGACAAAACCCTCCCAGTGCCAAGCAGTCTCTAGAGTAAGGTATTCGTATTTCGTATCTGAGTCTAATTATTACTCTATGTATCTTTGTATATTTTTGAGGTATAAAAAATCAAAAACAAATTCGATCTTTCAAATTATCAAAATAATTTTATTTGACTACGATTCCCGCAGCCAACCGTGCGTACACTGGTGTGCGTTACCCGTGTCAATGTAATAGTTCGATTCTATACCTATATCAATTTTCTAAACGCGTCCTTAAAAAATCTTAACGTAAATATTGCGGCAAAAAGAGAGCGACACGTCTCTACAGCACCGGCCATACTCGGCCGACAGTGACTGCACAGGCGTACGCAAACATCCGTACGTATTATTTCAGAAATAAGAATATTCGATTTAAAAAAAAACTATTAGTTGGACTAAAAAATTAAAACACTATTACGTTAATATGTTGAATGTATAAAAATCTGACAAAAAATCAGAATGATTGCATGTATACTAGTATGGTTTTTACTCGTTAAAAAGAAATTTTTAGAGGTATGTTTGTGATTTTTTTCTATCGTATTAAATTAGTGGTATCATGTTTTCAACACACTATCTAACTAGCATATATCCTGGACAATATCATATATTTTTCTGGGTTTGTTTACTGCAGTGGATCATATACTTTGAGGCATTATAAAACTTGCATTTAGCATCATGCCTCGTCTTAAAAGTTAAATATACGCCATAAAATCCGTAAAAACTAGTATTATTTAAATGTGTAGTGTTCGCGTAAATATAAGAAATCAGTAGTCTAAGTATAGGAAAATATTATTCAGGAATCCAACCTCACATCATCTACAAACCATGGTTTTTCGGAAAAGTACATCTGTTGTATGTAGAATTAGATGAGGAGAGTCTTGTTCACCTACCTGTACTCTAGGCAAAACGTAAGATTCGAGATAGCTTGATTTGTGAAGTACGGTCTAGACGAAGGCACGATCCATCGTAAATTTTTTAACCGCTCTTACCCCAGTATAATTTTCTTCCTAGTAATATCCCTTGTCCTATAAATCATATAGCGCTATAGTTAGTTTACACTTCTTTTGTACAAACTCTATTTGATATCATATCCATTACATTTTATATACTTGTAGTGTTTTTTTAAACTACGCTATATGCATCCGAAAATAACTTTTAACTTCTTAACATAGATTAAAGTAAACCCCTCTACGAAAACATCGTAGCAAAGCTTAGTCCGTTAAACTGTGTGACTTTCATGAAAGTACCTGGATGACTGAACTTTCCTCGGTATTTTTTTTTTTGGAAATCTGTTGATATTTAGAAAATTACATACTGTTGAAACATGAATAATATTTGTTGATCTTATTGACATAATAGAAAAAACTGAACTGGTTATTTGAATAAAAAATCATGAGTGCAATTAGTTTAATTTAAATTTTCGTATTTAAAAAAATACTAAAAAAAAGGGCTCGAAATAACAGATTTTCATTTACACTGTCAAAATTTACCTTCTTATATTGTAGCAGTTTTTCATTGCCTGAAAACACGGACAAAATGACATTTTCTAAAAATAAATCATAGCTAGATGACTAGACTGAGCTAGACAAAAATCATGGGTATGAAGCTGCAAAAGGCTAGATATTAACTTTTTTTTAAATTAAAGCGCAATATTTTTTAAACATTAGTTATAATTGATAGATTATTTATCCAGAATTTCATTCACAATTTCAATAACGATGATAAACTAACTTTGAATAATGATAGACTTATTTTTAAATCACAAGTAGGTATAGAGCAACCTCGATATAACAAATCGGAAGGGAATAAGTAAATATTTGTTATATCAAGTAATTCGTTGAACTGAGGTTTGTTATGTTGAGGTTAGGTTAGTCTAAAATTTGTTATAAAGAAGAAAAAAATAGTTTTATTCACAACTTCTACTAATAAACTTTATATAAAGGTTTTGGGTTGACAAAATTAGTTAATTAGAGGTATTTACACTTTCTTGATAGTTTTAAATTCGTTGTAAAGAGTATATTTTATATTGAATCTTATGGACAATTCAAGGGGATCACGAAAAATTTGTTAAATGGAGGAAGTAGTTATATTGAGGTACGTTATATTAAGGTTGCACTGTATTAACCTTCGTGTTTTGGATTTTAGAAGTTCCATTTTTCTCATAATATTAAAGAATTAAGTTGATCCCAAGGTAATTCTAAAATAAAAAAGTTGAAATTTGAAAGTAATACATTAATATCTCAATAATTTGACACGTTACTTATTAGTAGTTAATTGAGACTTATTTCTAGGTAATGAATTAGAATAAAGCTTACACAATGTTAAAATAGTGTTTAACTCCAAATTTCTGTAAAAGTTACATTAACACTATATAGGGGTTGATACAACTTTGGAGAATGGAGAGTGCACCTCTGCTTGCGCATACACTTGAGGACTACAATCCTGTCCTGCGCCGATGGCTTGTCTCCGTTGAAGCTGGTCGCCGTGACTGAAATGCGGTCTGGAGGACATTATAATGAAAGATATAATCTTACAGGGTTACTGGGAACTAGACAACTTCCTGGCAGGGCGTGGTAGGGGAGTCAAAATGCTACAAATTTGACCCCTTATATATGTGTCACACAGGTCTTGAGATGAGAAGATTTTAAAGATTTTTCAATAATCACCCAGAAATTCGTATTAAATTCTACATTAAAATAAAACCTTTTTTGTATGCTTTCTTTTAAGTTTATTTAATTTTTGACACAACCAGTGACAACAGCCAGTGACGACTTATGGATCTGAGACGTGGTCCTTCACTGCTGGCCGCATGAGGAAGCTCAAGGTCGCTCAACGAGCTAAGGAGAGGGCTATGCTCGGGGTTCCTCTGCGTGATAAACTAAAAATGAGGATATCCTCAGTAGAACCAGAGTAACCTACATATAACAACGGATTAGTAAGCTGAAGTGGCAATATTATATATTTTAATTTTTCAAGTTGCAGTCTCGTATCAGTACCAGAAGTGGGCGTCCACCCACTAGATGGACTGACAATTTGGTAAGACATGCAGGATGTCGATAGATGCAGACGGCTCGGGACCGTGTCTTAAGGCGTTCCTTGGGGGAGGCCTTTGTTCAGCAGTGAACTTGAGAAGGGCTTTAATGATATACCTAATAACTTTCCAGTTTATCTAGATAGGTTTCATTTCAGAGAAAAGTCGCCCAGGTAGGGGGAACAATTAATTTTGGCTTGTAATTTTTTTTAATGTCGATAAGAATGTGGGTATACACTTTCAATTAAATATATTAATTTGATATTATAACAACCATTGTTTCAGCAAATAAAATTATCATGGAATGAAGAAGAATCTGACAGTCACGTTTGTCGCCTGTGCAACAAGACATTTTATAATGCAAACGCCTTGCAAAATCATAAGAACCTACAACACGAAGCTGACGGTTCTGGTAGTGAAGCTGACCAAAACTCTGCCGCACTACAGAGAAACAATCAGGTGTAACATTAATAAACATCAATAAAAAAATAATACTTCCAAACCATGCTTTCGTCATCCACAGACATGGGCTTCCATGGGCCCATTTGGGAAAAGTATTTAACATTAAATTATGAGCAATTTGCCTTGGAATCCGGTTTATCAACTTTCAACAATTAGCAATACTAAAATATTAAGTACAGTAGTAAATGATATAAAATATTAAGCAAGTGTAACCCCCTGAATACTAAATTTCGTGAAAATCGTGGACTTAGATACGATAATATATATATATATATATATATATATATATATATATATAAATATATATAAAAACCCCCAAAAAGATCACAGACTTCCATTTAGCACGATCCTGACATACCTCTCTCTCCTCTCCCACATCCATATACCTACGCACACATGCTCGTCGGTTAAGGGTACTCTTAATGTGGCCCATTTTTAGTATATCACCAATTTGGTCGACAAACTTTCGCCTAGGACGTCCCTTTCCGACTCTTCCATTCACTTCTGCAACATATATTTGCTTTGTCAGTCTTTTCTCATTCATTCTTTCTACATGACCAAACCACCGAAGCATTCCATTCTTAATCCTGGTCACCGCATCATCTTGTAAACCACACTCTTCTTCTTTTATCACACAGTTTCTCACCCTATCACTCAGATTCAGCCCTAACATACTCCTTAGCGACCGCATTTCTACTGCATTTATTCTACTCTCGTGCTTCTTCTGCCACACCCAACTTTCACTACCGTAAGTTAAAGTAGGGACTAATACAGTATTATGAATTGCCATTTCACACCATACGTGCCTTTTTTGACACATATATATATATGTATATACCAGCTTAAACATGGAAATAACTTTGTTAATTCGTTTTTCTATCAGATTGTCGAAGATTTGTGCGGTTTTAAATTTATTGGGCATGATGAGGCACAAAACACTACTATTAAGTGTGATGATGGCCTTACAAAATGCATCTTTAACGAAGATACCAGTTACTTGATTGTGAAAGTCGAAGGCGAGGATTTGGACCAAAACGCTCTAAAGAGATCTCGCCTCGATGGAATAATAAGACGGAATCAAATGAAGCATGGGAAGCCACCAGTTGATTTGAGGTGTTTATTAGTAGCATGCAATTTTTCTAATTCACTGTGTGGTAGTTTGGTATGGACGTTTAATTTTTGTTAATTGAATTCAAATGCTTTTGTTGCGTGTTGTATGTGGAGTTCAAAATAGTGCATAGAGATTGCCTTAATTTTCTTTTCTAACCTAGTATATTCGACAAGTCTTAGGATATGTGATAGATCAGAAAAAATAATGATTTTCATAATCTACCTACTACTTGTTACCTATAGATAATAGGTATCAAATAGTAGACTACGATTTTGTTCGCTTTATAAGTTTACTAGATGTTACCCGCGGCTTCGCCCGCATGGTCACTGGGAAATGAACTATCCATTGCTTTTTGAATTGAAAGAAAACTGAGTTTTATAGATTTGTCAGAGATGCAGCCATTAAAAGGAAACTGAGCAAAATTGATTCGTCAGCCTATTTAAATTTTTTGAAACGCAGCGTATAGGAAAGCATGAAAATAGCCTGTTTATTCCAAATGGAAATGGGATATTTTTTTAATTAAAGGAAACGAGCATAATTATCACAGCTGAAAAGAAACTGAGCTAAATTGATTCGTCAGAGATGCAGTTTTCTGAATTGAAAGGAAACTGAGCCATATAAAAGATCCGTCAGAGATGTACCCTTTTGAGTTGAAAGGAAACTGAGCTTAATAGGTCCATCAGAGATGCAGCATTTGGAATTGAAAAGAAACTGAGCTAAATAGGAAATTTTGAATTGAAAGGGAAGATCTGTGGGAATTCTAATTAATTGATTGTGGGAATTTTGGAAAAACTAACTGAACACTAATTTTAAGACGCTACTGTACACAATGTTATATGTTTTTCCATTCGGGGAAAGAATGTGGAGATTCTGGGCATTTGACACACGCGAACATGCTACATACAGCTGACCATGAGAGAAGCACGGTTTTTCTAAGTTGACCCCCGCTACCTGTAACGTTTGTCCTTGCGCTTTATTAATTGTCATTGCAAAACTGATCTTAATAGGGAACTGCAACCTTTTGAATTGAAAAGGAAGATCTGTGGTAATTATAGGGATCCGTGGTATAATAACATTTTCCCCTTTTCCTACGCCTATCAAAATTGTAGCACCGATTATGTTCCGTCCAAGATGTGTCACACGCAGCCTTGTCCCGTTACATAACCGAGGAGCATCTAAATTTCGCATCAGCATGACTGGGATGCATAATTTTAATTGAAGCTTATGTGAGAGCACACCTGACAACTCTAGAGAATTTAGAAACTCTGCGGGATATAAAGTGCTCTGTTGTGTGTCCATAACTGTGTCTACTGACAAATACTCTGTTATTTCTCCTGCTACTTCGCTTAATATATCTGAAATTATTTTGTTAACGCTCTTAATTTTTGGTGCAAGAATCGCCCTTTCACATAACCATTTGTCTTCATGCATGTTGTTCGTTAAATCTGAATAAACGCTCGCAATTAATTCGGATTGACTCTGTACTAAATTACAAAAATCTCTCGTCAATTTAACGCAGCCCTCAGCATCCGTTTCCAACCGCCCATTGCCAATTTTTAATAGTGTGTCAGCATAGTTTCCAGCATTGATATCATTATACAAATGCACTCTCATATTCGTAGTTAAACTGAATTTTGTCACCTTGTTCCATAAAATAGACGACTTGAGGCATGCTTTAATTTCATCTGCAGGTGTGCCCTTTTGAATGACAGGTAAAGTTTGGCGAAAGTCACCAGTCAGTAAAACCACCATTCCTCCCATTACATCGGTATTACTGCGCAAATCCTGGAGCGTTCGATTTAGTGCTTCTACAGCTTTTTTATGCGACATTGTACTTTCGTCCCACATTAAAAGTTTGCATTGTCGTAGCATTATACCTCGTGCACTATTTTTGCTAAAGTTGCAGATCGGCGATTCTTCCTGGGCTAGATTTAGAGGGAGTTTTAAAACAGAATGTGCAGTGCGGGTATAGCCGCGGCTATACCGGAGGAAGCTACGGCCACAGCAATGTTTTTATCTTTCCGTACTTGCGCTAATAATAAATTTAACAAAAATGTCTTCCCAGTTCCTCCAGGGGCATCTAAAAAAAAAGTGCACCATTTCCAGATTCAATTTGTCCTAATACTTTGTCAAAAACTCGTTTTTGTTCGGGAAGTAAGCGGGGTACAAATTCGGCTACTTGCTGCTGCAAAGCTGGTATATCGTAGTTTGTTTCACGTATAATTTCATCACTTAGTTCATTTTCGGTTGTTCGCTGAGGGCTTATCATTCCAAAGTCGCTTAATTTTTTCCCAACCATTGCCATTACTTTATCTTCAATTTTTCCAAGTGCTTCATTATAAATGTGTTCATTGTATGTCATGTTCGCGTGTGTCTGCTGTAATCTTGGCAAAATATCTTTCGCCATGTACTCTTTATATTTGTCCCACAATTCATGTGCATTAGATAGCCCGCAAGATGATATGAGAGTTGCATAAAGATCCCTAATTTTGGCTGGTGACTGGCACTGCACAGCTTCCTCCACGGTTTGATTCCAGTGATTATCCTTTTCTAAAAGATGCAGAGCTTCACATGCTTCTCTATAAGTTGCGCATTCCTGGCCGTTGGCAGTTTCTTTATATTCTGTAGGGCCCCGAATATGGTGCAGCAGCAATCGTAAACAGAAACATTCAAAATTACTTACATGGACGGTATACACACGACCAAGGGCATGTGATGACTTTACACCGGGCCAATTTGCAACAGGCGTGCCTATTCCGTATCGTATTCAGCATTTCCACTCCTTCCTAGATGTGTTCCAAGTATAATAGCTGGGGACTTCAGAATATAACAACGTTTTTGCAAAGGTATCGGTTTGACAAAGTTGAAAGAAGGCTGTTAGTGTAGTTTTTGGCGGTGATGAAATTATTTCTTGAAAATTCAGCAAGGTGAGTAACTGTTAGATGTCTTTCATGTAAAGGGAAGCCAAGGAGACGCCACGCTGCCTCGTTACTGCTGACATAACGCCCTAGTTGAAAGGTCTGTACTTCATTAATGGGATTTGCCTCACCTTCACTCCTGAGATTAAATATTGCTTGGTCGCTTTCTTTATTTATGTACTTACAGATATAATTCATTGCGCGGACAGAGCTACATGCTTCTACATTAATGTGGGCATTAAACATTTTACATAGAATGGGCGAATACGGGACAATCCAGCTGTTATCTAAGGTTTCGAACGCTCCAGAGCGAGATTTGATTGTAACTTTCCTGCCACCATCTTCGGGAGCTCTGCGTCTGTATAAAGAGTAGACATTGTCATTGTGCACTGTTTTTTTTAATAGCTGTTTAGGGAATTTCTTTGTACATTTTCCTTCTTTCATACATGGCGATATTGAATTTCGTGCTCCACATGGACCGTGAATCATAGTTCGGACGATGATATCATACAATTCTTTATCTTGGTCAGGATCCGGAATCTCGGCGCTTATTATGTCGTATATTTGGCTGGGCCGCAACTTCTCTTTAAGCCATATTAGAATGTGGGCATGTGGTAATCCTCTTTTTTGCCATTCAATTGAATACATGAAGCACTGCACCTCTCCGAAAATTTTCCCTTTGTTAATTACATACATTAATTTTTATACTTTTAATCTATATACCGCCCGGCCCGGCATTAGCTCCTCGGTTATTTCTTTCCATGTGGGATTGCAAGTAAAAGTAACAAAAAGATCAGGTCTTCCGTAAGTTAGTACATAGGCGAAAGCGTCTTGTGTGTACTCATGGTAGGTAGCGGGGACTGTTAACGAATGATGAGGGCAGAATTACCATTTTACATAAAACTCTGGGGTTTACATTGGCGTCGCCAGAAACTGCATCTTGTAAATGTATATAATTCTCAACGCGCAGCTTTTTTGATTTAAAGATATATGACGGAGATGTTTACTTTCTACCTTCACAAACATGTCTACCAAAAATTGATGAAATAATTGTCTACACCGGGCTAAGAGGGTAAAATCATTTTCTCGCAACATCATATGATACGCATAAAAATCCATACATGATACTTTTTTGTTCGGAGTAAGCTCCTTTGTGACCGGGTTAATGAGTGGAATTTGAAAATGATAACCCTCTTGTCCTTTGCAATAAATCAATGGGTATTGCAGAGCGTCATAAAACTTGTGTGTATCGGCTACCCGTTGCAACGTATCATCACGTGCTCGCAAGACAATGTCTCGTGAAGAAAATTGATCACCACTAATTACGGCTGCTATTTCGTTTATCAAAGGTGCATTATAGCGCTTTTCATGCTCTCCTCGAGGGGTCCGATCTGCGTGAATGACGACTTTATAATCCTCTTCAGGTAGGTTTTCTAAAGCAGTTTTAAATGTTTTGACTAAAATGTTACGTTCATGCAAGAATCTTTGAATTTTGAACACTGTGTCTCTCTCAACTCCCTGGATAAATTGGCAGCGACGGTCTACCTCAAATTCTTCATCACCCATAAAATGTACTTGTAAAATTTATGCTGTTCGTTTTCAGCTGGAAAAAGTGAACCTATTCTATGATAAATTTGCCCTTGCACCGTATATGTAGGCAAAAATCCCGTCATTAATATTTCCTGGTCAACTCCGAAGGACGTCATTTGAAAGCATGAGTTATATTTCCGGATCCTGTTTAAAAAGCGCCGTGACTCATTAGCATCATATAAAAAGAGAGTTTTCAAAGGTTCTTCTGGTTCCCCAAGTAACGGAAGAGACACTTTGCCATTGGAACAGCACATGCCTGCGGTCTCATCTTTCCATTTTAAAGCGCTGCAAAATCGACACACCTTGTCCATCAGTCCGATAACAACTAACCTGTGATTTTATAAGCAATCAACGGATCATAATTGAATGCTACGTCATTAAAAACCGAACAATTGTTTCTTTGAAAATTTTGTCGACGTTCAGCTTGTTGTTGTGCATTTGCATCTCTTCGCGCCTGTGTCTGTTCTGGTGTTTCAGATGCCCTTATAGTAGATTGACGTTCAGCTTGCTCAATGAGTCTGTGATGAGTTTCATCGGGTGTTTCCGCGGCCCTTAAGGCGGCCTGACGTTCCGCTTGTTCGAATAGCCTTTGCTGACTTTGAGCAGGTGTTTCAGTATCATATCATTAACAGTAGATTGACGCTCTGCCTGTTCAAGACGCCTTTGCTGACTTTGATCAGGTTTTTCAGTAGCTCTTAAAGTAGCTTGACGCTCTGCCTGTTTAAGACGCCTTTGCTGACTTTGAGCAGGTGTTTCAGTAGCTCTTAAAGTAGCTTGACGCTCTGCCTGTTCAGGACGCCTTCGCTAACTTTGAGAAGGTGTTTCAGAAGCTCTTAAAGTAGCCTGACGCTCTGTCTGTTCAAGACGCCTTTGCTGACGTTGAGAAGGTGTCTCAGATGCTCTAAAAGCAGCCTGACGCTCTGCTTGTTCTTGCCTTCTCAGTTCAGCATCTTTTAAAGATTCTAGCGATCGAGCTAATCTTTTCGCTTGTCTTTGAGAAGATACTCTTGAAAGGCTGGACTTACGTTTGCGAGGCATTATGAAGTAACAAAAAACCTATTTACAAAAAAACGTAAAACGGAATTAAATTTCCTTTTAAATATTTTTTAAAAGCAAATCCAAAATATCTAAAAGGAATAAATATTCCTTTTAAATATTTTTAAAATAAAAACAACAAAACCAATTCAAGACACAACATGAATCCGAAAACGATAGCCAAAAAAAATCGAATCAACTTAAACCAAATCACAAAAATCAAATCGCATAAAACGGAAATCGCAAGCAGTAGTCAATATTAATATAACCAACGAAAAAAGAAGAAAGTGTATATTGTAGTGTAGTGTAATATTCCTTTGAAATATTGTTAAACAACCTAAAACAATGAAAACCAAGTCACGATTCTAAATAAACAAAATCCAAAATCAAAGCCAGAGTCTAAATATGTATAAAGGAATACCAACCAAATCAACAAAACCGATCCAAGAAAATACACAAATCCGAAAATGAAAGCCAATATAAATCCATTCAACCTTAACCAAATCACAAAGCAAATAACAAACAACCGAAATCGAAAGCAGGTAGTCGAATAAGCTACGAAATAGAAATAATTTAAGCGTATAGGTACCGTATGCACTATAAATTGACGCGCGGCTCAACGGCGGGAGTTAAGTACATGTCAGGAAACATTTCGTTACCGCGTTTTAAAAACCTAGTAACGTCATCTAGCGGAATCAATTTAAACTATGTATACGTTAGTTAATAAGAACTCTGCAAAATATTTTTCTTATAATTTTGCATAATTTTTCTTATTGTAATACCGATTCTTTCATAACCACATATAAGAACTGTATTCATTTCCGTTCAATAAATATTACTAAGGCTTATTAATAAGGCTTACTAAGAACTGTTTCTACCACATTAAGTAATAGTTAAGGGTGAAAGCGTGACAGGTGATGATAGTATTTCTGATCCATACTTATAATCACGCTTGTAACCCTTGCGGGGTAGGCAGAGCATCAACGGATTACTTAATATCGTCTGCCAGGTTATCGCCTATTCTGTGAATTACAATGCACCGAAACGTTTGAAGAAAATCAGCTGGTGAATTTTATGTTTTTTATCGCTCTCTTCCTGGTCCTGCGTGGAAAATACAGATCCATACATTTTTTATCTTAATTTTGGTAAAAAGATAATTATCCAGATATCCTGACCTTCTGTGTTCGTCCATCGTACCGTCGTCCGTCTTGTAGAATCACAGTGGCGCCACCTAGCTGAATTAAATTTTGCAACATATTCGATTTTCCCACGGGAATGATATGTTTTTCCGCTGAAAAAAGTAGCCTATGTCACTCTACAGCCACCGAACTATCCCCCCAAAATGCATGCCATGCCGACGCTCTGTTGCGACGTGAAAGAAGGACAAACTTTTGCAACATATTCTATTTTCCCACGGGAATAAGGCTGTAGAGTGACATAGGCTACTTTTTTCCGCGGAAAAACATCTCATTCCCGTGGGAAAATAGAATATTTCCCACGGGAACGGGAATGAGATGTTTTTCTAGAGCCACCGAACTATCCCCATACCAAAATTCATGCCATGCCGACGCTCTGTTGCGAGGTGAACGAAGGACAAACTTTTGCAACATATTCGATTTTCCCACGGGAATGATATGTTTTTCCGCTGAAAAAAGTAGCCTATGTTACTCTACAGCCACCGAACTATCCCCACAAAATTCATGCCATGCCGACGCTCTGTTGCGACGTGAAAGAAGGACAAACTTGTGCAACATATTCTATTTTCCCACGGGAATAAGGCTGTAGAGTGACATAGGCTACTTTTTTCCGCGGAAAAACATCTCATTCCCGTGGGAAAATAGAATATTTCCCACGGGAACGGCAAGGAGATGTTTTTCTAGAGCCACCGAACTATCCCCATACCAAAATTAATGCCATGCCGACGCTCTGTTGCGACGTGAAAGAAGGACAAACTTTTGCAACATATTCGATTTTCCCACGGGAATGATATGTTTTTCCGCTGAAAAAAGTAGCCTATGTTACTCTACAGCCACCGAACTATCCCCCCAAAATTCATGCCATGCCGACGCTCTGTTGCGACGTGAAAGAAGGACAAACTTGTGCAACATATTCTATTTTCCCACGGGAATAAGGCTGTAGAGTGACATAGGCTACTTTTTTCCGCGGAAAAACATCTCATCGGAACGGGAAGGAGATGTTTTTCTAGAGCCACCAAACTATCCCCATACCAAAATTCATGCCATGCCGATGCTCTGTTGCGACGTGAAAGAGAAGGACAAACTTTTGCAACATATTCTATTTTCCCACGGGAATGAGATGTTTTTCCGCGGAAAAAATTAACCTATGTCACTCTACAGCCACCGAACTATCCCCATACAAAAAATCATGCCATGCCGACGCTCTGTTGTGACGTGAAGGACAAACAAACAAACACACTTTCGCATTTATAATATTAGTATGGATAACTGTTTACTGCCCGTAAATATTTAAAAGTGTTTAAACAATCAAAAGGAGGAAAATTCTTTTTATCATTAAATCTCCGAGCCGAGACACCTCACGTAGAAAAAGTGAAGTTGAGTTTTGACAAAAGAAATTATATATAAGTAAATATATCATCGCTCGCATTTCACTTCGACTCTACTTAAAAATTTTATCCATGTTACCTAAAGGCAATCACAAGTGTTTCCTCACAAGAATTACAGAATCTCATTTGTATCTTTTCAAATTAATAAGAGAGGTTAAAGTATGAAGTTGCGTAGGTAAAGTAGAAAGTTTGGAGTTTTTTCTAATTTATAAATTTGTCTCTACGGCTTTTGCAGAGGACCATTCACGTGTACGTTGCCATCGTCCATAAGGCCGGATCTTCAATGCCGCCAAATATTCTTCAACTGCTGCGAATATTCGCTCCATTATCGCGAGGAGCATACAAAGAGACGCAAGGCAGCTCTGCGGTGCCAAGTGTGTGAGAAGCGGCTCGACAGAGACTTCTACGGTGCAAACATTTTGGCGCCGCAAATGAACCCAACATCACGCTTAACATTTTCTTGTCGTATATGCGGACAAAACTTTGTTAACAGTGTGGAATACGATGAGCATAATCGCGTAGTTCACGTTAAGATGAAACCACATAAGTGTTCGATATGCTCTAAGCGGTTTACTCAACAAGGCGGCCTGCAGCAGCACATGCGTATGCACACCGGAATACGGCCGTTTGCATGTACCTTTTGTCCGAAAGCGTTTACGCAAAAAGCTGGATTAGACCAACATCTTCGTACACATACCAAAGTGAAACCATTCAAATGCGTGATATGCAGCAAATGTTTTTCCCAGTCGGTCCATTTGCGGCAGCATATGCGAACGCACACCAACATTCAACCGTTCGAATGCAGTGTATGTGAGAGGAGGTTTAAACAGAGTAGTCACTTAAATTTCCACATGCGTTCGCACGTTGGTGAGACGGGCGTTTTTAATGTCGAAAGATACGCGCAATCTGTAGCCCAACCGAATCAAATTGATTTTCTTAATTTGGCAAACGTGCAACAAGTGCAAGACGGCGAAACTTTGTACTACGCAGCAGAGCTAACTGAGTCCTCGCTGCAGTCGAACCCATTAATGTATGCTCCCCAAGTAACGAGTCATGTGCTTTAAAAGCAACTTTTTATTTCTTCATTTGATTTCATTTCATTCATTCTTAGATGTGTTTCGTAGATTTTTATAGAATAATGTGACAAACATATTAAAAACATTAACCTTTGCATGTTTCATAACAAATAAAATGGTAATTGAGTTACAACAATTGTTAGTTGACAATTGTTTTATTAAATAAAATATTTTTTGTTTAGCGACTAAAGCAATATGTTTAATTTCTTCACTTTCAGTCTTTTTAATAAATGTACTAATAAAATTATTAGTAACATAATTATTTCCCGTATTTTTATTTTCACTACTGTGACAACGTCGAAAACTATCAATTTATAAAATATGGATATTTATAGTGTTCACGTTAACACGCGCACTTTGTGGTCCGACATATGTGACACCAAGGTTGATGGTAGGCTATACTGAATTGCCAGAGACAATCGCAATACAAGCGAGCTCCTATATCCAACAGATAGTGTTTTAGCACAAATAATTTGCTATGGCTGTAACTCAAACCTGGGATCCGCGACGTAGCAGCCAGGTATGCTCTCACCATTGGATACGTAGTCGTTAGTATACAGCTGTCTACTATTTTTAGATGTTATATCTATTGAAAACTGTTAGTTTCGACTACCAGGATAGCAGAATATATTAAAAACTTATTGCAGGTTAACCCCTAGTCTCACACCCATTCAACCTCTCGACCTACCCTACCCTTGAAACCTAGACTGTGACGTAGCAATGTAGGGCATCGCTGGCAGCATGTATCTCAGAATACAGAAAAAAAGAAAAAAACTTTCTGCATTTTGAGAGCGCAATACATTTGCTCTAAAGTACAAAGATGTAGAAAACTGACCACACCTACAACTTGCGTCTGCGTGTTCTCCACTAAAATGCAAATGTTTGAGCCTACTTAATTGTAAACCCAATCCAGCCTTTTTCTTAGAAGGAGTGTGTTCTCATGATTTAGAGGCTAATTGTTTAATTTTCTTCTCAAAGAATTTTAGGGGTTGGGTTTATCTGTGTGTTGTGTTTATCATCTGTCAATGTCATATCGATATATAGTACTGAATCGATCGAGTGAATCGATATTTCATCCTAGAGAATCGAGATCGAATCCTTTTCTGTTTTATTAAGATTTATAAAATTATTTACAATTGGTTGAATGTACCCCAACTCGTAAAGAATGACAGTTTTTCAATTCAATCATTCAATGTTATCTGTACTTTATTGTATCTTTTGATATTGTATAAACTTTTAACGCAAATAAAAAAGATCGATTTTTGCGAAATCTATCTTGATTTGATTTTTTGTGAATCGATTCAACCAATTTCGATTCGAATCGATTTAAAAATGTGTAAAATAAATCGCTAGGCCGGCCATTTTGTTGACAACTTTTCGTCATGCTGTTGCTTCCGAGTTTCAAAATTTTGGTGAATAGTGGAATATTTATGGCGGCGGAATATTGCTAAATATCGCAAAGATCCTTTCTTACAAATGGTGGCAGCCTTGGGCTTGGCCACTTCGGACCAGCGCTGGTGGGCTGCGGCGAAAGGGATGTCCTCTCCCCCTACCACTGCAGCCGAGGTGGAGTCACGGAAGAAGGAGAAGTATTGGTATGGCGATGCTCCACGTTACGTGGCGTGGGGCTTCCGTCCCCAAACTCTCTCTCCCCGTAAATCAGGTTAAAGTTGTCATAAAAATTATGAAACATAACCTCAAAATTAGATTTTTAAAAATTTATAAAAAAAACTTAGTACGTCCGGCAGGAAAGGGAAGTAGGGGTGACTCTACAACTCCTCTCCCTCCCCCGCACCACCCCCAGCCCCTAATTTAGGCGACTGAATTGTATACCTTACCCAATTTTAGTGAAACATGATTCTGAATCATTGAAAAGTCTATATCTTCGTTTCTACAAAAAAAGCACTTGCAAGTATTTATTTATCAAAACTAACAAAGCAGTTCAAATGACTTTATGTACACCAGCGACAAATTGTTCGTGTGAAAAATTATCGAAGATCTACTATAAGTCAAAAAAATGCTAAACACCTTAACGCTTTTGTGCAGAGTCAGATGATGAACAAGATTTCATATAACGATATGATTATGCGAATAAAAAATCGTGCGGAATAGAATTGTAAAATTTCATAACTTAACTTATTGGATTTCATCATCATCATCAGCCAGATTGTTACCAGATAATTAAATATATTGTTTTTCAACTGTACGCGCAATCATAATTATTTACTTACATTTACCGAATGTAGGTAAGTAGTATTAAATCATGCCTAATCCTGCATTATTAGTATCTAATACATGATTAAGCTTTTATTAGCTCTGTAATATACCCAGAAACTATTTTTTGGGCAATCCTAACTAAATCTTTGGGTTGTAAAAATAATCTTGGAACTGACACATCGATCCCTTCGTTCACAATCATACTAATTACGGCAAAAAGCAACTACATCAGCTTCAGGCCGTAAAAGTAATGCATGATGCTATTAGCTCTTAAGATTTTTAATAGATGTCGCTACTAGCTTTTAAAAACGCGTATAAGAGTGTCTTCACAAATACTACAAGTTATATGTTATCGTTTATATGAATTATCAACACATCACAATGCAAATATATTGCCGTAGTTGCGATTTTTTAGGTAATAATAATAATATTTTTAGACAATAATTGGTAACCGGAAAGTCCAAAGAAGGGGCGAGAATACACCTGCTTGTGGGTAGCATCTTGTAGTTGCAACGTCAATTAAAGTTTTAAACAGGGCTATTTTTGCCTTACTGTTTCAGAGTATCGACTTCAGCCACCTGGTAGACGTGGGATCAACACTTTTAGATTTTGCTTGGCTCCTCGTTAGGGGTGGTGCTGGTGAGTGATGTGGGGCTACTGCCGAAGGCGCCCTCAATATCTAGAAAGGCACACAGAGCTATTTTTTATCCTCAAGTGCTTTTTCGACCCTGTCATTAACACTGATCACGGCTGTTTCCGTAGATTTGCCTATGCGGTAAGCATGCATGGGCCTCGTAGCTAGAGCTATATTCCTAATATATCTATAACCTTCTCCAAGGCTTATAGATCTAAAGGACTTTGGTAAAGCGTAATCCTTTCTACCAGCCTTCGATATATATATATATATATATATATATATATATATATATATATATATAACTTTGACGACTGTTCATCGTTCTGGAATATATCCCCACGCAGAACTTGCTCTAAATATTTTCACCAGATAATTATTCCATCCTTCCCGTTTGTTTTATGTCGTTTAAGGAGTGAACAGCCGACTGCACCAGGTTTGGCCTTATTTTCTTTACAGCCTCTTGTAGTCTCTTTAGGCCTTGTAATGAGGACTTATATCAGTCCTCATTACAAGGCCTAAAGAGGGCTCTAAAGAGTTCGAGGCAAAAGTCTTCTGCGATCTTGAGAAATGGATTGACGCTAGTAACTCTAATGTTTCTAAGATATATTGATGTAAAGGAAGCGAGTGAGTTGTGATGAAAGTCCGTAGTCTCTGCCTACCCCTTTGAGTGACAAGCGTGAGTGTTTATGGATTATGGATTACAGAATTTTTTAGGAAGTCCGTAGGAAGAAAGCTTTGAAAGAAACGCGTTGTGCCAAACCCGATCGTAGGCCTTAGCTATGTCCAAACTAGCTACCAAGACCTCGCAAATGGAAGTCCGTAGTCTCTGCCTACCCCTTTGGATGACAAGCGTGAGTGTTTATGGATTATGGATTACAGAATTTCTTAGGAAACCCATAGGAAGAAAGCTTTTAAAGAAGTGCCAAACCCGATCGTAGGCCTTAGCTATGTCCAAACTAGCTACCAAGACCTCGCAAATGGAAGTCCGTAGTCTCTGCCTACCCCTTTGAGTGACAAGCGTGAGTGTTTATGGATTATGGATTACAGAATTTTTTAGGAAGTCCGTAGGAAGAAAACTTTGAAAGAAGCGCTTTGTGCCAAACCCGATCGTAGGCCTTAGCTATGTCCAAACTAGCTACCAAGACCTCGCAAATGGAAGTCCGTAGTCTCTGCCTACCCCTTTGGATGACAAGCGTGAGTGTTTATGGATTATGGATTACGGAATTTCTTAGGAAACCCATAGGAAGAAAGCTTTTAAAGAAGTGCCAAACCCGATCGTAGCCAAGACTCGACAAGATCGGTAAACTAGAAGATGAGCGACCCCAACGGAAACCGTCCAGAGAGAGCACGCTGAGCACTGTTTAAACCACACATCTGGCATGGACCATTCAATGTCATCGGAAGTGGAATTGGACCCAAAGAGTGAGAGAGAGAGAGAGAGAGAAAGCCTTTCCTCTTTGTGGCATAGATCCTGGGCCTGTCAAGGGAAGATGCCACATAGGAGTTCCCTTGGTCAGTCTTGGCGAGAGACCAAATTGCCCGTGAATTTCAGGTCTAGGAAATTAATAGGCATGGTTATTGGAGATATTGTATCTATATATATATATATATATATATATATATATATATATATATATAAAATACAATAATAATATAATACTTATTGTAGGTAATAGGTATACTTATTACATAATATATACTTATTATATGTTAAGGAATTTAAAACAATATAAACCAATTTTTAACTATCGTATCTGGTTGAAATTAAATAGTACACAACTCCTGTAAATGTATACACAGTCGGTAAACAAAATAATTAGCAAAAATGGTTAAATACATAGCAGTAATAATGTATCCATTACAAGTACGTAATCCGAGGAAAATGTCACTTTATATAGATTTCTGTAGTCCTGGGTTTGTAATTATTCACGTTTCAAATATAATATTACGTAATTGTTGCACGATTTGTATATTCACAATGGAATTTAGATAAAGTAGTATTTAGACAAAGCAATGACTAGTCGTCAAAACACGGCCCGGAACGTGTGGGCGCAGCGCGGTTACATTTCGGTTTCATGATGTATATTTTGTTAGAGCCGCGTATGGCTCTGCAGGAAAAACAAAGGGAACCCGCTGATGTTTGCATCCTGACAAGCAAACGTTGCTTTTGTCTCGTCTTGACCTTTGGAACGACTACGACGAAATAGACTATCGATAGACTAGTCAAAAATAAAAAGTAAACATTGGAGTGCTGGTATTTTGCATATCGTTTTGATTTAACGGTCAAAGCGCTTGATAGAAGGTCTCAATACTACGTCTGCGAGTCTGCGATACTTATTTTTATTGCAAATGTCTGATTTTCCGTGTATCATAATGTTGTTAGAGTTTATAACACTCGTTTTTACTATAAAATTCTCGCTCAATTAGTATTTTAACATTAGTGTGTAAAATTAATTTGATATATGTATTATATATGTTTAAACTTTTTATACTTTTAAGGCACTAAACTCGATTCTGTTCGGTTTATAAGGGAGTAGTAGTACGTTTTTTCATTACTTCCTCTTTTTAAAATATTTAATCATTTATATACTTTATGATAATAAGGTCTTAGCTAGTGAAAGAAAGAAGTGATAAAATATTTTAAGCTTTTAAAAGGTAATGTAAAACGAGTATTTTTTTTTAATAAAGAACTTATCACTTGCAGTGTTTACAGCAGACATTTTAACACAGAAATTATCTGTCTGACAATCTGGGTTGCTTCTGCGTTTCGCACTTATGCTCGTAGTTATCTTTACACGCCAGGCATGTTGTAAAACTCCCAAGTTTTTTGTTAACGTCATACCAACACCAACTAGTAAGTTTTTTAACCTCGAGCAACGCACATGTGGCCGAATACGCCACGCATGATTTACATTTTGTTTACATCCGCCGTCCGAGGGTTAAACGGTTACGTATTATATGATATAAGGCTTACATCCAAAAATTGCCTACTATACCCCGCGGTTGCTTAAAATATTTTTAAAATAAACTAAATGTTATGTTAATACTGTAAGACAACTAGGTACTTACTCTCTCTGTTGATCATAATTGACAGATTAGTATCCGAACTTACAATAATTGTTAATTTATACAATTCTTTAAGGCAAAGAAATATCTGTTAAAATAAGAGCAGTATAAATTTTTTACAACACCGATCGTGGGGCGAAACGCAAGCGCTATAAATGTTCATGGTCGATGTGGTGAAAATATTTCATTCTGTGCATGCATTAGCTTTTTGTTTTTTTAGTATTAGTGTGCGATGGAATAATAGCACGTACAAATTTCCAATTCATCTTTTGATAGTATAAAAGTGATTCATACCATTATAAATTTCGGTTGAATTGCTAATTTATTTACCTGAATCTGTAGAATATTTAGTGTGGCCAAGTAATATATCCGTATAGAATCTATTTAATATTAACATACATGTATAACAGAAATTGTAAACTATTCCATACCTCAATTGTAGAGTCCGTTCGTCTACCATAGCCGATATTCTCTAAATTAATTGAAATGAAAATATGTAATGGCCCACTGTAGTACAATGGCACATTACTACTAAGTACCTGGTTGACCGAGCTTAGGTATTTTTCGCTCGATTTTTTTTTTAATTCGTGTGTTTTGGAAATTATATTTAGATACAAATTACATACTGATGAAATATAAATAATATTTTTTCATCTTAGCGACATAACGGAAAAAACCGAACTGGTTATTTGAATAAAAAATCATGAGTGCAATTATTTTAATTTAAATTTTCGTGTTTTTAAAAAATACTAAAAAAAGGGCTCGAAAAAATAGATTTTCTCAAAAAAAGAAAGGAACATGAAAAAAAAAATTAAAAAAAGTCGGTCGGTCGGTCTGGGTTCTGTGTGTGTTCGCGCGTTTGGTTTTTTTTATCATAGAATAAACATAGGTAGAATGATCCGCAGGTAATAGTAGATTGTATTGTTAAATAGCTAAATTATACCGAGAACAATATTTAAATTTTGTCATTTATTTTGTATATTATATTTGTTTATTTAATATAATATTACATAATATTATATCACAATTACATTTTAATGATATTTTTATCTGAATATTTTAAAAGGTATCTATGTCAAATATAAAAAAACATACTAAATGTATGTTTAACAAAACTTATTAACATAAAATTTAAATTACAAATATATTTATTTAAATTAGAATCATAAATGCTGTAAATAATCGTTCATAAATGCTGGGCACGCGAGAGTTAAAAATGGACGAATTTATTCCACTTTGACTTTGAAGTGGAAATCTAAAAATAAAATAAAAGAATAGTAAGCAGATTTAAACATGAAAAATTTAGCCTAATTATAATAACTTATATGTTTCTACAAAAAAAAAATGTGTGTAATAATATATTATTCGTCCTATACTTAAGTACCCACAGAAATGTCGCATCTGAACATATTAATATCATAATCTATATTCAATGATACGAGATGGCGGCTTAGGAATAATTTTTTTATTATTAATTTATAATACTTTTTATTGAATAAGTATCTTATTAACTGATGAAAAGTAATTCCTTGGTTTTTACTGACATTTCTTGAATTATTTGTGCAATATCTAAGTACACAAGACGGCATATTTTTATCAAGAGATTTTTTTTTAAATCAACACAACACGTGACAACTCTACAAGCGCCTAGCGAGTGACTGAGTAAAGTGCAGTGCATGCACCGCAGTTGAGTGGAACAGAGTAGCTGAATGCAGTGTCTCCTCTAGTACGTAGTACATAATAGCTCAATGGGACAAAAAGACATTTTCTAAAAATAAATCCTAGCTAGATCGATTTATTATCCCCGAAACTCCCTGGACACTAAATTTTATGAAAATCGTTGGAGCCGTTTCCGAGATCCCGATTATATATATATATATATATATATATATATATATATATATATATTATATATATATATATAAAAAAATATATACACTCTATATATATATATATATATATATATATATATATATATATACAAGAATTGCTCGTTTAATAGTATAGGATAATGAGAACACTTGGCATTTTAAAATAATTTAATCTGTGTTATCTATTTATTACTATTATTTTAATAAATAATGAAGTTTTTTTTTATTTTGAGTTTACCAAATGTATGGATGTTTTGTTGAAATGAACATTTACTAAACTGGAATAATATATTATGTGAATATGAAGTACTTAGCGAAACATCACGTGGATTCTATTTGTTATCTTGAGCTTGTGATTATGTGCCTTACCCTATGGCCTTACCTTAGTACACTCAAAAAGGTGAAAAATTAAAACATATAATAAAAAGTAGGAGTTAACTTCAATGGACTAAAAATATTAAAATAATTTCAACAGCTTTCAAGGCCGAGCTAGTTAAGTCATTTGTTTTGGGTTTCTAGTAGCGTGTTGGCACGATGATGATGCATCATTGCTTGAAAAAATCGCTAAGATGTACATTGGTATCTAATTTCAACGTGGAGGAACATTCACCAATGATAGCCCCTGCTCGGGATGATCCGCGCCACCTAACTGACAGAAAAAGTGGTTAAAACAGTCGTTGATAAATTTCGAAGGTGAATTGTTATACCTAGTAGATTTTTTTTAAAGAATAAGGGTACAAACAAGCACAGTCCTATTGATGGTAAGTGCACACTGTAGCCTATAAACACCTACATTTATCCTTGAATAAGAAACGAAATAGAGATGCGTTGTCACCCCCGAGGACTAAAATGGAACGCCTCGTTTCTCTTTTTTATATATTGTGGGTAACAAACGAGCGCAAAGTCTACCTGATGATACTGGATGCTGAAGCTCATGTACATCTACATTTATGAGGACTTAGATGAAATGCCTCATTTCCAGTGAAAAGGGGTTCCGGTTCTCTACACTCACCATACGAAAGCATCGAGCAGTTATTTTACGCTGGTGTTCTGTGAGATTGTAGCCGTCCTTCCCCGGTGCAGCCGATCCATTCGCGCTGCAACAACCGCATAGCTGTAGTTTGGCTCTAACACGTAAACTCGTATCATGGTACGTTTTAAAAACAGACAAGTGCGTGTCGGGCCTCGCACAAAGAAATGCTCCACAGTTGTCCGCAACGATACGTGATTTTAGATGGGGACATAATAAATGAGTTCGCGGTTTGACTGATATAACGACTAAAAATTTGCCCAAATACGACGATGGTAGCTAAAGCAATTACTTTCCAAACAGACTTATAGAGAGTGGTATAAAAAATATTAAATAAGCGTTTTGATTTTGAAAATAATACCATCTACATGAAATCACGTGGTAGAGCCATGCTGCAGTTATATTAGTAGTATAGTTGTAGCACGAATGGGTCGGCTCGACCGGGGAAGGACCACGCTCTCACAGAATACCAGCGTGAAATAGTAGCTTAATGCTGCTGTATTTCGTATGGTGAGTATAGAGAACCGGAGACCCTTGTTACTGGAAATGAGGCATTCCATCTCAGTCCTCGCGGGTGACAACGCATCTGCATTTTGATTTGTAATGGAAGATAGATGTAGATGTCTATGGGCCGCAGCAACCACTTACCATCAGGTGGACTGTGTGCTCGTTTGTCACCCTATTCTATAAAAAAAAAAAAATCATTCATGTGTCAAATCCGTACAAAAATGGTGAGAGTTCCCTGTCCATCTATTTGTTCCCGGTAGTGTAACTCTAAGATGTACATCATGACCCAAAGGAAAATATCGTGAGGGTTGCTCGCGCAATTACTAACTAAAAAATAAGCGAAAATGGTATGTCAGGATCGATCTGCTGGCGATCGATGCTTTGTTTACCCCGCAAAAGGAAAACATGAATATTATACGTGAGTAGTTTTCTTAAAATAAAATTACAGTTTATAATGTTAGTGTAAAATTACTAAGTTATAATGCAGGGAGTTTGCTATGGAATTGTAATGAAATTTTTCCTAATGCAAGTTGGTCGACTATTACTCGTTCACTTGTTTAGCCTCCTTAGCTGTCATAGTTTTGGTTTTATCTTCATTATATATACTTCTATCTCGCATTTTTTATGGGAGAGCGGGCAACGGCTCACTTGATGGTAAGTGGTTACCGCCGCCCATGATCAGCTGCAACACCAGGGGGATTGCAGATGCGTTGCCAGCCTTTAAAAAAAGAATAGGCTCTTTTCTTGAAGGTGCCTAAGTCGTATCGGTCTGGAAAAATCTCTGGTGGTAGTTGATTCCACAAGGAAGTTGTGCGTGGAAGAAAACTTCTTTTAAATCGATTAGTGGTGGACCGTCAGTCATCCAGAGGGTATGGATGATATTGCGAGTTTTGTCGCGATGTGCGATGGTGAAACTGTGCGGCTGGAATAAAGTCCGAACAATTCCTCAGATCACACTCGCCCACTCGACTTGTTGATGTCCAGGGAGAGGAGTGCTCTGCGCACCGAGCGTTGGGTAAACAGCACATCCTGCATGGAGCACTCACACTGTGTGTGCGCGGTGTGTTCCCCCCGTCATCAAGAGTCGAGTTGGACGCAAAGAGAGAGCCCAGTAGATCGGCTTTGTCCTTTGCGACATGGGCCAGTGAGTCATCCTCCCTGTGCAGAGATGGAGGAGATGGCTGGCAGAAGTTCTCTTGGACAGCCTTGGCGAGAGATCAGAATGCACGTGTTCCCGAAGGAAGACGAACAAGTTTCTCGCTAATTCTGCCGATGTGCTCTGACTTTGTCTTGACAATGACACTTTTGAAGGACCTGGAAGGAGAATTATACTTCTTTTTAAGAACGCTGGTATTTACATCCCGAGACGTCGATGCGCGAGCCCAGGCCTGGTAACACTCCTGCTTATGATGTAATGCAATTTTGCAGGAGCGACCAAACCAAGACAGGGTTCTGCCTCCGATGGGTACCAGAGATGATGGAATAAATAGTTACATTCCCTGTAGCACCACATCAGCGACAGAATCAGCAACAAAGCTGGGATCATCCGGCGAGAAGTAAACACGCCTCCAAGGGTAGAATGCAAAAAAAGATCGCTTCCCGTCCCAATCCGATCTATAATATTAGATAAAAATATTCAATAATAAATAATAGACAAAAAACAAAGTCGTACACAATATTTAATACTTATGTTAAGAAAAAAATAGCAAACAAGCTTTGGCAATAACTACTAACACTTCGAAAAATAAATTTAAAAAAGTGGTCTAGGTGCGACACGAAAGGTCCCACACACTACACAACTAACTTCCCAGTGGAAAGAATAAAAAAATATCATGTTTTAATATTTTATACAATTTTTCATTCGGCACAAAAAACGACTTGACCGACTGCTCAAAATTTAATCAGGTGTAAGTTACATAATTATGTGTTAAATGAAACTGGTCCCATGCTCCCATGAAAATGTCACTCTTTGTTCTCGAGATACACGAGGCGAAAATTGAATCCGAACATACATACATCCTCTTAAAAACCATACTGTTCGATTCTAAAGACCTTGAAACGTGGAGATATGTTAAAATTACCAATTTGCAAAATCGGACCCATTACAATAACTTCCCACTGGAAAGTTAAAAAATGACTAAGTACATTAAACCTTACTAAAATCAACTGAAAATATTTACTTGTCAACTGTCAAAATGACGTCGATAAAGCAGCGCCCTATTTGACCCTTTATTATTTGATTGAATGATGAAGAGCTATCGTATCACACAGGTATATAGTCAAAGCACACAGCCATCTATGCAAAAATGGCTGTAATTTTTGCGTATAAACAGAAAGTGACGATATTACATAATTGCCCTCACGTACTATTAGGGTTGCCAGATGGTCGGGGTTCGTCTGGATTCTCCCGACATTTTAAATGATATCAAGACTCCCGACAAAACTCAAAATCTCCAGACAAACAGCTTCTCGGAAAGTTAACGTATGACCTTTGATTTAATAAAATCTGAGTTAATAATTAGACTGAACTTTGAAGTAAGTTGTTCGAATTTTTATTATTTTCTGAATACTACTAAACTTTGATTATATACCTGTCTATATAATTAAAGCTACTAAATTATCCAAATAGGTGACCTATTAGTAAAGTCCAATGCCAAATACATGTGGCAACATAAAAATTAAGTGTACTTAAATTAGTTTAATTAAAAAAAAAAACTTTTAGTCTTATCAAAAAAATTATTTTTTATATTTATTTCTTCGACAACAACTCCTAAATCCCGATATTTTCAAAATTAGTCTAGACATTCTGGTCTTCCGATGGCAGACCTTGGCAGACCTACGTGCTATACTTTGATTATATACAGGTATATATAATCAAAGGTGGTATACAACCGGCCCGCTCCGGCTTCGCCAGGATAGGATCTATAAATGTGGAGTTATTTAGTTTTAACATAATCAAAATCAAAGATTGATAGAAAATTTTTAATCTTTCCATAAAAAGACCTTTGTTTTTCTTATAAAATATAGCTATATAGAGAGCTATATAGAGGCTAGCCATCACGCATCGCAGATGAATCTAGACAGACAGAAAGAAATAAAATACCTTAATAGCAAGCAAACAAACTCTCTGAGCTTATTAGAGGGCAGAATTTTCAATAATACAGACATTCAGCTCAATTTTATTAATAGGTATTTAGATGTAGGTACTTAAAGGTATGTGAAATTTTTGATATTCTTTAAACGATGGTGCAAATATGTAGTATCAATGTCAATACGGACAGACGCGAATATCAGACGTTGTTTTATACTATTTTATATAACATTTTTTTACACAATCACTGTCTCAATTAAATTCCTCTGGTGCTTCAAAGAACAAGAAGCGCTCGGAAGTTTTAGATAGTCGCATAAAATGCCTTTAAAGTCGCCGTCGAGCGTCGACTGATGGTGATGTTTACGTTGACCTTCCGGTAATGGATCCCGTTACATTCAATATGTAGGTGTAGTGATAGAAGTGTACATTAGCGTTCATATTAAACTTTGTTGTGTGAATTGTTCACATTAGAAGCATGGGAATGAGTCATTACAATATTTTATTTCCATAATGAACTTCAATGATATATTTAATAATAATAATGAATACTTTTTGTCATGATTTTTGCAAATCTTGCCAATAGTGATTATGAAAGCAACACTAGTTTAATGATTCGTAAGGAGATTCCAAAAGTTGAAAGGAGCGAACGATACATTGCTGAATAATATGTTGATTATAATTGTTTAAATATGATTTAAAATGTAAGATAAAAAAAGATGTCGTTGTTGCTTAAATCTCGCACCCTTGCACACAATAGACGTAGACAGTCGGTTAATGACAGTGCTGGTATTGTTATAGTAATTTAGAGCAATTTATGAACCACAAAAATGGTGGCAGCAATGCATCGGGCTAACTCCTTTCTTATGTAAGGTTTGTCATACATTTAACTCTAGGTTAAGGTACCTACTACCTGTTGAATAAAAACTAATATTAAAAGTTCCTAGTAACCTACTCGGCCAACCCCATAGACAAAGATGTTGGTACATATGTCAATATGGGTTATATAGGTATCTTGGAGAATAACGAGGCTGCCCTTTTTCTGTGCACTTCGCCCACAGTGACATTTCTATGGGCAAAGATGTTTAATAGGTCATAAAACATCTTTGTATATGGGATTGGCCAAGTAGGTTACTAGGAACTTTTGATATTAGTTTTTATTCTGCAGGTAGTACCTTAACTTAGAGTTAAATGTATGACAATGACAAACCTTACATAAGAAAGGAGTTAGCCCGATGCCTTGCTGCTACAATTTTTGTGGTTCATAAATTACTATAACAATACCACCACGCTCGCGATGCATTATTTCTTATATACGGTCATTAATCGGCTCGTCGTAATCGTAACGTGTCGCCAAAGTCAGGATTTCAGCACTTTCTCTAGCACGACGAGAACACACCACAGTGCTGCTTACCTGCCCTACCTACCTACCTACCTGCTGGAATACACGAATTTTTTAACTAAAAAAATACAAGCTGCTCATAATTTCGCGATTTCTGAAATATATAAATTAATCGGCTAGAGGTATTTTCTAAACATTTATACGAATGGAAAACTGTTGACGTGCTCAAGAAAAATATTTAGGAAAGATCGAGGGTTAACGAAGGCCCGAAGATTCTTCCCTGAAACAACGATAAAAAGCGTTATCCATGGTACAACAACGGATTCACTTGGCATTTAAAGATTTCCAAAATCCTAAGCGATTAAAATATTAAATGATGTCTACGCGAATGCTCTGAATGCCCTAGTTATTCAGTAAACAACCTCAGAGTATATTTTTTAAGAGACCAGGTAGTTACTTCAAGAACGGGACGAAATGAAAAAAGTAACTTGCAATTCTGGGTATAGTGGAAAAACAACATTTATTACACAGCTGAAGCTGCAGGTATCCTTGCAATACATCATCTGAGTTTACATACTGTCTTATTTACTTATTGCAAGCAGGCAACTAAAGAGTTGACAGAGTACACGTATAACTAACATACATTAACAGGGAACTTAGTCTAGAGACATGGATTGGTATATTGAATAAGAAATTTAATATTTCGTAGTTGTTAGTTAGTTAAATGTCACAAAGTAGGTACTAAGGTATCGAGATTTTTTAATGTACCTAAGTCTATTATAAAATCTCGAGTAAATTGCTACGCAAATAATATATGAATTGTGTTAGTAGCCAGAGGTAGCTAATAACAAGAATCAATGATAGAGTAGTTAGGTTACCTACTAGGCGCTCTATCATGTTGGGGAATGCATTTCCTATCATACTCTCAAATCCTCCCTTTCATATTTATTGACCTGCTTGATGCTAGTTTCAATGGAGCTTTGGAAAATGAAATGATTTAAAACGAAAACATTTTCTTAGACCGCGTAGCTTGTGAATGATTTTATATTTCTTAATTATTTAAAATGTAATTGATCTAAATTATAACCATTACAGGTTTACGGTAATTAAATAATTTTTTTTTTGTAAATTCGAAATATATTAAGCTCATTCCTGCAAGGCACGACATAGAAGCATAGAACCACAGCCACGCTTATGTTGCTGGCAATTGAGAAAGATCGCAAATCACATTTTATGACGAAGTGGCCATGTGTAAAGTGTCCGTCAACACAGGATTCAGGCGCAAGTTGCTAGGGATATCCAAAATTAGTTAGGTACGTACTTATACACCGAAAGATAAAATCTGAAAATGCTAGGTTTAGTTTCTTCCTGATTGTTTTTATGACAAATTTAAATACCTACTTGTTATAATATAGCTATCAACATCTGGTTTAAAATTTCTCTCTAGTATCAAACTGCGTATTTATTTCAAACTTCTTACTACATTTCAAAGTTATATGTAAATTAGTGCTTATTTCTTTTTTATTATATATATATATTGTTATTTATAACATTAGGATCATTGGTTAAGTAACAACTTTAACAACCCTATTGGCATTATACTCGTATTTGCGAGTCGTATAGCAGCTCTACATATTATGTACTCCTTCACAGCTTTGTGAGCGAGGCGATGTTTTAATAAGAAACAGACTTCAGGAAGCAGCGACTAGATTTATTTCAACGATTTCATTTGCAGTCCGCGCCGCGCAATGTAAACATTTCACCGGGGAAAGTTGGAGTGTTGAAGCCTTGACAGTTCGTTGTACATTAATATCTTCAAAGAAGCAGCTACAGTTTTGAATTTACGAACCCCACTGTACAGAAAGCTTATATTTATATACAAATAATTTAATTTAAAAAATTATGAACTTAATCAATACTAACTTCATGGAAAGTTCCGAGGTTGTCAATGTTAAAAATGTAACCTTAACTTTGCAACCTAATATGTATTAACATTATGTTAACTTTTACCAGCATAATAAGACATTCGAGTCTTGTGACACGATATGTAAACATTTCACTTTCGTACCTAAATAAGGTTTTGTATTTAACATAAAGTTACATAGGAACGTTCAATTACTTACTTTAACTTCAACAGAAAGTTTTTTTTATAGAATAAGGATGACAAACGAGCACACAGTCCACCTGATGGTAAGTGGATGCTGTGGCCCGTAGACATCTACATTTATCCACGATTAAGAATCACAACGCAGATGCGTTTTCACCCCTGATGACTAAGATGGAATCTTTGATTATATACATGTCGTATATAATCAAAGGATGGAATGCCACGATACCGAAGTAGGCTGAAACTTTTCTTTTAATAGAATAATAATAATAATAAAGTGATAAACGAGCACACATTCCACCTGATGACAGGTGGATACACAGAGAAATCTACATTTAGCGTTGATTAAGATTCAAATCGCGGATGCATTGTCACCCCTGAGGACTAAGAGTAAAGAGCAATTAATGCCTCGTAACCAGTAAAAAATGTCTCCGATTCTCTGCACTCACCATACGAAATACAGTAGCATTATGCTACTATTTTACGTTGGTATTCTGTGATAGCGTGGTTCCTCCCAGGTCGAACCGACCCATTCGTGCTACGACCATAATATAGCTGCAGCGTGGCTCTGCCACGTGTAAATTCGTCGGAGAACCAAGTCCAATAACATTTGCTAACCAAAGTGTCAAATGGCAACGAGTTAGTGAAATCAGTCGCAGAAGAGACAGTTGTTGTCCTGTCGTGTAATAAAAATTAAGCATAGGCATTAGGCAGGCAAACGTAATGAGACGAGTTACAATTTGTTTAAAATAGAAATATATGAAGCCGGTGAAAAGAATAGAATAGAACAGAATAATTTTTTATTCAATATAGATTACAAGTAATTCTTATTGAAAGTCAATTTTTTACTTTACCACTGGTTCGAAAAAAAACCTCTGTCCTGGGAAGAACCAGCAAGAAACACTTGCAACAGCGGGACTTTTTTTTAAATAAATTTTACAATGTAATGTGTGGTCACAAATATTTACAAAATTTATTTTAGAAACATCTTGGAAGCGACCACCTCATTCCCAGGGGTTATAATCAACCATGTATTCATTTATATCATAATAACCTTTTTTTATACAGTTTTGTTTAATTAAATATTTAAACTTGGTATTAGAAAGACCTTGTATATTTTCTGGGACTTTGTTGTAATAGCGTATTCATTGCCCCAAGAATGAATTTCTGACTCTGTGGAGTCGAGAAATTGGTATCGGATGATCGGGATAAGTAGCGCGTTATAGGAAAGGGCGACATCCAAAATTGGATGATAATGATGTGGTAGACTACGATACAGTGCCTCACACACTCACACAAGACAATAAGATCTCAAGCCAGCAATCAATCCAATGCTAACATTTATCCTAATACCGTTAGGATTTTTTTATAGGATAGGATGACAAACGAGCACACAGCCCGCCTGATGGTAAGTGGTTGCTGTGGTCCATATACATCTACCTACATCTATCCTCGATTACGAATCAAAATGCAGATGCGATCTATGGGGACTTAGATGGAATGCCTCGTTTCCAGTAAAAAGGGTCTCCGGTTTTCGACACTCACCATACGAAACACAACAGCATTAAACTACTACCTATTTGACGCTGGACCATTAGGATATAGAGTAAAAACTGACTAAAAAGAACAATAATAATAATAATAATAAGAATTCTTATGTGCACTATGACTTAGCACCGGCTAAAGAACGTTAAATTATTTAATTATTTTTGGTGTTTGAAGTCGGCGTTTATTTGCTAATGAAAGTTTAATTTTTAAAAGGCGCGTTAAAATAATTACATTGAGCCGATAAATAAATTAAAAATACCTAAATAAGAGCATCATGCCAGTAGTCTCTACCTAAAACCTGAAAAATTATAATATTTATTAATATTAATGATGTTAAGATTAATTAATATCATTAGGATATAGTTGGCCTCTCAAAATAGTGCTCAATTATGTAGTGTATAAGGACATCAGAATAAACAAGTCGTAAAATTCGTCCGTCTTAGAACATAACACCATCTAAATAAATAAAAGACAATTTCTTTGGGTTAGCTAGCAGGCCAGCTGCGCCAGCGTCTCGTTTCACGCTACGTACAAGATGATAATTATTCTTTCACCTTGCCGCCTCTCGACCATAACATACATTGTTGTTTATCTGCTGAATACATTATTCGGCTTACTTATAAATTATTTTGACTTAAATTATGATAGTCATTTCCTTTGAAATAGGAAGCCGATATTAGCAATTTTGCTTCAAATATTGACGTGTGATTCTCGGTACCGGCGTTGTCATCCGTAAAAAATTAAATAATTACTCACAAGTCATACGATTTCACAATTTGCGTAACTATTTAAAAGCTGCAGCAAAATCAAGTGCCTAAATTCAATTTCTACCATAAATTTAACATAAAGTCAGGTTACTGTAGATTACTTATAGGTAATACAAATCATCCTTATTTTCGTTAAAAATATGTCAAATCTTGGATGAAATTTTTGTGTGTGTTTTGAGACGGCGCTTTTGTCGAGATCCAATAATCACCCGTGCGAACCCGAGGCGGATCTCTAGTTAAAAATAATAATTGATAAAAAAATAAACGTTGAATGTTTAAATATGTAGAAGTCGATTTCAATGAAGTCCGTCGAATATTATAAAATTGGAAAAATGAGAAAATGTTTCAAGTTTTGCATATTCAGTTTGCGCATTTCTAAGTGTAAGATTCGTATCGTGTGACTGTAGATTATAGTAGAATAAGAGAATGAAAAATAAGAAAATATCGGTTTATACACACTTTTGTATTCTAATTCCTTTTACCTTCTGTAAGAGAGGAGAGCCAGCTAACTTACTGATTTCCTTCCTGCTAGCGGCATTAGTAACAGCACACACCTGGTTTACTATAAATATTTTTAAAGGCGTTGTAGAGTAAATGAAGAAATAAGTTTAAGTTGGGGAAACAAGAAGCTAACTTATTTAATACACGGAAAGTGTGAATACACTTTGTGTGTGATGTGAATGTGAATTTACGTTCCTCCCAATGCTGGGCACAAAATTCCTCTAAATTTTTGAGACGACTTCGGACCAGGTAAGATGTCCATCACACTACGCAATAGGGATGTCCAAGTTGTTGGAGCTCTCGATGTTCTATTTCTTATATAGTTACAAATTGACTTCTTATTCTTATAGATAGATTCGTATTTGCTTAGGATAAATATTAACTAAAAAAAGGACCGTTTGCCTAGGTATTTCGTCCCAATTCTGAAGAAGAGAAGGTATTTAGGGCTAGGAAAAGTCCTCACGCACTGCCGCCCAAAGCGAGTTGGTGGACTTTACGTGTCTTCGAAATATTTTATTCAATTTCTAAGACCTGCAGGTTTCCTCACGGTGTTTCCCTTAACCGTAGAGCACGTGGTAAATCAGAAATTAAAATTGTAATTGCCAATTTCATTGGTGCCGATGGGAATCGAACCCAGGTTGCTCGCGTACTGTGATATTTACAGCGAGCGTTGAGCCGCTGAGCTATCGCGACTTGCTACTACACTTATTATTTATTACCTATGTAATTTGTAGGAACTCGAAATCGAATATTATATTAAAAACTAAAATAGGTACAAATCCTTATTTTGAATCGCCGCGCCGTCAATACTTATCAGCTTATCACGCGTTACAGCAACGCTGCACGAATACTAGCGTGAAATAGCAGTATAGGCATTATATACGCAGTAAAGGCATCATACGCATTATGAATACATAATAACTCTGTGAGTATAAGTAACTTTTTAAATCAAAATAATCAAAAAACTAAATGTATAAATAAAGGCGGTCAAGGTGCGACCCGAAAGGTCCACACGACTAACTTTCTAGTGGAAAGAATAAAAAAATATCATATGTTTTAATAGATATTTTATACAATTTTTCATTCGGCACAAAAAACGACCTGATCGATTTTGCTCAAAATTTTACGAGGTCTAAGTTAAATGCAACTGGTCCCATGTCAATATCACTCTTTGTTCTCGAGATACGCGTCGCGAAAATTTAATCCGAACATAGATACATACATACATACATACATACCTACATACGTACATGTGCACACACGGACATCCTCTTAAAAACCATACTATTCGACTCTAAAGACCTTGAAACTTGGAGATATGTAAAATTTCCAATTTGCAAAATCGGACCCATTACAGTAACTCCCCACTTAACTAACTAGTAACTTCTCACTCGGAAGTTAAAAATTTATACTATATTGCTGTGTTTCGTTTCGTATGGTGAGTGCGAAGAAGCAGAAACCCCTTAACAAATAACGAACTATAGAGGCATTTTGTTTAACGACTAAAAGGTGACAACGAATCGGCATTTTAATTATCCATTGAGGATATACGTAGGTAGGTATCTATGGGCCACAGCATCCACTTACCATCATGTGAACTGTTTGTTTCTTAAAAGTGCGTTATGCAACCTATACCAAATGCAAATAACAATACCCTATTAAAGTTCACTGCTGAATATAGGCCTCCCCATTGATTGCCTTTTAACAGGAATATTTGCCATCGTTGCCACGCTCGGATAGCGAGTTGGCAACTGCAGTATTTTTTAATTTTCAGTCGATATTAGGGAGAGGAGACGATGCTGCCTATTTCCTGATTTGCTTCCCTCTATCGCCTCTTACGACACCCACGGGACGATATGGGGTAGTAGATATTCTCTACACGGTGATACATAACATAATCTTTGAATGATAATTCAGTATACAAAGTTAACAAAAAATTATAATTCACTAAAGTAAGATGAACTTTATAATATTCACGATGAAAATATTACGGAAACATACATTTTGTCGAGAATCAACTTAAATGACAGCGTACCAAAAATTAGGCGAAACCGTAAAAAGCTCAAAGATAACACTGCATTGTAAACGGAGATGAATGAAGGGTTGATCTTGAATCAAGAAACGTCCGGCGCCGGCACACGCGCGCTAACGTAGTGCGCCATCTTGTAGGCGGGGTCTATCTTTCCGACGTAACGGATACCAGTCTCTTTCTCAAGTCCACAACGCCGAAGAATTGCGTGTTAGAAAGAGTAAAACTGATGATGATTTCGTATCCTACGTAAAGTATCTTTTTGAGCGTACGTTTTTTTTCTGTTTTCAATCAGCTGGTGAAGTATGGAGAAAAATAATTGCATTTGGTGTCTATGCTAAGATAGGATGTCCTGGGGAAAATTTATTAATTTTTAACGCTATGTTTATGTTATTAAGAAAGTAACACATTAATATGGCAGATCAGTGGTTGTAGTATTCATGTTTACTACGTGAAGCGATTGTTATTACATCGATCAGCAACACATCAACCCATCTTCATCGCGGCCTCGTATTTATAGCGCTATTAGCTAAATAACGATTATATTTATAACGACATACAAATGAATTACTCGATGGTAAATAAAATTATGCCAAATTTAATCAATTAAAATTACAAATATCTGAACCAAGTATACAGTATGAGTAAAGGTTGTAGTTGAAACTACTTTTTTACTCCTTGTTCTAGCTTATAAAATATTTGTCAGGTTTCAAATTTTTGGAAAATTTCTAGTCCAGAAATTGACAGGCTGGGATGTGATAATAGGAAATGCTAACCGTCAATAATAGCAGTTAATGAGATCTTCCTAGCATTTTTTACAGTGTGATGGACTCTTTCTATGCCACCATACAGCCTTGGACTAATATTAATTTATCAACCATTCGTATTTCTAAATTAGTGTAACTATATCCAATTACTCAAATAATTAAATTATTTGAGTAATTGGATATAGTTTTTATTTATGGTATATTTTTGAGGTGTTAGATTCATTGCAAACGTCATCGGTGACAGTTATTATATTAGTTCATAAATTTTTCGTTTGGTAATACCTCAAAAAGCAAAGTTGTATTTTTACAGAAATAGAATTGATTTCATGTTATTAGTATCTATTAATTATGTAACTTAACAGTTACACGATTAACATGTATTAAAATTAAGACACTTGTCAACCGATTCTAGAGTTATCTACGTAATTATAAAGCTTATATTTGAAATTTTACGTTATCTACAATGACTTCCCGATGAGCTTGCTACAGTCGTATGAATCACCACCGACAGCTTCAAAACACTACAAAAGAAACCTTAATCAAACGCAATAAGGAAAGTTTTTATATTAAAACAGAAGATTACACGAGCTCGAGTAAATAAATCCGGCAAGCTTAATGCAAAACTTTTGGTTTACGCTTTATGGTAAATATTTGGTATACGTCGTATAACTGTTTTATAGATCTAGTAAAATGTTTGCTTTAATTGTGCTAGGTCAAGAGCGTTCGTTCGACAGGCGTCCTTGCGACGGATAAATATTATTGTCTAAGCGGGTTTTCCACTCTTTAGTGTTTGTACGAGATTGTGGATGATACAGGCTGGGAATACGAGTGCAACGACCGGTGCCGATGGTATGCTCCGATGATACTCTTCCAACTGGTACGTGATATGGTGAATATTGTAAATTCACAACACAAGTGCGAACACGGTGTATGCACAGTCATCAATGAGCAGTAGAGTGAGTGTCATGAAAACAATAATTGATATAGATACATATTTGAAATATTTTAAGATATTAAAAAATGTTCAGTACGTAGGGAACATTTACTGTACAATATACGAAAATTTATTTTACTTTATTAATGAACCTTATAAATCATTATGATTTAATGGAAAGCGTTTTTATACACACTATTGAAATGGTGATTTGTGAAGTTGCTATCATCAGTCTGTATCAAAAGGTACATGGAGTGTGGACTTGCCAATAAGCAAGTGCGCTGAATGCGTGGGTGTGCCAGGGCGGCGGGGCATGGCGGGGCGTCGCGGGGCGCGGCCTGGGCGGCGGCGCAAGGCGCACGTATTGGGCGGCCGGCGGCCGCACTGTTGCTCGACTCGCGCACCGACGCGCACGCGCAAGCGCACGCATGAAGACCGAAGACCAGACCACGGAGGAGGCGGCGCGCCGGGCGCCTGCTACTCGCCGTCAAGAAAAACCACCCTTCTCGTACATTGCTCTCATCGTCATGGCCATCCGACACTCACCCAACAAGCGACTCACACTAAGCGAAATCTATGCGTTCCTTCAGCAACAGTTTCCGTTCTTCCGCAGCTCCTACCAGGGCTGGAAGAATTCCGTGCGCCACAATCTCAGTTTGAATGAATGCTTTGTGAAGTTACCCAAGGGGTTAGGAAGGCCCGGGAAGGGGCATTACTGGACGATTGACCCATCGTCTGAATTCATGTTTGAGGAAGGGTCGTTTAGGCGGCGTCCGCGTGGGTTTCGTCGCAAGTGCCAGGCGTTGAAGCCACAGTTTGGGAGCGGGAGCTACTTGTGTGGAGGTGGAGTGGCCGCGTTACCGCCATCTCAACCAACGGGATATGAACTGGCGGGTGGTAGTGGCACAAACCCCAGCGGCTCGACGTCCATAGACTATGGAGCATGCGCATACGCACACTCAGGCTCTGGCGGTCAACAACTGGCTTATGGAGGCGAGTACTGTTCATACGGTGGAATGGGCGAGCGCGAATGGCCTCTTGCATACAGCTCTGTGGAGCCAGCTTACCGGCCTCCCCCTCCTTCGCCACCCTCGCGCCATGATCTGCCCGACATCATTCCCAACTACCAATATGCCGTCGCCAACGATCACGGTAAGTCTTTGATTGTCATACTTATCATTATATTATCAATAGACATTTTAACTGTCGGAAGTGATAGTTTATAAGTAGTCTAAGGTTGAGCTATAGTACCTACTATTTCTTTTATCTACTGTGGAAAAAATGTTGGGGGAAATATGAGAACTAAAATTTAAAGCAGGGAATTTGATAGAAAATATCGAAAGACTGTGACGCGCGGCTATGAAACTTCTTTGAAAATGACTTCTATAACCAATTTTAAGTTCAAGACTATCATAAACTACGTGTTACAATAAGTCTGAAATATAATATTACAGTTTAATGTTAAAGTTTAAAAAAATATTTAGTACCTAACTACTATTTTTATGAAGCACCGACTTCGGTGGTTTTATATTTGATGCGCATTTTTTAAAGTTTATTCATATATGCGTCGATTTTTCGCAAACGGTTGAATCAATAAAAATTATTCTCCTATTATTATTTAAGCTACACTTACAGGGAAATCTCGTTAAAGTTTGAAGAAAAATCTCACCCTATACATCGAAAATTAGGAGATGAGGTTTTATTCTATTTTGATAACATTCTGGTTGTTACCTTAGCTTGTGATATTGCTTAGTACACTTTTAGTTATTTAGTTATTTTTAGTTATCAAAGTCGGTTTTTAGTTTTTAATTAAAGTCTTAACTTTTAAAAAATGTTTGTTTTAAGTATATAGAACTTTTTATGATATTGTTTACAAGTATGTACCTGTTGTAAATATTATAATTAGCTTATACCTAGTTCGTTAAGGTTTTTCTGTTATAACTGTACTTTTTGGATTTTGTTTGCGTAATGCAGAAATAAAACTAACGATTACGTTTCTTGATCATTAAAAAATAATGTTTTCATACAGATTAGGAATCTTTAATACCTACAGAACAAAAAGGTTTCATTTTACTACTTATTTAGAAGAAAAGTGAGTACCGCCACGTAGAGACTTTGGTATAACTTTACGAAGTGTAGGTATATTTTATATAACTTAATCTTAATATATATAAATTACGTGTCACGATGTTTGTCTGCGATGGACTCTCTACTTAACCGATTTTAATCAAATTTGCACACCGTGTGCAGTTTGGCCCAACTTGAGAGGTAGGATAGTTTTTTTTACCCATGAGTGACTCGCAATTTTTATTTGCGAATTTAAGGATTTTTAATAGAATATGACAAAGGGTCGTCGAAAAAAGCAGAAGAACGTCCGCCTGGCAAGTTAGTAAGTATATAGAATATATAGGTATATGGATTTTGAATATGTTTAGTAAGCCACATTATAAAAACCAGTACGTTTAATGTAATTAACATTAACAACTTCCATGGCATCATAAAAGCATGAAAAATTTAAATTACACTTAGCTTTTTTTTCAAGCCTTTCAAAATGAAAACACAGCATACAACCCTATAAAATCTTTTACATGGCGATGATATATCGTGATATCAAAATAACTTAAATATCTAAAATTACACATTTTTAAACTTACTAAAACGGTGCTGGAGGCTGCAACCGTGTTATCGTTGTAACACGAATAGATCGGCTCGACCGGGATAGGACCACATTCTCACAGAATACCAGCGTAAAATGGCAGCTTAAAGTTAAAGCTGATGTGTTTCGTACACAGAGTGTAGAAAACTGGAGAAGTTTTTTTTTAATAGAAGCGAGGCATTCCGTCTTCGTCCTCCGGGATAACAACGCATATGCATTTTGATTCTTAATCGAGGATAGACGTAGATATCTATGGGCCACAGCAGCCATTTACCATTAGGTTTATTTAATTGTGATATGTAATTTATATCTATATATTATTATTTATTATCAATTAAGGATGGGTGGTGCAACAAATAGATAACGAGAAATCGGTGAGTATACAAAAAAAAAACATCACGTCTAAGATAGATCACTACTTTTCTTAGAATAAAACTTCTCGCTTTTGGAATTTGGTTCAAAAGAAAATATTATGAAAATAATATTCCACAATATTATGAAAATTGTTTCATGCGCAAAATTTGCCCGAATTTATTCAAAAAGTATAGTTATTAGTTATGGTCGTAGCGCACAAACTCATTCACAAAGGGATAATTATTATTAAATTAAGATCGCAAAACACATAGGTCGACCATGTTACCAAAAATCTTTCGTCGTATTATAAAAAATACATTATAATTGGTCTCAGGTTTACGTTCAATCTAATCCGTTCAAATAAGATGTATAGTATGAAATTCAACAGCTAATTTCAAAATGTAATAACTGAAAACCTAGCGGGTTTTCAGTTAAAGTTGTTAAATAAATTTCATCATCACCATCATCATCATTATATCTGATCAAAAATCAACTACTATATACAGTATATTCTAAAAGTATCGCGAATTTTGTATTTTTCAAAAAGTATTTATTTATTCATGAATATCTATTTTGTTTCCTTCAAAGTAATCGCCTTCGGATATAATGCACTTGTGCCAACGTTTTTCCAATCTTCGAAGCACTTAAAAATATCATTTTTCGTGATCTTCTTTAGTTCCTCCTTCGATCCCGTCTTTATCTTCTCAATCGTGGCGTAGCGTCGTCTTTTCATGGGCCTCTTCAGTTTTAGAAACAGGAAAAAGTAACAGGGGGCGAGGTCTTGGGAATACGGTGGCTGTGGGACCATTACTGTGTTGTTTTTGGATAAATATTCGCGCACAAGCAGCGATGTGTGAGCAGGGCGTTATCGTGGTGCAAAAGCCAGTTTTTGTTCTTCCACAAATCCGGGCGTTTCTCGCCGATTGCTTCGCGCTAATTGCGCATAACTAGCAGGTAATGTTCCTTATTGACTGTACTACCCTATGGCAAGAACTCATGATGCACCACGCCCCGGCAATCGAAGAAAACTGTGAGCAAAACCTTCATGTTTGACCGAACATGGCGCGCTTTTTTCGGTCTTTGCTCATGAGGCAGCTTCCGTTGGGATGATTGAGCTTTGGTTTCCACGTCATAACCATTAACCCATGATTCGTCACCAGTTATGACCCTCTGGACCACATTTGGGTCGTCACGACCAGTCAAATGAGCAATGTTAACGCGATGCATTTGGTGAAATTGAGAATGGCACGAACGCCGTCATCAATCTACAATCCGACCCACAACTTTACCGAGAAAAACAGAGGCCGGGCCTTTAAAACCAGGGGCCATTTTTTTAAAAAAGAATAGGCAAAAATCGAAGACGAGGGAAAACACATCCAAGCAAAACAGCTGTCAAAAATTAACTAAACATTTAAAATGACCGTTCTTGTCAGCATAAGTAAGGGACATGAGTACTTACATAAGGCTACAAAAAAATAAAAAATCAAATATACGTAGCCCGCGGAAATTCAAAATTCGCGATACTTTTTGAACAGACCTCGTACATAGGCCTCAACCAAGGAATGCCACAAAGCACGGTCAAGAGTCTTGCGAGACTTGCTGCATCTTTTACAAGGTCTTGGCTTAATCTAGGTAGTGGGGGCCTTCACTTCGCAGACCAAATATAAAAAATGTGCAACCACATTATAATTTGAATCGAAAGTATTTAGTCGGAACTTACGCAACCCTTCTTTATGAGATGTTGATTTTTTAATTTGCCATTTTTATATAATACAGATAAAACCTATAACATAATAATTAATACAGTTTTTTCTTTTTTATCGCATTCGGCAAAAATACGATACGTTTACAATACGAAGGTACGAAGTTAAAAAAGTTCAGGTTCAGTATTTACAAACGTATTCAAATTCATCTGCGTCTTATTTTTCAGGCGAATCATTACACCATGTACTCAGAATATACCGTAAACCCTTGTGTTTAAACTTTAATGGCATTATTTTTTATAATTATCTGTGTCCGACATGAACTAAAATGAAACTTTGATGAGTTTACAACTCTCACCATCAAATTTTCTCTTTTTTAATAAGGAACCTTGGAACCTTGAAACGCACATAAGATTCAAGATTGAAAATAAACAACAAGTGTGACCTATCGAAAAAATAATTGAATATTCCGTTGAAACTTTGAGTCATGTTGTTGATGTCCAGATAATTATTACTGTTAGAAACATTATAACAACGAAGCATTATGGATAAGGGGTGCGTGTCTTTGCAAATTAGTCTGCATGCGAAGTGCGACCCGTTGCGCTATTTGTTCGTTTTCTGCGAGAGATTGGCCTAACCGGTACAAATACAGATAATGTTTTAGGTATCATCTAAAATATCTTCACAATCTATTTCACTGTGCTACTTATACAAAAAAAAACAATCACCGATCTACATGAGATTTAAGCTCAAATTTTCTTAGGCAATCATTATACTCGATGCTATTACTAAAAGAGGTTTAGATAGCTAAATGCCGCGTAAAAGTTTATGTGAAAGCTTAAAATGATGAAGTACATGCCAAAAATAATTAATATGTTTACCATAGAAGTAGGAATTATGAATACTATTGAAGAAATAGTATATACATGTAAAAATTCGTAAGAAGCCCGAATGGTAAGCGTGTGCGGATAATGGAATTAAAAACAGACGGCATTTTGAATAGGTGAGCAAAGAATTTCGCTAATTTATCGTGAATATTGTTAGTTGTAAATAAGGGTTGTAGTGAGGCGAAAGGCGATAGAGTAGCCCGGGTGGCGAGTGAAAGGTAATAGACGGATATACGAAAACTAGCTTTTATTGACTACAATAATATTAATGTGCTTCGCTCCTACAGACAGCTTACAACATTAAGTTCCATGAGGAAAGCGTAAGCAATGTTGCCAGATATAATGTAATTAGAGTAGATCTGCCGTATTTTCACGCCGTCTACTGGATACGGTAATTTTATAAATACAGTGTATGGAGACACAGTATTTTTTTTTAACAAAAAATAAAATTTTATTATATAATAAACGTTCTTAGGAAAAATATCGAGAATAGGGTATTCATGTATTTCCCGTATTGGCCGTACTATAGAGGTTAGTATTATTTAGGTAGATTAAATTGGATATGCCATCGTGTAATTTTAATGTTATATTTTACGTATTATTTAAATTGTCTGGTATTCAATTGGATGGACACCAACTGCTCTGACCAAGTAACAACAAATAGACAAACAATTGCAGAAAATTCCGGAACTGATAAATATTTAGATACAAGCCAACAACCCGATGTATTTTGGCAAATGATAAAAAGCATTTTTATCAATTACAAGTTTTGAACTTTCTATACATTTTTAACTTCCCGCTAAGAAAATTGAAAATTTTCAAAAATAGGGAAGTTATTTGTTTCACCCCGATTTTCGAAAATCGAGTTTTCATCAGATCTCGACGTTTTGAGATCCCAGGAAGCTGTTCTGACTAATTTCACGTGGACGTCCGTATGGATGTATATATGTATGTGTGTGACTGTGTGTGAGTGTGTAAGTCAAGTAAACCTTTTATAACTTTTGAACGTCTTGATCGATTGAGATGCGGTTTGCGGCATTCTAAAGTTCTCAATGTGGAATAGATTTGGTGATAATATAAACTGATTCGGACGAGTAGAGTTTTGAGAAATCTCAAAAATAAAAATTTTGAAAAACTGACCGACTTCAAAACCTAATCAGCTCTCAAACTCAAAAAAGGACTTCGAATGCGGTTTGGAATATAAAAATCAGTTCGTTTGTTCGTGAGATGGTGAGATGTCAAAGGAGAAAGAATTTGAAAAAAAAAAGTTTTTTTAACATAACTTCGAGATTTCGCAACATAATTTGGTGAAATTTGGTACGCTTTGCATTTGAATTTAGCGGGAAGTTCCAGGGATGGCCTGCAGGGTCAACCAATTTTTTTTCTTATTACATACAATACGGGCGAAGCAGTTTAAAAAGTTTAGTTTAGTTGCCCAGTTTATACTGAACATTTTGGCTCTTCCGAATTCTAATGCCGAATGTGAAAGAGTGTTAAGCCAAATTAATAGCACCAAAACTAAGGAGAGAGACAGATTAATTACTGAAACAATTAAGTAAGAGCAATATTTTGTTGACAAAACAGGCCATTGTCGAAGCTTAAATCTTTTATATCAGAAAATTACAAAAAAGGGGTGGCAACCGATAGTGACAGCGACTAAACAATTTTGTGCGGAAAGATATTAAGATGTTTAGTTACTTTGAGGATAATATGTTTAAAATAAATGAATATTTTACGTAAAATAATTATTTCCTTCCTTATACGCCATTTAATGGCACTGTAAAATACACTGTAGGTTTTTTCATCGAACACTGTATTTTTCTCGAAAATTCTGTATTTTTACGTGTACAACACGTATCACAGCGGCTACAGAAGGAAATGTGAAAATCATTGAAAAATTTGCATAAGAACATCCACGAGGAAGAATGAAGATATTAGCAGGAAATGACTAACCTATCCGTTGGTACACACCATTTTGCATGACAAGTCAGTGTAAGATGAGTGCCGCGAAAGCTCACTGCGCTTCTAAAGCAGGCGTGGGTTGACTGTTGTAGGGAGCTTTTAGACCTGTGTGGTGACGACCCAAAAATTGTGTTCGATAGGATAGTTACTGGAAACGTGGGTTCACCACTTTTCACCTTGATATTAAACAGTAGTTTATGCAATGACATAAAAAAAGGTATCAGACCCCCCTTCCACCTAAGAAGTTCAAAGTCAATCCATCGGCCGGTAAAATCATGGCCACAGTGTTTTGGGATTCCAAAGGAACACTATTGGTCGAGTACCATCAACGTAGACAAATACTCAGACCTTTTACGCTGTTCGAGATAATAAAAAAAAGAGAAGAAGAAAGCTGACCGAGCGAGTGCTGCTTTTTCATGACAACGCACTGATTCACACGGCGCGGTTCTCCACGGCTGCTGTATGAGATTTTGTGGAAAATAACCACCTTCCATACAGCACAGTTCTAGCATCTGGTGACTATTTTTATTCCCAAACGATTAAAAGAGACCTTCGGAGAAAGGTATTTTCTGATGACAATAAGCACAAATCCCCTGTAAATTAGCAATTTTCAGGCCAAGACGATGAATAATTTTTCTAGGGATAAAAAATATTTTCGCACGATCAAGTAAATGTTGTTACGGGGGACTATTTTGAAAAATAAAGAATATTTCATAATTTTATCCTTTTTCTAACATAGCCACACCGAGATTAAATTGAAAGCTCCTCGTAGTTGTCTAATAATAACATAATATCATGACATTTACGTCAAACTGTGAGTGTTAGTGTAACTGATCCTTTTCTCACAACATTTTATTATTACGTAAAACGAAATAGATTTTTACGTAAAAAAAGTGAGGAGAAAAGAGGGGGGAGGGTAAGGAAGTGGTAGTCGAGAAATTTTATGTACCCTTATATCGGGGTAGGGGTGGTCAAAATGGCCAAGATCGGCCCTAAATAATTAATTAATGACTCCTTATTACTTTAAAGTCTCTGATCCGTTTTGCTGTCTACTGATTCTACTGGGGATATCTTCATAGAGTTATATAGTCCAAATCTACCAGAAAAAGTCTTGGCCTAAATAAAAAATGCAAAAATAATAAATAATTTCAACGTTTGAAAGTCTCACTTATATAGAGTTATGACAACTCCCAAGGTGTTTTCACTCACTACTGTTTCTGTTTTTCGTCACCCTTTCAAGTGGTAGCTTTCAAGCATTAACCAGAATTGTACCTACTCAAATTAAAATTCCTAATATATTATAGGGTTATTTGTCAAACAGTAGCCTAATTTCAAACTTAAGTTCAAATATATAAATAATGATATACCGTTATGGAAGTTTTTGAAAATACGAGTAAATAAGTCAACAACGTTTTTCGACTCTCACGAATGTGTGCGTGCGCAGTAAAATCGGTTAGAATAATGCACCACGCATGTTGAATTAAAATGATAAAAAGGACAGAATATTTAAGATATTTTTAAATTAATTTTTCTTCACCAATTGCCTGGTGAAGAAAAATTGCTTATTCTGAATGTTCCCTGCAAAATAGTTGGTAATTGTAAAATAACCCTGTATGTATATATCTCTACACTGATAGGTAAGAAGGTTGTAATATTACCATTTAAATTTTTTTAATGTTATATTTTCTTTACCAACGAATAGTACAGTAAAATTCATTTTGCATAGCTATCGGTATCCATATAATTACCCTATAGGTATTAAATAAACATAAATACATAAAAGAACACAAAGGACCGACTTAAAGCCCAGTAGTAAGCTGTAAGTTTTGTTTCAGTTTAAATAGTTGTTTTAGTAGGTAATTAATAATAAAAATTATACTTTAAAGCTTCATGTGAGCAATATTCATCAATTATTGTTATATGATCAATGATATAATCATGTCAGTGTCATACAACAAGTCTCCTGCAGAACAGTGGCCTCCTCCAAGGAATGTCACAAAGCGCAGTCCTCATTCAGTTGCATTCATCGACTACCTGCATATCTTACCAGGTCTTCACTTCATCTGTGGGGAGCGCCATATACTATGCCTGTTGGTGCGTGGTTGCACTCAAGAACCTTTCATATCCATCGGTTGTCGGTTTTTCATTCAATATAGCCGGCCAACTGCCACTTTTTGTTTAGATGTATGTACGAGATTCGGAAACGAATCTAACGATTTGGGTCTATATTATTTGTATTTATATTATTATAATATTTTACTTTTCAGACTTATTTAGATAGGTTTCACCCCAGAGGCATATTCTGCTACTTTATTTTTCCTTAATGCTTTTATTATTTAAGAAACCAATATTTTAACATCATGGAATAGAGCGTTATATAAAAAAAAAGATTTGCAGTGATTACTCTGCACAAAGTATGAATGGAGCTGTCAATCCTTTTTAAGCCGCTTCCTATACGTTTGTGTACCATACTATCGATAGGTACAGTAATAAAAATTACTCTGTCGAACACCATAAAAGATACAACGACCGCGTGTTGTCAGGACCAGACAAGATGTGAAAGCTATCAAATTTGACAAAACCCTATAAGGAAGCATATCCCGTAAAATGAGGATTCCTGATAGAACCTTATAGTGATATCTTAAACTAGTCCCTTGGTGGAAGCAACAGAATTGTGCTTTCTACAGATGAAGATAAATTACTATTGAAAAGCGTTTGGTCGTCATCTTGCATCAATCCTAGTTTTGTTGAAGGATTTTGAACCAAAGGCTCACAAAGCTTCAATATTGTGAAAAAGGAGTAAAGATTTCACCCATAGTTTCCTGGAACAACTCAGTTCGATAACAATGCTCCAGACTTAATTAATAATCAGTGTGAAAATATCGCTTTGAGTTCGACGTGAAACTTGTTTAAGTAATTCGTGTTAAGTAAACGCGTTTTCAAATCTAACCAAGGGCATTAAGAACTTGACTGCGATATAATCAGCTGGTAATACCCAAAATAAACTCCGCGCCAATCCTATTCATAACCAAAGTATATGTGGTAGAGCCGTGCTGCAGTTATATTAGTAGTATAGTTGTAGCACGAATGGGTCGGCTCAACCGGGGAAGGACCACGCTCTCGCAGAATACCACCGTGAAATAGCAGCTTAGTGCTGCTGTGTTTCGTATGGTGAGTGTAGAGAACCGGAGACCCTTTTTACTGGAAACAAGGCATTCCATCCTAATCCTGACGGGTGACAACGCATCTGTATTTTGATTTGTAATCGAGGATAGATGTGGATAGACATCCATAGACGGTCCATAGACATGGACCGCAGCAACCACTTACCATCAGGTGGACTGTGTGCTCGTTTGTCACCCTATCCTATAAAAAAACAACTTGGTTTTCATGGAAATAAAATAATCTAATTTGTAGAGAGTCAGTTGGTGCATACTGACAAACTTAATCGAACTCTTTTTATGTGGTGTCGACCAAAAAGTGTAATAACTGTCGATATCGTGCCGTCGCCAACGAAGTATGCCGAACCATAAAATGAGCCAACCCCCTGCATATCTCGGTCTAACTTTCCAATGTAAGCCAACCGATTCTCTACACAGGTTCGTTGAAAAGTTGGATGATCCATGTAGTGCCAGTTCATCCACAGCAGCAAGTAAAAACTTTTGAAATGTTTGTATCAATATATAATTAAGTAATGTTTTATTCCGATTTGTTATTATATTTCTAATTTAAACTTTCAATAAAAAGTAAATACTACTATACAAATAACTAAAAAGTATAAAATAATTTTACATTCCCTATGTCCGTTATAGACTTTGACACTATCCAATCGATTTTGTGTACTTGAATGGGTCCCTAGATGGTTTACATTCACATTTAGACCCGGTAGGTGGCGGTGTTGTCGAGTTCCAGAAATCGCCCATGCGAAGCCAGTACCTACACTACATGTTACCTTGCACGGACTTCAGAATTTGAAGTTATTTTGTTATTTTTGTATTTTAGAATTTACTATTCAGATGTATTTTCGAAAATAATGCATTACAAAGAGATATTTTCAACTATAGTAAGAGCAAGAGTAAGAGCAATTTTTTTTAAGATAATTGAATATTGATAAGAATAATTGTAGTAAGATCCAGATCAATCTTTCTAGCGTTGTATTGTCTGTTTCCCTTGCTTCCGTGCATAGAGTCAGTAACTTACATAGTATAATTTTGAATAATAAATAATAAATAAATACCAGCAAAAATATTACACTGCAGACAACCAACAAAAACAGAGGATATTCCGTTGATACGAAGTGTGCAGAAATATTTGTTTCTTAATTTCCATAGTGACCAAGATCAGGCCCGCCTTTTAGATGTTTTAACTATGAAATCTAATCACTGGTTACACGCGTTAACATCAAGTTTTCTGGGCAGATTACTTGATAGGGAAAGCTTGCGCATATCAGTAAGAATCCGACTAGGAACAGCGATTTGATTAAAACTACTTTTACGGATTTTATCGCGTTTATTTTACTTTTAATTACTTTTATTTTTAATTCTCGACGTTTCGGGTGCTTTCCAGCACCCATGGTCACGGGGAACTGAGGTGACTGACGTCCCGATGTCATTGTCAAATCCGGAGTACCTTCAGCTTTTTTAATTATTGTTTATGGACCGATCTATGCAAAATGAACTGACTATGTATGTCTTGCAGTGGTATGCTTGGGTTTAGCTTAACAGCGATTTGTCAACTTCATCAGTGCCCTTGTCCTAGCAAAGTCGACGAATTTGGACTCCACGGACTTTCATGTAAGAACAGTGCTGGTAGGTTTTTTGGTTCTTTGAACGATGTCATCCGAAGAGTTATTGTCGCTATAAATATTCCATTGGTTTTAGTTTTAGAGCCTTGTGGAATATTTAGAGACGATGTAAAGAGACCCGACGGTATGACTTTGGTCCCTTAGGGGAGAGGTAAAGCCCTAGTGTGGGATACACTTTGGCAGCCTCATGTCAGGGGTTTTGTTTTAGATCCGGAGTAGCATTAAGGGCAGCTGAAACGAGAAAGTGCAGTAAATAATTGTCTCTAAGATGAGACTACATACTTGTGCCATTTGCTGTAAAGACTATCGGTTGATGGGGGCCACGTGCGGTGAAGTTTTTAAAGGAACTGTATTCGCGACTGGTCGTCGCTGCTGTTGATAAAATTGGTTATTTTCTCGCTCAAAGGCTAAGTATAGCAATTTAGCGAGGAAACGGAGTCAGCGTTCTTGGCACGATCCCACGGGGATTCGGACTGTAAGATAATTTAAGTTTTTCGTTTCAGTTTTTCCTTGTTTATTAGTTTTTTAAAATGGTGTAAATTGAAATTGTTACTATTCGTTGTTATCTTCGGATCTTCTAAATACAATTGTCTTATTGTACTATTTTCAGATTCTTCGATCTTAAATATTATTAAGTCGTTACTATCTATAATACTGCATCATTAACTACTTATGTTATATATTAATGACGCACCTAAATACACAGAACTACTTTTTGAAAATGACAGTACCTTACAAAAATATTAATACATATGAATATGACTTAGACAATTATTAAAAATAATTATAAAATGGTTATATCATAATAATTTAATAATAAGCAAAACCGAGGTTACCTATACATTTCAGTCAACGCAAAGTAGTTAAAAGTAAACTCATCATACAATATCTATAACATTTCTGAAGTCGAAAGCACGAGATTTCAGGAGCCGGAGATTGATGAAAAACCAAATATGAAATCACACATGAGGACTCTTTAAAAATAGAAGTAAGTCTGGATATGTCTACCCATATTATCATCTACAATTTGCACTGATGAACTCCTGACAATTATGGTACATTAGAAATACACTTAAATTATGGTGTAATATTTTGGGGTAACTCTTGCGAAAAATTAAAGGTATTCACGGCCCAAAAAAATTTACAAATATGTTTCATGTTTGAGCTGAAACGTACCGATAGTAAGCATATTTCGAATTAACTGTGCTTACTATCGTTACGTTGTAAATGATAATCAATGTGTTAAATCATACAGCTCAATTCATGATATTGTGTGTGAGGTTTTTGATTTTTTTTTAAATGAAGACATTGTATGATTTTTGATCCTTCGCATTTTTAAAACAAGCTAATTGATAAGTTTAATTTAAAAATTCCTAACAGAAGGTAAATAAATCTAGATCGAAAAACTGATAAACGTATAATCGTCTAATAAATCCTGTAAGTCAGTTCAGGGCCGGATAATCGTCGATTTATTACTGCCCATGTGCGTTTCGGACTGTTTCTGAGAAGCAGCAACACTCCCTTACGACGGTCATAAAAGCTGCGGTAACATGTGCAATGGCAGCGTATGCAGCTACTGATCCGCTTGATTCAATGGACTATCTATGCATTGAGCAGCAAATTCCCTAGATAAAGATGGCGATCGAATATATGTGTTTGTCACTAAATATATTTTTTGTAACAACATCTTTCATGGTCTAATGCAGTTTTCGACCAAATCACCGAAGAGGCACTCGATAAATTAAAGTGTTAATGAATTATAGCTTTTTATATCTTTAAATACAGCAATAATTTAGACTTTATCAACAAACTTTTGGAAAAACTGAGTCTAATTATGTATTTGGACGTACATAAGAAATCATATGTAACTCGTATAAAAGGTATCTCATCATACTTCGTTTAATTACTAGGGCTGATTATTTAATCTTTCCATAAAAGTAATCCATTAAATAGTTGTTAGGTTGACAAATATAAAAATGTAACAATTTAGCTACTTTATATTATATACACGTGTATGTAATTTTATATTTGTTCCTTTAATTTTAACCTATGTAGAACTTTTATCTGAGGATTGAAGATTAAATCTAAACAATTTATTATAAACAATTTAATAAAAAAGTTGATTAATAAAATGTATTTATATTTGCGTCATCTTTTTCGATTTTCCCAGCTGGTTCATAATTTTTTTGGTGATTTAATTTATTTCCTCAAACGTCAAACGTTTTCACTCAAATACCAGTTTACATAGAGGAAAATTTAATTTTGATAGTGCGCAAAGAGTTTCTCAGCAATGCCGAAAGAGTGATCTCTGACAGAATTACTAAAATTGTTGATTGCAATTTAACGTGTTGATTTACCACGTGTTTAGGGTGAAGGAAAAACGCGTGAAGAAACTTACATGTCTAAATAATTAAAAAATATCAAAGATTAAAAAAACTATAGTGTCAAGTTTTAAGCATTTGGGCAGTGCGGTGGATTGAAATCGGAATGATATATATAAAAAGTAGGTGACTGAATACGTTTGTAAGTCGTATAATGAACACTACAACTCCTCTTGTCGTGTAGAGGCAAGCACTTACGAAAGTCCAAATAACGAAAGCGTAAGGAATAAAAGAGAAAGTCATCCTTAGCGACTTCCAGTAGGTGATGTGATGACATTAGTCAGTTGTAATTTGTTTAAGCTTTGGTATTTATATTTTAAGTAACTAGCGATCCGCCTCGGCTTCGCACGGGTGATTTCTTTATGTCGATAACAGCGCCGCCTACCGACTCCAAATGTGAATCTAAACCTCGATTGTAATAGCACAAAATATATAAATATATATAATATAAAAAATCGTGCTTTTACTATCGAGGTTTCGATTCACATTTGGAGTCGGTAGGCGGCGCTGTTATCGACATACAGAAATTACCCGTTACTACTATATATAAATTACGTGTCACGTTGTGGTCCGCGATGGACTCCTAAACTATTTAACCGATTTTAATCAAATTTGCACATCGTGTGCAGTTTGGTCCAACTTGAGAGATCTGGTGGTGGATGGCGGCGTTACTGGCCGACGAACCTCTTTCTAGACCGATGGTCCACGCCTTGGCTTCCCTTCCTTGCGAACGGGTGATCGGCATCTTGATTCTGAAAACTCTGCGGTTTTAATACGGTGGTGACTATGTACCCGGTTCCGAAATACAAACGGATAAATCCGGCTCGAAGGACCATCGAATGTGCCGGACGGGCGAAACTCTTCGGAGTAAATGTTGTCGAAGATACTTCGCGAGTCGCTCACGTCCTACACCTATAGGTTCCGGAGGGTACTTTCACTGCCGTCTTTGTGGGTGCCGCTGAGATATTGTGGACTGAGGTTCAAATCAAAATGCACGATTTATAAATACAAATAGCAAGGTAGTGGCCAGCGGTTCGACTGATTGATTAGTCGCGAAATTTTATAACTATTGTTTATTGACCACGGTTGTTGAACTACGGTTGTTCACTATTTGTTGGTCACTATATAGTTCAAAAGATTTCTTTAAATTGTACGGTAGTATCAAATATCTATTGGTAGTAGCTGGTTTTCTAACACTACTGACTAGCAGCTATTATCAACTAAACTAGCTGATTTTATCACTTGCCGATAAGTTACCCATGCAACTGCGGATATCAGTTACCACTTTCACTATATGCAACTGCGAATATCAGTTACTACCTTTTTCGGCTAGCTAACACTTTCACTATTCACTATATACTGTTACTAGTCACTTCAGCTACTACCGGATGCTACTGCTTGTCACTGGTAGTTCTTCACACTACACCCTACTGGGTCCCGAGCCCCTAGGGTAGACTTTGGCTATACCTTATAGTGAGCCGCTTGCCATTATCCGTTTTGCGTCTTTATTGCATAAACTTTTCTCTATGCAAATGGCATAAATTACAATGTTTTCTGTACAAAACTAATTGCTACACTAACATGCTATACATCATCAAATCGGTAGTCTGGCACTTTATTAGTATATCATAAAGGTTACTCAAAACATAACATTGTAAAAAGTTATTAAACGAAATGTCCCAAATTTTCATAATATTTGGGTACATTAATTCTTTGATTTGTTTATAACTACCAAATGCGTTTAATTATACAAAATATTCCTACACTTCCATAATCTATAAGCCGTATGCTAATTCAATGTCATATTTACAACTACATTATTTTTGTATGAACTATTACGCAGTTAATTAAAAACTTCTAGAGAGTTCTACGATAAGACGCGCTGCGATTAGTCGATTTTTCTTAATACACTAAAAGTTGTTTACATCACTTGTTATCAAAACGACATTCTATATAAATATACTAAGAGTTATAAACATGCTACACAACTACATCAATACACGTTTTCACCCAGTTTTGTCGGTAATTTCACTATTAATACAAAAACAATATTATTTATCACTTTGGTTCTTAACGTTGTTAGGCCGTCGCGAACAATAAAAAAAAAACTGAACTGGTTATTTAAATATAAAATTATGAGTGCAATTAGTTTAATCTAATTTTTCGTGTTTTTAAAAAAATATTAAAAAATGGCTCGAAATAATAGATTTTCTCACAAAAGAAGGGAACTTGAAAAAAAAAGAAAAAAGTCGGACGGAAGACATTTGGTCTCGAATCGGGGTACCACGATTTCAGGATCGCTCGAAATCTCATTTGAGCTATTATAACTTTAAACAAATTAGCAAAATTTAACTTCGTAATCTTATGATATTGTAGCAGTTTTTCATTGCCTGAAAACATGGAGATATTTTCAAAAAACGAATCCTAGCTATATCGATTTATTACCCCCACAACCTCCTGCACACATAATTTCATGAAAATCGTTGGAGCCGTTTTCGAGATTCCGATGGTATGTGTATATTATATATATATATATATATACACACATATATACAGGAATTGCTCGTTTAAAGGTATTATTAGATGGTAAATCTATATCATGACATTGTTAACAAATTGTTTAATTTTATGAAATATCACCATTTCACGAATTGATCGGTGATAGTATATTTCTACGTTATGGTCTCGACATATAAAACAATCTCGCAAATTTTGCTGAGAACCCATGGTTTAGTTCCTGGACTTGTTTTTTAACTTACCAATTTTCACCAAAATTATAATCAATTGCTGTCCGTTAGCTCCCACTCCCTAAAACTCGAAAATAGCTCGACTGATTTTGTTGAAATTTTTTGAGTGTATTTGAGTGGAACTCTGGATGATTGAGACTTACAATTAGCGTCGGTAGGTGGCGCTATTGTCGAAATCCAGAAATCACCCGTGCGAAGCCGGGGCGGATCGCTTGTTTACTATAATTCCCTAAAAAGGATTACTAAGACAATAAAGTCCCTGAATAAAACTTTAAAAGTAACAAGTTTCCAAAACTTGCACGTTCTTAAAGAAAATAATAAATAATACAATGTGGTTTACAGATCAAGTTTACATTCGATCCTTCAATTTACTACGGTATAGACAATTTCAAATTGCTTCCTTCAATTAGCGTAGGTTGTTATCCTAATCTTTTAAAGTTAAAGCGCTTGGTTGATAAGTATCTAGTGACCATAGACATCAGAATCTCTTTTCAAAATTAATTCAAAATCTCCTTTCCTACCTTGGTAATGACCGAAATGAATAAGGAACCAACTGCTATTTATTAATCTATTACCTACTACTAATATAATGTAAAACAAATTGTGGATAACGGTATGTTCCTAGTGCTATGTCAAATGCAATTTGGGCCTACGCGTATGAAATCAGTGTTGGATTGTAGCTTGTAGCAACAAAAATATTGATTCCGACTGCTACGTGGACGAAATTGCGGAAAAGTCTAATCTAATATAAATATTTCTAATTTAGCTCCAATCCAATCTAATTATCATCTAATATACTAATATCTAATTTAATTTAAATTTGTAACATTGTAACAATGCAACGCATTAAACATTCTACTACAGAATTTCCTATTCGTTCTTCTCTTAGGTCTTATTTTCGAAACCGTTGTAGATTTAGATGCCCATACGACATATTAAGACGTTTAGCTTTTTTAACCTATTTTTATGACCTCTTAAATAACTTACTTTAGTCTGTAAGTCTTCCAAATTTAAAATTTTTAATCAATTTTTAAAACACTTGCTGACGTCCGATTGAGCTATATATATTATATGTAGAGGTCAGTGGATTGAGCTAAAATTTGGCATCACTTTGACACTTCGATAATAATGCAATAAAGGAAATCTGATAATGAACCGGGATGCTGGTCCTAAAAACGCCTTACGCGTGTATTTGATTTTATATTTGTTTTGTATTATTATTAATACGTATTCAGTTAATTCATAGTGGAACTTGTGAAATCAGAATATTATTATAATTGACAATTGTTACTTTTGAATATGGTCCAACAATAAAAATTTAACAGTGGGGTTAGTACTAGAAAGAATGATCGAAACCGACACATGCGATCGAGACTCGCGTGGCGGACGCATAAAAATACATATGAGTTGATAGCCTCCACCTTTTTTGAAGTTGCTTAAATATAAAAGTAAGCCTAGACGAGAGCGGCGTATGTGTTTCAGTTTACGCAGAGATAATGGCGTTGTGCTACGTTCCCTACGCGCCACGATGACTGAGCCTGCGCCGCCTGTAGGCACGTATGATCTGTTTACACCAACGCCCGTTTGTTCGAACCGTTTGATCTTTATAAATGCAATAGGTATTTCAGGAATACCGCTGGAGGAACTCAGACGCGAGCTTGTTTTAATGAAAAAAGAATGATTTTTAAGAACGACAACCTTGATACAATGTTTATTCTGAGCTTATAGGTGCTCCGTTTATGAGCATTTTTTTGATTTAACATAACTGACGTTTTGTTTGAAAGTTTTAATTCAGTCTTGGATATAGATAGCGAACTTCTCTTTCTCCGCCATTTTCCATTTGATTTTTATCCTCCGTCTAAACTCTTGAAGTGCTATCATTTTGCTTGTTTAAAATTAATACCTACCTACTTAATATACCAAAAGATTTTTATCTTCAAATGTGTTATTAAGTTTAAGTTTTAAATCTTTCACTGCTAGATATTATCCATGTCTGATATTTAGGTATCTACACAATTGATGTAATTGAGCGTGAAGTAGCAGTTTAAATCTGTTTATCGCCCCAAAATATGGTAATATTTATAAAATAGTATTAGAATAGATTTCTAAAATATTAATATTTAAAATCCATTTTTATATTTCTAAGATCGATATATTACAACCTATTAAAGTCTACAACTGAAATGCCTCCCCCATTGATAGCCATATATAATTCGATCAACAATACCTTATATATCAAGGGATATTGCTAAAGCGGGTTGGCAACTGCAGTAATTTTTTGGGTTGTTATCAACGGGACGAATGGATCATAATGTATATATCAAATAAATATAATTTTTTTTGTGACCTTTGTCAATAGACTTAGTTTTGTTCAGATTAAAAAAGAAGAAATTTTTCGTTTTACGCGATAAAATCCGTAAAAGTAGTTTTAATCAATGTGTAGTGTTCGCATAAATATAAGAAATCATAATATAAATTTTTGTCAAAAGTCAACCGTTAAAAAGTACTATGAGAATGCTCTACACTACTACAGTCGACTTTAGCAGTCACTCCTAGATTAGTTCGATTAATATAAGCAAGGCAATATCGAACGGACTGACAAAAGGTTATTGGACGTGAATTAAACTAAATAAAATGTTCTTTTTTGGCAGGAATTATGTCGAATGGGGATTGACTTTGGATAAAAATTGTACTCTTACTGTCCGAGGTTTGACCGCAGATATTGTAGTGTTGCCACCACGACATTATATTGTAGTGTTAAGGTAGAATGAGTTTAGAACAGCTTAATTAAAGTTCTAGTATCAACAACACGTCTCCTTCATTGACACCTTCCCAACGTTACAATATTGTTGGGAAATTGCTTTGAATACCTTGCCGAACAGGCGCTTCGCACAATCTTTACTCCGCACTAGTTACTAGCGCTGCTCCATTATTGCAGTTTGGATTCAACTTGTCTTAATGAATTTTCTGCCATAAGTCGGTTGCTAGGGCCTTATCCTACATACCTTATCCTACATACATACATATTGTAGACCTTTTTTCATGAAAAATTCTCGTGCTTTGTTCGTAGGAGAATAGAAACTGTAAATGTTTAGTTTAATTTCACGATTAACCTAGTGTTCATATATTTACAAGTGCGCAATTAAGACAAATTAAATGCAATGAAAAATCGCAACAACCTGGTATAGATAAAATATTGTGTAATATTTATCATATTACACAATGAAATAAGTTAAAAGATACCCTTTATTTTGATCCTATAACACTTGTCCTAAAAGGAAACGATTAAAATACACATAGTTTAGAAATAGGTGAAATGACAAGTGATTTTTTTATAATTTTTGTATGATTTTTTTAATATACCACGTATTTTTATCATATTCTTGCATTGACATCCGAATTTCAGCCATATTCAAAATTTCAAGGGATCATCGGGAAGTAAGTCTAAATTCAGACAGACAAAAAATAATGTGACTAATAATAATAAGACTAAGATGGAATGTGTCAATGTCTGAAAAGAGGGACTCCGAATCTCTACACTTACCATACGAAACACAGTAGAATTAAGCTGCTTTTTACGCTGGTATTCATTAATAAAAATTATATGTTTCAAACCGGTAACATTAATTGCTATGCAATTCATTGTGATGCTTTATTATATTTTATGATACACCAGCCGTGTCGATATTTTTTGCAAAAACCTCGCCGAGTACCGGGGACAAACTTGTCCCCGGTACTCGGTGAAGTTGTCGCGTTTACCCGCTACAAAGAACACTTCCGTCGTATCTCCTCAGTTTTAAGGAGTGCCAGTACCGGAATCCTCGGCGTCAACATATCAAGTGACGTGCAGTTTCGTGGTCACTTGGAAGAGAAAGCCAAATTGGCCTCTAAAAAGCTTGGCGTGTTCAGTAGAGCGGGACAGTATTTCATGCCGGCACATCGCCTGCAACTTTACAAGGCGGAGGATCGGCCGCATATGGAATAATACTCTTCCCATCTCTGGGCTGGGGCTCCCCAGTGCCAGCTCCTTCATATTCATTCATCATTGATATGATCGCATTCAGCTGTTCGAGTCGTCGGCGACCGAGCTCTTTCAGATCGTCTTGACTCACTGGCACTGCGAAAAGATGTTGCATCTCTTTGCGTATTTTATCGCATTTACCACGGGGAGTGTTCTGAGGAATTGTTCGGACTAATTCTAGCCGCACGATTTCACCATCGCACATCGCGAGAAAACTCGCGGTACCAACCATACCATCTTGATGACTGGCGGTTCACCGCTATGCGATTTAAAAGAAGTTTTCTTCCTCGCACAACTTCCTTGTGGAATCGACTGCCACCAGAGAATTTTTCGGAACGATACGACTCAGGGACCTTCAAGAAAAGAGCTTACTCCCTTTTAAAAGACCGGCAAAGCATCTGCAATTCCCCAGGTGTTGAAGTTGTTTATGGGCGGCGGTAATCTCTTACCATCACTAACTTTGCACAAAATTAATTGCCAGGTTTAGTTAAAATAGAAGATATAAAACACATAAAATGTGCAATAAGTCCTCTACTGGCAAAATTATTAATTCCTGCGGTAGAAGAAGTTGTAGAAAACAAAAACTATAGCTCAATTGCGATATTGTTGGTTGGCAACAAGAAAGTTTAAAAAGTTATTTGGTTAGTGCACTGTTGGAGCGTTATCTCTTCTATTACTTATATAAAAATAAATATTTGTTTGTTCGTATTTTATACGCTGCCATACCGTTCATCAAATTGCGGTAATACTTTGTTAACTTACTTGCTTAGGGGTGCCTACAAATTTATTTGAAAGTTAGGGTCGTACTGACAAATTTATTTGAAAGTTAGGGCGGCACTGAAAATTTCGGGAATCCAGGAAGTGACACAACATTACTATTTAAAAATGTATTTATTGCTTTTCGAAGTATTCTCCGCAAAATTTGACACATTTTTCCATACGATGGAACTAAACATTGAAGCAACAATTCCATTCGGAAGTTGGGGTCTCCAAATGGCCGTTTTGTAGGCGTCCACAGCTTCTTCAGGTGATGAAAATCTCTGTCCACGCAATTTATTCTTTATTTTAGGGAAAGTATAGAAATCATTAGGGCTTAGGTCGGGGCTGTACGACGGATGGTATAATAATTCTATGTTTTCTTGCTCTAAAAACTCTTTTGTTCTGTGTGCGGTGTGAGAACTCGCATTGTCGTGATGGAGGATGATGCGGTGGTTGCAGTTCTCTTTACGGAGTTCAGAAACGACCTGTGGCAAACAAATGCTAGCATACCATTCTGCATTAACCGTTCTTTGTCCCTCAAGAGGCATAGTCGTAACATGGCTGGTTTTGGAGACAAACGTGGCCACCATTTTTTTTTGCAACACTCCGTGAACGAACAATTTTTGTTGGCTTTAACACATTTTCGAACACCCCAAACTCGTGACTGGTTTTTTGTTTCGGGTTCGTACGCATATATCCAGGAATCGTCACCTGATACGATATCGTATACAGCATTTGAAGATCCTGCGTGGAATCTTTCGAGAGTTCTGACGCACCAAGTAACGCGAGCCGCTTTTTGCTCTTCACAGAGCGAATGTGGTATCAATCGGGGAAAACAACTTTTTTACACCTAATTGTCCATGCAAGATTATTTGTATTTGACTCATGCCAATGTCTAAAGTTGCCTGAATTTCGCTGTATGTCACATGTCGATCTTCCTCAATCAGCTTACGCACAGCATCAACGTTTTCTTGGGTGACTGCAGTTTTTGGACGACCTTGACGGGGTCATCACTGAGCTTGATACGCTCACGTTGAAATTCAGCAAACCAGCGCTAAATTGTGGTTTTCGATGGGGCTTCATCACCAAATGCAGAAAACATCCGGTCAACACACTGTTTTTGTGTTAAACCACTTCGAAAGTCATAATAAATCATCGCTCTTGAATTTTCTCGAGTCAATTCCATTTTCTCAACGACTAAACAAGTTTGACAAAATCATATGACAAGACCGAGAATCTTTTTTTTAAATAAATAAATGGTATTCGATTTTTTAAAACCAAGGAGTTTTCAATTAAAAAAGATTTTAATATGACAGGAACAGTGGAAATATTCCATTCCCGACACTTTTAGTGCAGCCTAGGTATATGTCATTCAATGAATGTATATATTAATTTCTAAATATTGGGTGCGTTCGGCAGAAAAAAGCGCTAGCAAGCGCTTGTAAGCAAAATGGCGATCGTAAGCGGTAAGCGCTGTCAAATCGTAAGTAGCTATTTTCCTCCAGGACACGAAGTTAGTTTTAACCGGGGAATCACCTAATTTAAATATAACCTAATTTAAATATATGTTTGTAAAGTATTCATATTAAAACTTACCAATCATGAGTTTTTAATAGCATGTATATGTTTATTCATGTCATTATATTACTTAAAACTAATATTGCACAAAACAACTTATAAACTCTACTTCAAAACAAACAAATTAAATAAGCAAAATGGCGGCTTGTGTCAGCGCTACTGAAGTAGCAATCGTGTCCTGGCCGAAAACTATTTTAGCGCTTATAAGCGCTTGCTAGCGCTTTTTTCTGCCAAACGCACCCATAGTCAACCAAATCTAAGAAATACATTTTGACAGCTGTCAGACTTATTGTACCAAGCATGCCAACCAAAAAATGGGAAGCGCAATATTCGATTATTAAAAAAATCGATATCGAATATTTAGAGTTAGTAATCATTTATAGTTTGGTTTGAATAATACCGGAATAAATTAAAAACGGATAATTTAAAACACAAGATTTATCAGTTTCTTCGTATTGTTCTAACTGCTTATTTCTAGAGGCATAATTATAAAAAGTTTAGATTGAAACTAGAATAAAAATAAATTTATTTAATCACTTTCAGTACAACTACTTGAGCTGTCGTTGTTTAGATTAATAATTATTTGATTTTCAATATTGCAGTCAAATTAATGTCTTTCAAAGTCATTCATAATCTTTTTATTTTTTATTTTTTTCTACCACTTTTGCCCAGTCATCGGCACATGCTTAACGAATGTAGAAGAAACAGTCCATAAAAGAAGACAGACACAAAATCACAAAATTACGCACAGTAAGCTCTCGAATGGCGGGAGATTGAAATTATGTAGTGGTTTTTTTCAGCGTGGCCTTGTATATGAGTTTTTTGCCTACACAAAGGACTATGGGCAAAATAATAGGTGATGGAATTATTAAGAGTCTACTTAAGTCATCATTACAGATATCAATAAAATAATTTACTATGTATTATCTAATCAAGCTTATGGACTATAGAAAAAATAATCAAGCACACTTCAAAACTTAATTGACTAGTTGTTGTAGTTGTTACGATTCGTCAGTTAAGTCAGACAAAGGTCTTATAACGTACAGCCGAGCTTGACGTGTATTTTATTCAGAAAACTCTTATATATACTATACTAATGCGTTCTTTAAGGATTCCCTCTATGCTAGTAACTACCCTATATAAACATATACGAAAATTATAATGACTAGTTGTAGTAACGATTTGCCAGTTAAGGCATTTTATACCATACAGCCTAGACTGATGTGTATTTTGTTTAAACTGGAATATCTATTTATCTATTATCTATTTCTGACTTCCTGCAGTAGTATGACCGAAGAAAAAAATGTTCAGGATCTTAAACTATATTTTTATATATTTGTCATTTGTAGACGCAAGAAAAAAAAGTCAACTAAAATTTATTTGGGAGTTCGCCATTAACCTTTACGTTGATAAAGTTAAACAATTGTTTTATTCATGATTCATGTAAATTAAGGAATTTTAAAAATAAAAATTTAATTAAACAAATAATACATTTAAAGAAATTAATGATTGGATTGTTTGAATATTTTTAACGATCATTTGAATCTTTTTGCCGATTATTCGCATATCAATGAACTTTAATCATCCAAACACTACGGTAAGGCACATAGCGACATATAATTAAAACGACGTCGAGTAAAAAAGTTTGTACTGGTTATTTTTTTAAATATTTTGCTTTGTTTGAATGATTCAAATTTAAATTAGCGATAAAAAACTAAACATATTGTAATTAAATATAGACAACTTCATAATTCTGCGGATTAAGGTATTAGTGAGGTTATTGTAAATCGTATGAGTATGCTTGTGCAAAGTTATTGCGGAATGATTAATGTAAAACGTCAAAAGGTATTTCTTAGATTTGGTTGACTATAAACAATATAACTCTTCCAAATTTAAAACCACAATTGTTTCTTCTGCGGAAGCAACGCGCCGGGTACCAGCCAGTAAGTTATATTTTAATTGTATCATTTAAATATCAAAAACTGTTTTTGACGGAACAATTAACGATTGTCTTTGTAGAGGAAAATAAGTGATACCAAAGTTTTCTGTTAAGGGTTTCGATGTTGTTGTTCGACGAGCACGAATTATTCCAAGTGTATTACTCGCACATCAAAAAGTTTTAGCTTCTACCACTGCTAAATATCCTATTACTCGAGCTGAAGTAAAAGTTTTAACAATTCCATCGGGTGTTCAAGGAAAACCACTCAATAATATATTTTTAGGACAGGTACCCAAGAGATTTATAATTGGATTTGGGAACAATTCTGCATTTAATGGTATCCTTACTAAAAATCCATTTAACTTTGAAAACTATGGTATTAATTCTTTCAGCTTATATATTGATGGTCAACAAATACCTTCAAAAGCTTTGCAACCATCTTTTAATACTAGTATATTTACATCAGCATATCATACTCTATTCTCGGGAACTGGTATTCACTTTCTTAATGAAGGAAATGGAATCTCTTGTGAACAGTATGCCAAAGGTTACTGTCTATTAGCATTTGACTTAACTCCTGATTTATCAGCCAACTCATCAGCTCATTGGAATCTCATAAAACATGGTAGTGTAAGATTAGAAGTACGATTTGAATCCTCACTAATACAAATAATTAACTGTAGAGTTTATGCTGAGTTTGATAATATTATTGAGATAGATAAAAACAGAAATGTTACTGTAGACTATAGTAGTTAAGGTTATAATATGTGTTGTGTGTTAGATTTTATGTGTTATGTGTAATGCATTTTGTGTGTATGTGAATCGTTATAAAAAAAAACAAATTGTATGCAATATATTATTTTTTATTTCTTTATAAATCTTTTATTTAATCTAATACAAAACACTGTTCCAGTTTAAAGTTACATCGGACTCTCTCATTAGATCATCAATAATAACAAGGTGTGGGCTTTCACCATCAAACATATTAAGATTTGGAATTCCTTGATGATAGTTTACATTTGGAAAATATATAAAGGTTGCATTTCATCAAAGCACCATGTGATCTGATTAAAATTACAATTACATATTTCTGCTACTGATTTTATGAAATTTGTTACAAAATTTGACTTCCCATATCCACTTGGTCCTATCACAATAGCAGTAAACGGATATGTAAAGTGAAACATTACACACGTCTAAAGTTCTAAGGGGTGAAATAATAAATGAAAGTTAAACAATTAATATATATTGTGTACTATAACTAATGTTTTTGGGAAATCAAACAAAATTTATGATTAATTTAAAATTTTATTTTCAAGCAATAACCACTTGTAAAAATCCCACACTTCATTACAAGAACAATGTAAAATTTTGTGATTATTTTTTGCAAATATATGATTATTACACACATAAATTTATGACATTTACCAAATCATTGTATTTTGGACATTTGTATTCTTCAATATTAAAAATTCTATCATTCGTCGTCAACATTTTTAAAAATTGTTTTTCTGCAACATTTCATCATTTATAAAAATTTCTAATGTACCAATTTAATATGGGAATGATGTTTTTTGTTTGTAGGCACATTTTAATTCTTCGGTCACGTCAAAATATGGAATTCCGTGCACGTGTTTTTCGCAATAACCAACAGTTTTTTTGTCTTTTGGCGACAAATAATTGAAACGATAACTTTGTTTAATTTATGTTGGGAACTAAAGCGGGTACCGGTAGACTGGTGCAAAGCCGTGATAGTCCCAGTATATAAAGGAAAAGGGTCGCAGCAGGACTGTAAAAACTACCGTGGCATCAGCCTTCTTAGCATTGTGGGAAAATTGTATGCTAAGGTACTGATTGAAAGGGTCATGAAAGAAACTGAAGGAAAAATTTGGGATGTGCAAGCGGGATTTAGAAAGGGAATGGGGTGTACAGATCAAGTCTTTTCCATGCGCATGATCGCGGAGAAGTTTTTGGCCAAAAACCAAAAGATTTTTTGTGCGTTCATGGATTTAGAAAATGCCTATGACAGAGTGGATAGGGATGTGCTATGGCAAACACTGAACTCATTTGGGTTGAGCGCTGGCTTGATACAGGCATTGGAGTCTCTTTATGGGGACTCTAGTGCTTGCGTTACGATCAACGGGGTCTACTCCGAAACAAATAATGATCGATAAACGCACGCATAATTTTTATTAGATAGTTTTACGTCTAGAATAGCCATTTCTCTACATTGAAAATGTTTATGAGGATATGTAATGTAAAATCCGTCCATATCGATGATGTATTTAATATTTTTTAGATTTTGTGTCATTTTGAACCAAAAAGTTAAAAGTGACTACTGACACGTGACTAAAAATATGTTTGTTCCAACAAACTTCACATAACAATGCTTCATTACTTCCCATCATCCCATCTCTTCCTTCTGCTCTTGTCTTCCTGTAATTTAAGTAAACAGAATCACATTCACTAATGATCAACTAATTGACTGTCATTGTCCAAAAAGTATTTTTTTAACTTTTTCACTGTTTGCTTTGTATTTAGGGCTAGGAAATGTCCGCCGCGCTGCCTCAATGCGTGTTTGGCGAACTTCACATGCCTTTGAAATTTTCTCAGACATGCAGGTTTCCTCACGATGTTTTCCTTCACCGCTGAGCACGTGGTAAATTAGCACTTAAAATTGCAATTAACAATTTAATTGGTGCCGGCGGGGATCGAACCCGGGTCGCGTACTGTGAAATTTACAGCTTGCGCTAACCATCTGAGCAACCACGGCTTAATCATATACACACATAATATTTAAATATAATTTGTTAACACTAAATCATACACACGTAAAAAAATAACAGAAAGAAAAGTAAGTTTGTCAATAGAATAAAAACTTACATCCATGGCCTTTGATGCGTTGAAGTAACACAAATGTAGTATTGATAGATACACTGCGGTCAAACGACCATACAATAACTCCATGACTGCAGCTGCTCGATCTTATATAGTACCAGTAAGTAATAATTCTAATCTAAAGAATTTCTGCAGTGGAACTGATAGTACAAGTAACCTTATGCGTCAACAAGCTTATCTTCATTGTGTTGCTTATCTCAACATTCCTTCGTGTTGCGTCTTGTTCAGTGTATTGATGACTCAAATACGATTTGTATAATACAAAAGAATGCAATTTAATATTTAGATATCACTATAATTGATCATTCCTATGTTAGTCATTGAGTAGATTGGTATTGTAATAATCTACTAATAGCAGTAATATCATGGATACACTAGATGTACAACAACATCTGAAAAAGATTCAGCCCAGTCTAGAAAATATTGTTTATGCTGCTAATAGACTGCCCATGTATACCCACGTACAACGTAGAGTTTTTAAAAAGGAATTCTAAAAGATGGAACTGGAATGTTGATAGGATTCAGAATGAGTGGACTTCAGTTTGTGGCGAATATTGCTTAATGTATTTGCTATATAAGTTTCAGGGATGTTTTACGAGTATATTTAAAGGGAACACATTGTACAATGATATTTTAGTGCATGAGATGTTTCGCTCCTATTTTATAGACAATAAGTAATAATATTTTGTATTTTGTAAATAAAAATTGTAACAAAATTAGGTAATGTGTTTTATTGATGATTCAGATTACCGTTGTAGATAGGAACAAAGAAGTATAATACAATAGCACTGATAAGCCGACGCATACGCCGAGGAAAAATAGACAATGACGGTATTCAATAAACAATAGATAAATAGATAAGAACAATGGGGCGCTAATGACGGTGGAGGCCCTCACCGGATATCAATTAGATAAGAGTTAATTGATCTGCACATCTCCGGAACCGTGCAACCTACGCAAAAACGGATGATTTTGCGTAGGATGATGCAGATTCGTTGTACCACTTCTGACTCAGTGAGCCAGAAGTGGTACTACCTAACTACTGCCCTCATATATCTAAACTAGCTAGAAAACTTAGTTCTGCACACAGATTATCTGTGGTTCTGCAGTATATGTTGTAAAAAAGATTAAAGACCTTACCTGTGGTAACAGCTTTATTATTACCTAATACCTAGATTAGTTTATTTTAGTTATTTCCATAGCATACCTATATTTTTTTATTAACTGGCTTTACGGCTCTGGTTTCTAGACCTTCTGAGCCTATCCTATCTTCTGGAATCTTCATTTTATGTTCTTTTTCTTCACAATATGCTGATGCGTCATATTGCGAAGTCCTTGAGAGATTTTGACGATAGCTCAACCTTGCGGACAGTTGATGATGACAGCCACTCAAGCTCATAAGCCGCCCAAGCGATTAAAATAACTTGAGGTTTAAATCGACATCAAAGCACTTGTTTCGTCGTTGTCTCTAATAGCTCACACGCGCGGACACTTAATTCACAAAATCACATCACTTTTACGAATCATAATCCACTTCAAACCATTATTCAAGCGACAAAACAGGAGCGACAATCCGTCTACGGCCAAGATATCGCCAAAACTCCGTAAATGTAATTCAATAAATATAGATAGGTATAATATCTTTTCTTGTAATATATATTGAAAAAATGAATGATTCTATTATATTCTATACTAGTGAACCGCCCCGGCTTTGTACGGGTGATTTCTGGATCTCTACAACAGCGCCATCTACCGGTTCCAATTCAGTTTTTCAAGGTTTTTCCGTCAAGGGACTCACACAAATACACACAAAAAATTCATCCAAATCGGTCGAGCCATTGTAGAGTTTTTACGAGACTAATCGACAGCAATTGATTTTTATATATAGAGAAGATAATATGATAACGGTGTTTTTACATTTTGAAATCATATAATATGTATGTTATAATGTCATGAATACAATTCGGGTGCATTTTGAAAGCAAACCAACCAAGTGGGCTTTTGATGGACCTGAGACTAACTAGTTATAAATAAAAATAATATAAGTACACCATTTATTACAATAAATAGATGTAATAAGTGGTGCTTCACTATCAATATTGTTAGGAATTTTCTGTCAATTAAATTACATGGAAGAGTACAACGTATAACATCTAGTAGATTGACTCTTAATTATGGTATGACCATGTAAATTAATACGGTATTTACTAAATCATTAATGTATGGGAAACTAAAAGATATATCTCATAGTTATAGTTATTTCGGTTAGAGCTCGTTGCCGCCCAGTCGAGGCCTCGCGCCGGTGCAAGGTAGGCCCCCAATAGATGAAGTAATGACCTGGTAAGACATGCAGTAAGTTGATAGATGCAGGTGGCTGAGTACTGTTTTGTGGCATTCCATGGGGGAGGCCTGTGTATAGGCTGTGCATGTTATAATGATGATGATGAAAGAATTAATCATAACAAGTAATTATGACCTTATTTGTGTATGATACTGCAACAATTGACCGACAATAATCCTTCCGAACAAGAAGACTAAACAACGCGAGCATGCGTCGCAATATCGGGTTCAATTTAGAAACCGTTCTAAACACGTTAAAAATAGTTTGTGTAATTGACACTGAGATCGATGCATTTAACAGTTTTAACGCGATGTGTGCGGTCCGGTTTGAGCTTCGTGCACTGTTCTAACACGACAGGCTGAAATCCCGCACGCAACTACTGTAAATACATAAAAAAAACGTTACTAATCTTCGGCGCCGACGCAACAGATGATCACAGTGCACCCCTTTTGCCCGTCCCGTCAACCCTTGATCTTTGTTTATACTAGCCTTTTCAACTAAATGCTATCAGATTTACGCAACCTTTGAAGATGCGAAACGCATTAAAAACTCAAATCACTAATTAATAATATTATGAAACATCAAAATTAATTTAGTAGTTTAACTTTGAAACATAAAGTGTTTCACTGTACAGTACATTTTGTCTTAAATATTTTAAGCATTTTTTTAAATATGATGTTGATTTTATTGATAAAGAATAAAAATTATTTTGCTTCATCTAGGGTGGATCGAAGGCGCAATACCAGTTTATCATCAAATTTTAACATCGTCCGTGACCTGAAATATTGGTCTGATCGACGATTTCTTACAAACAGGTACCATTGTTTTTATAACTGATTGAACACGAAGCGAATTAAAACAGTGAATTGTTTTTATCTATCACACTCTCATGTTGTCGTGTTAAATATATAAGAAAGTAACTTCTAAAATCATATTTAGAAATGTATTTTTAAGCCCTTAGTATATTATGCACGACTCTCAGGGATATTTTATTTTTCTGGAATATTGCGTCCTCGTGAATCCTTAATGCCAAATTAACCGAATCAGACCACCGCATTGTAACGTTTTCACTGCAAAGAAATATATCGGAAATGAAACTATCATTTGATCCGGCTCGTCGTCGTAAAATAATTTATTAGGTAAACATAACATGAATATAAAATGAATTATCTGCTTTTTATTGCCACAGTGACGTGGCAGTCACAAATTTTAATATTTGACTGCCACGTGCATCACAAAATAACCGGCATTCAGGATTCACATAACTCGCTGGCGATCATTTGGAACAAAAAAGTGTACCGCATTTTCATTCATATATTTGCTATGCGATTTATGCGAATTATTTTTATATTTTTTTTACTTGGGCGTGCTTCTGAATAAATACGTTCCTGGAGTGTTTCCCACCTTACCTGTAAGCGCACCACTTTAAAAACTATAAATCCATAGTTAAACGGTGGAAGTAACGTAATCGGTTACGAGCGGCCCCGGCACGCGTCATTCGTCGCCTCCCAACTTGAGAGCCATTTATCCTATCGACAAAGCCCTCGACTTGATCTACGATCTAAAAAGTGATGACATGTACCAGAGAGCGAGCGGGTTTACTGAGTGCACACTTTAATTTTCGATCACCAAATTGTAAGTAATATATCGAGAGAATTTCTACATTTGCCGCATTAGATTTAGAATGTAGAAGGCGGTAGCTTTCTGTTATTTACTTTGAAACAATTTCTTATTTCCATCAAAGACTTTTCAAACATAGCCGGCGAGCAGCGTTCATGAAATTATTATTTCTCGACAGGCCAAGTACCTAACACGTGTTAAAATTCTGAGAAAATAGAAGCTCCCAGTAAGATTTTATTCCTAAAATCGTCCAAATGGGAGGTTTGTTTAAATTACGGCTATTAGTTACTAGAGTGTTGCACGTGGCCGACAACGGACGAGCAACAGCCGAGCCGCGATCGATGGGAACGCGTTAGGCGTGCAATTATAGCTAGCAGCTACGAATTTAATGTGAAACATGTAGCTAGGCTTATAACTTTACGTGGCCGCTACATAATTCAACGTATTGTCAGTCATGCACCGTATACAAGCCGGCTCATTGAGCGAGCTTTATTTCGCCATGTACTTTGATTTCGCGGAAAATTATTTTACCTAACATTTATACATATTATTACATAAATTTTTAGAGATAATACATTTTTTATAGAATACGAGTGACAAGCAAGCAAATAGCCCACCTGATGATCACAGGATGCTGTGGCCCATAGACATTTATCTACGACTAAGAATGAGAATTACTGAAAGCATGGAAGATGTAATACGTCATTGCCAGTAAAAAGGTTTCCGCTTCTCCACACTCACCACACGAAACAGTTGCATTTTACGGGTGTTCTGTTTCTGTGTATTGTGCGGCGAGTGTAGAGATGTGGTTCCACCGCTTGATATATATTATAAGCGATTTTATATTTATATATCATAATTAAAGCAATATTTACTAAGTAAATACATACATTATGTATAATAATGTCCTCCAGACCGAATTTCGGCCACGGCGGCCTGCCTCAAAGGAGGCTAGCCACCGGCGCAGGACAGGATTATAGTGCCCAAGTGTATGCGCAAGCACAGGTGCACTCTCTATTCCCTCACTCTCATAATCCGATGGGACGCTAAGCCGACACGACCGGAGAGAGATCAGGCGCAGGACCAATAGCTTTACGTGCTTTCCGAGGCACGGGGGTGAGACACCGCCAACTTCCTGACTCCGGGCAGCTAATGAGAAATTCTTGACAGAAAAACTCAATAATTGATTTTTTGGACCGGCCCGGGATTCGAACCCAGGACCTCATGATCGGCAGTCGTACTACTACAACCACTAGACCAACGAGGCAGTCACACTAAAATAGTCGCACGCAAAATAGAGTTTAAAAACTTAAACTAATCTAGCCATAAATAATGTTACAACTTAAAAAAATATTTTTCTGAATTCAAATACAAAATTAACGTTATTAGCCATAGAGTTTTTCCATGATAAAGAACTGACTGTCATTGTTTTGCGAGGAAACAATAAACTAACAACTTGACACACACATTATAATAGTATCACTCGGTGCAGAGACAACTCGGATCTGTTGCTCGACTGATCTACATGTTGTACGAGCCAATACGAGCGGCGCCTGTGTTGGTAAAGAAATCCCAAACAACACGACCGTTATAATTGTATTTTTCAGTTTCCATCCATCAATCTATCGCAGCCTAAAGGCCTGAGGGAAGCCTATGTTCAGCAGTGGACTGCTGGGCATAGGCCTCCCTCATAGGGGTAATTTTGCCATGGGGAGGGATTTTGCCATTGGCAAGCGGGTTGGCAACCGCCGTTTTCCTATTATTTTGAGTTGTTATCAGGGAGATGCCGCTGCCCATCTGCTGTTTCATGTTGCCTCTGTGACCTCTTACGACACCCTTGAGACGATATGGGGTAGTGGATATTCTAACACCGCCACTACTCGGTTTTTAAGTCTAAAAAGAAGTAAATAGCAATAATGTGATTAAAATTACTTAGAATGTATATGAAAAGTAATGCCATCTTTTTGTAAATTTGACTTGGCAGATCTCTTTTTACAGCAAAAGCAGAACGATTGGGCATTTTTGTAGGACAACGACGGCGTCGCGCATGTGGATTTAGTCTTGTGATCAATGATTTTGAATTGATCACAATTGTGGCTGCTATTAGTTTTATTATAGCATTGTACAGTACATTAGCATTGTACCGCGTGCAGTTATACTTAGATATAAGGGAACATTTTTTATTTTAGACATTTTTATATTTAAAAAAGTTATAGCTTTTACAAGCACTACTAGTAAAAAAAAAAGCAAATAAAATGACTAAATGTATGCTCACAGGTTTAAAAAAGCGTCGCGACTAGTTGGTGGCATAATTAACCCTTTCCCTGTCCTATAACACATTTTAAAGTTAGGAAGACTGTTAAAGATACTGTCTTGGTTCGTGAAACCTCTCAATGATATACTTTTCAAGAATTCACCGTGGATTTGAGTGGAGAAAAATAGTACGGATTTCATAAAAGCTAAGACAGGCCCTCGTCCCTAAACACAAGTTATTATCCTCTGTCCTTCACAATTTGTTATTATAAATCGTAAAAACCACATAATAATAGTCAGAAGAGCTATTATAGTTCGGGATTTTACGTGGTAGAGTGTCGCTGCATTATTATATATTATTGTAGCACGAACGGGTCGCCCCAACCGGGGAAAGACCACGATCTCAGAATACCAGCGTAAAATAGCAGCTTAATACTACTGTGTTTCATATGGTGAGAAGTGCTGATTGCCCACATGCTCAGCGGTGAAGGAAAACATCGTGTAGAAACCAGCCTGACAAAAATACTATTTCTAAGACATATACTGGACGTATTTGGGCAGCGTGGTGGGAACTTTCAAGCCTGTCTGTGCCCAGCAGAGTATACAGGCTGTGACTTCAACCTCAATACTTAATTGATTACTAGTATATAATTATTTTGTGTTACGAACACTTGTATACAATATTTTAATTGAGATATAGTCTGCATAGCTTTCATTCTTGAATATCTTCTACTACCACTTGGGACCTCTTCTTTTTCAACGATAACTTCTATTTATAGGAGTTTTCTAGAACTACTAAAATATTTAGGGCGCAAAATGTTCCCGCCAACAACAACAAACATGTACTGTGTTATATACCCAAGTATCATATTATTATACCACTTTACCCATACGTTTAAAAATATTATAAAACAAAGATTATGTAAAAATATTTAATAATATTGAGGAAAACATCGGTGATAATACCTACATTCAGGAAATAGGATTATAGCTACGAAGGATTATAACTATTATAGTTTTACAATATTTTGGGGAACCGTTTCAGAATCTGTTCTTGCGTGATAGCCGTCTGCTTTATGGAAAATAGTTTTAAAGGTATAGGAGCGATACCATCTTCTTACCATCAGGTAGAGTGACTGTATTTTTAACTCTTTTATAGGAAATAAAACTTGGATAACTAATTTAAAGCCAATTTTAGCCTTAAGCATTTTGCTTTCTTAAAATTGGTTACGAGCAAAATTTGTTACCAGGTCTGTATCGCTTCCCATGTGCATTGAAAAGGTCAACTAAGTACTGAGGGAAAGGCAACTTCAATTTTAAGTTTTGTACTATGAGACATTTAAAAACTTTCCCTGTGTAAAATACTTTTTCATAAAACGGAAACCACTTTAAAAAAAATGACAAAAATATATTAAAATGTAACATTTATTTAATGCGATCAGCAGTTACGCTGAGTCGTAATTTTACGTAATAATGATTATTTGTATTGTCTTACAATTAAACTTTCATAAAGCTTTATTTTGCGAATGTACAAATAAAACCACACTCACCAAGTTCCGTTGTCATGAAATATAACAACTTATTTTTTTGTGTTAAGGTACGGCGCCGATGTTCGCGGGTATGCGAGGCATGCATCAACAAATGCTATCTGGCGGCTCAATTGGGACCTCTTCAATCAGCGGCTTGAGCAGTTTTGGGCATCATTTGTCTTCGGCGTTACCAGCCCTACCCCCGGATCGTAAACCTCCCACGCCACTACCACCTGTAGGACCGTCTACATCCCTGGCATCAACACCAGCTCCTCCACCAGCAACTTCAAGCACTGTTCACTCCTATTATGACCACATCATCTGATCACAACATCATAAGCACATTGATTAAACATTTGATGGGGTATCTCAAGAACGCTGTTTATTGTGTCAGTGTAATAAAATAAGTCTTTTTAAGAAAGATTTTATGACAGCGGGTTTATCTTATGTATGCGAGCAAAATGGAACATCTTGGTTTAATATAATTTACAAAAACGTTATAAAAATCGAACATAAATAATATACCATTTTATAGGCTTTAAAAATATTGATATAAGTATTGAAAAGTGAGAAGAAATACGATATTTATTAGGCAATAGAAATTCACTTTACTACAATATTTAGTATTTGAATGGTTGATTGATGATTTTAATGATATATTTTTATAATTTAGAATATTGTTAAAGCAGTTACTAGATTCTGTAGAGGTTGACGTGGAAAGTTTAGTTCATAAGATTGTACATGAGTTTAGTGTGCAAATAAAGCACGATCTCAAAATGCAGCTTCTGATTTGTATAAGTAATCTTGTACTTTAAGGAATTTTTTGACGCTTCATTAATGTTCTGAACCGTAAATAAATACCCTATTTTTATATCGTAATCATTAAGTATTTTAAGATTAAAAAATAAGGGAATCTATTAAGAAGAACTTTAATTCAGAAACTAAATTAAAAATTTTATGTAACTTTGTCCAGTATCTCAAAAATTCGTATAATGTTTGCAAATATACTTCCAGATCTTTCAGTTGAAATTAATTTGAGACTCTCACGCTAAGCACAGACTACTAAGTAATATTTATTACCTAGGCCAAACCTAGGCGACCTAATTTATTTTAGGGCTGTCACTGTCAAGATAAACTTGAAAGTAAATTATTATCTAAATACAAAATTTCATCTAAATTGTTTTAAGAAAAAAATACCTTGTCTCTAAAACCAATTTCATTTAAATTATATAAATAACCTTACATATTCATTTATATTTAATGTACAGTCAGTAGTAACATATTTTAAAACAAATAATAGATAAATTTATTACCAAAAATTAGAAATTTTCTAATATTAGTAAACTTCGTTATTATTATACGTTTAGTGATTTGCTAGAACAGTTACAGCTTTTTATGCCATATTACCATTTGTATTATAATGGAATAAGACAATAAACATATCTAAATAAAGATAATTGTTTATGTGACTTTCAAGCAAAAAGCTATTGGATTATTTTTCCAAGATTTGGATAAATTTATATTTGTAAGTCTGTTTCTTTTTAAATAAATCATTAATTTTTATCAAGAGAGTTTTTATTTCCTAGTACCTAATTATGTTTATTACGGCACTAATGCTTGGTGCATTTAGCATTAGTCTTCGAACAAAGAACACAGTACATGGGGGCTTTGTCACTTCTTAGGACTATGGTGAAATGCCTCTTAGTCTACGAAGAGTATTATACTTTCAATCCGAAAATATTGATATACTAGATGGATATACTACTGTTTTTCGTAAATAGAGAAAAAGGTGGTATTTACTGAGACTGACAGTTTGATAGAATATCGTCTCCACCACCTAGTACTTTAAGCACATTTCCGAAGTGTATAAAGATTTTTATAATAGGAAAATAATAAAGTAGTAAATAGCAAGTGGTTGCTGTGGCCCATAGACATCTACATCTATCCTAGATTACGAATCAAAATGCCACCCATGAGGACTAAGATGGAATGCCTCGTTTCCAGTAAAAAGGGTCTCCGGTGCTCTACACTCACCATACGAAACACAGCAGCATTAAGCTACTATTTGACGCTGGTATTCTGTGAGAGCGTGGTCCTTCCCCGGTCGAGCTGACCCATTCGTGCTACAACTATACTCCCAATATAACTGCAGCATGGCTCTACCACGTATAAAACCTGCAATGTAATTAAAAGGTGTAACAAAAAAACGTATGTGCAGTTCACACGCGGTAGAAGCCGTAGAAACCTTCAGAAAACTAAACTTCGAGAGAATTAGATGAATGCATCACGAGTAGAAGCTGTAGGGCTTATTTATTATAATATTGTTATAAAGTTTAAAAATTAATTTACACTTCATTCTACACCTATTTCTTTTAATTCTAAGTAAAATCGCTTTGTAATAGCGCCATCGACGTCATTCTGTAGGTGAAGTAATTTTATCGAACAAAAATTTATTGAATCTCAAGGCGTTACGTAAAATAGACGCTAGATGGCGCGAAGTTATGAAATCGTGGTTTGTTATTAATAGATTGGATAAGATAATTTTATTAAAATTTGGTTAATTTTATTCATTTAATAATTTTGTTAATTTTTATTTAAAAAAAATATTCTAACCCTTAAAGTCCTGCAAAGAGTAGACCGAGATAGTAGGAAACACTGTATTTTTTAAATACAAGCAATGCTGTCATTATTATTATTATTCCCTTTAAACACTACTGGTAAGCTGAAAATGCTTGTGTTAAGACGATTAACGATAGTAGTCAAATAGCAGATTCGAACCCACAACCTTTCGAGCTCGCGGTCCGCACCCTGCTATTAGGATACTGTAGCTCATTACATTGTATTCTATCTCATTCTCTCGCAGGCTAAATCCTCTATAGATGTTTATATTTGTCTCGTTGTAATGTCGCTTTTTCGTTTCATCGAATTTCATATCACAATGATACTAAATAAGTTTCATTTCAAAAATATAAGTAATTTTAATTTTATCTAAAAATATATTACAATTTATAATATACTACATTTTGTAATATTATATAATGCAATGACCAATTTGAGAATATACAACTCGTAGATATTTGAGAATGCCAGGAATTACGCTGCTCTTATTCGTCCTCACCCAACTAGGTAGTACACTACGGCCAGGTGAGGTTGGTATTACGTGGACTTCACGATGAGTGGTAGCGACACAACGGACAATTCGAGTTCTTTCGGGGAGTTTATGATTTCCTGCATTTGGATTTTGGCCTTTGTCGGTGGAGAGCTTTACGCTTGAAAGATGGAAGTATAGTGAAAAAGTAAGTATGTAAAAAGTAGTGTAATGTCATAACGCCGGAGGAATACCTAATTGTATATAGATCTTTAGCTCTCAGACTAAACTCTCTACACTCTAAGTTAATAGATACCAATGTTGCGCGTCGCTGCTGCTGTTATGTCCCCGTTCAGTAAGCGACGAGTCAAGACCTGCCATGTTTAATCCATTAGGACACGATACGTACAAGTGTCCCAAGTCTCACTTCAATGACCCTCTACTGTATATGGGGCTACTGAAGTGTTTTCATACCTTCTTGCATGCCTTAAGCGCGAAGCGCTTAGGTAGGTATGTTGTACTAGCGCCTAAAAATCAAGAATCAAACGTTTTGTCGCATGAAATCGTATCTAACAATCATATTGAACATACAAATTATATAAAAATCACATTTTCAAAAAGATGAATGATTCTAGAACTTATTGGTTTTTTTCTTTTTTCTTAAAACGATTAATTGCTATTTTTACATTAAAAAAGTGGTTTTAGTGGCTTATGGTGTATTTATCACGTCCACATACAGTAACTTTTGAAAATTTCAATTGTTCAACTCAATCTAATTTTTCTATTATACGGGAAGCCATGGAATGTACCTATAGTGGCTGTTTAATTTTATTTTGATTAATATTAGTAGAGTGTAGGTATCGTTTGTTTACAGCGGCTCGTGATGAAAAATATCGATCGCTGTAGAAATGCTTACAAAATATTCTAAAAACTAAATTTGATACATACTTGACCAAGGTAAGATTATTATTTTTATTATGGGGGTTATTGATAGATAATTCACATCTGGTTGAGCTAAATAAATATGTATATAAAAGGAAATGATAATTATACAAAAATATATATTTAATATAGGTACTAATTACTAACATAATAAATACATAATACATAAATAAATAAAAGCCGGAGACCAAACGGCCGAGAGTTAGGGGGAAAGGGAAAGAAATCGTCGGACGGTGCGGGCGGTATCGAGGAGCACCGCCTTCTGGTTTTGAGCCCGGAGCGGTCCGTCACGGAGTCCCAACCGCCTCAGATGACCCGGGAGGCTGGCTGGGATTAACACGTTTGCAGAGACGACTACAGGAATAATTTCGGTCGGTAGACCACCCCACATGTCGGTCACCTCGTGAGCCAAGTGCAGATATTTTGATCGCTTATCTGTTTCGGCTTTCACGAGATTTTCGTCATGCGGAATGGTAATATCGATCAAAAATATCCTTGACTACGCCCGTTCCATCAGCACAATATCAGGATTATTTGCAAGAATAGTCTTGTCTGTGATGATGGCCCGGTCCCAGTAGAGCCTGTCGCGGTCATTTTCGAGCACTGCTTCCGGCAAGTACTTGTAATACGGCAATTTCCGGTTCGCGAGACCGTACTTCTGACCGTTAGAGACGGTTCGACAAAAAATGAGATTGACTTCATTATGACGACCAGACGCCAACCGTTCAGTGATGTCTCAGTGATCGTAAGGGTGAAAACTGGCAGCGATCACCGAATGGTTAGAGGCACACTGAATCTAAACGTTAAGTTGGCGAGGTCTCGTCTAATGAAGTCAACGTTCCGTCCCCCTCGTGCTCTAATCCAGAATCCCGAAACCTTTCAGCTCGAGTTACGTAACCGCTTTCAGTGAAGACCTAGAAGATTGCAATGCAGTGGACGATATGAATGACAAGCTCGTAGAAACTGTCCATGCGGTCGGAGCTAAGTTTTGCAAGATCCGCCGCAGAAGAACACAAAACCTCTCCGATCACTCTCTTAATCTCATGGCTGTTAGACGGAAGATGAGGCCGCAATCGTCAACAGATTTGACATCATACAGGCAACTGAACAGACAGATCTCCAAATGCATGCGGCGAGACTTGAGGAATCGTCAAATTCCTCTACAAGATGCAGGAGTGACAGGAATTTGACGATTCCTCAATTCCTCTACAAGATGCAGGAGTGTACAAGCTTGATTGTGATTGTGGTCTCTCATATATAGGGCAAACAAAGAGATCAATTAGAACCCGCGTAAAAGAACACATAGCTGACGTGAAGCATCAACGTTCCGGGAAGTCTGCAGTTTGCGATCGTATTCTAGATGGCCCCAATCATTACATCAGATTTGATAGACCACAAATCCTCGCGAAAGAACATCGATTCCTACCAAGGATGATACGTGAGGCTATTGAAATTAAAAAACATCCTAATTTCAATAGAGAAGGAGGCTGGGTACTACCACCTGCTTGGGATCCTATAATTAATAAAATTAAAACTAAACCCAAGCATACCACTGCAAGACTTCAAAATACAGTTAGTTCATTCTGCGTAGATCGGACCAAAGACAATAATTAAAAAGCTGAAGGTACTCCGGGTTAACTTTGACATCGGGACGTCAGTCACCTCAGTCCCCCGTGACCATGGGTGCTGGAAAGCACCCGAAACGTCGGGTATTAAAATTAATGTAAATATAAGAAATCATTATGCGGTGGTCTTGTTCTTCAAGAAAGGTGATAACGCCCACATAAAGAACTACAGACCGATATCCCTTCTGAGCCGCGTCTAAGTGCTGTTTTCGAGAATCATTACGAATCCTCTCGCACGCAGACTCGACGACTTCCAGCCTCCCGAACAAGCCGATTTCTGAAAAGGCTTTAGTACCATAGACCGCATACATACCCTTCGGCAAATTGTACAGAAGTCCGAAGAGTACAATCTGCCACTTTGCCTGGCGTATGTGGACTATGAGAAAGCCTTTGATTCTGTCAAAATTTGGGTGGTGCTACAGTCTCTTTTGCGGTGAAAAGTTGACTGTCGGTATATCGAAGTGCTGAAGTGTTTGTACAGTAGGGCTACGATGGCTATACGAGTACAGAACCAGAGTACAAAACATATCCAACTGCAGAGAGGTGTAAGACAGGGTGACGTTATTTGCCCGAAACTCTTCACCGCTGCATTGGAAGACGTTTTCAAGCTACTGGACTGGAAAGGATACGGTATTAACATCAATGGCGAGTACATCACTCACCTTCGATTTGCCGACGACATAGTCCTTATGGCAGAATCGCTGGAGGACTTAAGCACTATGCTCAACGACCTCAATAGTGCCTTTCAACGGATAGGTCTTAAGATGAACATGGACAAAACAAAAATCATGTTTAATGTCCATGTCACACCTATGGCGGTAGTTGTTGGGAGCACTAAGCTCGAAGTTGTTGAGCTCGAGTACGTTTACCTGGGACAAATAGTCCGACTAGGTAAGTCCAACTTCGACCGAGAGGTCAATCGACGGATTCAACTCAGCTGGGCAGCGTTCGGGAAATTACGACGCATCTTCTCGTCAGGTATACCTCAAAACCTGAAAACTAAGTTGTACAACCAGTGCGTGTTGCTAGTGATGACCTACAGAACCGAGACGTGGTCCTTCACTGCTGGCCGTATGAGGACGCTCAAAGTCGCTCAGCGAGCTATGGAGAGGGCTCGGAGTTTCTCTGCGTGATAAACTTACAAATTGAGGATATCCGCAGTAGAACCAGAGTGACCGACATAGCCCAACGGATTAGTAAGCTTAAGTGGCAATGGGCCGGCCATATAGCTCGAAGAACCGACAACCGTTGGGGAAAAAAGGTTCTCGAGTGGCAGCTTCGTACCGGTAGGCGAAGTGTAGGGCGACCCCACACTAGATGGAGTGACGACCTCGTAAGACATGCAGGAAGTCTATGGATGCAGGTGGCTCAGGACCGTGCTTTGTGGCATACCTTGGGGGAGGCCTATGTTCAGCAGTGGACTTGTGAAGGCTGTAATGATAATGATGAGACCATACTTCAGAACGAGCTCCTGGTGTAGAATTCTGGCTACTAGGTTGGGCCTATGCAAGTACTCAGAGTTAGAAAGCGCCGAACAACCGGAGATAACATGCCTAAGTGACTCACCGGGATGGCGACAAGCTCGGCAGACGTCGGCGGTGTCATCCTTTAGGATGTATCTCCAATAGTTGTTCGTCTTAATAACCTGATCCTGTATTGCACAGACAAACCCCTCAGTTTCCCCGAAGAGGTCGCCGAAACAGCCAGTTGAGGGAGGCGACTGTATTTACGAAGGGCTTATGTAGAACCCTATAGTACCTCCCGTGAAGCTCCTTCTCCTTCCATTCGGTCTCCCGGTCAGAAATGCTAAGTACTGCTGGATCCTGTCATTGCTCGTTGGTTGCAAGGATAGAGGGGTAAGCCCTTTATCACTAGAAATGACGTCATTATAGAATGGATCATCCGATCTCACCAGGAAGTAATGACGGAGGCTGCACACTTTGCGATTATGCATAGTGAGCACGCTCAGAAAGCCACGCATACGATGCTTTCGCGGCAAGTACAGCCTCATTACCGACGATCTCGGATGATGCATCCTATGGGACGTCATGGTTGTGCGGACCTTTCTATCCAGGACGTTAAGTTCAGTCTGAGTCCACCTGAGTATGCCAAAGGTATACATGAAGACAGGCATGACCCTACCGTTATATGCGGTGTCTTATTCACACCGGCCAAAAGCCTATTAAGCACTGGTCAAGCGTGCATAAAACACGTCGCAAACCGACTGTTTCACACCAGCCTCATCGATACCGATGTTCGGTGACACACCCACGTATCGGTATGTATCAGCCTCGAAAAGGGTTCGAAAAGGGTTCTTTTCGTTGACGGGCACAGATAAGTCTATGCCCTCAGAGTTAGCAACCCTTCCCCTTTCAACATCGAGGACGGCACACTTATCTGTCCATGAGAATTCCAATAGAATTGCTAAATTCACAAGTGATGCTTAGAAATTCCATAAGATGGGAGCGACTGGAGGCGAATAACTTGACCATGTAGAACCATATAGAAGGTCACTTTTGTCCCTACATTCCGTAGCTGAAATCCCCTCCCGGAGCCCTCCAGTAAGGTAATGAGGGTTCAGAGAGAGGCAGAACCAGATTGGACTCAGACAATCGCCCTGGAAGATAACCCTTCTTATCCTTATGTGGTTTTCCGCAGCCATCATCTGTACTACTGTCTCTACCTGTACAGACAATCTTGTACAGCTCGAGGACCCTCTTTAGCCATGTATGGGGTACCGAGTCGTATACCTTTCTGTAGTCTATCCAGGCGGCGGAGAAGTTTCGACGGTTGCGTTTCACCACTTTGCCAATTATCTCTTCCTGGCTCTGACCATTCTAATGTTATCATGCGATACAAAAGTCGACAGGGAGTCCCAGACAACCAAATAAGCGGGAGTTCCAGCCAAAATACATCGTCGTGGAATTCACAATTAGAGGATAAACATGTTTCTACCATGAAGAACCTATCTATGGAAGATATACGAGGTATAGTGAGGGATGAATTTAACACTGATTTTGAAACTAAATTGTTAAAAAATATGGAGACAAAAAACAATGAACTTATAGAGCGTGTAGAGAATTGTTCTTTGAAAAAAAAATATGAAGAAATTCGTGCTGATGTACAAACTAAAAATGAATTACTGAAAAAGTTCGAACATGAAAATAAAGAGCTAAAAAGTTCATTCTCGGACTTCAGCGCTAGGCTTGCACAAATGGAATACCATTCGAGGGATAGCAATATAGAAATACATTGTATACCAGAACACAAATCAGAATACTTTGTAACCGTTATCAAGCAAATTGCAAATGTAACAGAGTATAAATTAAGTGAAACAGATATTCACTTATGCACTAGAACAGAGTTCCCTAAACTTTTTTGTGTTGTAGACCCTTTGCCATGTTTTTCCGTGTTGGATAGACCCCCTACTTACCTGATATTGATTTCCTGTAAATTTCAACTGTAGTGAAGTTTAGTGTTAAAAACTTAATAAAAACACATGTAATTTATACATTTATTAATTGAATTTAAATTAAAACTACTCAAAATAAAATTTTGTATCTGTTATGTAAAATATACGTAGAATTAAATAAACATAAAATAAACTAAAAATAAAATAACATAAGCAATAAGTCAATTTTTAGTGAGAAGGATGAAGCTGATACTTTAATAATTAATTATCAACATTTGGCGTCAATTTTGTAAGGGTTAATCTTAAATCTCCTCGGCTAATGATGTCCAGTCTGTTTCTTTTTTTCGTTAGGAGATTGGTAACAGCGCTGAACCCCCTTTCCACTTGGTATGACGATGGAAAGGAAATTAAAAATTTCCTCGCTATATTCCATAATACGGGATAAGTAACGGGGTATGTTGTTTTGCAGCCAGAATAGCTGATATCCGTTTTTAAACTGAACCTTAAGTTCTTCGTTTGTACTTAGTTCAGTCAGTTCCTCTTGTATTATGACATTCGTTTCTTCTGTCACCATATGGATTAATTATCCACGGTGGTATTACCATAGTCAAAATATCCTCAAACCTAGATTCAAAATCTGAATAGAGGGCATTTAAATATTGAACGTAAGTTGAAACGTCGTCTTCCTGGCAGCTTGTCTGTGACAAATTGGTGAACTGAGAAAATTCGCCCCGTCCAATTATTGCTTCATTAGTTTAACTCTGGCAAGAAACGCTGATAAGATGGACTTTGTTTTAATCAAATTTAAACTGTCGCCTTGTAATTGCAAATTAACCATATTAAATTTTGTAAACAAATCTGTTAAATAGGCGATATCTGTTTTCCTCTTCATTAAATTTTCTTTTAAAATTTTATCTTTAGTATCCATAAATTCTAAAATAGTCCCAAAAAGTGCAAAAAATCTTGTCAAACATAAGCCTTTCGACAGCCAGCGTACTTCAGTGTGAAGGAGTAATTGATGAAAGTGTTCGTCATTTTCTTCACACAACTGCGCAAATAATCGCGTATTCAACGCGTTGCTTCGGATTCGGTTTAGTGCATCAATGACAAAATGAAGTGATTCATGCAATCTAACACTCAAATTTTTAGCAACTAAATGTTGTCGATGGATGACGCAATGTATTGCTAACACCCCTGACACATTTTGTTTTAAATAGCTTATACATCCACAATAACGTCCAACCATGGCAGGTGCTCCATCTGTAACTACTGATATTATATTTAATAAAGGAATTGCTTTTTCAATGAAGTAATCCTTCAAAACATGAAATATTGATTCACCTTTAGTGTCGGTTATCAAAGTTCTTGCGAAGAGCAGTTCTTCGTAGATTTCTTGATTCATAATAAAACGAACATATGCCAATAATAATGCTGCATTATCAGGTAAAGTTGACTCGTCCAGTTGTATAGAGAAATGGGTCGTTTGTAAATAATTACATAAGAAGCTTTCAATATCAGAACTCATTTCATCAATACGTCTTTCAACAGTATTGTTGCTTAAGGGAATTCTTTTAATGATATCAGATGCAGGTTTGTGTAAAACAGTTTTTAAAACCTCTTCAACGGCTGGCAAAATTAACTTCTTTCCGATAGTATGCGGTTTTCCGGATTTTGCTATAAGTAACGAGATATTGTAAGACGCCCGCAAACCATCATCATTTCTTTGTGACGTCGAAGCGAACCATGATATAGTATTATTTGCTGATGATACTTCATTAATTTTCAAATTAAAGCGACAGTTATTAAATTACGACGAAGTAAATAATGCTATAGCTAAGTTAGTCAATTGGTTTAATGTTAATAATTTGCATTTGAATGGAACTAAAACTAAATGTATGAAATTCGTAACTCCTAATGTTAAACATGTCAATACTAATGTAATTTTAAATGGGGGGCAACTGAGTTTTGTTGATACCATCATTTTTCTTGGAATCACACTGGACGCAAAGCTTCAATGGCTCCCCCATATATCAAAACTAGCTAGCAGACTTAGTTCTGCAGCATATGCTGTGAAAAAGATTAGAACTCTTACCAGTGTTGAAACAGCTAGAATAGTTTACTTTAGTTATTTCCATAGCATTATGTCGTATGGTATTTTGCTATGGGGACACGCGACTGACACTGAAATCATATTTATTTTACAGAAGAGGGCCATTAGAGCAATATATAATTAAAAACCAAAAGAGTCACTGAGAAAAAAATTTAAGGAAATTAATATATTAACTCTGGCCTCTCAATACATTTATGAAAATGTAATGTACGTACACAAAAGTAAAAGTAGTTTTGCGAAAATAACTGATATCCATTCTGTAAATACTAGGAACAGACACAAGCTAGTAGTACCAGTTACTCGACTCCACCGAGTTAGTAATTCATTCTTGAGGCGATGTATACGCTTTTACAACAAAATCCCAGAAAATATACAAAATTTGTCATACACGAAATTCAAAAATGTTATTAAACTAAGTTTGTATAAAAAGGGTTATTATAATTATAATTTATGGATGATAATAACCCCTGGGAAGGGTGATCGCTAGCAAGCTATTTCTAATTTGTCTTGTGTTGTTTATTGTAAACATTATTGTAAGCTATTATTGGAAAAAAATAGTCCCGCTGAGATTCTTGCTGGTTCTTCCCAGGACAGAGGTTTTTTTTGTGAACCAGTGGTAAATGAAAAAAGTGACTTTCAATAAGTATTGTTATAATCTACATTGAATAAAAAAGTTTCTGTTTCAGAACATTTTGTCCAGTGTAGGTCTCTTCTGAAGTTTATCTTTGAGTGTTTGAAAGTGTTTCAAATCTTTCTCTGTTTTATCAGGGTGGCATCTTCTCAGATGATCTTGCAGTTAGATGGTTTCATAGTTTGGCAATTGTTTGTTCGGCAATGATGGAATGAAGCCAAATTTCAAATAATCGACACTGTACTGTCTACATTTCTTTTTAGATCCGGACATGGCATCAGTCATCTGTGGGCAAAATTAAATTATTTAAATAAGACAGAAAATCCAGCAGCTGTATATTAAAAATATTTTTTGATTTTTCCGAAAACATTCCATAATTCGAACATCTTCTTGCAACAATTAGCTCGAATTACGGAGATTGCACTGTAATTATAATACCGATTGCTAAAACTTTCAAAAAGAAACTATTGAGGAGTACTCGTGTAATTTTGCATGAATGAATATTAAACTACTAATAACTAAAGTCATGATTGGCGTAATTTATCTATCTTTGCTAACTACGAGTACAAAACTAAAATTTAATAAAAAATAATGTACTTACGAAAACTTAAAAATCCAAAACAATAATTTTGACATTATAATTCTTACAGTAATGTGGTTAAACTGCACAGTTTATAATTCTGAAATCTTTGACGATAGATATATAGTGTACGGAAGAGATCGTGCAAATAATAAACTTGGTGGCGCGGTTCTTATAGCTGTATATAACGATTTAACATCTTGTAAAATATCTAATTGCAATACTGAATGTGAAGATCTTTGGGTAAAGGTTAAGATTTGTATAGGTAAGAAATGCGAATTTCTTAAAGTCTGTGTTGTGTACCTACAACCACCCCTAAATCAAAACTTATTTAGAACGTTCATTAATAACACAAATAAAATCAGGGACGAGTATAACACAAAACACACGTTAATAGCAGGTGACTTTAATATTTCAAATGCAACCTGGGAACAACATAGCACTGATACGTATCTTTTACCGATTTTAAACAACAACAATAACATACATAATTTACTGTTAGATTTCTTGGAATTAAATGACTTCAAGCAATTCAATTCTATTATAAATAGTAATAAAAAAATTTTAGACTTAATTTTATGTAACTCCGAAATAGTAAAAATTAATGAATATTCCAACCCTATACGTAATGTCGATACTTACCATCCACCATTAGAAGTATCTATTGCAATACCATCCAGTTATTATCCGAATCACGTGAAATTACAGAATAATAACTATTTTTAACGTTATTGCCTTCCTTATATGGTCAAAAGAAATTACTCCGACAATCTGTAGTGCACCAAGCTGTATGCATTTTTCACCACCTATCTAGTGGGGTCGTGAGTTCGAATCTCGCATAACAACTTTTTCTTCTTTTTGTTTGTTTTTATATATTTTTTCTGTACATCTTTTAACTAATTTTGCAAAATGACTGGAAAATGTGGAAAGTGCTCAAAGCAACTTCCAAGAAAGAAATTTTTATATAAATAAATACTGCAACTCGTGGAAAGGCATGTCTTGACCAGATCGCCAGTAACGTGTATAGGGCCAAATCAGGCACACATCTTGTTTGCCTATCTGACCTTGAAACAGCCCAAACTACATGAAGTTTATTAAAAAGGAGTATACTATACAGACAATTGAATACAGTGAAGAAAACTTGATCAAGTTTAGAAACTGTATGTCTGCCCTATCATTTTCAGAAGTATATAATACTAAAAATGCTAATGAAGCTTTCAACGAATTGCGTAACGTGATTGATCTATTTAATAAACTCTGTTTTCCAATAAAGCTTGTTAAGACCTGTAATTAAAATTCAGATACCAGAAATGGCTTAGTAAAGGCATTAGACTTGCGTGTAAAAATAAGCGGCGTCTATATATCCAATATACAAGAAGCAATAAAATTTCTAGAATAACTAAAAAATACGAATACACAAAATACAATAAAATACTAAAAAGTGAATTTATAGGGCTCAAAAATTAAAAAACCAAAGAGTTATAAATAATGCTTCTAATAAATGTAAAGCGACATGGAATATTATCAATGATAATTTAAATAATGATAAAGAATATAATAATATTGACATGATAAGTATAAATGACATAAAATATAGTAATCCTAATATAGTATGTGAATTGTTTAATAACTATTTTATACACATGACGAACCTAGAACAGGACTATTTAAATTCTGATAAAATTAACATTCCATTCAATAAAAATCAAATTCCTAACCCCAAATAATGAAATGGAAACAGCTACTATTATTTTATCGCTTAAAAACAGCAATGCAGTTGGACATGATGGCATAAACACACATATACTAAAGGCATGTGCGAGGGATTTAAGCCGACCTCTTACCCATGTAATTAATTTGTCAATGCAACAGGGATCATTCCCCGATATCCTTAAGTTATGTATTGTTAAGCCAATATACAAAAAGGGCGATAAATGTGATATGAATAACTATAGACCGATAACTCTTATTCCAATATTATCTAAAATCTATGAAAAGTAATCTTCAAGCGCAAAGATAGCTTTATTACATCTAATAATATACTGAAAGAACAACGGTATGGTTTTCGCAAAGGTTACTCTACTAGGTTGGCTTGCTTCAATTTGATACATTATGTCACTGAATGTATTAATCAAAAGATACCACTTTTTGCTTTATTTCTAGACATGAGCAAAGCTTTTGACTTTGTTCCACATAAAAGATTACTGGATAAACTCTATCAATACGGTTTTTTTTAAATCAACTCAGCACGTCACAACCCTACAAGCGCCTAGCGAATGACTGATTAAAGTGCGGTGTATGCACCGCAGTTGAGTGGAACAGAGTAGCTGAATGCAGTGTCGTCTCTAGTACGTAGTACATAATAGCTCGATGTTTTTCTCCTCCGAATCTTACTTCGTTTTAATACAAAACGCCTATTCAAAAAAGTATATCATATATTTATATAAATATATAACACTATATACTTACTTATATAAATATATCTCTTCTAAAAGAATAATATCATGACATAATAGATTTTTGAGTATTATTATAGCACAAGATATTACGTATATAAATAATTTTAATAAAATATTAGTTAACAAATATAAGTAATTTTATATTTCTCTCTATGTAAAAAAATAATTCTAAACGAACCTAATAAATTTACGAATATGTCGTCTACTATTACACTTTGGCCATTTATTGGGGAAATCATCATTTACTTGCATACATTACTCATTTGCTTGTTGCGTGCGGGCAAACGTTAATTATAGGCCGATGCACACATTCATTGTGTTGTTGCTTCAACGTTGAACGGAATTTTGAATGACACTATCGCTCTAAGTCTAATTACACTATATTGATATTGATATCACAACTATAACAATTGTCACAAATTATAATATTGCGTAGATTTAATTCAGTGCCTCATTAGGAAAACTCACGAAAAATCTTGACACCGCGATGTAGATGATGACGTAACGATATTACAAATAATAAAAGTGTATATCTTTTTACAATTCTTGATGAACAGACAGTAAAATAGACAACAAAATAGTTCAAAGTTCAAATCGAGTGTTACAGGAGGAATGATAATAAAAATAGGAACACTATTAGCTTTATGTCATAAACTCAAAAATACTGTGTGTACTGCATACCATAAAAGTGGTATGCACATAATACATAATACGCAAAGTGTAAGCTGTGAAGTGTATGCGGGTGAAAATGTAGATATTAAGCAATGACATCTAACGGAAAATGGTAAAATAAAACAGTGACATCGTAAATATCATAAAAAATAAAACAGGTACTGAAAAGGGACAGGAACGAGGGGTCGCTTGCTACTTGATCCAGCTGCCAAGGAGCAATTGAAAAAGGACAGGAACGAGGGACGTGACCCCCCCCCTAGGTTCAGCGGGGATTAGGTCTTCCGAGGTCGTCCCGGTCCCAACGCCTTAATTCTTCAATATGTGCCGCGCTATCGACACCAATGAACTGTACTTATTTTAAAGGTGAAGGATTCCTTGGGAATAAAACAGTAATTATTTTCAAACCGTTCCGTGAGAGAGTAATTACTTTCCCTATCACTTCCCTATATACTTTTCTTTCTTGATTATATTATATACTGGTAGCTGGTCCCGAACGATTTGTATTGTTGCTTGTCGTCTTCATGCACCTAAATGCATGTAGGTATCGGGCCTCGGGGTGTACCCCATTGCCCGGATAGTCCTCATGCCCCATGATTATGGGACAGTCTTTGTAGCCTATTCTTGGCGTGGATGGTACTACGGTTTATACCGTAGCCGGATAAGATTTTTCCAGTAGTTCTCCGACTACGGGAAAAAGGAGGTTATCGATGGAGGTTATCTAAGTTGGTCTGAGTTGGCCTTTCAGCGGCATTGGGGGTTGTTACTCGACTCCCTAATCGATATAGAGAGGAGTTCTCTTGGAAGAGATCGCCCGTCCGGGGGCCGAGTATGCAACGGCGCAAAGCCGTTGAGATGGTCATGTGGCCCGTTGTCGGCACGATCGAACATACCGCGCGCTAGACGGGCCACGAAGTCGGTGATGGTCTCGACTTTCAGATCGGCCGCTATCACGTCGTTCCGGACGTAGCGACCTGCTCCGACAATCGTCCTTAATGACAGGTTCAGCAGAACCTACAGGTTCAGAGAGTGAGGCTCAGCAGAGCCTGCAGTCGCCGCCTCAGAGGGTCGCTCAGAAGCGCGTACCAAGCCGGAGCAGCGTAGGTGGTGATGGTCCGGATATACATCTTGTATATCCGGAGCTTGGTCTTTATCGGAAGCTTGGATGCCAGGACCGGACAGAGCATCGGACGACGAAGTCGACGTGCGCAGTCATGCGAGCGCCCGGTCGATCCGGCACCCGAGGAATGTCACGGCCTTCTCGTACGCGATCTTCTGGCCGTCGAGAGTCAGCGGTGGTGGTAAATTTCTGAGACGGCGAGTGAGCAGAGCGGTCGTCTTACCAACGTTGACGACCATCCTCCACTCGTTCAGCCATGGTGGCAGCAGGTCCAGCAGACGCTGCATTTTAGCAGTGGCTATATGGGCTCTTCTGGACGAGGTGAAATAGGCGCTATCGTCCGCGTATAGCGCCAGCTCAACGTCGTCCTCCCATTCTTCCAGCCTACCTGCCAGTGTTGGTACATCATTCGTATATGCCGCGTACAGGACTGGAGACAAACAGCTGCCCTGTGGGACGCCGGCACTGAAGGTTCTTGTTGCGGACTCGGCGTCCTCTACGCAGACGTAGAACTTCCTGTCTTCCAGAAAAGACACCATTAACCGCAACATAGCAGGGGGGGACACTGGTCTGCTCGTGTAGTTTATATAGTAATCCTGAGTGCCACACCCGGTCGAACGCTTTCTCGATGTCGAGAAAGACGCCCAACGATATGCGGCCACGATTGTACTCTGCCGCAAGCAGCTGCAGCACTCTAGTCAGCTGTGTGACTGTAGAGTGACCCCTCCTGAATCCGTGCTGCTCCGCCCGAAGTTGGATGCACGGACGGAGACGTCTCAGCAAGAATCTTTCGAACAGTTTAGCTATGTGTGGTAATAGCGTGATCGGCCTGTAGCTGGCAGCTCTACGCCTGTCCTTCCCGGGTTTCGGCAAAACGATAATTTTGCCTTTCTTCCATTCCTCCGGGAAGTGGGATGTCCGCAATATCCCATTGTAGAGTCGACCAATCTCTACTAGGACTTTATAGGGCAGTTGTCGGAGTGCAGCGTTGGTAATCCCGTCGTGTCCGGGCGCCTTCCTCGGTTGCAGGCAGGTTACTGTCCTCCGCAGTTCGGCGGGGGGAAATGAACCACTCTCCTGCAAGAGGCGGCGCAGGTGACGACAGGAACTCCTGTACGCGACTTTCCTTTATGGCATGGAGGTCCATGAACTCCGCACTTGCAGGATTCGGCATAAATTGCTCCTCGAAGTGCTCTCCTAGGATATCCGCTCTGCCCTTGGCATCGTAGCAGCGTTCGCTCGCACTGTTGGTCAGCGGGCAAACGGGAGGTCTGGTTTTGGTTAACTGTCGGTTCAGTTTGTAGAGCGACGCATTCTGCTCTTCCGCCTTCCATATGCGCCGCTCCCAGGCCTCTCCTCTGAAGGCCTGGACTGCAACCGACAGTTCCTCCGATAAGGTGTTTAGCTGTGTTTTCAGTCTTGGGCAGCGAGTACGCGCCCAGAGCTTCCTTAGCGCTCTTTTGCGCTTGATCTGCACGCTTATCTCTCGCGGCAGATCATCACGCCTTTCTGTAATCGGAACGATCGTAGAGGCCGCGTGGAAGGCCTCCTGGATGTTTTTGGTAATTCTAGTAGCAGCGGCCTCTACGTCGTCCGCTGTACTTATAGGTTGGTGGACTGGAGGTCTCGCCTGCAGATGTTGTGAGTAGAGCCTCCAGTCGATGCGTGTCTTAAATGCTCTGGGCGGCGTAGTCACCGCCTTAGTGCCAAGGGTTATCAGAATCGGGAGGTGCTGTGAACTCAGGTCGTTTAGCACCTCTACCACTACTGGGTAGTTGACGTTCCTAGAGAGCACGATGTCTAATACATCCGGATGTTGCCTCGGGTCTGTCCGAACGTTGGTTGGTTCTTCGGGATCTAAAACGTCGTAATTGTCTTCTCAGCGTCTTCGTATAGTGCATGACCCGGCGGGGTGAACACACTGGACCCCCACGCCGGGTGTTTGGCGTTTAGGTCCCCCGGCGATTATAGTAGGTGTTTCGCCTTCCATCACCGTCCGGATGTCTGAGGAGCAGAATGGAGTCCCTGGCGGGCGGTATGCTGCGTAGATCCTTAGTTCCTCGCCCGCCGCCTCCATTCTTATGCCGATGGAGCGCATAGTCTGGTAAGGTGGTAGTTCCAGCTCTTGGTGGACGATGTCCCTCCTCACAAGAACCGCCGTCCCTCTGTAGGCGGCCCCTTGAGGGGTGACCTCGTCCCTTCTGTATAGGTAGTTTGGCAGCTTAATATGCGTCTTGGGATTTAATTTTGTCTCGCTCAGCAAAATGATGTGCAAGTCCTGTTGGTGGGCGTCTGTGCGGAGTTCATGCAGCTTCTGCTGTATTCCGCCCGGGTTCCAATAGAGGAGGCGCAGATTACTCTCCTCCGTAATGCCGGGCTAATAAGTTTGCCAGCGCCTTCATGATCGCCGTAACTGGATCTCTTAAATCTCTTAGTAAACGCCCATTTAAACGGAGTAAGTTATCTTCTCCTATTTCCATAGATAATTTACTTAAGCGTGAACTTCTTTCAACGCTTTTGCCAGCTTTCAAGCATTTTATTTCCGAATGGAAACACTCGTCTTGAACGAACTTCCAAATTAATAATTCAGCTCTTTTTAAGAGCGTTATGACCAAGGCGCCATCGGGTCCTTTAACCGACTTTGCTAAAATTTCGTTGGAACACATAACCGACTTTTCGGCTGTGTTGTCGGGTCCTTTAACCGACTTCTTAAACTTTTGAATTTTTCTACCGCTTGTAAGGTGCGTGTAGTTGCCCCAAGGAATTTCTTAAAGCTGCTAAATCGTCCGTAGTCGGGTAGACTTAACGGCTCTTGCTTTCTTAGCACGTTTACGCCTTTCGGCGATTTTTCTTCTCCCGTTTCGAAGCTATTTATGGTGTCCACTTGTTTGGGCCACAAATCAGGACTTGTCCTGAGGAATTCAGGTCCTTGAAACCAGCGATGACTTACATCGAAGGTGGAAGGAAAACTTCTAGTGGCGTCGTCTGCCATCACTGCCACGCTTCCTTCTCTGAATCGTAGCAGAACGCCAAATAACGACTTCAATAAGTCCGGTCCGGTTAACAATGCATCATTGAGACAACGTCCGCCCGTCCTTGCGGCGGCGTCGAAAACTATTCTTATTTTCCTTTTTTGTGGATTAGTCACTGCGAAGTGAGGAAGATACCACGTGCGTGGGGAAATGGAAATATGGTTCGCTTTCTCTGCGTAACCGTTAACGATGAGATTTTCAATTTGCTTCTCATATTCTTTTTTCAACTCGCTATTTTTATCGAGCTTCTTTTCGATATGAATCAGGCGACTTTCAACCTGCGCTCTATTCGACGGCATGCACTCATTATCTGTGCGCCATAACAAAGCAGTCTCGTACCTATTATTAGGTATACGACGTACCGTTTTGTTCAAAATATTTAAAGCTCGTTCTTCTGGGTCGTTCGCGGGCTTTCGCGCAGACACTCCCAGAGATTCCAAACTAAAATAATCCTTGATTAACTTCTCCATGTCCTCCTCCTTCTTGGTGGAAATGTGGTTAACAATCTTGATTGGTTTAATGCCACCCGAAATGTGACCATGTAAAACCAATCCAAGTTTGGTGAGCGATGCTACAAGTAGGTTCTTACCTCCTGAAATTAATTCACGAGTAACTATGAGATGCCAATTGTCCTGGCCGATTAATATGGTAGGTCTGGACTTCTCATAAATCAACTCGTCCTTAATCGGGGTCAAATGAGAACACCAATAATGCAATAATTCTCGGCCTACTGACTGCGGAGAAAGGTTAAGTGACTTAATTGTTTGTACACTTATCTCCTCTAAGTCTTTCGAGAAAATGCCTTTTATTTTAACGTTTAAGCGATACGAACTGTCGTCGTTAATTCGCTTACCTCCTACGGCTTCAATACGTAATTCTTCTTTGCGTCCGCGAGGTGCTAACTTCTGAGCCATCCACTCCTCCATGAGTGTCATGGTTGACCCTTCATCCAGAAGACCTGTGGTCTTGACCTTTCCTCTAGGTCCATACAACTCGACCGGTATAATTTTTAAATATGCACATGCCAGTGCGTTCACTGTACTAACAGTTGTAATTTGTATTTTATTGGGGTATCGATGTAGCATTCGATGATGTGCCACTCTATATCCCTCTACACCACATTTTTTCGCTCTGCACTCTAACCTCCTATGGTTAGGTGACAAACATTGGAAACATTTAAACAGCCTTTTAACCGCTTCCTATTTTTCGCGATTATTCATATCCTTAAATTTGTAACAACTCACTATAGAGTGTTCCTTGTTACATATAACACACTTATGTGTTACCCGGCTTACAGGCTTATCCTGGGTTATCATAACCACTTGTCGGTTGTGCCCTTTATTATTTCGGCGTTCATAACGCTCGCTCTTAAAACGGTTGCGTACAGACCCCTTTGCAGTGTGTACAGTTTGCTTCCTAAATTCAGGACGTTCCCGTTTTTCAGGCACATTTTCATTGCTTAAGGACGTTCCAAATTGTTCACTCAATGAATTCAAAAGTTTGGCCATCTTCTGTAACTCTGGCTCCAAAAGATGCTGAGCTCGATATTCGAACCATTTAAATTTAATCATAGTTCCAAGTTTCTCCACTATACGGCTTACTAACTCCGGTGAGTATAAATACTGTGGTTGGTTCAACGCTTGTATTGCAGCAACCACGTTCGTAATGCGACTTGCAAAAGAACCTATATTTCGGCAATCTTCCCCCAATCTTGGCATTCGCTTTACATTCTCGATTTCGGCTAGAATGAGCATCTCAACCCTACCGAATCTTCTTTCGAGAGCGTTCATTATTTCTTCAGGTTCACAAAAAGTAAACAACAATGACTTAATCGCTTCCTTAGCGGTGCCCTTTAGTGCCCTCCTAAGGCGTGCGACATTCTGCACCCCTGAAAATTGGCTTCTTGTGTCTTGTGTTTTGAAAATTATCCATTCACCCGTGTCTCCATCGAAGATTTCCTGGAGGAAATGAAGCTGGGAAGACTTATCTTTACCCACTATCTTTATTGCAATCACAATCGCTTCGGTCAATTCTGACACCTCACACGCGTGTGCTTTTTGTGCATTACCTAGGTTGCGCTCGACCTCCGCCCCTTTGCGGCGTCATCCCTTACACGCTCCCTTATCAGTAATGTCGGGTTGCGTTACACTAACCGGCGCGCTCATTATGGTCTGTTGAACCCAACTCCTTACGAAAGGTTCCACCTGAGTATTCCGCTCTTCATTATCCTCACTCGAGTCGATCTCCTCTTCTCGGTTGAGACGTGCCAACTCCAATTGAGACTTAGCTAAGGCAGCAGCTGCTTGTGCTCGTTCGAGCTCTGAGCGTTCGAATTTAATCCGCGCCTCTAATTCGGCTTTCAGCCTCGCCGATCGCGTAGACCTACTACCTCTCTGTGACCCTTTGTCACTAGTGTGCCCGATTACTGTTCTTAACGGTGCCGCTTCTTCGGTCCCTTGACCTACTTTTTCGACTATCGTTTCACTCCTGGATATCACGGATTTCTGTGCGGTGCTGGTCTGCGTATCACTGGTGTCCGTCCTGTTGCTTGTCGTTGCCACGGACGCCCCTGAGTCCCACGTGCATGTGGACGTATCGGTGGTGGCTCCACTTGAAGGAGTTGCCACACTCGAAGCAGTAGCTGTGGTCGCTCCAGATGATTCCGCCTCTTTAGCCTTTCTTGAAAGCCCTATTCTTGTCCTGGTTCCCGCGCTCCTCTCTGTCTGGTCTTGTGCCTTCTTCATCTTGCAGGAAGGTGATTGTTGCCCTACGGTCCCTAACTGTCCCTACGGTCCCTACAATCCTACAACCCCTTACCTATAACCCTTCTACACCCCAACCTAACCCCACTACCCCCCCCCACTTTATCTCCCAACCCTACAACCCTACTACCACCCTAACAGCCCTATCAGCCCTATCAATCCTGGACGGGGGCCTACCGTGATGAGCCGTCCAGGGATGGAGTCGTACCTTTCCTCCATTCCATTCCTGGAATGGAGGAAAGTTTTAGGAACTGTCCCGCCAAGGAATATGGCGAAACAGTCGAGCCAGTAGTGCAAGCGCAGTCTCGCCCGAGAGAACTGCTCCACCCGAAGGTGTTGTGCCAGAGCCCGACCGGTTTGGCACCGTTGGGGGTCGGGATGTATGCTGTGTTCGCCGCCCAGTCACCGGTGAGGCCTCATCCAGGCGCTCTCCTCCAGCCGCGATGCAGTCAGGTGCCCACACGAGCACCCTCGCCTGGCAGCAGCAGCGGTGGATGCTTCTTCTTCTTTCTTGCACCCTTGCCTGGCAACAGTGAATGCGTCCTCTTCTTTCTTGCACCCTTGCCTGGCAACTGTGAGCGCTTCCGCGTTGGTAATAGCAAACACCAAACGCCTTTGATCGTATGGCCGTCCAGTGGAAAATGCCGGGCACGCTTGCCCGACAGGAAAAAATGCCGAGCCCTGCTTGGCCACGATGAGCCAAGCCGCAATCCCGGTTTTCTTTCTTCCGGTAGCGACCAGTATTCCAGGTCCGGTCCTGCCTAAGCCCTGATGGGCCTACTGCGCTGGTCTGGTCTTCTTGCCTTTGGTCCTGTTGCTTCAGCTCAAACCTTCGGCTTCCTTCGGTCGCTGATCTTCACTCAGCTCCGAAGGTCCTCTTGAATGGTATCCAGCAATTCACAGCTGGTTCCTTAAATCCGGCTTCTTAAAGGACCACTTGAAAAGGAACGGGAACGAGGGGTCGCTTGCTACTTGATCCAGCTGCCAAGGAGCAATTGAAAAAGGACAGGAACGAGGGATCGTTCGTGTCACGGCTCGTTCAGCAGCGGATTTCCTACCCTCCTATGACACCTACGTTGGGTTCGGGAACAACGTATGTGAACCCCGCAACGGAGTAACACACAAGGGCGTCGACCTCTTCCTTTTCTTCAAATAGGTTCAGGCGGGGATTACGGGTCTTCCGAGGTCGTCCCGGTCCCAACGCCTTAATTCTTCAATATGTGCCGCGCTATCGACACCAATGAACTGTACTTATTTTAAAGGTGAAGGATTCCTTGGGAATAAAACAGTAATTATCTTCAAACCGTTCCGTGAGAGAGTAATTACTTTCCCTATCACTTCCCTATATACTTTTCTTTCTTGATTATATTATATACTGGTAGCTGGTCCCGAACGATTTGTATTGTTGTTGTTGTTGATTGTCGTCTGCTATGGGACTACTTTTCTTTATCCCATGCAGGATTCGGGCTTCGGGGAGTCCCCCATTACCCGGGTAATCCTCACAGCTCATAACAATGAGCCGGTCTTGGGAGCCGTACAAGACGACATTGTTGGTTATCTTGGTTGGCGTATTGCGTGCCACCAGGTCGGTGCTACCGGAGGGTCGGCCGTCTCGAAGCCCCGCGGAGTCCTGAGGATGGGAGTAGACGCAGGGCCAATCTTGCCGACAGGAGGACGCTCCAACAGCAGCTGCTCCGGGCCTCCAGTGCTCCGTCCTGGTTCTAGCTGATGGCCTGGTATCCCTAGGCTGGAATGGGTGTGTCTCGCGCCTCTGGGAAGGGAATCTGCCGAAGGGTCAGCAACCTCAAGGTTCCACGGAGAAGCATCTCGACGCGGAGCCGAAGTCACCAACAGGCGCGCGCACTTGGGTGCGCCGGGCCTTCGGAGTTCGCTTCCCAGCGTGTAGGTTAAGCACAGTGTTGGGTGATCTTCATCCCGGGTGGGGTCAGGTGCGTCCTCAAGGTTCGACGCAAGCCGAGTTGGCTCCACAGCGCGCGCACCCACTGCGAAGCGACGCGCTGTACTTCTCCCACCCGGGAGGGAGTCGACGACCGGCGGACGTAACTGCTCGCTAGCGCGGTCCGGACGAGACTAACGATTTGTATTCGTGTTGTCGTCTACATGCACCGAGGTGCCATGCAGGTATCGGTGCCATGCCTCGTGGTAGCCCCCATTGCCCGGGTGTTCCTCATGTCCCATAGCTATGGGACAGACCTTGTAGCCACTTAGGCTAGATAGAATTAGACGGATTTATTCCGTGATGGTAAAAAATATTTTTCCGTAGTTATCCGACTACGGAAAAAGGAGGTTATCTGATAAAGTCTGGGTTGGCCTTTCAGCGGCATTGTGGGTTGTTACTCAACTCTCTAATCACATATAGATAGGAGTTCTCTTGGAAGAGGTCGCCCGTCCGGCGGCCGAGTGTGCAACGGCGCAAAGCCGTTGAGGTGTTCGTGTGGCCCGTTGTCGGCTCGGTCGAACATGCCGCGCGCTAGCCGGGCCACGAAGTCGGTGATGTTCTCAATTAACAATATTATTGGAAAGGTGATTTCAACCGGGGAATTGAACCCGGAAACATAATTTAATCTTAAAAATTCCCTACATGAATTTATCAAGAAAACATTACTAAGAAAACGACAAACTAGTCCGGCCTGGGAATCGAAACCAAGACCTTCAAATTATTAATTCGATATTTCTTTAAGATTCAACTAAGTGTTTTCTTATAAGAATATTATTGCTCGATAATTTGTTTTTAGAAGCTGTTCGTAATCGGTTAACTAATAAATTGAAATATTCTTATAGACGCGTCGCCAACAGGTACATTACTATTAAAGGACAGCTAGGGTCACAACTTCTAATATAATGGTATTTATATAGTATTTACAATTTAAAAGACATAAAGGTATCTACTTAATAAAACAACCTACAAACAACACCAACATAATTTTCATTTCCCGTCAAATCCGTGAAGTGGCGCTGTAAGAGAATCCTACTTACTGTATTGCAACTTTTGAATTTTTCATAGACGGCGCTATTATCTATTTAAATCAAACTCCATTTTTATAATGAAATTAAAACTTTAAAAACAATCCATACATACAAAAATCTTGTAACGATCATAAATAAGATAATTTTTTTAACGAAAGATTAATATGAATAAATAATTTATTAGTGACTGAAGGGATAACGTATCACTTTTTACCTTTCAATAATAGATGGCGTTGTCTGTAAAACACACAACGTAGATAGTCGGTGGAATTTTAAACTAAGTTTCAACGGTTAGCATAATATATTAAACTTTAGTTATAAATACAGTTTACAAATAAAGGACTCTACGTAATCAATTTTACGACTAAGATATTATAAGATTATAAAATACTTTTAGGTGTTTTACGGTTAGAAGACATTTTTATTGTTTACCAACAACGGCAACAACTTTATCTCACTCACCACTACACTGAAACTACTTTACACGCATACATACATGCCTACAGATGGCGCCGTTTTTATTTAATCAACTTATACGTATGAACTTTATTTAAATTTTTCATCCAACGCACAGATGCGCTGTTTATTAAATTGAAACTTACTGCAAGATTTTTTCATACATCGCATAGATACGAGCTGTTTCTGAAAATCGATTTAAACACGTAATTATATAATCGATTTTCTAAAAATCAATTCTTCACAATAGAGTGTAGTGCCCCATTCACTCTATACCCTGCATTTACTCGTCGTTCTATATCCTTATCATATCTATCATCCCTGCTAAATACACATCCCAAATACGCAAACTCATCCAAACCCTTTCAAACATCACTTTCGTCTTACTTGCGTTCACTTTCATTCCCCTTTCTTTTAATGCCCAGTTCATTAATGTAATCATCATTTGCAACTCAGCCGCCGATGACGCAAATATGACTTGATCATCGGCATACAAAAGGCATTTGACGGTTAACTCGCCCATTCTTATGCAAATGCAAATGCAAATTTATTGTTGCGGAGTGGTTAAAAAAAATTGGTATATAACCGTACAGAAGACTTACTCTATAAATAAAAAATGTTCACATAAACGCGCATACACACAAGTGCAAAACACACACACACACACACACACACACACACACACACACACACACACACACAAACACGCACGCACGCACACACACACACTCACTCATACACACACACACACACACACACACACACACACACACACACACACACACACAAACACGCACGCACGCACACACACACTCACTCCACACACACACACACACGAGCGCGCACGCTCGCACGCACGCACGCACTCACGCACGCACAAACACACGCATACGCACACGCACATGCTCACACAATATATGAGGTTACGAAACCACTGTACTTTGTATTTATTTATTTTTTTCTTAGTACAATTTTTGTTTTACATATAAATTAAATTGTCACTTATATCGAAATAATACATTATGATCCTAAGATCTACAATATATGTAGCGCTCAATTACAAATAATGCTCTTATTTATATCTCATGGGATGGAGACCTGGCGATTTGTAATACAGGCATTTTATTGCCTATCTCAAACACCAGCTCTTTACAGATTCTAGGCTATGAGTATGAACATATCTGTATTTAAATAGATATAAGTTTTTATTTTGTATGGTCGGTATTTGTGAAATAAACATAATTATTATTATTATTATACACCGCACTTTAATCAGTCACTCGCTAGGCACTTGTAGGGTTGTGACGTGTTGAGTTGATTTAAAAAAAATCTCTTGATAAAAATATGCCGTCGTGTGTACATAGATATTGCACAAATAATTCAAGAAATTTCAATAAAAACCAAGGTATTACTTTTCTTCGGTTAATAAGATACTTAATCAATAAAAGAAGTATTAAGAATTAATAATAAAACAAATTATTCCTAAGACGCCATCTCGTGTCATGGAATATAGATTATGAAATCAATATGTTCAGATGCGACATTTCTGTAGGTACTTAACTATAGGACGAATACACATTTTTTGTAGAAACATATATAAGTTATTATAATTAGGCTAAATTGTTCATGTTGAAATCTGCTTATTATTCTTTTATTTTATTTTTATTTTTTATTTTTAGGTTTCCACATCAAAGTCAAAGTGGAATAAATTCGTCCATTTTAACTATCGCGTGCCCAGCATTTATGATTTTTGAACGACTCTTATTCTAATTTAAATAAATATATTTGTAATTTAAATATTACGTTAATAAGTTTTGTTAAACATACATTCAGTGTGTTTTTTATATTTGACATAGTTACCTTTTAAAATATTCACATAAAAATATCATTAAAATAAAATTGTGGTATAATATTATGTAATATTATATTAAATAAGCAAATATAATATACAAAATAAATGACAAAATTTAAATATTGTTCTCGATGAAATTTACCAATTTAACAATACAATCTAATATTAAATACGGGTCATTCTACCTATGTTTATTCTATAATAAGAAAAACCGCGAACACAGACTAGCGCACATTTTTTGTTTGAGATAGCTGTTCTAGTACGTAAGTACATATTACTTCAATGATATAAAATAAATCATTTGTCGTTAAATCTTTTGAAGTGTTATTTTTATTAAACAGTATGAAATGATATTTTTTATCTCCATAGATTATAAATACATTCATTGCAGAAAATTAAAAAAATCGAGGCTATAAGTAAGGCGACAGTACAGCCCGACAAAAATTACATATTTTCTACCTAGGAAATCTGTCAATGCTACTTTTTCTGGCTAACTCGGCAACGTGTGGCGTGTCACTGCTCAGGGTTAACACCCTCATTTACTCTATAATATTTTTGTAGGGTTATATTTTCCCAAAAAAAAAAATTCTAAAGTGTAAGCAAATAAGGCCGATGCCTTTCGTTACGGGGGCCCCCGGCCCGATTTTGTATGCCGATGATCAAGTCATATTTGCGTCATCGGCGGCTGAGTTGCAAATGATGGTTACATTAATGAACTGGGCATTAAAAGAAAGGGGAATGAAAGTGAACGCAAGTAAGACGAAAGTGATGGTTTTTGAAAGAAAGGAAAGCAAAACGGTATGTGAAATAAGAATAGAAGGAGAGTTAATTGAGCAAGTGGATGAGTTTGTGTATTTGGGATGTGTATTTAGCAGGGATGATAGATATGATAAGGATATAGAACGACGAGTAAATGCAGGGTATAGAGTGAATGGGGCACTACACTCTATTGTGAAGAACCAGAATGTATCAAAAAAGGCAGGTATGGTAATTCGTAATGCTGTGTTAGTCCCTACTTTAATGTATGGTAATGAAAGCTGGGTGTGGTAGAAGAAGCACGAAAGTAGAATAAATGCTGTAGAAATGCGGTCTTTAAGGAGTATGTTAGGGTTGAATCTGAATGACAGGGTGAGAAATTGCGTGATAAGAGATAAATGTGGTATGCAAGATGACGTTGTGACCAGGATTAAGAAAGGAATGCTTCGGTGGTTTGGTCACGTAGAAAGAATGAATGAGGAAAGAGTGACAAAGCAAATTTATATGGCAGATGTGAACGGCAGAGTCGGGAAGGGACGCCCTAGAAAAAAATTTATCGACCAAATGGGCGATATTTTGAAAATGGGCTACATTAAAAGTACCCTTAACCGACGAGCATGTATGCGTAGATATATGGATGTAAAGGAGGCGAAAGAGGTATGTCAGGATCGTGTAAAATGGAAGTCCGTAGTCTCTGCCTACCCCTCTGGGTGACAGACGTGAGTGTTTATGTATTTATGTATGTACTTTGGTAACAGAAAAATCGATGTGTAAGGCTAGTTCTGTATAAAGTTATATTGCAGACTTTATCCTTGCGGCGCTGATTCCTAAATATCTCGGGTTCATATTTTAACTGGGAATATTTTTAAGGACGGTATATAAAATGTAAAGCTGTCGTACAGTCAGGACTCCATTTTTGATAGAAATCAAACGGTGGATAATCGAATGGTAGGAACGAGCTCATTTTTAAAAGTGCTCTTTGGGCTCGTTCAATTTCCAGTATATGTGTTTTACAGGCACCACCCCATGAAGTGATATAGTACATCAATTGCGACTGGCAAGGAGTGAAGTAAACTGATTTTATTACTTTTTCCTGACCCACATGTCTCAAGGCCTTAAATATTACCATTAATTTGCGTATTCTTGCCGTTAGAAGGTCAATGTGATAGTGAAAACTTAATTTATTGTCAATCATTATGCCTAGCTATTTAGTTGAGTCTGTGTCTATAAGTTTTGGGCATGCACAGTTTGTATCATTGGGATTATCACTCAAGTGTGAAACAATTCGATGTGTAGGTTCAGGCTTATCAGTGTTTTTAATGGAAAAAGTGATATAATTTGTATTTGAAACATTGAGTGTTAAAAGGTTCTTGTATAACCAACTCGTATTCATTTCTTTTTGAGCATTTGAGAAAACCTCATCTCATGAACTACCACTGAAAAGGAGGACCGTGTCGTCTGCAAAGGTAATTATTTTAGCATTTGGGATTTTCATCTGACAAAGATCATTTATGTAAATTAGGAAGAGAGTTGGACCTAGAATACTTCCCTGAGGAACCCCAAAATTTACAGGGAATTCTTCACTAATGATGTTATCAATTTGTACACATTGTGTTCTGTCTGTTAAAAAATCTTGAAGAAGTTTCAACTGGATGTCTCTGATACCAAGGTATTCAAGTTTTTAACTAAAATTGGGACAGAGACTGTGTCAAATGTCTTTGCCAAATCTAAAAATACACCTATTGTTTTTTTCTTATTGTCAAAGTAATTAACGACGTAACTTGTTAGTTCGAAAACCGCATCTGATGTAGATCTATTTGCTCTAAAGCCAAATTGTGCATGTGATAAAAGATTTTTATTTTCCAAATATTTTACTAATCTATTATTTATAATGCGTTCCAAGATTTTTGAGATAGTAGGAAGAATAGAAATTGGTCTATAGTTATTGACACAGCCTCTGTCTCCACTTTTGTGAATAGGGTGGATTCGTGATTTCTTATATATCCTCGGGAATACACCAGTTGAAAATGATAAGTTGCAAATGAAATCGGAGAGGCTAGAACATCCCTGTTTGCTTTTAGGGTCTCACTGGAAATTAAATCCAGACCAACAGAGCAATTGCTCTTTAGACCTGTTATTAGGTTCTTTACTTCATTCTCATCCGTTAATAGAAGAGTAAAAGAGTGACAGCATGAATTTAAGACATGGGGTTGGACTGGGGGCTTATTTTATACAGGTCTTCAGCTAAGTTTCTTCCAACATTTGCAAAATATTGGTTAACACCATTCACCGATGCTTGCGGATTGTTTGTATCTATTAGTTCCAACGGAATCTCTTTTGATTTATTAGTATAAGTAATCTCTTTAAGAGCTTTCCAAAGTTTTTTGTTGTCTTTTCCTGCATTTTGAAGTTGAAGTTTTTCATAGTTTCTTTTAAGTTTTTTAATAGGGATGAGCAATAATTTCTGTATCTCTTATAAGTAGTTTTAAGCGTCTCATTATCTGGGTCTTTTTTTAGTTTCTTATTTAGGTTAGGTTATCTCGATTTTTCAAACATTTTAAAACACCTAAGGTTATCCAGGGTTTCAAGATTTTCTTACGTCTAGAAATTTTGACTTCTCTTGAGTTTGATTTAATAGCCGATTGAAGCATGTTGTGGAAACAAACAGCAGCCTCGTTAACATCTTTGATCTCGTACAAAGAATTGAAATCCTTATTTTTAGTTCTGTGTTTAAGAGTTCGAAATTTACGTATTTTAATACTTTTGCAGGTTTTTGTTTAGAAGAAGAAGCAATGTATAAGGCAACACTATAATGATCACTTAGAGTTGTTTGTAGGATGAGACAACGGGCTTTCAATTTTGTCTTTAATATTACATGATCCAAGCATGTTTTATTATGCGTGGGAAAGAAGTACGCAGGCAACATTCCGTGAAATGCCATCATATCTAAGTATATAGAAAGATTTGCATCTCTGCTTTGTTTAGTTATGTTAATATTAATATCACCTAATAATATGACATTTTGCTTATTTGAATACTTAAGTAATATAATATTAAGGGATTGAAGAAAATTATTAATGTTCTTGTATCCGGGAGGCCGATAAACAGCAATAGCTACCTAGTATCTTTATTTATAGTAATTGCAATACAATTGGCGTCAGATATTATAGGTTCATCTACTGAGATAACTAAATCTTTTTTATGATACACAACCACACCCTCATTTTGAGTGAGATTGTTAGTAGAAGCAAAGTTATTGTATCCATCCAAAGGAGGTATGCAATGAATAGATGATAGCCAGCATTCAGTAAGCACAATGCAGTTCCAGTCCACTTTTATTCGAACAAGAATCGGTAGTAGTAACCCAGAAAAATTACATTTTAAACTACGGATGTTTTGTTGAAAAACTTTAAGAGTTTTGTTCGAATAAGGTAAAAAAGAACGCAATCTTCAGCATCACATATATTGGAATCTGCTATAATATAAAATTTTATAAGAGTCGATTTCATTTTGAATTGTAATTAATTCACTGAACTTTACGGACAGAGCTATTAGAAGGATAATATTCACGAGGCAAGTGAGCTATGGAATCGAATTTTATAGTAAATACAAAAACTACTAAACTACAGCAATTTATCACAATAAGCATCGTTAAAACGAAGCAGATACTATTTTTTGAGCTAGGTAAGACATAAAATACGTTTAATTTAAGAAATATATTTTTCATATTTTTAACAAATAATGTGTAATGTATTTTGAAAATTGTAAAAATAAGTGTATGAATAAGTTTGTTTGTTTTGTATGTGTTAGAAATGCGATCGTGTATATGAGGCTTATTAACGTAAAAAGAACTTTTAATATTTTTAAATAAAGGCAGGAATATACTATACACGCAACTAAACAAAAGCTAAGTAATTCTAAAAAGCATATATTGCCTAGTCAGATATTTTTTGAAGGTTCAAAATATCTTCTTGGCAGCTCACGTGTATGCAAAATTCATTTTGGTTACGTTTCAGATATACTTTGCCAAACGATGTCCAACAGTTTTCGTAGTTGTGTTTTTTGGCAAACATTCTAGCAAGGTAAAATAGGCGTCTGGTTGATGCAGTGAGGTCTTGTGACACATATATAGGCTTTGCGGCACCATCCATATTGAGACTCGCAGTGCTTAAACGTTGTCCGGTGTTCATTTTGTTGTAGGTTCTTGTAGCTGTAATAACCTTTTCTCTTTTAACAGTTGATGTGAAATCGACGACGATAGGACCGTTTGGTTTGTTTTTCAGCTTCATCCGGAACACATCACGGATTTCCGAATCCTGAATCGGAACGTTTATTACTGTGCCGAACTTTTTTGTAAATTCAATTAAATTTTCCTTGCCTTCGGATTCAGATATCGGAACATTTCTTATTTCAACTGTGGTTGATCGTGCATTTTTTTTTTCAAATTTTTCAAGCTTCCCTTCTAGAGTTTTAATGCGGTTTTTAAAAAAGTCATTTTCTTGTTGAAGTTTTTTTAGGTTATTTCAAACATCATCATATTTAGCGGACAAATGTATAACTGTGTCCTTGATTTCATCATTTTGCTTTGATAAGGCGTTCATGGATGACTCCAAAGAAGCGAACTTAGCATCTTGCAATTTATTCATTTCATCCAATCTTACCATTAGGTCCGCTAATGTTAAATCGGAAGTGCTGGTTGGGTTATTTAATCGGCGTTTAGATCTTTTTTTTTAATATTAACATCTATATTATGTTCATGGCTCTCGAGGGTATAGATAGCTGAATCGGAACCATATTGTGTGGAAGAAATAGATTTAGAACTGTTTTCAGTAGGTGTGCGTGCAACTGACATTTTGATAACTTAAACAAACTTTAATAAATCTAAATTATAACGTTGTAGTAAAATAAAATATTAATTACTTTAGATCATACACCAATATTTACCCGCTAGCCGCTGACGCTTATAAATTGCGACAAGCGACAGTGCGAGCGTGCGTGCAGTGGCGTTAGGATGTGCTCGTTGTCTCAGCTCTCAGTAGTTGTTGTCTTGCTCGTGCCGATTCACTGTATTAGGTGATTGTTTTGACACACTGTTTTATGCGCGCCTACTGCTTGGACCTAATTATATCACTTTTATTTATTTTCAAAACTAATTTATTTTTTTAAATAAACACTATAATGACACACGCGCACACGTCTTAACGCTGTTGCGGTCCGGGGGGAGATGTATGCACCGCAGTTAAGTGGAACAGAGTAGCTGAATGCAGTGTCGCCTCTTGTACGTAGTACATAATAGCTCAATGTTTAATATGATAATTTTCAACCACTAATATTAGATTTTACAGCAAATAATTGTTAGGTACGATTCTTACTTTAGGACAACTGAAGTCTAAATTTTAATGTTATAAATAAAAGAAATACACGTATTGATGTTTTATAGAATATTTTCTTTTTTGAATGAAAGTTTAGGAGAGAAACATTAAAGTTTACATTTTCCTAAGAAATTATCGTCCCGCTAAGAAATCTGTCAAATATTTTACCTCATTGTAAAGTCGTGCATGCCCTCATTAATTACATATTATTTGATGTTAACCAATTAACTATAATAATTATAAGAAAAATGTTTTTGTCATTCACTTTTTTAGTTCTAGACTGTCTAGAACAGGTAAATGAAATTGTATACTTGGGAAGTGCTTTCAGCCGGGATGGAAGATGTGATTTAGATGTGGATAGGCGTGTCGCTGCCGGAAACAAAGTCAATGGTGCCCTGAATGCATTAGTCAAAAGGCAAGGCGTGGTGAAGAGTGCACGCCTTGCAATACATAACGCAGTGTTAGTACCGACTTTGTTATATGGCAGCGAAACCCGGGTATGCCCGAAGAAGCATAAAAGCAAGTTGAATCCAGTGGAGATGCGATCTCTTCGTAAAATGTGTGGCGTTACCATAACCGACCGAAAGCGAAACGAAGAGATTCGCAATATGGCAGGATTGAAAGATGACCTTATCACAAAAATTGATAGGGGCGTACTCCAATGGTTTGGGCACGTTGAACGAATGAGTGAAGACCGAATGGTGTAGAAAATATATAGAGCGAAAGTAAATATTAAAAGGTGTCGAGGTAGACCGAGACTAACTTTCGAAGACCGTGTGAGCAAATTGCTCGAAGAGGGAAGGGTCAAGAGTACTCGGATACCTAAACGTGCACGTATGAAGAAGTTAATGAACCTGAAAGAAGCGAAAGAGGTATGTAAGGATCGTGACACTTGGCGATCTGTTCTCTCTGGTTACCCCGTTAGGGATTGTGCGTGAAGATAAGTAAGTACTTAAAAAAAATACGTGTGGCACTCGGTGACTGCCGCGGTAAAGCTATTGCATAGCATTTTTTATCAACTTATGCAATTATAATTATTTATTTATTTTATTTATGCAGTTAAGTCTTTGATATTAAATCAAGTTACATTTTTTTGAGCGTGGTGACCGATAAGAAAACAATTTTTTTCTCTTATTGAATAAATGAGAAGTTAATATTGTTTAAGATATTTTTAATATCTTACAATACATGTAGGTTATTCAGGAATTTTTATCATTGAGTTAGCAGCTAGTGTACACGCATACGTCTAGTCGCACGCACACAAACACCGTGCCGAAATCTGCCGAGTGCCGAAGTCTGCCGAACTGAAACGACGTTAGACGATGCACGGCTTTCAACGCCACACCTCCGTGCCCGTCGGAGTGGGGAGCGTGAGGTTTTTTTTCGTTACGGAATTTCTGGATTCGGTCCCCGCGCTCAAGGCCCGCGATAGAAGCTATGCAATAGCTTAAAAATATATCGCCTGGAGTTACTGTGTCCGACGCTAGGTGGTCAAGGGTTAAGGATACTTAGATTACATAAATAATAATTTTTCCATTTTATGATAGTTTTTTAAGTTTGAACTGTTTTTGTGTATATAAGGTAATGTAACATAAAATATTATATAGATGCGTAGATATTAGGTAAGAACTGTAAATTTTTTAAAGAAATTGGTTCACGTTTAATATTTGACATTATGTAGAACTACTTAAACTTATTAAGTATAACAATGTCTGGTCCGCTTACAAGCATAATATGGTAATGTTACGCGCTCAACGTCATACACTAGTGCCATCTAGTGTCAGGAACGAGAGCGAGGGGGAGCTTTGCAGAAAATGAAATCACAAATCTTTACCGACAGCGCCATCCGAAGAACTAAGTTTCTAGAAAATCTACACTCGAACACTCGTCGCTTTGCGCGCATTTACTTGAATATTCCGGATGCTTCATTGCTAATTTGTATATATAGGCGCTGCAAGATGCGATCGGGGCAGTATTGGATTTGGCGAGACAAGCGAAGCTTCGGAGCGGAATAAAGTGAATTAGTGTGTTTAATTATTAGTGTTTTAAGTTTTAATTTGTGTAAAGTAAATTAAAGTGTTAATTTAGGTAATTTTATCGGAAATTTTTATTGTCACGAACCTCAAGCTCGTAACAGTAATATTTTGAGAAGTTAATTGTAATAAATTAAAACTGTATTCTTTGGAGTAAACAAGTAAAATAATAATTTGTTATAGCGCCATCTACTGCATTTTATACGTAAAATGATTTTATCGAAAAAACATTGATTAACTCTCAAGGTAGTACGCATAAAATATGCTAGACGGCATAAACAGGAAACGATTTAATTTAATGTTCTATTTCATTTTCTCGCAGGCTAAATTCTATTGATATATACTTATATATCACTTCTTATATTATGAGATTTTGAGGATACTTAGATTACATAAACAATTATTTTTTCGTTTTATGATAGGTTTTTAAGTTTGAACTGTTTTTGTGTATAAAAAGTAATGTAACATAAAATATTACTTAGATGCTTAGATATTAGGTAGGTACTGTACATTTTTTAAAGAAATTAGTTCAAATTTAGTGTTGGACATTGTGTAGAACTAATTATACCTATTAAGTATAACAATGTCTTGTCCGCTTACAAGAATAATATGGGAGTATTTTGAGAATTTAAGTGTAATAAATTAAAACTGTATTCTTTGGAGTACACAAGTAAAATAATAATTTGTTATATCGCCATCTACTGCATTTTATACGTAAAATGATTTTATCGAACAAACATTGATTAACTTTCAAGGTGGTATGCTAAAAGTACGCTAGATGGCGTAAACATGACATGATTTCATTTTCTCGCTGGCTAAATCCAATTGATATATAATTATATATAACTTGTTGTACATTTTTTAAAGAAATTAGTTCACGTTTAATGTTTGACATTATGTAGAACTAATTAAACTTATTAAGTATAACAATGTCTCGTCCACTTACAAGCAAAATATGAGACTATTTTGAGTAGTTAAGTGTATATAGTTTATACATGGTAGATCCATGCTGCAGTTATATTAGTAGTATAGTTGTAGCACTAATGGGCAGGCTCGACCGAGGAAGGAACACGCTCTCACAGAATACCAGTGTGAAATAGTGTCTTAATGCTGCTGTGTTTCGTATGGTGAGTGTAGAGAACCGAAGACCCTTTTTACTGGAAATGAGGCATTCCATCTTAGTCCTCACGGGTGACAACGCATCTGCATTTTGATTTGTAATCGAGGATAGATGTAGATGTCTATGGGCTGCAGCAACCACTTACCATCAGATGGACTGTGTGCTCGTTTACCAATCTATCCAATAAAAAAAATTAAAACTGTATTCTTTGGAGTAAACAGGATACTTAGATTACATAAATAATTATTGAATAAATGAAAAGTTAATATTGTTTAAAATATTTTTAATATCTTACAATACATGTAGGTTATTCAGGAATTTTTATCATTGAGTTAGCAGCTAGTGTACACGCATACGTCTAGTCGCACGCACACAAACACCGTGCCGAAGTCTGCCGAGTGCCGAAGTCTGCCGAACTGAAACGACGTTAGACGATGCACGGCCTTCAAGCCACACCTCCGTGCCCGTCGGAGTGGGGAGCGTGAGGTTTTTTCGTTACGGAATGAATTTCTGGATTCGGTCAAGGCCCGCGATAGAAGCTATGCAATAGCTTAAAATTCTTTATAAACTATAGCTGTACCCTTGGCTTTGCCCACGTTCTCGGTCACGCACAAGTCTTATCTCACGCTCCAGACAGCTCTCCAGTGATCGAGCAGTCTCAGAGCGGATATTCTGAAGACTCAACCTCTGACCCCTCTGCGTAACCGTTTCGGATGCGCGAGACAAAGAATGACGATCCCGGTCGATAGCTAAACGCATTTCTTGTTGTTCCACACTTTCTTGAGATCGAGAAGCAGTAGCGCGGACTCGTTTAAATTCTAGTCGTAATTGGCGTTGCGTGCTAGTTTCTGCGGACAAACTTAGTGCATTACGCTCACGGTTAGCACCTAGCCGTTGTTCACGCTCTGCGTGGGTTCGAGAGATCGAACTAACGAAACCCTTTTTCTAAAAGGCTTAAGGCATAGCTAAAATTTCTTCTTAATCCGATACTAACTGTAGCAGCCAGACTAATCAACCCTAAACGGGAATAAATAATATATACTCTGCTGCTACCATAACGCGGAAGGCGAGGATAAAAAAACATTTATTTCCTAACTATCCTTGGCTACTGAGATACTGCGGACTGCATATAGATAATTTGACGTTCTTATAAAGAAACAAGAAGCAGCCGCAAATATCATTCAGCGCCGCTATCGTCACGTATCCGTCGACCAATGGTGAGCCGTTTCTTCAACGCCGCAGTCCCGCTGTTCCGGAGCTGTATTCCACGCCGCCGCCGCTCACCGACTACGCGCGCGCATTTTTTTTTTTGCGCCCGAAGCAAATATGGGCAACCCTCCGGAAAGCGGGGGAGGGAGGTTGGGAATGCTCATAGCATACCACGCAGCCGGCTGCGTGGTTATGTGGTGACTTTTACCCACTAAACCCAACCTTTTTAGGAATTGGCTTAACGATCTGACTAGAGATCTCTAAGCCGTATACGAACGCGACCCTCCTTGGCAGAAAGGAGGGCGCAACCTACGCGCGCGCTCCGATCTGCATGTCTTTTATAGCCCGGTCCAGCGACGTAGCTTCGTGAACAAGAAAACAAGTCTCACGCCGGGAAACGAAACGTAGATAATAGTTGTATATTTTGAATAATTTTCATTGGTCATAATATAAGCATTATAATTGGCTAGATAAAATAAAAATTGTTACCATTGGCAAATCAATTGTGAGCCAGCCATATAAATATAGGCAAGGTTGATGCAAATATATTCCATTCCACATTCATTCTATATTCATATTTCAATCGGACTTACATAAACAGTCGTTTCATTTCTCCACCTTAAAACCACTCGGAGTCTATTAATAGTGGACCGTCCATCTCCACTATTACACTAACGATATTCAATTTAATAGAATGAAAAGTAATCGAATAAGTACGTAAGAATTGCTAATAAGTAGAAAAATAATTATTATTATTCGCAGGAATATTAAACACATCAACCAACACAGACAACAAAGGTAGGCTCACTATAAAATCGTGTTTCGTGTCATTCGACGATGATTCATCGACCAATAAACTCTCGGCGCGTATCGCAAAACCGAGAGCTGGCAAAAATTTGTGAAACGGATCACTGCATCCGCAAAGCAGTACCTGATTGAAAGCCATTGAAAGCTTTATCATTTTGAAATCTATAAAACGCTATTACGATATAAATGACATGTGACGCCATCTCTTGGTTAAGTGGAAAATTGCACACCTGCCTCTTTCTCCAGTGAGGGGTTGTTTTGAGAAACCGCAAAATACGTATTCATAATTATTTACACAGTAATTTCAATAAGTAGTGAGTCAATCTTCCCATAAAAAAATGTCACCTTCTTAACTGACGAATTTTACAAAATCACGGATACCTACGTCATAAAAGGTAACTTCACATTTCAGATCTATTATGTACTTATATAGAGGATAGAGTAGACAAAAAGTGAACTGTGACACCTGTCGTTAAAGCCAAAAACCATAGAATACTATAATACTTTTATATTATTCTATGGCAAAAACCTACCTATGGCTGATTAAATTCTTTTTCTCATTTATAAATATTTATGTATGTACAATATAAATAAATTTTCTTATGTGCTATTTGTATGTAAACGAAATGAAAAAAATATTCAGTTATAAAATAAGTATTTGGTCTAATTTAAAGAATTTACTTAGCAAACACAAATATTTAAAACAGGCATGCACTTTATGACTGAATCTAAATTCTAAAGATTAATTGTGTTAGAATGAATAAAAAGTTTTTTATTGTATAGGTGTTAAGTCTAGGCAACATATACCTAGGCTATAATTTATTTTGGAAAATGGAACACCTGATGCAGAATAGCAACAGACCAGCTAAAGTATAAGAGATATAAAAATGGTGCCATAGCAAAAAATATTCCACGTGAAGAGTATTTTCTGCTGTGAGAATAAATTTGCAGGAGAAAATCCCTAGTTGGAAAAAAACCAGACATCCAAGAATAACTTTCGTCAAAGCAAATAAAAGTAAAAAAGAGGAATCGAAATTAGATAGACTAGATGATAATGTAGACAAAACTGTTGATTCTTTTGTAATAAATATGACAGGCGAGAAGTTGTCGGAAAGCTGTTACTCCGATACAGAGAAATCGGATTCTGGTTTTTGAGTTTTCATTTTTTCATTTCTGTTAAGTTAGTAATTACAATTCGATTTTAATAACTGTTTTTATACTAAAATCAAAATAAAATTTAAAAAATTTACTAACTTATTAAATAACAATAATTTATTTAATAAGTTAGTAAATTTATTTTTTTCTTCTTTAAATATTTCATATATGCCGCACTTAAATACAAAAATGTTTGTGACTATTGTCAGTAATCAAAGAGGTCGTTGTATGAAATTATTATAGTCCTGCACCGCGACTGGACCATAGATTACTGACTATGTACTAGAGATAGATGAGCAACTCAAATTTTATTTACGTTAAGTTCCGTGTCCTTCCGTCAGATGGCGTAAAATTAAGAGTGCTTTGAGCCCGCCCTTTATTTGCACTTTACAATTTTATATTTTTGGAACCATTAATCACATTGCACAAGTGCTGAAATGTAATTAATGGTTCTTTATATTTCCTGTGCTAATTGCTAGTTCCTATTAATAAAATAAAAACCGGATATATTTAAAATGTTTATTGTTTAAAAATTCTTTGCGTAAATTATTAACATTAGATGTGTTAAATTTAACAATATTTGCACAATATCAATTGATTTCTTTAAACACATTCTTTTTAACTGGTTAGTTAAGTTAGGAAATACGTTACAGAGAATACAATACAATAGAATTATTATTATTAAATATAGATTATTACATAATACTTATTGAAAGTCATGTTTTATTTACTACAGATTCCTCTGTCCTGGGAAGAAGCAACAAGAAACCCAGCGGGACGTTTTTTAAAACATATTTCACTTTTCAATAATTTTGTTTATACATTTTTTAAATAAATTTTAATAGTACAAGCATGGTGGCAATCCCAGGGGTTATTATTGATGTATTTTTTGATATTATAATAACACTTTTTTACATTTTTCCTTAAATAAAACATTTCAACTTATTTATTGACAAATTTTGTACATTTTCTGAAATTTTGTTTTAAAAGCGTATATGTCGCCCATAAAAGCACTACTGACTCACTGGAGTCTAGTAACTGGTGTTACAAGCTTATGTTTGTTCCTAGTGTTTAAAGTATAAACATCTTTATTCTTATGAAAGCTATTTGTGTTTTTATGCACATACATTACATTTTCGTAAATATATTGCTATGCCAAAGTTAATAAAACATCCAACACACCCTTAAAATAAAACAACAATATAATGACAATTACAACAAATTATTTAAATTCTGTGGTATCCTGCCAATCGAAGAAAAATTAAAACTTACTTTACTTGTAGAACAGTTCTTTAATACAAAATTACAAGTCATACCGACGTACAAACACCAGCTTAGAAGTATATATAGCCCTAAATTAATTATAGCTAAAACACAATATGTATGGCGATCATAAAAATAAGATTATGCCATTAAAAACATAACTTGTAAAAAAACCAAGTCTCGCAACTCAGTTCTTCTACCGTAAAAAGTTGTGAGATCCATGCAATACCAAGTCGGTTAATTTATTCAGTTCCTACTTAAGGGTCCTTCTGTTTTAAGTTATTACGTAATTAGCTAACCTAACAACATTTTATAGTGACCTCATCAATGTTAACCCTTTCACAGCGGAGCATTTTAAGGTGCCGCTTGATACGAATGCCGAGTGGTACTCGTGATTCGCTGTGAAAGGGTTAAAAGTCTTTTATGCTTTAAATACAATGTGTCCGGTTTCCGATGTCCGATACTTTAAGGGGTTTAAAATACAATTAATTTTATCGACAAATCAGGGATCAATGATTTTTTTTCGCCATCAATAAAAAAATGGCAGCACTTTAAAAAAAATTGTTGGCGAAGCATAGATGCTTGTATTAATTTAACAATATCTACCCAAGTAGAAGACTTTCAAAAACAAAATTGGTCTCAAATGTTAGTTAATAGTGTAGACAATAAATCTAGATTCAAAATATTATTTTTTAATTTATCAGTATTAGTAAAAAACATTTTTGAAAAAATAAATTAGACAACAAATTGATGTTGTTTTTCAGATTCTTAGCTTTAAAAAAAACCATCGTGTTAACCAATTTTTTTTACTTGTTTTTATTATAATACAGGATATTTGCTATAAATGCACATTTAAATCTTAACTCTGAGTTAGATAGTTTAGGAGCTATGATAATTTGAATGTAACTATTCAAAGTGCCTCTACCCCGATATTAGATAACTAAACACCCATTCCAGTGAGTAAGATAAAATACTTCAATAATTCAAGGAATCGTAAGCAAACACAATAGCATCCTTTGTGTGAACAGGTAAAAAACGCTGTGCACAACAGTGCGAGCGAGACAGAATAACGGCTGTCTCCAGGTAAAAAAGGGTGCAGTGTGCGCTTGTGCCGTCGAGCAGTCGTCCCTCGCTCTGCGTTGTGATAACATTCCTGGTTTTAAGTAAATCTACTTACTGTACATAATTATTGTTTGTTGTTAGACTTTGTTACGTTTTTGTTTTGTTGTTGAACTGTTACAGCAATATGCTGGCTTGAGTACTCGTTCATTGTAATAAACAAAAGTAACAGTTCTAATATCTGTATCTAATATCGGGGTAGAGGCACTTTGAACAGTTACATTCAAATTATCATATCTCCTAAACTATCTAACTCAGAGTTAAGATTTAAATGTGCATTTATAGCAAATATCCTGTATTATAATAAAAAAAAATTAAAAGCAGAATCTGAAAAACAACATCAATTTGTTGTCTAATTTATTTTTCAAAAATGTTTTTTACTAATACTGAAAAATAAAAATAAATTGAATCAATTTATTGTCTAACTAAATAAAAGACCAATTGTTTTGAAAGTCTTCTACTTTGGATATTGTAAATTAATACAAGCATCTAGCTTCGCCAACTTTTAAAGTGCTGCCATTTTTTTATTGATGGCGAAAAAAATCACTGATCCCTGATTTGTCGATAAAATTAATTGTATTTTAACCCCTTAAAGTATCGGACATCGGAAACCGGACACCCTGTATATAGATTGACTTGGCCATCGCATGAAACCACAATGTATCTCACAAGTAATACGTATTATATTAAATTAGATTGCTTAATGCGATTGCCAAGTCAATCTATATATTTAAAACATAAAAGACTTTTAAAATTGATATGGTCACTATAAAATGTTGTTAGGTTAGCTAATTACGTAATAACTCAAAACAGAAGGACCCCTTAAGTAGGAACTGAATAAATTAACCGACTTGGTATTACATGGATCTCACAACTTTTTACGGTAGAAGAACTGAGTTGCGAGACTTGGTTTTTTTACAAGTTATGTTTTTAATGGCATCTCATTTCTTTTTGTATATAAAATAGTCCTAATTTTTTACCTTTCCAGTACCTTCTACTTCTTGAGTACCAACAACGTACCTATGTACACCTGTAATACATATACAAGTACACTGGTTCATTCACTGCAAATGTAACTTTACATTCTATATATTTATATGAGATTACAAAGTTATTTATGCAGTTAGTGTATCTAAAAAAACTGGGCAGAAATTAACAAATGTTTTAGTTTTTCCTTCATTTATATACTAAACACAAATTGTATTCTAAATTTGAAGCTTCTATGTCTGCTAGAAGTGCCTTAGAGTTTTGATGATCGGTCAGTCAGTGAGTGACAAAATTAAGAAACTTTGACTGGTTACAATTCTTAAACTACTGGTTCAAATTGAATGAAATTTGAAATATACCATGTCTATACAATGCTTACTCGGTTACTGAAAATTCAGACTTCTAGTTTTATCGACCACGAAGTTATAGGGGGTCGAAAATGACCTGAATTGCTTCGAGAGAAGATGAGTACGGCCGTGCCGCTTTTTTTGCTCGACTTGGCGGGGGCACTGCCGTGCCCCCAGATTATTCTTAAATTAATTAATAAACTACCTAAAACCTTAAAGGAAAATATCAATCCCAAAAATATTAAATACAAATTAAAAACATACTTTTTAAATCAACTAACATAATATTACTAAAAACTAACATACTTAATATTTGTAATATAATTACCATATATTACAAAAATATGAAATAATATTTCCACAAAACATCCTGTATACTACTCTAACTAGCCACTACAACTCATCCTAATGTTATTTTTATAGTAACGAGCGAACCTTCTAACTCTAAATAATATTAAAATGTTAGCGCTCGAAAGACGGCGAACTGCAGTGTGCAGAAAAATCTTATATAGGTTTATGTTGCACTGTACTTATGAACTTTGTTTAGTACGTATTTTAGTTGTTGTAAAATAAAAAATAAAATAAATAATACATTTCTTTAAATTTTTCACTACGCGACTCTTTACAATTTAAGATATAAATTGAACGTACGGCTCTCTTTTAAAAAACAAATATGGCTTCAATGTCAGTCGCATGACTCTAGTAGTAATACCAAGAAAAACTGTGCTTTCCTAATCAAGATACATTTTGTAGCAGCAATATTAATCTTTAAAATATGTACTTGATAACGTTATCATATTTTGGTAACACAACTTTTTTTAAATGTGTGTAATAAATATAGGTACTTTTAAAAATACAAATAATTTACAAAAGTGACTTTCTTATGCCCACTATACCATTGTACATGTGTAAATCAATATATTTTTTTTACAAAATCAGCATTTTATATATGTATTATAACATACTCATACATAATACAACCTCACAAACCATTTGCGAAATTATAATCAATCTAATAAATTGTGGAAGGTACCATATAATCACATAAAGCAACAAAAATAATACTAAGAAATAATATTTCAATAAAACTGATATCGTTGACTATGCACACCCACATATTCCTGAATGTGCAGTTAGTACAGTATAATATGAATATTGTGGAAGATGGTAGAATTTCGAAGACAAATTGTTTGGCCACTTCGATAGAAAGAAAAAAAGCCTTAAAAGATATATATTCTTAAGTAAATTGTTCACTTTTTACTTAAAACGGACATTAAAAATGTCCTTAAATAAATACTAATTAAGCCAGGCATAAACTCATTTATATTTAAGCAAATGAAAGACTTGAGCATGGCAGAGTGCTTGTGTTTCTTAATGCTTGATGAGATGCTAGTGTTCTCCTCACTACATTACAATGCAAATGTCATAGGTTTTGAAGACTGAGGATGTTAAGAGTGAAAATATGACCATGAACATGTTTTGGTTTGATAATAAAGGAGATACAGTTCATATTAAGCTATCAACTAGTTATAGGTTTTGCAAAAATGCTACGATGGCAGTAATCAAAAAATATATATATAATAAAAGATTTATAACAAACATGATTAAATGGTGTCTATGATCAATTTACAATTAACACCAAAGTAAGCAATAATTAAGTTAATAGGACAAAGACAGCAAGAATTCTTTTGAAATTTAAAGTAAAAAATAATTATCTTTATTTGATACTTACACTTATCGAAAAGGGAAATTTTATTTCAAAAGAATTAAGATTTATTCGCATGACATAGTAAACTGCTAAATGGGAGCGTTTATAATTGCTCTTAGATAGTGATGTGGTAGAAAATGAACTACCGGATGATGCATAAGTAAGCTGACATATACCTAAGTGTAACCTGATAAAATATCAAAAATTAGGAGTAAAGCACGAATTTTAACCAACGTGTATTAGGTTGTCTTTGACTTTGTGCAAATAAGTCTTTACATATATTAATAATTAATGTTCAATTAATATTTGTCTTTAACAACTTTGTTTTGATTTTATTTCCAAAACATTTTTAATTACCCCAAGAGAGCAAAGATACTGCAGATATGGCTGACTAACAGAAGTTTTGTTTGATTTTGTTTAATTCCTTTAATCAAAGATTTTATAAAAAGTGTCTAAAACATAACTCAGAACGTATATGCTATGAAACAAAGTTTTACCTATTACAATGAGATATCAGGAAGTTAAAAAAGAGATGGAAGTGTATGTAATCATTTTAAACAGTTTCCATCAGTAAAAACAAAAGTTTTGTCAATATCTATATGAAAACAACATATTATGTTAGTTAATGCGTTAATTTAACTAAGACACAGCTGAATACCTTCTCCTTAGTGAAAAATCACAGAGCAGAAAACATGAATCCTACTTGCCAACAATTCAAATAGTATTCAATATACTCTTGTTCAACAATTTAAATTATTCCTTGGTGGCAAATTGTTAGCAAGATGCTAATAGTATATTATAAAATCTGGATTATTTACTGGTAAAAATGACCTCCACTCCAAACGAAGAGGTAGTAAATAGAAGGTATTTCACCCTCACATTTTGGCAGTTAGCAAATTCGCAGAGATTGAAAACTAAAATATTTTTCTTTAACAAGTTCTAAAAAGATGAAAATTAATGCAGGTATGTAAGTAATATAATAATACACATCCCCACACCAAGCAAAAACATCAAATTTGTAATGTTTCAAGAAAAACACTTTTGTGACTTTCAGAAAACTTTTCATGTGTTGGAGATTATAACAAAAATAATTAAAAACATTTGACCAATGATTTGGATGGGATAAAATGGGATATTTGAAATCATTAAATTGTTAATAAATAGCAAATTTCAATTTTTAACATGACAAACATAAAAAAGTAAGGACCCTTATCACTAATTTGTTGATCAAAATAATTGTACATAGTTCAGACCCTCAAAGATGGACTAAGAGCTGGTGCAATAATTATAAGTAAAATATTAAAAAGCAGACATTAAAATCAATAATGATAAAATAAAACTTCAGACATTAAAATATTTTGAAAGTCATAGAAATAAAGCTAAATAATGTTGCATGGAGTGATTTAAAAATATATACTAATTTTTAAGTCATATCCTCGAGACAATTTATGTACCTTGAATTAGAAGGTATTCTAACGATTTGTACTTATGAAAGAAAATATTTTGTAAAATTGTGTTGTATATTTGCAGTACGAGGGTGCATTTTGAAGTTCGCAGAATGGGTAAGTAGGTTATAAATGGGGACGTCGCTGAATTACATGAAAATTAAGTAACTCATTATTAGTATAAAAACCGGGTTCTATTGTAATTAGATCATTAAACTTTGAGTTATCGTCAACCAAACAAGTCAATCGAGAAGAAATTGTGAAATATGGAGAAAATCGAGTTCCGTGCCGTTATAAAGTTCCTAACCAAGCGCAAAAATCAGTTCAGACTATACTGGAAGAGATGTCATCCATTTACGGAGACTCTTTGTTGCAAATAAATATTGCAACAAACCTTTTATAGTGTCAATGTTATGTATCCAATTTTTTATTGATGGAACTTGTTCATAACTTGCAGATGATGTAGCACTAGCTCTTTTTTTATCTCCGTTTTGAACCTCATTGACCTTAAAACCGGTAGAACTTTATTCCATAGTGCAAAGTGATCTGAATTTGGTTTTACACAATTTTTATAAATCTTATATGTTTTCTTATAAGAACCTCCACTAAAAGAATCAAACAATAGATCAAACAGGAGAAGTATATCTGCCGTATCTTCACATTCTCGTGGCAGCAACTTATTTTCTGCAAAGAAATAAAATGTTATAAGCACTTTTCAAATAATAAGCAATAAAATGTTTGACATAAGAGTTAATACAAGTAAATAAGCGATAAAGAGATATCACAAAAAATAATTTCAACGTTGAATATTAATTAACAAATTATATATATGTACTTGCACAAAATCGTAAAGCTCCTGATAGTCGTTGGCTTGAGCTGCATGTTTCACCTTCATTTTGGGAATTTTTTCAGGCATAACATGCATTTCTGTAAGCTTACACATTCTTAACTCATCTTCTCCTGCATCAATTTCCAACAGTAATTTTAAATGTTGCCATTTTGCTATTTTTACTTGGTCGTTCTGGTACCTTAAGTCTTTTGATATTAAATTATTCCTCACACCTTTTAATAAATGTGGGGGGTCGAATAACGGGAATATATGATGATTTTCTATTTGAAAAGCATTGCTCCTTTGTTCTCTACCCAGTCTCAAATATTCTGCATTTGTCTCTTTTAATAATTCATTTACTAACTTTGTGTTAATTGGTCACACACAGTTGCAACAACAATTAACCCTGCCTGAAATATTTCTTTGATGATACTCTTTATTAGTTTTTTAGGAACTGTTGCATTTGTGGCACTTTTGCAAAAAGCATAGCAAATAGGTTGCTTATATTGAATTTTTACACCCTTTAACATAAACACTAAAACATGATCAGCAATATTATCATTCTGATCATTTTCACCAAAATCTTCAAAGCCGACTATTTGATCTAAAGCTTTATCATACTGTAGTGATGGTGAAAGCGACATCTCATCAAACATTAACAAGCATAAGCGTTCTTCCTTATTAAATTTTTGTGCTGCATCTTTTATTTGACGGAATACCATTGGGTTTAGACCTGCTTTCAAAGTTATTTTTTTAAGTACATCCTGCAATTTCATGTTAATGCAATTTTTTATGTCATCTGGACTGGACTTCAGTAAAACTGACAGGAAGTGATTAAAATGAAGTTATGTTATAGTATATAGGGGTGCATCTTCAGAGTAAGAACTAGCTTAAAAAGAGTCCTAAAATTGGAACAAAATTTTTATAGCTGAAGTCTTTATACATATGACGTTTAACATAGTACAGAATAAGATAGCTATATTATTCTCACCTTCTTTCTTTTACAAGGTTGTTGCCATTTTTCAATTTCATAGACACCTCTATTGGTCATGGAGGTTAGAGAGAATGAGAACGATCGCTGTAGAAAATAATGTCCCAGAAATATGGACAAAATAAGTGAGGCGCCCCGATCGCTAAGTTGTCTCAATAAAAGTCATTTTCAGTATATTTTTCCGATCAGATGCTAAACCACTTGCACATCTACGAACAATAAAACATTTCACCATTTTTTTATGTTTTTTCTTGTCAAAAATTTAAAAATTACGGAGCACGATTATTTTCTCACCAATGACGCGAAGAAAATTAGTACATTATTCAACTAACTTCATCTACTTGAACTCATAAACAGCTAACTTTGCAGATACTTCATCGGAAGCTTCATCTGATATTTTACAACAAAAGCATAGTCGAATAATGCACAATCAAATCGTTATATAATTTAAAATATGTCGTGAAAAGATCATTATGAAATTTACTTAAATTCGGCCGGTATATTTCCGCCAAATTACCCGTAGACTTAGTATAGGCTTAACAAGTAATAATAACTGTGTTTGTTTGACGACAAAGATGTTTTATAGGTACAGATACCGTGTACGCGCGCCTAAAACGCTTCCAAGGCGCCAATATTGGCGTATTCGTTCGATCATTCCGCCATTACGCTAGCGACGTTCACTGCGACATACATCACGCACCAGTATTTTTAATTTCGCAAAATGACTGTTTGTGCTGTGAAATCATGTAAAAATTACTCTTAGAAAAAAGATAAGGATAAGAACATAATTTTTCATAAGAAAGTATACAATTTTCTAGTATATTTCGTTATAAAATAATACGAAAGATGAATGTCAATATAAGTAATAATACTGCGCAATAATATTCGAGTGTTGCTTACCGTATGAAATGTTTTCCTTATTTTAATGTCATGAATAGGTGTAAAGCAACTGTTGACAACGGATATTTATCCAAAGCAACCGATACACAATCGTTGTCAACCGGTTGTTTATCTGACTACAGACGAAAAAGGATGGTTATGTTTTCACTGTGTGTGCGGTTGGCTAAGCTGAATCGCTTTTTGGAATGGTGCTCAAAAACTACTTGACCTATTTAAAAATTCTTTCACCATTAGAATGCTATTATGATTGTGAATAATATAAATAATGACACACTTGGTGAGTAAAAGTATATTCAACTTTAGTGAAACAGATCATCTTTATGGGCATTATGATTAAAATAATATTTTAAAATTAATAGTGGATAGATACATAAAAATCAGGCTGTTTCATGTAGCGAAGACAGAAAATATTTACAAAAATAAGTGGATAGATACATAAAAATCAGGCTGTTTCATGTAGCGAAGACAGAAAATATTTTCAAAAATATACCATCGAAAAGGCAACAGTACCGAAAACAACTACAATTTCAGGGTTTTTAAATAAAATTGTAATTTACATAAAAAAACAGCTTTGATTTTATATTTTATTTATTTATTTATTTATTGACAGTATAAAATGTAGCCTTTAAACACACTAAGTGAAGTAGTAAAAAAAAGTAAAGTATAGTCCAGTGACAGGATTTAATTGATTTCATGCAAGGATTTGATCTAATCATGAAACTGGATCGATATACAGATAGCGCGCGAGTTGAATACCGTCGGTGCCTGAGGTGAATAGCGGGAGCATCTCCCCCCTACCGTTCGCACGCCGCGTCTCGCGCGCCTGCAGTGTAGTGCTGTGCTGTCCTTGAAAATTATCATACGCTTACTGTGTCATCGTCTAAAGTTGCAGCCGCGTGTTATTTTTGTTTTTAATAATGTCTGATCCGTGTATGTAAAGTTCTGTTACAAAAAACGACTTTTTATTCATAGCCAAGCACGGGAAATGGCGAAAAATGTTCTAGACATGTGTGTTAAAGATAGGCAGAACAATTTAACATTCACATTAAATAATGCTTACGATCGCGCAAGCCGTTACACTGGACTTTCAAGCCAAAAAATGGCCTCTTTGTTCGCCTTCTAAAAAGAAAAGGCAGTGTAACAAGGAGACAAATTTAAACGTCGATGATTTTGATCGAGATGTTATACACAGAATTGAAGAATTTTATTTAACTAAAAAAATTGTACGGATAAAAAATAATCTTACGGATCAGAGACGTGGTCCTTCACAGCTGGCCGTATGAGGACGCTCAAGGTCGCTCAGCGAGCTATGGAGAGGGCTATGCTCGGAGTTTCTCTGCGTGATAGACTCAGAAATGAGGATATCCGCATCAAAACCAGAGTGACCGACATAGCCCAACGGATAGTAAGCTGAAGTGGCATTGGGCCGGCCATATAGCTCGAAGAACCGATAATCGATGGGGAAGAAAGGTTCTCGAGTGGCAGCCTCGTACCGGTAGGCGTATTGTAGGGCAACCCCCCACTAGATGGAGTGACGACCTGGTAAGATATGCAGGAAGTCGATGGATGCAGGTGGCTCAGGACCGTGCTTTGTGGCATTACTTGGGGGAGGCCTATGTTCAGCAGTGGACTTGTGAAGGGTTGTAATGATGATGATGATGATGAAAAAAATTGTTCCGACCTGCATTAAACTCCTCGCAGCTATTCGAGAAAAAATCGAGTTTCCATGGGGAGTGACGAGTTTAAGAAAATTGGTAAAAGACATGGGATATAGATGGCTTAAATGTCATAATAAACGTAGAATTTTGGTGGAGAGGCCAGCTGTCGCATATGCACGGTCAATTTATTTGCGGAAAATTCGTCAATATAGGCAAGAAGATCGAAATATTTTTTTTTCTCGATGAGACATGGGTAGACAACAACCTCACATTTAAAAAATGCTGGAGAAATGAAATGATCGACGCCGTGTTGACGGATCTCCTCCACGCTCCACGAACAGGCTCATTCTTGTCCACGCAGGATCGAGAGGAGGGTTTTTAAATAGTTACTTTTTAAGGCTGGTCAGTAATAGTCAGGTGATTATCACGGACAGATGAACAGTGTTAATTTTGAGAAGTGGGCCACTCATATGTTAATCCCTAATCTACCACAAACCTGGATGGACAACGCACCGTACCATAGTGTACAAGAAAATAAAGTCCCAACAAAGTCCAAAAAGCACCAAATCAGTAATGTTGGAATGGTTAACCAAGAACAATATCGAAGCTTCACTTACTATGAGAAAAGATCAGCTCTTTCACTTGGTTCAGTTACATAAAACTACGGAAAAATCTTTCAAAATCGATGAATTCATCAGAATTCAAGGCCATATCGTAGTAAGACTACCACCGTACATGTGCGACCTTAACCCTATTGAGTTGGCTTGGGCAAAAGTAAAAAGAATTGTAAGGCATCACAATGTTACTTCTGATTTCTCCCTAAAAAGGTTAAAAGAAGTTACGGAGCTGGCTCTCTCTCAGGTCACAGAGGAAGATTGGCGTGACTTTGACGATCACGTCATAATTTTAGAAGAACATTATTGGCAAAGAGATGGATTAATGGAAGATACCATAGATCGATTCGTAATTGAGGTCAGCGATGGTGAGGCTAGTGACACCGATTCAACCAAGTCTGCCATTTCAGAATCTGATGCTGCATAAATTATAATTTTTTTATTGATTTTGATGTGTAAAATAATAAAAAATGTGTGATAATTATTACCTTGTTTTCCTAAACTTAAAACGTTAAACTTAAAACAATGTTGACATTTATCGACATATTGTCAATTCTAATTAGGTCACAGCACTATCGCATTCCTGAGCTCTGCATTCAACTCGCGCGCTATCTGTATGAATTAAAAAAAAACATTTGCTATCTCTTGGCCGAAGTTTACACTTAACCAAACTTACTTTTGTACGTCATTTTACTTAATATTGTAAAATGATTAATGTCTTCGTAAAAAGCGGCAATATTTTTGGTTCTACAGTACGAAATTGTAGTACTCTATATATATTCAATAATCATAAATTAGTTAAATATATGTTAGGTACATAAAAATCTACTGTGATTTTTTATTTATTTTAACTGTTATATTAATTATAGGTTTTATTACTTATCTTCACTATTTTGGTGCGATTTTCGTACCTACATAAAACACACATAACCAACCATATCCCTTGTATGTGTATATCTCCATACACACACGCACACAAATGCACACGCCTCGCACACACATTTTACACTCAGGTATGTGAATATGAATGAAATGTAAAATTTCCCAAATTTTTGGGTAATCGATTTGCACTGTTATTACCGAAGTCACGCACATTAATGCAGGCACGGTACGTAAGATATGCGCGTCACGTGGTACTCACGCACACATGAATCAAAAACTGGCGTCACTGTGAACGGTGCGATGTGTTAGCAACACGCTATCTGTACCTATAAAATTAAATTAAATTAAAAAAATTAAAAATTTCCTTTATTTCCAAAAATCCTATTACAAATATTTGTCGAGTCTTCCCTTTAAGTAGTCAGAGACACTTGTGTTGGGAATAACTCGTTACTTCCCTTACGGTTGGCTAAATAAGATAAACTAGGTAGGTATATTATATCTAAAAGGTTAGTTTAGGATGGTATGGTTTACATTTTTTTTTTACATTGAAATATAACATTTTTGATATTAATTTAAATTTAAATTACGGCCGATGAACTATTTTCATGTAAGCATGTATGGTAGTATATAAAATGTGCGTGAGTGTGTATATATGTTTGTGTGCGTCTGTACATGTGTGTGCGTGTGTGTGTGTGTGTGTGTGTGTGTGTGTGAATGAGTGTATGTATGTGTGTATACGAGCTCGTGTCTGTAAGGGAATGTGCATATGTGCATGTGTTGGTTACATGTATGCCCTACGGATAAGGTTCCTTGGGATCGGTATGAACATTCCGCATACAGGAACCAGCATTAATTGAACCAAACATTTTAACAAATTCTTATGAAAAGGTTTTCAACATCTTCATAGCTAAGTGAATGCAACCATTCTTTTACAGTTTTCCTGCAAGTGTAAGATAACATGGGGTATATTTTAAGTATATGGTTTACTTTGTTGTATATATAAGAAGACTGCCTACTATATTGTCTTCTAGCGAACGCAGTACGTGCGGCAGTGACGGGTGCAACGACATCCTTCTTTTTTTATGACTCAGGTCGACAAAAGGTAGAGATTTGTGGCACGTTAAGATGAGATTCAGAATATAGAGTTTTCGGACTGTGAGTAGGCCACTCATTCTATATAGTTTATCAGTGGGAAAACGATAAGGTTTGGAGTAGATGACTTTGATAAGTGATCTCTGAGCTCTTTCGAGTGCAAGGAAGTGAGTTTTGTCTGCTCCTCCCCAAATCGAGATACAGTAGGTGAGCACCGATTGGGCCAGGGCCACGTAGATTCGGTTTTTAATTTTTTTACACATGACCTGCCGTAGCGATTTGAATACCCATATGAGTTTCCTAGTGCGGTTTGTTAAAAGCTCCAAATGTGAGTGCCAGCTAAGTCGTTGGTCCAGCATTATACCTAGGTATTTAGTTTGGCTAACTTTTTCAATAATAGGACAGTCGCAAATCAGGTTACCAGGGTTAGTGCAAGTGTGAATTTTAATGGCAAAGTTATGGTTAGGTTGGGATTTATTAGAAGGAGTGAAGCAGATGTAGTTAGTTTTCTGAGTGTTCAAGGTAAGAAGGCTGTCTCTAAGCCAGTTATATACGTTAATTAATCCCCTCTCAGTACTTTCTTGGACATTATTCCAGATGCTACCAGTAAAAACAAGCGCAGTGTCATCCGCGTAGGAGTATATCCTGCACCCGACATCCCTTAGATTACATAGATCATTTATGTATATTAAAAAGAGAGTCGGGCCCAGGACACTACCCTGTGGGACTCCAAAACTAGTAGTGGCTTTCTCACTGTATAAGTCATTTATTTTTACTTCCTGAGTTCTTTCCTGTAGGTAACTTTTAAAAAGCATGAGCGGAGTATCCCTAATACCTAAGCATTCTAGCCTGTATATAAGAATAGGCACAGAGACGGTGTCGAAAGCCTTTTTCAAGTCCAAAAAGACTGTAAGACATTTGCTGCCATTGTCCACTTCACCAACTATAGTTGAAGTGAGATCAAGAATAGCATCTTGAGTTGAAAGACCCTTTCTGAAACCATACTGAGAATTGGATAGTAGTTTAAATTTATCTAGGTAATCAACCAATCTATTGTTGAGCAACTTTTCAATTATTTTGGAGATGGAGGTGAGGACAGAGATCGGTCTATAGTTGCTTACATCCTCTCTGTGCCCATTCTTATGCACAGGGGTTACTATAGACCTCTTTAAGGCGCTGGGAAAGACACCAGTACTAAAGCAAAGGTTTGCAAGGTTACGTATATACGGTACAACAAAGGCATGCTTTAAAAAACAAGTGCTGATACCATCCCATCCAGGTGAGCTCCCTGAGTTTAGACTCATCAAGATGCGCTCAACTTCTTTGACGTCAGTGTTTAGCAGGACGAAGGACGAAGTTTGTGTATAATTAGTGGTAGGGGCTACTAATACACTACTTCTAGTACCTGAATTTGTTGCAATTGTTTCAGCTAAGCTAGCACCTATACAGGCAAAGTAGTTGTTGACATAGTTCAATGAATCTAGTGGTAGCGGTTTTAAGTTAATTAGGGCTACATTATTTGACTTAGATGGTTTGTACCGAGTAATCTCATTAACTGTTTTCCAGAACTTACGGGGGTTATTGGCAGATTTTTTAATAAGTTCTCCATGATGCTGTCGTTAAAGTTTTTTTTAATAAGGTTGTAACAGAAATTTCGAAAACGTTTGTAAGTTATTTTTAAGATTATATTGTGGGGGTCATTTTCTACCTTTTGTTGCAATTTATTTCTTAGCCTTATACACCTCAGAGCTCCGGGAGTTATCCAGGGTTTTAATATCCTTTTACTATTAGAAGAGTGGGTTAATTTAGAGTTTTGTTGGATAGCTGACTTAAGTATATTAATAAAGTGGTTGGCAAATTCTTCAGGGCTATTTGGCATTTCTGAAAGTGGGACACTCGTCGATATGAGGGTATTATATGCCCCATCAAAATCTGTAATTAACTTCGACTTTTTGGGTCGATGTTTTAGATAACTGAAGCAACACAAGATTGTGATCTGTGACCGTCGTGTTAAGAACGGAAATAAAAGCTGCAATGAGGTTGATTTCAAGTTTTATCATTACGTGGTCAAGGCAGGATCTCTTTCTCGTAGGTAAAGTGTGACCAGGCAATAGGCCATACAGGGATAATACTTCTAAGTAGCTGAGTCTATTACGGCGATACTGAGGCTTCTCTGTAGCTACGGGAAGCAGGTTAATATTTATGTCACCTATGACAGTCACATTTTTATGATGACTAATAGTTTCCTATTTTTAAGTCGAGAGTTTAACTTGTAAAACTATCGGCGTTGAGAAAAGAGGGGGAGCGGTATATACCCAGCAAGACATATTTATCAATCTCTATTTGTAGCCCAGTAGCGTCAGAGAGGTGAAGGTCAATAACCTTAGCTCGGTGATTGTTTTTGATATAAGCTACTACCCCATCATTCTGATTTAAAAGTTTACTTGATTGGTAGGAGGTGTAATTATTTAGAAATGGTATTGGTTTGTTAAAGTCTAATCTGCATTCAGTAAGTATTAGAACGTCAATTTCAAAGTTCAACACTGATAGGGTAATCAAAAGGTCGTCGAGGTTCTTATAGATACTAGCCATATTTTGCGTTACAATAAATAGATTATTACGGAAGGAACCCAACCCATGGTAAGTTAAATCTTCTATATTACATTTTATCGAGTGTGTTATTTGCATGCAGTCTAGTTCCTGGTTAGTGAGCTGGCTATCCATTTAAAAAAAAAGAGTAAGTACCGAGTAAGTTACTGCAGAGGTTAATATATAGAGTAAGTAAAGAAAAGTTTGTTAATAACACTTGCAAGTAGGCACGAGAATAGGTAGATTTCATCAATATGAGTGGCTTGTTAACATTGTAGTATGTAAGAGTGAATGGTTGTTGTAGTATGTTATGTGTTTGTAGTGTGGGTGTAGTTTTTTGTAAATGTGTAAATAACGTGTTTATGAGGTGTGAGCGTGTGGTATTGTATATAGGTGTGTTTGGTTGTTGTATTTTTACAGTTTTTGAGACCTGAGGTATATGTGTGCAAATGAGAGTTGCGCTAACAGGAGATGAACATTTTACAACGGTTATCTTACCAAGAACAATATAATAATATGCATATTGAATAAAGTAGAGAGAAGTCACCACTGGATCGTTTGAATATAGTCATTTTTGTTGAAGAAGTTGGTGCACCTGTGCCTCGCTCTGGATGCATATAATCTTAGATGTATCATCTTTTCTCACAAAAACTTTTCCAAACGCAGTCCAGCAGTATCTATACCCATTGGATTTGGCGAGATCCCGAGACAGGAAGAATAGTCGGGCACCCTTAGCGGTGAGCTGCTCTGATACATAAACAGTCGTGTCCTCGCTCGTAGTAATGCCCAAGTGTTTTGCTTGTAATCTGCACTTATTTTTGTTGTAGAACTCCCTAGACTTTTTTAATATTTCAGATTTCAAGATCGTGGATCCTAGTTCCAGTATTATGGGGGAATTTTTCTCCCTGTCATTACGTGGTCTACTTCTGAAAATATCCTTAATATCCCGCGCACACAAATCAAGACTGATATTTTTCGATAGGGAAGTTACCATATTTATTAAATCATCCCTGGTCTCAGAGGGTTTACGTGGAACATTCTTTAGCTCTAGACTAGCTTTGCGTGACGTCCCTTGGAGATTCTCAATTTTGTCTTCAAGTATATTTATGTACTCGCGATCCTTTTTTGCTTGAGCTTCCAGTTTCTCAATTTTCTTTTGGAATTCCTCATTTTGGAGAGCTAAGAGAGATACACACTGTTCGATGTTTGAAGAAGTTTGTTGGAGGGACTTAAGTGTGTTCGTGATTTCCAAATGTGAGTTTTTTTGCTCACTAATAAATGACGTAATGAGTCTAGTCATCTCCTGTTTAAAATCAAGAAACTGAGACGGCGAGAATTCATCCTCTCTTGGTCTTCTATTATTACGAAGAAAGACATAGCTGGGGGGAGTATGTTCATACTGTGTATCCATCAAGGCTTCAGCTTGAAGCCCCATACCATCGCTCGCATCAGATTGCTGCTGCAGATTATTTTCCCTCGAAGTTGTAGACGGAGGTGTCCTCTGAACCGACATTATGGAACTATATGCGTAGGCCTAAATGCGATATAAAAGCCGACGGGAATGCGTATTGTGTAGCAGGCGGAGCGACCGATAACAGCGCGTGATATCACCCAGGTAGGAGGAGTTGCGTGTGCGATTGATTGGTTGGTAGGGCTAGCCGGTCAGGTTGCGCGAAAGCAGGTCTTGCATATATCTCGTTATCTTCGTCCTACAGGTGGTAGTCCCGTTCACACTTAGCGCTACCGCCACTCGCCGTAAAGTCGCGCGTTATTTATGTTCGCCTAGTACTCGAAACGGAATTTTAATAGAATATTTATTTTTATTTACTTTTAAAAATTAAATACAACTTTCTAGTAAACACAATCGCTCAGTGCAACGTCCGAGAGGGAAGAGGTAAAACATCTTTGTTTGATGGATTCTGGGTTTGTGTCATGAAACGTAAACAGAGGGCACTACTACGATAGTTGTTTAAAATATAGAATAAGGGTGCCAAACGAGCACACAGTCCATCAGATGGTAAGTGAATACTGTGGCCCATAGATATCTACATTTATACTCGATTAAGACACAAAATGTAGATGCGTTGTCACCCTTGAAGACTAAGATCGAATGCCTGGTTTCCAGTGAAAAGGGTCACCCGTTCCTATACTCACCATACGAAACAGCAGACTTAAGCTTTAAGCTGCTATTTAACGCTGGTATTATGTGAGAGCGTGGTTCTACTCGGTCAGGCAGACCCATTTGTGCAACAACTGTTGTAGCTGCAGTGTGGCTCTACCACGTAAAGTAGTATAGTAATATCACAATGGTACTACCGCAGACTGCCTCCTCGCTTGTCGCTGGATTACAACTACCAATAAATCGATTACGAACGTATTACCCGTTTTTATCTCTGCTCCCTCAAGATAATATTATTTGTCATTCATTCATTAGATACAGCCAATCAAAAGTCAACTGCTGAAATATTTTCCATAATTCTCTCTCTTAGCAAGTAATATGGTAACTGAAATTTTCTATTATTTTGAGTTGTTATCATGAAGATACTATTCCCTATCTCCAGTTTCATTTCTCTGTCGTCTCTTATGATAGTACAGGATGGTATGAGGTTCTTAGAGCTTCTTAGTAATAATATATAGAGTATTATTTGGTAGGAGGTAGTGAATTTTATTTCGCTGCCGCTACACAGCATTGTCAAGATCCTGCCTTAACTAGTCGATAATTTTATTTTCCGCTAAGCAAGTGGTAAATCTATATAAATAATAGTCAATTGCCGTATGTATGAAAGATCATCACTTAAGAAAGATGTTGATGAACACACACACTCACAATTGGACCCGGTAAGTGGCGCTATTGTCACGATATCTAGAAAACAGTTGTGCGGAGCCGGGGTGGACCGTTAGTCATACAAAATTGGGAATACAAATGGGATCCAACTCGCTGATGTACATTGTGCCTATCAAGACTTAGTATTGGTACCTTCCTAATTATTAGTTTTTAAAGTTTGCGAAAGAAATATTTTAAATGTAATATAATAATCATGATCACTTTATTTAGACAACAATTTACCTGATCGTTCAAATATAAATAAGTCTAGTCTTATTTTTTTTAAATATTTTTAGGTATATAAAATAAATAACTAAACAAAAACAAGTATATCACTATAGATTATATTATAATATAAACACTATAGATTAAAGACGTCATGTCTTGGAAAGTAACGTCACCCATAATACTACTACAATAGGGATCTTATTTTTCTAGTAAATCAGAACATACGAGTGTACTTACTCTCATATTTAGCATATTATAAAAATACCTTAGATGACCAATTTCTATTTCCACGCATGAGTTTTTTTATGGTGAACTGTGAGTCTTGTAGAATTAAACTCTCAGAGTAATTACATGTATGTAATTACTCTATGATGTACCTCTTTGAAAAGTGACAGCAACGTAATTGTAAAGAGTTTTATGAACAAAATACACGTTAAATTAGGCTGTATGGTTTAAGCTTTTGTTTGTCTTATTTGGCGAACATTTCAAGCCAGTTTTTAACATCATCTTTGAGTATTCAACCAACTGGAGAGGCCATGCGCGTTAATTCCTAAACAAAAATTCTGTCAACATCAGGGGGGCGCAAATACAAATGCAAAATTAAATCGTGTCACTATAAACGCACACTACAACATTTGTGTTTGTGTTAATCGCGTTTACGCATACCATCAAGTCGTACACGTGTCGATACACTGATAGCGCTGGCTGAATACGTAAGCAACGTATGGCGTGGAATATGTCGATATTTTTTATCGATAAACAAATCACCATAGTCCGCACAAGTTTTTATTTGATTATAACCGTGCGTTTGCACTGACGCGATTTTCACGAAAAAACATGTTTTAAACACTGTTTTCTGTCAATGTACCAAAAAGCGTTTGCATAGTCACTAAACATATTGTAGTTAAATATGTTTGACAGTTTATTGTACACTACATATTATAACTATATTATATCTATATAACTGCAGAAACAAAGTGTTTGAAAACAAATTTGTAGAAATATTGTCATGTTGAAAGATAAGTTTGACGTTAATTTTGTATTTGTAGACACTTTTTAATCGAGACCAGAGAATTTTCAACAAAATGGATTCAAGTGATGAGAAGAGGTTTTATTTTTTTAAGTACCTGTACTGTACATTTACAACAAAAAAGAAAGAAATCGAGAGTCTGGACGCGCGTGCAATGTGTTTGACAGTGATTCGCAGTGGGATATGGGATAGAGACTAAAAACTGTGCTGCATGACGAATAAAGAAAATTAAAGAAAGTGATACATGAGAAAATTCTACCAATTGCGTAATCACATTAAAACATTAAAAGCCAAAATTGTATTAAGTGTTTAGCTAATGAAAATACACTAAGAAAATTATCCAAGAAAATAACATCAACATTTGCGCTGTAATTACAAGTTCAAATAGGAAATTGAAAGAAAAAGCTACATGACATATGAAAATCAAAGCCATGTGGCTTTATAAAAGGTCACCCACCTGTTACAGGCTACTCAGGCTCTATTAAAGGGTTAACTGAGTACTCTTTGCTATTGGAATCAATCAACCAGTTTTTAAGGCCTGGCAGATTTTTTAAATACTATAAAACCATCAGACAATCAATTTATATTCATATTTGATGAAATGTCTTTAAAAAAATGTGATGTATAAACCCAAAGAAGATTTGATTGAAGTGTATTAGGATCATAGTACACAAGGAACATCTTCAGTCATTGCATCATATGCATTAGTATTTATGATTGTTAGTACTAGGAAGACTGAAACAGCCCATTGCCCACTATTTCTCCAATGCATTTTTAACTGCAAATCATCTTACTGTACTAATAAAAGAGGTAATTATTAGTACTTTGTATGATGTTTCATTTTATTTCAACAGTTGAAATTAAAGTTGATTATAAAAGCTCAACGGTTGTAAAACATATTTAATTTTTGATTTCAGGTCTTGAATCAGTCATAGCTGGCATAACTTCCAGGCTGTCAGGCTGGGATGAATATATCTGCAACAGTGTGTGACATAGACGGAGTAAATTTACAAGTTCTCTCTATCTTGGGTGCAAATGTGCAACAACTATATTTTGCATTCCATAACAAAGAGATAGTGACCCTTTGATACGCCATATTTATTACATAAGGGATCTTGCAATGGGGTTAATGCATTTCACATTGAAATAACTTTGTTTTGCAGAAGAGAGCCATGAGAGCACTTTACAACCTAAGTCCGAAGGAGTCTTTTCAAGAAAGTTTTTTAGAAGTAAATATATTAACTATAGCGTTTTAGTAGTTTTATGAAAATTTAATTTATGTTTTTTATTAATTTTTGTTTTTTGTTTTTGTTAATTTAATGTACACAAAAGCAACAATAGTTTTTTATTAAAATAGTAATGTATATTCTGTAAATACTAGGAACAAGTACAAGCTAGTTATATCAGTTATTCCACTTCAAAGAATAAGTTTTCCTTCATGGGGCAATAGTATATGTTTTTACTAGTCATAAAATATGCAGTCTACCAAAAACTGAAAATTTTTAACTAAGCAAAGTTGTTCAAAAAAGATTATTACAATAAAATATACGATTGATAAACCCCTGGGAATGGGGTGATTAATGTTTTTTCTAAATGTTTTAATATTTAATTGTAAAACATTATATTCTAAATAACATTTTGTTCAAATGACCCGCTTGGATTTCTTGCTTGTTTTCTACATAGGACAGAGGCTTTTCCCAAACGAGTAAAAACATTATTTACTTAATGAGTTTTGTAATCAAGTATATTACTATATATACTTATTTGTAAATAAGTATCTCTAATAACTTTTGTAGTTTTGAATAAAATTTGTTCTATTTACGTCGTATAATATAGAGACAAAATTTTAAGGTTAATTTTAAATCAGGGAAATAAATAGACAACCAATTATTCTCAAAATGAAATTATTATTTGCTGGTTTTACTCTGCTCTTGTGTACATGAGCTTATTTATTATTTAACTTGTTTTTGATTCAAATATTGCTATTTTAGGTATTGTAGACATGCTAGGGTTTTTAATTGTGCATGATATTATCAATACATTCATAATTGTAAATCATCTATATTATTTTGTCCTTTTTTACATAGGTAATTGAAATATTGTAATCAGTATTGATTTTTATTTTCTTGTTTTAACTCATCTAATGACTTAATAGACAGAAATAATTTTGCTAAAGAAATTTTGTATCCTCCCTTCAGTAGTGTTCTAGTATTATGCAAGTTTGAGAAATGTTATTCTGTACCTTAGAATCACCTGCTATTAGGCGGCCAGTATACATATACTAGGCGATGTCGGATGCATGGCTGTTACATTCCGTCTGGACTGTAATACTAAGCCCGCAAGACCCAACATTGTTGGCTTAGTATAACAATCTTTTTTAACACCCTTTGGGTCCAGACTAATAAAATGATAAATATTGTTGCCATTATAAACATATTATATTATATTTTTCAGAGTAATCAAATTCGTAACTTAAGCTTAAATACATAAATAATGATATAATGTTATTGCAATTTTTTAAAATATCAGTAAATAAAGCTTCTTCTTTTATTTGCAACTATCCCAAATTGAATCCGTTTCATCAACGTTTTTGCCTACCGATCGACTAACATGTTTCAAATATAAGCAAGCTCTAACTAATTTTTAATATCTTTATCTTACGAGGAAACTGAAAAATTATTAAATATAGATAGTTAAAAATGCAAACTGTTAATCAAAATAATAACACACACTCACTCCTTTCACACACACACACACACACACTCACACTCATATACTACACACTGGCATCTACATATTAATTTTACACTTACTTCTAAACTTTTAATATTGGTTTATGATTAACAAATCTCCAATATTAAATGAACATTTTGCATATTATATTTTATTGTTTTAAGAAAATGAAATTTTAACTGAGTCACTACTCGCTAAGTTTCAATGATTTCTATGTGAAATATAGAATAAGTTCTTGTAAATGTTTACTATAACGTTTGAATATATAAGTGTGCGATTAATATAAGTGTGTGACACATTTATAGAATATCTCTCCTGCCTTACTCTTGTACCATACAACTAAACATTTAGCTATAATAGTATTGAGGCATTTGTCGGATTAGAACATAGCACATAGCTAATTATTTTACTTCTTCCCACTTTTATTCATTTCTTGATTGCGGTAAAATTGTTTTTATGTTTTTGTTTTTCTATTTGGCATGTATTTAATGGGGAGGGCTTAGCACCTGTAACACAGGTCTGTGACCTAGCACGGTTACTAAAGATAGCTTAATATACTATTGAGTAAGATTTACGTCTTATCAATGTAATTTTGTAAGTATATGTTTTTATGTAGTATATATTTGGATTCAATAAATAAATAAAATATAAATTCAATAAATAATAAATAGGGAAAAATTTCGGTCGGCAGACCACCCCACATGTCGGTCACCTCGTGAGCCTTTCACTAGGTTCTCGTCATATGGAATGGTAATGACGACCAAAAATATCCTTGACTGTGCCCGGTCCATCAGCATAATATCAGGTTTATTCGCAAGAATAGTCCTGTCTATGATGATGGCCCGATCCCAGTAGAGCCTGGCGCGGTCATTTTCGAGCATGGCTTCCGGTAAGTACTTATAATAAGGCAGTTTCCGATCCACGAGACCGTATTTCAGAGCGAGCTCCTGGTATAGAATTCTGGCTACTAGGCTGTGTCTATGTAAGTACTTTGACATTCCTAAGTGACTCACCAGGACGGCGGCAAGCTTATTATTACTCTTACAAATGTTTGCGTGTGCAGTAAAATCACTTACAATGCATTACTGCGCATTTTGAATTTAAGAGATAAAAAGGATACAAAGTTTGAGATTTTTTTAAATTGATTTGTCTTTAACGGCCTATATTAGTTATCTTGTACCTTCTCAGCAAATTTGACCGGTTATCACAAAATAACCCTGTATAATCTCCAAGGAAGCACAGATTATTGGAATAAGCCTAAACTATGGTAAGCTTTGTAAAATTTTGAGAGAAAGGTGGTACATGCTTTCATATTTCTTTCTCATATATATAATTAGTAGAGCATGTGGAAGAAAAATTTCTTGTCACTTAAAACACATTATGAAGATGGCAGTGACAAACTAAATTATTTGATAAACAGTTTTCTACATTTCTTTAAGTTATGTATTTTAAGTGAATAAATAATTAGAAATTTGTATTGTATTTTATTATGTTCTTTTATATCGAGCTCTGGGACAGGTAACCTAAAAAAAAATACCCCAAAAAAAAAAAAAAAAAAACAAAAGGACAAAATTTTTCCGCCTCACGAGAGAATTGCAGATAATCTGATTAATTATAAAGATGGAATTTGTGGAGATATATACCACACTTAATAGTTTCACTCAATAGTGCCTCTCAATGGATAGATCATAAGATGAACATGGACAAAACAAATGTCATGTTTAATGTCCGTGTCACACCTATGCCGGTAGTTGTTGGGAGCACTAAGCTGGAAGTTGTTGACGAGTACGTTTACCTGGGACAAATAGTCTGACTAGGTAAGTCCAACTTCGACCGAGAGGTCAATCGACGGATTCAACTCGGCTGGGCAGCGTTCGGGAAATTACGACACATCTTCACGTCAGGTATACCTCAATCTCTGAAAACTAAAGTGTACAACCAGTGCGTGTTGCCAGTGATGACCTAAGGAAACTGAGACGTGGTCCTTCACTGCTGGCCGTATGAGGACGCTCAAAGTCGCTCAGCGAGCTATGGAGAGGGCTATGTCCGGAGTTTCTCTGCGTGATAGACTCAGAAATGAGGATATCCGCAGTAAAACCAGAGTGACCGACATAGCCCAACGGATTAGTAAGCTGAAGTGGCAATAGGCCGGCCATATAACTCGAAGAACCGAAAACCGTTGGGGAAAAAAGGTTCTCGAGTGGCAGACTCGTACCGGTAGGCGAAGTGTAGGACAACCCCTCACTAGATAGAGTCACGACCTGGTAAGACATGCACGTAGTCGATGGATGCAGGTGGCTCAGGACCGTGCTTTGTAGCATACCTTGGGGGAGGCCTATGTTCGGCAGTGGACTTGTGAAGGGTTGTAATGATGATGATGATGATACCACATTTATATTTTGTATTAAGTTATCATTCGTCTCCGCTAGGGTTGATAATGTTTTGTGATGTTTACCAACTAAATTGGATAACAGAAAAACACGATTTAAAACAAATCGCGAAATATAAAAAAACAACAGTGCGAACGCTAACGTTGACAAATCTATAGATAAACAAGTAAAATGTCTATGTTGTAATCAATGCGAACACAGCTAAAAACAAATCTTGATATCTGTTGAAAATTTTACACAGTTTTTGTGAGTGCGAACGCTACCATCAACAAAACATGTTGTGTGATTTATTTTATGCGATTTGTTTCAAAACATTACATGTTGGATGTTTCTCAGTGCAAACGTACTGTAAGCAATACATAGATAAATAATACCAAGGTGTTATTTGAAATTCCTTTTTAAAGTGTTAAAAAATGATCTTCAGAAAAAACTTATAAATTATTAAAAGAAACTTTATTATTTTGCTACAGGTTTATTTTACATTATGCAGGATAAAATTTAAAATATTTAACAAACCAAAATAGGAGGTTTAGTTAACCTATTTTAAAAATCAGATTTAAGAAAAGAAAAATCCTATAAGTTTATCATCTTAGATGGTGTTAACCAAGTTTTTGTTTTTATTATAACGCTTCAATCACAAAACCGCTATTTATTAAAAGTTGTTGATTTCGAAGAGTTATTAAATGAACTATCTGGAAAATATTTAATAAATTAGGAAAATAAAAAAGTTTTACACTGTATAACAGTTAAACAAAGTGAACTTTAAACAGACAGCTGCTTAAAAATAAAATGTGACATCTACTTAAGGCTAAGTATTCCCCAGAAAGATGTTTTGCTAAACTAATGTACAATTGATGGCCGACGACTTGGCTACACAAAAAAAGCGTTTACTGTTTTAAAACTTAGACTAGAGAGTAACTCTGGCAAGAAATTGTGTTGTATATTAGTGATAGATGAAATGAAAATAAAACATTGACTGAGTACTATGCCACTTCTAAAAGACATTTTGTTTATATATATAATGCCTTTGGCTGCTAGCATGGTATTCCGTCAATTGCCTAATTTTCATTTCATCTATGACAAAGGTACAATAATTTTTTTTATCAGGGTTACTCTCCGCTCTCAATGTTAATGCCGTCAGCGCTTCTTGAGTAACCCCTGGTCGGCGATTGATGGTAGTATATCACTTAGTCAATGTCCGTGATGCAGGCAAACATGTTCCAAAGGTTTTACGTACATAGAGATAGGCTTTTGGTGAGTAATAGTTGTGTTAGGGCAAAGTATTTCTTGCAAACTTATGAAACCTGTTTATGCTATTGTTTTTTATGTCAATGCATTTTTTCAGTTTAATTTTCCTTGACCTAAGTGTTGGCTCGTATTCGCAGTGAGAGTAGGACTAGTTTGGGCTATATAAAGATTATTTTTTTCGAATTGTGACTTTCAAGACAACTAATGGAATTTTTCCGGAACATCCAGCTTTCTTTTTTCGATGTTACTATGTGCAATTATAAATATATATATATATATATATATATATATATATATATACATATATAAGTATAGGAATTAAATTTGGTAGATTAATCCTTTTGTAAACTTAATAAAATATTTTTAAGAAAAACAATATTGGGGTCACAAAGGTAATAATAAAAATATTTAATTTAAATCTAATTACAGCCAAACATTAACTCACACAAATTCATGGTTGGTACTGCAGTGTCAGCTTCTTTTATTGTAAGCTTGGGGTATGAAATATGATTTTTTAAAATGTTCGGAGCAAATGGTGCTAGTCCGTTTGGGTATCCAAGATTCATGGTTTCTACAAGCTACAATCCAAGTTTGTTGCCTAAAAGGATCCTTTAGAAATCTGTCAAACAAACTAATAATAGAAAAATGACTACTTTTTGTAATACTTTACTGTAAAAGCTAAATAAAAACTACAAACCGGTTCGGCAGACAAACCCGCATGGTTAACTAACTTATCGATAGCTAAAGTTGTGGCGTCCATCGCTATAGTGCAATACTTTCGGTTGCAGTGATACCAGTTTATTTTTATAAAAATTGCACACTTTTGCGAAGTAGCAAGTTTCGATTTGACTTATTTTGCCTTTATTTTGTATAATATTTTGATAAATACTAGTTATCGTTTATATTAAATTATATAATATTCAGTATCTTGTTGAAATTGTGCTGAATATATAAATCATTTCACAAAATCCACTACACATCTATATGAAGTGATTATTATTCATCACAAACTGATTTAGTTATTATAGGAAATATATTTTCGTAATATATTTAACTTGTGTAGTAATTTATATTCATTTAAAAATAGATTATTTTTCACTTTATGAACTATGATGGCCACACTTGGTATTGGATGAAAATATTCACAAAGTACGAGTTTTAATGATAAAATTATGTTAAAAATACTCACAGATGAAAAGTCACATTGTCCTTTTGTATACTTGACGTTTTTGATTGTTTCTTTCATGTAACTACACTGCAATTCGGCATTTTGTCGGAGCTCGATTTACTGGCACGATCACTTTGGAATGACGCACGACGCGGAGCAACTAGTTTTATATAACGAGTATGAGTCGGACTCTCGTACCTTTTACAGAGGGGTATGCCTTGCGAGGCCGTCTCCTTTGGTTTAATACTCAAAGAACATCATTCATCAATCATGTGTTTCCACAATGAGGGGAAATTCCCCTTTTGAGGGGAAATTAGGGTCCAGAGTTAGTTTTTTTAAAACCTACTAAAGGTACTCTGTATATGAAATAAATAAATTCGGATTCGGATGATTTGGACCAGAAAAAAAAATTTTATTCGAAAATTATTGCATATAATCAAAAATTAAAAACCATAAAATTGCCGTTTTCTGTTTCTTCAAAAATCTCCTCTTCAGGTCTTAAGAAAGGGGGTGCAAAGTTTTTATGTAAATTATTATAATAAAAAGTACCTTCGTATTTTGTTTGTATAAAATTGAAGAAAAATCTCTTTGCTTTACTGTTTGTATCTGGCTAGTTTTAATATCAATACTTTTAAGACAGTAAGAAAAATAAAAAGTAAAAAACATTTATATGGTGGGATTGGAAGGGTATCGTTTATTATCAGCTTTTACCGCCGGACAAAACCATCGATTCGGATCTCTACTACCAACAACTAATGAGACTCAAGCAAGAAATTGAGAAAAAACCGGCCGGAATTGATCATAAGAAAAGGAGTGGTCTTTCTTTATGATAACCCCAGACGATACACATGTTTGGCCATTCAGCAAAAATTTAGAGAGCTTGGGAAGTGTTAATGCATCCACCATTATAGTCCCGACCTTGCAACCTCAGATTTTCACCTGTATCGGTCTCTTGAGAATTCTTTGGGTAGTCTTAGGTTAACACCAAGAGAAGACTGCCAAAACTACTTGTTGCATTTTTTAAATCAAAATCCCAAGATTTATACAGCAACGGGATTATGTCACAAGATGGCAACAAGTTTACATTTTAACATTACGTGCTATGTTATAGTTGTAGCACGAATGGGACTGGACCACACTCTCACAGTTTACCAGCGTAAAATAGCAGCGTAATGCTGCTGTGTTTCGTATGGTGAGTGTAGAGAACCGGAGACCCTTATTACTGGAATCGAGGCATTCCATCTTAGTCCTCAGGGGTGACAAAGCATTTGCATTTTGATCCTTAATTGAGGATAAATGTGGATGTCTATGGGCCACAGCATCCACCCACCATCGGGTGGGCTGTGTGCTCATTTGTCACCCAATGCTATAAAAAGTTATCGAACAAAATGGCACATAGGTATATATATTATAATTAAATTTAATTAAACTTAGATAAAAATGTCTTGAATTTATATATAAAATACGAAGAAACTTCTTTCCCGACCTAATTTATATGCGAAAGTTTGAATCTTTGCTACGCTTTAACGTCAAAACTGCTGTTTGAATTTGTATGATATTTTGCACACTGATAGAGCTCGACCAGGGTAGGATATAAGATACTTTCATCCCGGTAAAAGGATCCCATGGGATAATTTTCAATGTTGGTGGAAGCTGCTAAAAATAAACAATGACTAAGTAGATTAGAGTTAGTACTCGTAATATATGTACTTAGAGCATTGATATATAAAAAAACCCTACACTAAAACGAATTAGATGATTTTATTCTAACAATTATGTTTATGTTCTGGAGGTGGAAGAAATTTTTGTGATTTCAGTTTGAGCCGTTCGAGATTTGTTGGTTCAGGGGCAAAAAGTTAAAAGTCAAAAATTATTTATTAAACTAAGATATTATACATTTTTGAATGTCGTTCATGGAGGCCCCCTTGAGCTTGGGGGCCCCGGGGCACTGCCTCGCCTAGCCCCAAGGCAGTGACATAAAATAGTTTACCAAAATTGGCAGTTGAATGAATTTGCGTCTGCCCTCAACATTATTTTTCAAAAAAAAATTTTCAATACCGTACAGTATCCGTGGAATCGTTAGAATTAATGGTGGTCAATATAGCGCATAGTGCCATATTATAGCGCGCTATCTCTTCATAACGCATAGCGCGTGCTATGTAAGTAGTCGCCTTGGCGCCATGACGCTATGACGCTTTGGCGCTATTCATATCAAGCGGCAATTAGTTCTAGCAGCAGCGCTGTTGGGAGTAGACGTATGACGCAAATTTAATCTAGCAGCACGCTATATATCGCGCGCGAACTAATTTAGTGTTAAACGTTATTTAGTTAGTGTATACTGTATATTTATAAGTGATCGAAGGACACAGTTGTCTGCTACATAAGAAGCCTAACTAATGTTTTTAAATGTAAATAAAATATAGATACAAAAGTGTATATAATAGTGTTTGTAAGTAGTTGCTTTTTGTATATACAATCAAAAAAATTTTAAATACACCTTTGATTTATGATTTATATTAAGGTTAAAATAACGTTTACATCAATTATAATAAACAATGATTAATTTTATTTTGTTTTAAAAAGTACAGTCCTTAAAAATATTTTTAGGATTATAAAAAGTCGTAAGCCTGAAAAGTATGAAAGAGCATTCTGTAATTTTTCCTTACCACTTTATTTTATTTTAATCTAAAATAAGACTTATTACGAAATAATGTTTTTTTTTTATATAGCACGCGGTCTATCCAATGAACGACATGTAATGTAGCGTGCTCCGAGATATAGCGTGCTGCTAAACTTAACGCGCTTGCCGTCCTCCTACATACTTATTTTTATAAATAGCGCGCTATAACATAGCGTATTTAATAGCGCGCTAGAAATTTCTAGTTTATAGTCTCTAGCGTGCTATTGATTTATAGTCATTTTGAACAACTTTAGTTAGAATCCATATCTGCAAGGAGACTTTGATTTCTCCATTCCTTGTCTAGTTCTGTTAAATCCACAGTAATGTGTGAACATTGGCGTTAAACATGAATAGAAATTATGTCAAACAAACGCCTGCTAACAAATCAATCCTTATCAAACGAAACATCTTGAATTGCAACGTATTTATTTAGGTGTGGATGCAACTCATTTATTAACATAGGTGGAAAATAAAGAAAAAGAAAACTGTGAAGTTCAAAAAGTTTTTCAGACGGCAAAAATGTTTTATATTGAATCGATCGTAGAGATTAAGAAACGATTTGTATTTGAAGATGTGCACAATGATTCGTCTTTTTTAAATCCTAAAGAAATTGACAGCCAGTGATGTGCAGTTACATCAAACTAGTGATGAGCAAAGTTGACAGGGTTTTTCGATGTTTCAGCGCAATTTTACTCTGTGGTACCTATGCTTGGTTATTATTTGATATGTATCATCCAATTATAAGTGTAAACGCACCCTTTCTTTTAATTTTAACAACCCTTTTTTAATTTTTTTTTTGTGTACCAAGAATTTTTAAAATAAAAAAAAAAAAAAACCAAAAAAAAAAACACAATGATATTATAAGGTTGAATGAGCAGATTTTTACTACTAGTGCTAAAACTACAGCAGAATAATTTGTGAGGGGAAAAAAGCCCTGAGAAGGGGAAATCTCAATTAAGGCGTGGGGAAAAGAAATCATAAAGTAGAAACACTGTCATCATTCAATTTCAAACTTCGCTTCGTTTTGGAATAATTATGTAGTTAATGTTTATTTTGAATAAATAAAATTATGAACCCGCACGACGGACTCAAATCAATTACTAAGATTTTAAAAATTACATCATTATTGGGAAGCGGCGCTTTGCTAATTGCGTACCACATTAGGCAGACATGTCAATCTCTAGAAAAAATAGTCAATTCTAGTGTACTCGATGCCGAGAAAAAATTTACGCCAGAATATATATATATCGATGATCCGCAATTTAAACTAAATATGGAAAAGGCTAAAGAGACAACGCGGTCAATAGGCTTAGCGCGTATATGGAAAAGCTTACGACATTCATTAGCATGTAGACTTCTTTGGTTGTGCCGACATGGTAATCAAGATCAGCGTAATTTAGCACTTGAACATTTAGCCTCCTTCAAAAATAATAAAGTTTGGGATTGCTTGAAAATAGCACAAGCGCTGGACAAAAATACTGCAGTGTTACTTGCACGCACACCTGGTGCAGATTTACGATACTTTTTGCCTCCTCCAATCCACATACGAAGAGCTGCATTAACGTCGGAGCTTATGTCATTCAAATTTCGTGATATGATTATTGCTGTTCAGAAGATATGTCAACATAGTTGTATTAAATACTTTTTGTCTAAGTATTTTGCTAATTTTCAAGAACAGGCTATGGAGGCTGATAGTATACCGGCAAAACCTGATAGTATCAGTGAACGTGATTTATGTATGCTTTGTCTTGATGCATTATACCATCACATTCTTCTGTTTCACTCAAAAGACTATGAGGATGATAAATCATCTTCAACATTAATTGAATTGGGCTTATTGCCCCGTCTAGCGGAGCTGTTATTAAGATATCATAATGATAATGAATTAGATCTTGCAGTGCTGAAGATTCTTACAGTCCTAAGTATGCACACATGTTTACTAAATGATTTTTTTCAAAATGGTTTAATTGGAGAACTTTCTAGATTATTAAGATCTGAGGATGTTCGCTTGGCAAGTTCTGCTGCTGTATGTCTTGCTAATCTATCAGGAGAACATTGCTTTAGACCTGGTTTGTACCTTTTGCATCCTTTGTATAGAACAAGAAACAAACATGCATGTGATACTCTCCTGGTACATGGTTTGAGAGGTGGCGTATTTGTCACATGGCGCCAAAGAGATCCAAAATGTGCTGAGCCTTTAGGTATTTCTGAAGTATCAATGTCTGATATTAAATGTATTGAACCTTGTGGTGATACTTCAGTTGATACTCCTGTTGATAACAAATATCTAGATCCTGAACATCAACAAATATTTGAGGACTTTACTGAGTTAAATGAGGAATCTCTATTATCAAAAATTGAAGTCTTATTACAAGATATTCCCATAGAAGCTAAGAGAGAACCAGCAGATGTAAATGTGTATTCTGCAATTAAAAAGCAGACAGCTTTAATTCAGGAGAAAGAAGATCATTGCAGTTATACTTTTTGTTGGCCTAAAGATTGGTTGCCTAAAGACTGTAAAAATCTGAGAATTTTAGGTGTCAATTACTGGAGTTCACTATCTGATTGGTTGGAAGGATGTCCATTACAGAGTGCAGATATTGCAACTAGGGCTGCAGAGCTGGCACCAGCATTAATTGATGCTGAAGTCGGAAAGAAAAATGTTCCAGTTATTTGGTTGGCTCATTCAATGGGTGGTCTCATAGTCAAACAACTTCTTATTGATACTTCTGGAAGTGAAGATAGTTTTAAACGACTTTGTGAGAATACAAAAGCTGTTCTGTTTTACAGTACACCACATAAAGGAAGTGCCCTTGCCAAGATGCCCCGCGCAGCTGCTGCTGTGCTATGGCCGTCACATGATGTAAGGCAACTGCAAGAAAACTCTCCTATTCTTTTAAAGATACAAAAGGAGTTCCTTCAACTAGCTGATACTTATTCATGGGAAACTATTAGTTTTGCTGAAAGTAAGCCAACTCTAGTCACATCATTTAAAGTTCCTATACATTTTGTACCATCTCATTCAGCAGACTTGGAGCGAGGTGTATTTTATGAATTACCTCTAGATCATTTAACAATTTGTAAGCCAGCAACCAGACAATCAATTTTATATACTACGGCACTAAATGTAATTCAAAGAGCCACATCTAACAATTATGAATTAAAACATTCAAATCCTTATATTATAAAGCTGTTTGACTTATTTTGGGGGAATATGAGAAGGAAGGCAAATGAAGTAATAGAAAATATAGATGACACAAACAATAATCGTCAATTTAAATGGTTTGAAAGAATCTTACTAGAAGCCTTTACTGATTCTTATTCAGACTAACTTTATATATTCATGTCTGTAATTTGTTTCTACCAAAAACAATTTTTTTGATTAGTTTGTAAAAGCATGAAACATATTCCCCTTGAAGCAATTCACTTTGTTATATATTCATTTAATTTTATTAATTATCGATATTGTTTTAAAAGGTTGTACAAAATTTAATATTTTATGATGTGACTTACACTTTTTTGAGTTTTGTTAAATCATTTTTATTGCAGTACTTATTTGGTAAATCATAAGTGATTAAAAACTTAAAATTTAATATTTCTTAGATAAAGGTCTTTTATTTTTGACTTTTTATTATATTACCAAACAATCATTTAAGCTAATATTCTACGTATGAAGTACAGGGTTTATTAGTCTAGGGATAGGATAGTAGTATAGATATATAAGTAGAACAGTATTAAGATAGTACACCACAAGGCAAATAGAATACGAGTCATTTTATTTATTGGTTTGTTTGTCATAGTGTTATTAATTTGACCACCAAAATACTTGAAATTTTTTTATCATTAAAGTTTCTTTATTTAATTTGAATGTTTATTGCAAATGATTTTAGTTTAATAAAAATGCTAAAATAATTTGTCTCTTACTTTAAATTCCCAGTAGCTGCCTGGAGTCAGGATGTTGGTGGTGTCTCACCCCAGTGTCCCAGAAAGCAAGTAAAGCCGTTGGTCCTGCGCCTGATCTCTCTCTGGTCGTTTCGGTTTAACATCCCATCGGATTATAAGTGAGGAAATAGAGAGCACCTGTGCTTGCGCATACACTTGCGCACTATAATCCTGTCCTGCGCCGATGGCTAGTCTCCGTTGAGGCTGGCCGTCGTGACCGAAATTCGAGCTGGAGGACATTCTTATTATATAAATTATATATTGTGAATATAAATGTCAAGGCACTGGCGTAGCTATGCAATCATGGGCCCCAGGGCAAAAATTAAATTAATTACTATTTGAATTAAACTAAATATGTAAGGTGCAAAACTACTTCATCATTAGCTTTTTATCGCCCACTGCAGGGCATAATAAAGCAAAGCTACTTACTACTAAGTAGTATGTGTAACACAACAGATAATGTTTACTAGTATTTCCAAAGCTGTATATTATATAAGAGAGGATGCCCCGAGTGACTGAGTGATTTACCAATACACAGCCCAAACGCTATACGTAGAAATCTGAAAATTGGGCAGTAGTTGTCTTTTTATAACATAGACATCCACTAAGAAAGGATTTAGGAAAATTTAACCTCAAAGGGGGTAAAATAGGGTGTTATAGTGATTTTGTTCCTACAAAGACTTACTAAAACTTACTAAAGATACTCTGTATATTAAATAAATGAATTCGGATTTAGCGTTTTTTTGAAAACGACCCATTACCGTCCGGGGCCAGAGAAAAATTAATCAATGTTTTTTTTTAAATTTGAAAATGATTGCATACACTTAAATTAAAAATAATAAAATTGACATTTTTGGTTTCTTCAAATGTCTACTCTTACGGTCCTAAAAAGGGGGTGCAAAGGTTTTTATGGCAAAATTATACTAAAATGTTTCTTTGTATTTTGTTTGTAAATTGAAGAAAAATCTCTTTTGTTGTACCGTTTGTATCTGACAGGTTTTAGTATCAATACTTATAGGACATTAAGAAAAATAAAAATAAAAAGTAAAAAAACATTTTGTATGTTTGGATTAAAGGGAATCGTTTCTTATGAGCTTTTACCGCTGGGCAAAACCATCGAATTGGATCTCTACTGCCAACTAATGAGACTTAAGCAATAAATTGAGAAATAACCGGTCGGAATTAATCAACAGAAAAGGAGTGGATCTGGTCATCATGATTATTCCAGATTACACAGAGGCCATTCAGCAAAAATTAAGAGCTTGGGAAGTGTTAATGCATCCACCATTTCAGTACTGACTTTGCGACCTCAGATTTTTACCTGTTTCGGTCTCTTGAGAATTCTTTGGGTAGTGTTAGATTAAAATCAAGAGAGGACTGTCAAAACTACTTGTCGAATTTTTTATGAAAATCCCAAGATTTCTACAGCAACGGGATTATGTTAAAACCTACAAGATAAACAACAAGTTATGGAAAAAATGGCACATAGATAGCAGTGCCCCGCGATTTCACCCGCAGCATGATGTGACACCTATTGGAGTACTTTTATCTATAGGCATATGTACTTAATAAAACGAAGTTAAATTTTATCCACTCTCCCTCCCCCTCACGAATGAGCGTATCCCCCCTCCCTTCTTGTCCAGTCTTGAAGACGAAGTAACTTTCGTTATAAATAGGCATATAATATAATAGGTATCGCGTACTTTTCTTAAGATGTAGTAAAGATCTATATTTTTGTATAACATTTTATTTACGTATTACTATTAGACAGCTAAATAATTCTTGTTTTTACGGATTTTATCGCGTAAGTATATCAACTTTTTTATATTTCCCATGTTTCGAGCACTTTACAGAACCCATGTTTACAGGTCACGGGGGGAGGGGTGGTATGAGATGTTCAACATCCAGATGTCATAGTTAACCGCGGTTACTACAAATTGAAATTACAAATTTTGAAGTTTTGCAGATAGAGAAGATGTCTGGGTGCTACCATCTGCTTGGGATCCAATAATTAATAAAATTAAATCCTAACCCAAGACTTCAAGATACTACGTGTATAATAAGTTCATACTGTGTTAATTGCAACAAAAGTTAATAATTTTAATCTGTGGTAACCGCGGATAACTATGACATCTGGACGTTGCACATCTCAGTCCCCCCGTGACCATGGGTGCTGTAAAGTGCTCGAAACGTCGGGTATATAAAAAGTTAATATGGGCGATAAAATCCCTAAAAACTAGTTTTATTTAAATGTTGTGTAGTGTTCACGTAAATATAAGAAATCATTATGTTGCAGTTATATTATGGTTGTAGCACGAATTTGTCGGCTCGACCGGGGAGGGACCACGCTCTAGTAAAATAGCAGCGTGACACTGCTGTGTTTCGTATGGTGAGTGTAGAAATTCGGAGACCCTTTTTTACTGGAAACGAGGCATTACATCTTAGTCCTCAGAGGTGATAACGCATCTGTATATTGTTTCTTAATCGAAGATAAATGTAGCTGTCTATGGGCTACAGCGTCCACTTACCATCCGGCGGACTGCGTGCTCGTTTGTCACCCTAATTCTATAAAAAAACATTTCGGGAGCGCTTTTTCTTCTGACTTGCTTAACAAAAATCAACATTTAAGGCTAGCTGTGAGGTGTGGCCTAACGATAATAGCTATGCTATTCCTCATGAATCTGGCTATAATATACAAAAAGAATTTTTCAAATCGGCATGGCAGTTCCAGAGATTAGCGTGTTTAAACAAACAAAAAAACAAAAAAAGCAAAAACACTTTTTCGCTTTATTACATTAGTGTAGATGATGTGTATGGAGAAATTTTGGTGATTTCAGTTCGAGCCGTTCGAGGTTTATTGGTCAAGGGTCAAAATATTTAAAAGTCAAAAATTATCATTCAACTAGGATATTACATAATTTTTGAACGTCATTCATGGTGGCCGAGAGACCCCTTGAGGTTGAGGGCCCCGGGGCACTGCCCCGCCTAGCCCCAATGTAGCTTATGTAGCTACGCCACTGTGTCAAGGGCTTCTAAAGGATAAAATTCTAAAGGCCTCTAAGGATCATCATCATCATCATTACAGCCCTTCACAAGTCCACTGCTGAACATAGGACTCCCCCAAGTAATGCCACAAAGCACGGTCCTGAGCCACCTGCATCCATCGACTTCCTGCATATCTTACCTATACTCCATCTAGTGGGGGGTCTAATGCCACTCGAGAACCTTTCTTCCCCATCGGTTATCGGTTCTTCGAGCTATATGGCCGGCCCATTGCCACTTCAGCTTACTAATCCGTTGGGGTATGTCGGTCACTCTGGTTTTACTGCGGATATCCTCATTTCTGAGTCTATCACGCAGAGAAACACCGAGCATAGCCCTCTCCATAGCTCGCTGAGCGACCTTGAGCGTCCGCTTACGGCCAGCAGTGAAGGACCACGTCTCAGATCCGTAAGTCATCACTGGCAACACGCACTGGTTGTACAATCTAGTTTTTAGAGATTGAGGTATACCTGACGAGAAGATATGTCGTAGTTTCCCGAACGCTGCCCAGCCGAGTTGAATCCGTCGATTGACCTCTCGGTCGAAGTTGGACTTACCTAGTCGGACTATTTGTCCCAGGTAAAAGTACTCGTCAACAACTACGAGCATAGTGCTCCCAACAACTACCGGCATTGGTGTGACATGGACATTGAACATGATCTTTGTTTTGTCCATGTTCATCTTAAGACCTATCCGTTGGGAGGCACTATTGAGGTCATTGAGCATAGTGCTTAACTCCTCCAGCGATTCTGACATAAGGACTATATCGTCGGCAAATCGAAGGTGAGTGATGTACTCGCCATTGATGTTAATACCGTATCCTTTCCAGTCCAGTAGCTTGAAAACGTCTTCCAATGTAGCAGTGAAGAGTTTCGGGGATATAACATCACCCTGTCTTACACCTCTCTGCAGTTGGATAGGCTTCGAGCTCTGGTTCTGTACTCGGATAGCCATCGTAGCCCTACTGTACAAACACTTCAGCACTTCGATATACCGACAGTCAACTTGGCACCGCTGAAGCGACTGTAGCACCGCCCAAATTTCGACGGAATCAAAGGCTTTCTCATAGTCCACATACGCCAGGCAAAGTGGCAGATTGTACTCTTCAGTCTTCTGTACAATCTGCCGCAAGATACGTATGTGGTCTATGGTACTGAAGCCTTTTCGGAAACCGGCTTGTTCGGGAGGCTGGAAGTCGTCGAGTCTGCGTGCGAGACGATTCGTAATGACTCTCGAAAACAGCACGTAGACGCGGCTCAGAAGGGAAATCGGTCTGTAGTTCTTCAAGAGAGCGTTGTCGCCTTTCTTAAAGAACAAGACCACCGCACTTCTTTCTGCTCCACGCCTCTGGAGTAGTACCACCATGGAGGACGGAATTGAAGAGCTTCTGAAGGACTTCAAGTACCGGTGTTCCACCCGCTTTCAGAAGCTTCGCTGTAATTCCATCCTCGCCTGGGGCCCTGCCGTTTTTAAAGTGCTGGAGAGCCATTCTAATCTCGCTTAGACTGACGTCCGGGATATCATCGGAATAGTGTCGGATAAGACTTGCTCTTGGATCGTTACTCACACTTGCGTGTGGCTCCAACGATGATGTGTACAGCTGCCCATAGAACCTCTCAATCTCGCTCAAAATCTCAGGTGTCCCGGAAACGATGCTGCCACACTCAGTCTTCAGCTTTGACAGTTGGCTCTTACTGGCAGACAGATCTCTGGCAAAGACTTTGGAGCCCTGGTTCCGCTCGATCGCTTCTTTAATACGAGCAGTATTAAAGTTGCGTAAGTCCCGCCGCATGCATTTGGAGATCTGTCTGTTCAGTTGCCTGTATGCTGTCAAATCTGTTAACGATTGCAGCCTCATCTCCCGTCTAATAGCCATGAGATTAAGAGTGTGATCAGAGAGTTTTTGTGTTCTTCTGCGGCGGGTCTTGCAGAACTTAGCTTCGACCGCCTGGACAGTTTCCACGAGCTTGTCATTCAATATCGTCCACTGTATTGCAATCTTGTAGGTACTGAAAGCGGTTACGTAACTCGAGCTGAAAGTTTTCGGGATTATGGATTAGAGCACGAGGGGGGACGGAGCGTTGACTTCATTAGACGAGACCTCTCCAACTTAACGTTTAGGTTCAGTGTGCCTCTAACCATTCGGTGATCGCCGCCAGTTTTCACCCTTGCGATCACTGAGACATCATTGAACAGTTGGCGTCTGGTCGTCATAATGAAGTCAATCTCATTTTTTGTCGAACCGTCGGGGCTCGATCAGGTCCACTTCCTGTGGGGCCGCTTCTGGAAGAAAGAGTTCATCATAAAGAGTCCCTCTTTCTCCATAAAGTCGGCCAGCTGCTGGCCCCTTCAGTTCCGTTGTCCTACTCCAAATTTCCCTAACTACAGTCACCGTTTTCTCTTGTGCCTAGTTTTGCGTTGAAGTCTCCCATCAACACTGTGTAGTGGGTTTTGGAGGAATGCATGGCGGAGATTCTTAGCACCCCCTGCCCCGCCGTTACCATGGTCGCCACCGTAGCCAGGAATAGCGGGACCGCCGGGGACTGGGGGCCGTCTATTTGTGTAATTGTTCATGGGAGGTATATTGCCATAGTTGCCATGCTTGGCGAGCCGGTTGGCGGCCGCAGTTTTTTTTGTCGTACAGTTGCTGTTATCAGGAGGATGCTGCTGCCCATCTCCTGCCTGTCTCCCTCTGTCGCCTTTTACGACACCCACGGGAAGATATGGGGTAGTGGATATTCTTAACCGCCACTACACGGCAGGCCTCTAAGGATAAAATTACTGTTTTATAGAAAGAACAGAAATTTTCATAAAATTAAAATATTATATTAGGTATTATTATAAGGCTATAATTATATATAAGGATCTTATTAAAATATATATAACCAGAACATCGCTCATTGTAGGCAAAAAAGGTAAGTAGGACTTTTTAAGGAACTCACAGACTCGCATAGCTTGGGAAGTTTTTTATTAATTAGAAACAACAAATAAGTATTTAAAAGAGCCAGTGTTAGAGTTGTTAAGAAATTGTATGATAAACAAAATCAACTTTAAACACAAAACTTTGTTACCAAAAATATTTGCTCTCTAAAAAGGCAAAAAACATAGGTACTACATAGACTTAACATTTTTTAAATTATTTACCTATAGTTAATCAAAAGAACAATAGTTAGAAACCGAAATAAAAAAAGTAATAAAATCTTAGTCTCGTCTTATTAAGTTTTGCTATATTCGATTCTCCTCCAAAAGTTAAAATTACAACCCATATACGTCCCACTACAGGGCTTAGGTTTTTGGGCAAAGAAATGTCGACATCGCCGCCCCAATGCGTGTTGGCGAACTTATTTCGAATATTTTTTTTATTTCTCAGAATAGCGATTTTCCTCACGATGTTTTTCTTCACCGACGAGGACGTGGTTAATCAGTATATAAAATTGCAATTTACAATTTCATTATTGCCGGCGGGGATCGAACCTGTACGCGTACTGTGAAAATTACAACGAGCGCTTAGCCCCTGTATTACCACGGCTGTGTTCATTTTCACGGACTATAGCACAAAATCAATATAGATTATAAGAATCCTTCGTCATCATCATCTAAAGCCTGCGGCAGTCCACTGCTTTACATGAACCTCTTCCAAGGCACGCCACTTAGCCCAATTTTCGGCTACACGCATTCAGTTTCTACCAGCCACCTTGCGCAGATCGTCGCTCCATCTTGTCAGGGGGTGTCCCACATTACGTTTGTCTAGACGCAGTCTCTACTTCATAACACGTCTACTCCACCGGTTGTCACTTCTGCGATAGACATGACCAGCCCATTGGCAGTTTAGTTTACAAACACGGAAGGATATGTCAGTAATCTTGGTTCTCTGGCGAATTTCTTCATTTCGATTTTATTTACCAAAGAAACTTTGAGCGTAGCTCTTGCCATTGCTCGTTGAGCGACTTTGAGCTTTTGGAGTAGCTGTATCGTCAGTGTACACATTTCGGCACCGTAAGTGAGTACGGGCAGAACGCACTGATTGACTACTTTTGTCTTTAGACTTTGCGGTATGGGCATCGAAAAAACCCCACGGAGCTTTCTAAATACTGCCCAGCGAAATTTAATCCTCCGATCGGCTTCCTTCTCGAAGTTATTCTTAGATGCAATATCTGCCCGAGGTAGGTATTTTCCTGGACAACTTCGGAAATTTCATCATCAACAGTAATTGGAACTGGAATGACGTTGACAATGAACTCAACATAACTTGTGTCTTGTTCAGATTCATGTACAGACCAACACGTCGGGAGGATTTAATCAGTCTGTTTAGCATGTCCTGAAGTTCTTGCAATTATTCTGCCACCACGACTTCATATACATCAGCAAATGGTAGCAGTTACGTTTTACCAGTTCTGGCTCACTGGAGCAGAAGTGGTACAACGTTCGTCGACTCACGATCCTAAAAAAATAAAAAAAAAGTTTTGGCATGCTCTGATCACGAATCTGTCCGTTTCTGCGTTCCGTTTGCGTTTGCGTTGCGTCCGTTTTTGCGTCGGATGCACGGTTCCGGAGATGTGCAGATCAATTAACTAATATCTAATTGATATCCGGTGAGGGCCTCCACCGTCCTTAGCGTCCCATTGTTCTTATCTATTGTCATTGTCTATACTTACTCGCCGTGTGCATCGGCTTATCAGTGCTATTGTATTATACTTCTTTGTTCCTACCTACAACGCTAATCTGAATCATCAATAAAACACATTACCTAACTTTGTTACAATTTTTATTTACAAAATACAAAATCTTATTACTTATTATCTATAAAATAGGAGCGAAACATTTCATCCACAAAAATATCGTTGTACAATGTGTTCCCTGTAAATATACATGTAAAACTATGCATTGAAAATCACTGAAACGTATGTAGCAAATACATTAAGCAATATTCGCCACAAACTGAAGTCCACTCATTCTGAATCCTATCAACATTCCAGTTCCATCTTTTACAATTCCTTTTTAAAAACTCTAGATGATATCGTACGGGTGATCGTCCATATGAATCAAAATATTGACCGACGTCATTCGCATCGATATATAAAGTTACCCAATGTGACCCAGTGATGACTTACGGCCAGTGATGACTTACGGATCTGAGATGTGGTCCGTCACTGCTGGCCGTATGAGGACGCTTAAGGTCACTCAACGAGCTATGGAGAAGGGCTATGCTCGGAGTTTCTCTGCGTGATAGACTCAGAAGTGAGGATATCCGCATTATAACCAGAGTGACCGACATAGCCCAACGGATTAGTAAGCTGAAGTGGCAATGGGCCAGCCATATAGCTCGAAGAACCGATAACCGATGGGGAAGAAAGGTTCTCGAGTGGCAGCCTCGTACCAGTAGGCGTAGTGTAGGGCGACCCAACACTAGATGGAGTGACGACCTGGTAAGATATGCAGGAAGTCGATGGATGCAGGTGGCTCAGGACCGTGCTTTGTGGCATTACTTGGGGGAGGCCTATGTTCAGCAGTGGACTTGTGAAGGGCTGTAATAATGATGATGATGATGAATGTGACCCTGTATCATCTGTATCCAAATTGCATATTATATACGTTGGTACGTGGGTATACATGGGCAGTCTATTAGCAACATAAACATTATTTTCTAAACTGGGGTGAATCTTTTTCAGATGTTGTACATCTAGTGTGTCCATGATATTACTGCTATTAGTAGATTATTACAGTACCAATCTACTTAATGACTAAGGTAGGAATGATCAATTATAGTGATTTCTAAATATTAAGTTGCATTCTTTTGTGTTATACAAATCGTATTTGAGTCATCGATACATCGAACGAGACGCCACACGAAAGAATTTTGAGATAAGCAACAGAATGTGACATAAGCTTGTTGACGCATAAAGTTACTATCAGTTCCTTATAATTTAAGCGACAGTAGCCTAATGGTAGGGCGCGGACCGCGAACTCAAAAAGGTCGTGGGTTAGAATCCGCCATTCGACTACTGGCGTGAACCACTCGTAAAACAAGCAATTTAAGCTTACCACGAGTGGTTAAAGGGAATATTAGTAATGTTTATAGTATTGTTACTATTATTTTTTTATATTAAAAAAACATTGTTCTTCTGATGAAGTGGGGGTTTTTTACAAGTGGTTATTGCTTGAAAATAAAATATTAAATTTTAATCATAAATTTTGTTTGATTTCCCAAAAACATTAGTTATAGTACACAATATATATTAATTGTTTAACTTTCATTTTTTATTTCACCCCTTAGAACTTTAGACGTGGGTAATGTTTCACTTTATACATCCGTTTACTGCTATTGTGGCAGGACCAAGTGGATATGGGAAGTCAAATTTTGTAACAAATTTCACAAAATCAGTTACAAAAATATGTAATTGTGATTTTAATCAGATCACATGGTGCTTTGATGAAATGCAACCTTTATATAATTTACCAAATGTTAACTATCATCAAGGAATCCCAAATCTTAATATGTTTGATTGTGAAAACCTACATCTTGTTATTATTGATGATCTAATGAGAGAGTACGATGGAAGAATTGTGGATATATTTACAAAAGGTATCACAGGTATCACAGGAATCTTAGTATATTTTATTTAACACAAAATTTATTTCATCAGGGTAAAGGGCAAAGAGACATATCTTTAAACTCAAGTTATATAATATATTTTAAAAACCTTCGAGATAAAACTCAAATAAGATATTTAGCACGACAAGTGTCACCAGATAACCCAAAATTCATTGAAGATGCCTACAGGGATGCAACTATAGAGGCGCATGGATATTTAATGGTAGATTTAAAACAGAATACCAATAATCTTTGTCGTATCAAGACAAATGTCTTCCCATTTAATGGTTTCTGTACAGTCTACGTCCCCACAAAAGAGTTTAAATACACCAAGAATCAAACAATTCAAATCATTGCTAAATGATGCATCGTCGACTCACAACGCATAAACATTTTTGCTAAATGCTTTGCATATGTACGTTTAAACCAAAATATCAAAGAGCATTACTTAAAACGTGTGAGGAAGAAGAAGTTAACTGTATTTTGGAGTGTATTCATAACGTTTTACAAGGTGGGTTTTAAAAAGTGGGTCTTAAAGATCAAGATAAACAAAAATTGAATAAACACCAAAACATACTGCGTAAACTAGTGCGTAAGTGTAAACATAAACTAAGAAAAAATATAATTATACAAAAAGGAGGCGCTTTCTTACCAATAATATTAGGTGCAATATTGAGTGGATTAGTGAGTGGACTAGCCAGTTAACATGGAAAATTCAAAGAAAATGATACCTATCAAACCTGGATTGATTGAAAAAAAAGAAAATAAGGTCAATAGTAATTTATCTCGATTAGATATTGAAATGCAAAATATTATGAATAGTAAGACGGAAGACCGAAAGAAATTGATGTTATATTTACAAACACTGCAAAGTTACCGTCATTTTACCGAAGAGGATCGTCAACCACTCAGATTACCAATTTATTCTGATACATCTAATGAAGATTTAAATGAGTCTAAAATTGATTTTAAAAATAAAGATAGAGATCTAAAAACTTCAGTTTATGCTGAATCTTTGCTGGAGGAGAATCTATCCATTAAAAGTAAATAAAATGATGAAAATCCACTTTACACAGCAGCTCAAATACTCAGTTTAATACCAAAAACTTATGATAAAAAGGACAGTTATTATTAAACTTAGTTAAAATAAGTAAAAGTAAATTACATTGGGATAATGAAGGTACAGTCATAATTGATAATGAAAAAATTCCTGGAAGTAATATTGTTGATTTAATAAATGTCAAATCATTAAGACCCTTAAAAAGAAGTGATCCAGTAGGGTGGGATAGATTTGCTGAAGCATTAAAAGATATTAAAGTACCACTTACTTATATTGGAAATCCAAAGATATTTGAGTTTATTAACCAACTTCAAGCAAAAGGTCTGGACAAACCCTCTGAGATTGAAGTTCAAGAGTTTTCTACACCGAGCAGTAGAGATAAAAAGTCTACAACTAAAATACGTAAAAGGCTTGAGTGGGAAAAATGGACCCCGTACTAGAAGAAATTAACATAATTTATTATGATCCATCTAATCCTGATGGTTTTGGTAGTATTGATAAATTATCAAAAGCCATGAAGGGTAAAATGAATAAAAAGCAAGTAAAGGAATGGTTAAAATCACAAGAAACATACACATTACATAAATCCATTCGAAGAAAATTCCCGCGTAATAGGTACATTCTATCAAATATTAATGAAATGTGGCAAGCTTATTTAAGTGATACGCGAACTAATTCTCAATATAATGATGGCTTCAAGTATATACTTTGTGTTATTGATGTATTTAGTAAATATGCTTTTGCAAGACCAATGAAAAAGAAAAACTCAGAAACAACTAAGGAATGTTTTGAAAGTATATTTACTGAAAGTAATTTAACACCTACTCACATACAATCTGATATAGGTACAGAATTTATTTCAAAAGACTTACAAAAATACTTTAAATCCAAAAAGATTAATTACTATACCACTAACAATCCTGACATTAAGGCCAGTATTGTTGAACGATTTCAAAGAACACTAAAAATGAAAATGTGGCGTCATTTCAATCATAATAATAGTCATAGATATATAGATGTTTTACGAGATTTAATATACTCTTATAATCACAGCTTTCACTCTTGTATTAAGATGTGCCCATGTGATGTTAATTCCAACAATATTATGACAGTTTGGACTAATCTTTATGATAGACGGTCAAACAAACTTTCTTTAGTGTGAATGTGGTCTATAGTTCCAAATCCTCCCCGAAACATAGTCTGTTCTGCAGGCCGAAAGTCGTCGAGTCTTCGCGCGAGTCGATTTGTGATGACCCTCGAAAACAACTTATAGACGTGGCTCTGAAACGAGACAGGTTGATAATTTTTCAGCATAGTCTTGTCAACCTTATTGTGAAACAAGACTGTAATGCTTCTGCTCCACCCCTTTGGAGTTCTGCCATCTCGTACTAGGCTGCACTAAAAGTATCGGGAATGGAATATTTCCACTGTTCCTGTCATATTAAAACTCCTTGGTTTTAAAAATCGAATACCATTTATTAATTTAAAAAAAGATTCTCGGTCTTGTCACAAGGTTTTGTCAAACTTGTTTAGTCGTTGAGAAAATGGAATTGACTCGAGAAAATTCAAGAGCGATGATTTATTATGACTTTCGAAGTGGTTTAACACAAAAACAGTGTGTTGACCGGATGATTTCAGCATTTGGTGATGAAGCCCCATCCAAAACCACAATTTATCGCTGATTTGCTGAATTTCAACGTGGACGTGTCAAGCTCAGTGATGATCCCCGTCAAGGTCGTCCAAAAACTGCAGTCACCCAAGAAAACGTTGATGCTGTGCGTAAGCTGATTGAGGAAGATCGACATGTGACATATCGCGAAATTCAGGCAACTTTAGACATTGGCATGAGTCAAATACAAATAATCTTGCATGAACAATTAGGTGTAAAAAAGTTGTTTTCCCGATGGATACCGCATTCACTCTGTGAAGAGCAAATAGCGGCTCGTGTTAGTTGTTGTTGTTTGTGTGTCAGAACTCTCGAAAGATTCCACGCAGGATCCTCAATTGCTGTATACAACATAGTATCAGGTGAAGAATCCTGGATATACGCGTACGAACCCGAAACAAAAAACCAGTCACGAGTTTGGGTGTTCGAAAATGAGTTAAAGCCAACAAAAATTATTCGTTCACGGAGTGTTGCAAAAAAAATGGTGGCCACGTTTTTCTCCAAAACCGGCCATGCTACCATTATTCCTCTTGAGGGACAAAGAACGGTTAATGAAGAATGGTATGCTCTCATTTGTTTGCCACAGGTCGTTTCTGAACTCCGTAAAGAGAACTGCAACCGCCGCATCATCCTCCATCACGAAAATGCGAGTTCTCACACCACACACAGAACAAAAGAGTTTTTAGAGCAAGAAAACATAGAATTATTAGACCATTCGCCGTACAGCCCCGACCTAAGCCCTAATGATTTCCATACTTTCCCTAAAATAAAGAATAATTGCGTGGACAGAGATTTTCATCACCTGAAGAAGCTGTGGACGCCTACAAAACGGCCATTTTGGAGACCCCAACTTCCGAATGGTCGTTGTCCCAAACGTCCAAATGGAATGGTTGCTTCAATGGTTGGTTCCATCGTATGGAAAAATGTGTTAAATTTCGCGGAGAATACTTCGAAAAGCAGTAAATACATTTTTAAATAGTAATGTTGTGTCACTTCCTTGATTCCCGAAATTTTCAGTGCCGCCCTCGTAACATGCAGTTGAAAAGTCGACAGCGCTCTTTTAGCAAGGGTTGACTCCCAGCCTTTAAGAGCTCTGTTGTAACTCCATTTTATTCAGCGGCTTTTCTAATTTTATGTTGGCCGAGGGCCAGCTCAATCTCCCTAAGGCAGATGTCTAGCAGCTCGTCGGTATCGTGGTGGGTCAGTTATGTGAGGCATATAGTTTGCCATAATAGCTTTCGATCTCAGAGAGAATGAGGTGAGACGTGAGGACTTTGCCATCATACGTCTGGAGTTTTGCGGTGTGACTTCTTCCAAGCTCCCGAGAAAAGATTTTGGATCTCTAGTTTCGCTCTATTGCCGCTTGCATAGCAATTATATTAGAGCGACTCAGGTCCTGCCTCCAGCTTTCCTCACAAGCTTCGTTAGTGTCACCTGCTTCACACTTCAACACTCACGCCTTATTTTCATAAGATGAAGTGTCTCATCCGAGAACTTCGATTTTCGGCCCATATGTTTCTTGCCACAAAACCTGTTGCCCTCATCCCTTAAGATCTTGATCACGCTGATAAGGTCCTCATCAATATCCAACGTTGGTCTCAGGGCATCGAATCGGTTTTTAAGTTCTAGCTGGAAGCGTTGGGAGCCAGTTACGGTTTGAAGCAGATTTGGTCGAATCTTAGACTTCATCAATCTTATTTCATCATCATCGATTTTACACCTGAAAGGTCCCGACCTTTCAAGTGTAAAATTGATATTCAGAGAGCCTCGAACAAGTCAGTGATCGCTTCCGGTATTGAATTTGTTGATCACTGAGACATCTCTCAATATTTGCCTTTTGTCCGTCATTATGAAGTAAAATATCGTTTTTTGTAATGTTATCGGGACTGCGCCAGGTCCACTTCCTTTGGGGCTTCTTGTCGAAAAACTAATTCATCAGAAATAGCCCCTCTTTCTCGAGGAAATTGACCAGCATTTAACCCCTGTGATTTCTGCGTCCAAAACCGTGGAGTCCCAAAATCGATTTTCCCAAATTCCCAAAGCTGTATTGCTGGTATAGCCAACAATACCAAAAATACAGCTAACATAAGCAAGGTGTTGTAATTAGTATTTATGAACTAATAATAGTACTAAGTAACTATAGATATCCAAAAAATTTAGAAATATTTAAGACAAATTATCGTACAGGGTTTGATTTGTTTATACCTATTGCCGCAAAAACAAAATATGCTACTTTACTTAGGTAACCTTATTTTGGCCCAGATTACATAGAGTCGCATATTTCATTACATACTTTTCATTATTGTAAACAATTTGTCATTTTCGTGTATCTGGGATATACATACTTTTTTATCCTAAAATACAAGAAGTTTCTGAAAGCCCTCTATTCTGTCAACGTGTCATCTAACAGCTTTAAAACAAACTAAAACAAAAGATTCTGTGCCAACGGACGGATACAGTTATTATTATTCATTATAATAACCCTTTTACAATCGTTTTTGTACCTAAACCCCGGGTTTGATGTAATAGGCAACTATTAGACATGACAGAAACATCTCATGGCTTCTGATTCTGACTTACATCGGATGTAAAATACCCAGACCGACGACGGACAACAGCAGAGCGTCTAAGGTGCGAAAGGTATGATACTGTGATTGCGACTGTACACATGTCTACCAATTGTGACAATTGAGGCTCGGTGTAATAATGTAACTAGCATAGAGAGAATGCCACAAAGTACGGTCCTGAGCTACATGCATCCATCGGCTTCCTGCATGTCTCACCAGGTTGTCACTCCATCTAGTAACGAGTCACCCTTCACTTCGCCTGCGAGGCAGCCACTCAAGAACCTTTTTCCCCATCGGTTAGCGGTTCTTCGAGCTATATGGCTGGCCTATTGCCACTTCAGCTAACTAATCCGTTGAGCTATATAACTCTTAAACAGATACTGTAACGATCAATTCCAAAATCTAATCAGCTCTCAAACTCGAAAAACGCCGTCGATTGCTGCAAACCGCATCAAAATCGGTTGATGCGTTACAGAGAAATCGTTAACGAAATATTTCGAAAAAGTATTATTTTCAAATAACTTAAAAGAATTTTTCTTGAATCGTTTTTGATGTAATAAATTAACTATGAGTGCTTAAAAAACTGCGTCGAACGACGTCAAAATCAGTTGAAGCAGATTGTTCGTGAAATATTCAATTAAAAAAAAACAAAAAACGTGGGTTTTTCAAATTATGACGTTTTAATAGGTGGATGGTGGTGAATTTGGAGCGCTTTGTATTTGAAATTAGCGGGAAGTTCCAGGGATGGCCTATAGGGTCAACCGTTTTTTCCACTTTATTTAACCTTTTGAGCGCCACGCCAAAACGCGTTACCGTGTCCTGTACGCCAAAGCGAAAAGTAAACAACAATACCTACGAAAAAATAGTGTTGCCAAGAGTTGATATATCGATAACACAAAATAACTTGATTTTGTTGGTTTTTATGCAATAAATGACTCTATAATCTGTTATGTTTTATTTAATCGTTTGCTGTCTTCCACTCTTTTTATATATGTCTTTATACATAAATAAAAAAAGAAACAATAACAATAAAATAGGAGTAAACCACAGCACTACTCTGCATCGTGATGACGTCACTGTCATGACTGGACGACAACGTTTTGAAGCTTTCTTAGAGATGTAGCCGTGTCACACGTTGTGTATCGATTTCGAAATCGGTTTAACCAAAATATACAGAGATCGACTCAAAATATCTTATTGTGTCGGGGGAGGCGTAGGCCAAGTGAAGCATAGAAGAAAAGTCTTACTAATTCTCTAATCGTTCCACTTCTTAAAATGCGCAGTTTCTTTTTAGACATCCTTTTAAAGGTTTTGCGTCGTCCTTGTACTTTGATCCGTTGAATGAGTCGAACAGCTGATCAATCATATTTATAAAGATAGCTGTCCCTCTGCGTTCCTCCGGCAATGCTTTATTTCCTTTAAAAAAAAATGCAATATTAACAATAGTGCTAGTTTAACAGGTTGTCGTTTGCTTATACATACAGAGGCTAGTTTAAACTACAGTAGCCAGCCATATATATTACATGTAATAACTATGTTGCAGCCGCGGAAGAAATAATTCTAAAAATGTTATTTTAAATTTGGAAGAGTAATATTGTTTAATTGGAAATAATATTACACAAGTTGAAATTGAAAGTGCAAACAATAAGTTGAACAAAGTAAATCTGATGAACTGTATGACAGCGCATTAAATACGAACAAACATTAATTTTTATGCATTAGGTATAATATACACCGCGGGGCGAAAAGCTAGTAGTATATATTATGTACTACTAGCTTTTCGCCCCACGGTGTTTACGTAACAAATTTTCAAGTAACAAAATTCGTTTAATAATTTTTCACCATAAAAGTAAAGTAAAGTTACAGCCTATATACGTCCCACTGCTGGGCACAGGCCTCCTCTCATTTCTGAGAGGGTTTTAGGGCAAGGAAATGTCCGCCGCGCTGCCCCAGTGCGTGTTGGCGAACTTCACATGTCTTCGAAATATTTTTTTTTCTTATTTCTCAGACATACAGGCTTCATCACGATGTTTTCCTTCACCGGCGAGCACGTGGTAAATCAGTACTTAAAATTGCAATTAACAATTTCATTGGTGCCGGCGGGGAATTTTTCACCATACATATACATATAAGCCATGGTAAGCTCAGATGATTAGCGCTTGCTATAAATTTCACAGTACGCGATCAACCTGAGTTGGATCCCCGCCAGCAGCAATGAAATTGTCAATTGCAATTTTAAGTGCTGTTTTACTACGTTCTTGGCAGTGAAGGAAAATATCGTGAGGAAACCTGCATGTCTAAGAAATAGGAAAAATATATTTTGAAGCCATATTTTAATTTTTTTATAGGATAGGATGACAAACGAGCATACAGTCCACCTGATGGTAAGTGGTTGCTGTAGCCCATAGACTATATCTATCTATATCTATCCTCGAATACAAATCAAAATGCATATGCGTTGTCACCCGTGAGGACTAAGATGGAATGCCTCGTTTCCAGTAAAAAAGGCTCTCCGGTTCTCTACACTCACCATACGAAACACAGCAGCATTAAACTACTATTTTACGCTGGTATTCTATGAGAGCGTGGTCCTAACCTGATCTAACATATTACGGTCTCATATTACGAATGTAAAAGTATCGGTCTAATAATATTTTCATTAGACCGATACTTTTTACATTCGTAATATGACCATTTTGAATACCAAAACAAGAAAATTTAAAGTTCCGTAACTCACTAAATAAAGCATATTCATTATCCACTACTTCAACGGTTTCAACTCGTTGGGATTACTTTGAACGCATAAACCCACCCTATGACTATTATACTATATAGACATCAAGTTGCCTAAAATATATAAAACAATTATTATTATTACATTGTAATCTATGTCTAAAACGATCCTTCTATTTAAAGGGATGGATTAATAGCACAACTTTTCGATAAAATGTAACCATTTTTCCAAGTTTAAAAAACATTCATAATTTTTTCTTCATACAACTTTGAATACCCTCCGCCCTCCCTGTGAGGGTTTATTTCAAGCCAATCGCCCTACAAGATAAAAAAATTCATAGAAACTGTGCCACCCTTTTTCACCTTCTTAGGATTTTTATTTTCCAAAATATTTTCTTTTTTGGATACCTACGTAATATAAAAAAAAAACTATTGTCCTAATTTCACGCATCTTTTATCGAGTAATATGGATTGTACGTCTTAATATAATATTTTAAACTGCATTTATGTCTTACATTAACCTTATGTAAGACATATATACAGTTTTTAAACATAAAAAATGGATATCTTATTATTTTAATTCAAGTGTATTTGCAACAGTTCTCAAATAAATAACAACTATTAATTAAATAAGATAGCATTTAATATTTATAATATTCTAATGTTATATGGTATGTTATTTCGTATATTTTATGTTCTTGTGATGTGAATGAGTGGCTGCGCTGGGGGCCGCGAGATCTATTCCCGCACGGCAACAACCCTACGGCCTCCAAATAATTGTTCTGGGTCTGGATGTTTTTCCTTGTGCAATTTATGTTTGTAAACTGCCTTCATAATATAGGAGAAAATCCTAGTGTGGGGGGTAACTTTAAAAAAAAACTATAAGCAACTTACTTGCTAAAAAATTCATTGTGGCTGCAACTCTTTGACTGAAACCTTGAGTTGCATACTTTACCTTCATTTTAGGCCAGTTATCTTGTTGTACATGATGAATTCTTAATTTGTTTAACATTCTTAAATCATCTTCTTCAACATCAATTTCTAAAAGCATTTTTAATGTTCTCATTTTGCCATCATGATTTCCCCATTGAAAATGAATCTTATATTTTTACTATCCAATAATTTCTTAGTCCCCTTAATAAATGGAGAGGATCATAAATATGGAATAAAGGTATATACAATTTCTATTTTGCTGCTTTCGTAGACTTTATTATGCCTTAAATATTTTTCTTTCGTATCTTTTAAAAGATAATTAATTGCAGATATATTAGATGTGCCTTGGTCACAAATTGTAGCGACAATAAATAAGCCATATTCTCTTAATCTTCTAATTATATCAATAATTAATGCTTTCGAGATATGGCTTTTAGTTGCACTTTGGCAGAACTGGTAACAAATGGCTATTTGTATTTGCTCTTTATCCCTTTTTTCATAAAAACAAGACAATGGTCTGCAATTTTCTCAGTATCTCTTTCAAAACCAATTATCTGATCAATACTTCTATTATAATATAAACCAGGAGTTAACGCAATCTCATCAAACATTAAGTTGCATAGCCTATGTTCAGGTGTCATTTTATACATTTATTCTTTATATTATAATTTCATTCAATTCTGGTTCAATAACTATATTTTTAACGATTTTCTGTAGAGTATGTTTGGATGGCAGTGCCAAAATTTTGGGTTAAAAAGTTATAAGCCCTAGAACTTAGTTTTAATATGTATAATGCAAAAATTTTCTCTTTTAGAGTAAACTTTTTGCCTTTTTGTTTTCTGTAGATTTTCAAAAAAAGTTTCATAAAAGTCGATATTGTTTTTGGCAGCTTATCAATTATGTTTATTAAGCTTTCATTTCCGCTTACCATCTCTGCTACACAGAAGGACTTTATAACATCTTTGTACTTATTTTGTAATTTCAACAGCATCGTGGTTAATTGTTGGTAAGTCCTAAAATTTTTAATATTCTCTAGGTAAAAGACTTTCTTCTTACTTCCAGCTGAAAGCAAACAGAATAAAAAAATATATTTTTCTGTTAAAAGATATACAAAAAACTGTCAATCATTCAAGTGCCTTTTATAAGATATACTAAGTATTGCCCGTGGCTTAGCTTAGAAAGCAGTAGGTTTTTTATAGAAAAAACCGGCCAAGAGCGTATCGGGCCACGCTCAGTGTAGGGTTCCGTAGTTTCCCGTCCGTCACAATAAGTGTTCCCCCTTATGAGTTTAAAGGTGGGTATACATTATGTTCGCGCTCCAGCAGCGCTCCGCGCTCCACCCCTCCTGCAACTGCTCCCGGTAGTGGGTACTGTTGTTTCCATCCAAGTTCAAAATTATTTTCCTAGAAAATCCTCATAAAGTTCTACTTTTCAGACTTTATTCATATTTTCTAAACTTATGGTTCAAAATTTAGAGGGGGGGGGGACACATTGTTTTTTACTTTTGGAGCGACTATTTCCGAAATTATTGACATTATCAAAAAATGATTTTAGTAAACCCCTTTAATAATTAAATACCTTTCCAACAATATATCACACGTTAGGGTTGAAATTAAAAAAAAATCACTTCCCACTTTACATATAGGGGGCTACCCTAATAAAACATTTTTTTCCAATTTTTATTTTACCACTTTGTCGGCGTGATTGATACACATATTGGTACCAAATTTCAGCTTTCTAGTGCTAACGGTCACAGAGATTAAGCGAGGACGGACAGACGGACAGACAGACATGGCGAAACTATAAGGGTTCCTAGTTGACTACGGAACCCTAAAAAGGGTGGCACACAAGCACACAGTCCACCTGATGGGAAGAAGATGTTGTGGTACATAAACATCTACATTTATCTGCAATTTAGAATCAAAATGCAGATGCGTTGTCACCCCTGAGGACTAAGATGAAATGCCTTGTTTACAGTAAAAAAGAGTCTCCAGTTCTCAGTCACTATACGAAACACAGCAGCATAAAGCTGCTATTTCACGCTATTATTGTAAGAGCGTGGTCATACACTGGTTGAGCTGACAAATTCGTGCTACAACCATTAATATAGCTGCAGCGTGGCTCTACCATGTTCAGTGTTTCTAAACAAAATCCTCCATCAAGTCAAACTACATTTCTTGCTTTAAAAAATAATGAGACTCTCAGGCACAATCATACTCCCTATTCCAATCAAAAATCCTTCCTAGTTGGAGTTTATGCTAAAAAGGTTGTTTGCAGCTTCTACTATGCAAATTCCATGTTTGTCACTTCAATAGTTAATAATCTGCTATAATAAATCAGTTAATCCAGCTATTTCACTTTAATATATAAGTATGAAATAATAGTATTGTTTAGCCTAGTGGAATGCGATAGATTTTTTATATTCCCATTAAAAATGGCAGATTGTAAAAATGTAATTCAAAGATGGTCACAAAATTTGTCATATGATGATACTGAAAAGTTGCTGATTTTTTTAACTTAATTAATGATAATATATTTTACCGAAATAATCCTTATTAGTTAGTATGTTATTCATTTTATATAAGAAACGGAAAATATTTGTTAATGTTTCTATTAGCACATACACTTGAGATACAGGTTTATCCTAGTTCAGGTGCCTGTTATAGTAGACTATTTTAAATTAGGACATTATTTTAAATAATTGTAAAGGTTATTGAAATAAAAACTATTAAATTAAATTTAAGCATTGACCTACTACTAAATGAATAGAACAAAATTCACGAAAAATGTCGTTAACCGATATTAAGTGTAGGCACACATATAGAAATATAAAAAACTATAACATCGTAGTGCAAACCATATTGTTTTTATAAAACTACTCAACTTTACTTGTGACAATTTTTCAGCCTATTGATTTCGACTAGACGCTGCACTATTTTCACGTTATGAAGATTCTAGTGAAAATTATCTGTATGGTTATTTGTTTTACAATTAATATGTAATTTAAATTAAATACTATGTACATATCTATGCATAATATTACTTTTAAATGATTAAATATTAGTAGTTCTTATGAAAAATAAATATAAATAGTTTTTGCATGTTTTCACAATACAGTATGGCATTTTGGACATGTATTAAGTTGCTAGACAAAACTTATTTTTGCATTTTGAAACTTTTTTGGCTCTTTTGATACTAGTTCGGACCCCAATTTCATTTAGTAATAGGTCACTGTATATAAGCATCAAAAACAGAAAAAGAACCAGACACTGAGGTGGAACTCGCTTCAACAAACACAATATGCTCTAATCTAATTTATTTTATGTTATTATAAGATAATATTTGAAAATACAGCCAATTTATATTCAGCAGACATACTAACTAAATAATACACATTACTTGATACAATTTTTACTTACCTCTTTGTTGTTGAGGTTTAGACTATTCTCTAATTTGATATGCATCCTTTGAAGAAGGGGCCTTTGATAAAGCTTCTGAAAAAATATAGTATATCATTATGCTTGAGTAAAAGATGCCAAAATTATTAATCGACAAATGCTTTTATTATTTTATTCATTTTATTTAACAAGTACACTCACAATACACATATATGACATAATCACGAAAACATATACATTTCTATACTCTCTGATAACAAGTGTACATAACATTCAATTTTTTACGTGGTAGACCCACGCTGCAGCTATATTATGGTTGTAGCATGAATGGGTCGGCTGGACCGGGGTAGCACCACGCTCTCACAGAAAACCAGCGTAAAATAGCAGCTTAATGCTGCTGTGTTTCGTATGGTGAGTGTAGAGAACCAGAGACCCGTTTTACTGGGATCGAGGCATTCCATCTTAGTCCTCAGGGGTGACAATGCATCTGCATTTTGATTCTTAATCGAATGTAGATGTCTATGGGCCACAGCATCCACTCACCATCAGATGGACCGTGTGCTCGTTTGTCACCCTTATCCTAGTAAAAAAAAAGGTTTAGTCATGCAATTTTGGGTTAAATATTCGTTAATTGAAACATTCAAGATTAAGAGACATTAAAGTATGTGCCCATGAGCATAGAAGAAAACACATCGCCATATTGAGTGGGAAATATGTGACTGTGGAAAAATGGGTATAATCAAGAACACTGCACATAACCAGGACCAGGCACTCTCAGTAACAATCTTTAAATGAAAAAAAAATCCTTTAGTAGCATGTATTTCAGTATGAATATTCATCATCGAAGATCCAGTTAAAACCATTCCTAATAACCATATTGTATGAACATATGTATAATTAAATTTTGTACTCCCTGGGTGCAACCCCAAGAATACACCAAACTAAGATATATCATCATGAATAAGGCATGCTTTTAATTCTTATATTTAAATATGTACCTTCAGTAGAACTTGCAGTTTCGGAGTTTTCACTGTCCAAAGCTCTGTATTGATGAGGGTAAATAATTTTAATACATATGAATTCTACTAAAGAGAAGATACTAAGTTAAGGTTTGCAATAAATTCAGGCATAATTTTTTCTAGTATAGTTTATGTATGAATGTTCAGAATACTTTCAGTTTTATGAAAGCTTACATATTTAGGTAAAAATTATTATTATTCTATGATAATTCAGGCAAGTTTTAAAATTAATTTTCTTAGAATTAATTCATTTTCTTAGAATTCATGGTAGCTCAGTAGGTTAGCTCTCACTGCAAATTTCACATTACACAAGCAACCTGGGTTCGATCCTTGCCGGCACCAATGAATTTGTTAATTCTAATTTTTAGTGCTAATTTACCACATGCTCTGCGGTGAAGGAAAACATCGTGAGGAAACCGGCATGTCTGAGAAATTAAAAACAATATTTCGAAGACATTGGAAGTCCACCAAAACACACTTTCTTGCCCTAAAACCTTCTAATAAGTGAAAGGAGGCCTGTGCCCAGCAGTGGGCCTAGTTTAGTTTAGTTTAGTTTAGTTTAGGACGGGCTGTTTTCCGCAACTCCACGTCTAAGCGCGTATTTTGCATGTGGGCAGGAATAATATGCTTATTCGAGCCATGATATCTCCCCGAAGAAGCTCAGCAGTCCCTTGATGTTGCAAGCAACTTCGGGGATCGATCCCGGCATGCCGAGATGTTTAGCCCTGTATGAAGCGACTTCTGGACATGTCAGCAACACGTGAGCCGCCGTTTCTTCCTCTCCCATGCATGCCCTGCACAGGGGGCTGTCAGTAACACCTATGGTGAACAAATGTTTGTTAAAAGAGCCATGTCCTGTGATATCACTTGTTACTATCCTGATCTGTGGCTTGTTCAGTCTCATTAGAACCTTGGTTAGACGACTGTTTATTTCAGGTAGGGCCTCCCTAGCTTGTCTACAGTCTACAAATTTTTTCCAAAGCTGAGCGTGTAAATTATTGAAGTATCTACGTACCAGTGAACGAACGTAGCCAAAGGGGATTGGAATTATTGGTTCCGGCCCTATAGTTGCTAGGGCCGATCCCCTTCTGGCCCGTTCATCTGCTGCATCGTTGCCTCTAGATCCACTGTGTCCCTTGATCCATTGCAGAGTCACATTATTGTGCTTACATACCTCATTCAATCGTTGATGGCACTCGTATATCAGTCCCGAGTTCCTCACATTGCAACTCAGAGCTTGTGTTACCGCCATACTGTCGATCAGTATTCTGATGGAGAAGTCTTTCACCTTCCTAGCATCTACTGCTATGGCCGCTTGGATGATACCCATGCATTCAGCCTGGAAGACTGTGTTGTGGGTACCCAGCGGTGTGCATATGTGGATATTAAGGTCTTCAGAGAAAGCCCCAGACCCCACACCTTCGTTTGTGTTAGAGACATCCGTGAAAACTTTGAGCTCTCTTGGACCCAATCCTTCCAGATGGTCAGTTTCCTTCAATTGTATCCTGTACTTCTTATCGTATACAAATTGTTTTGGAATCCTATCATACTTGGCTTCTAAGATAGGAATTTTTGAGTAAATTCTATCGATTATATCTGTATCGATATATCTCTACTCTTACTTAAAATATTTAGGGTCTTGAGTCTAATGGCAGCTGCAGTTGCTTCTTGTTGTATATGTAGATGAAGCGGTGTTAGCTCCAGCATAGCCTCCAAAGCTGCTGATGGTGTAGTCCTTATGCAGCCCGTGGCAGCCATACAAGCTAATCTCTGGTAACGCTGAAGTTTTTGTATGGTGGTGGCTTCATTGGTTTTGGTCCACCATACCAGAGAGCCGTATGTGATCATGGGCCGAATTACAATTTTGTACAGCCACAGTATAATTTTTGGCGTTAAGCCCCATCGCTTGCCAATCATGTTTATGCATTGCCAGAAAGTTAAACTAGCTTTGCTGATTTTGTTTTCTATGTAAGGTAAGACCTAGGTATTTTACCTCGGAAGAAAGTTGGAGTTTTGTGCTGAAAAGACTTGGAAGATGATAGTTATTCAGCATTCGTTTTTGTGTGAACATTACTATAACCGTTTTATTTGGATTAAAGAAAGAGAAAGAAAGAAAGAAAAACCTTTATTCACTGGAACTGTACACATCACAAAAATAAAATAATAAACAGTTAAAATTTATCAAATTAATATTACAAGTGATGGGGTGTGTATCGAGCCAGTGAAAAGGTTATGACTCAGCGTAATGCTACAGGGTAACCTACAGCGCTGATGATTCTGCCATAACCACAGATACACGCACGATCCGTCTGGGTGTATTTTATCAAATAAGTTTCCATAGTAAATTAAAACTAAACGTTGCTCGTCAATATACCTATAAATAATTAGTCCCACATATAAGTACATTAGAGATACACACATACGTAGAAGACATATTATACACATAAATTTAATATAAAAATGAAAAAAAAAAAAAATAAAAATTTCAAAATACTATATATAAATATATGCATACACATACATATACATATATACATATATATATTCGGTAAATACATACTAAAAACAAACATATAATGCTCAACGATGCTGGAATAAACATCTGCTCTAGACTTAAGGTTGAGCTTTTTGTAAGTGTAATAAATGATTTTTATAGTGTGATTTAAAATTATACCTTGAATTACACTCACGAATAGGTGGAGGAATGTCGTTCCAGCACCTAGTAGCTATATATTTGAAACTACCTCTAAAAGCTGCAGAACAGTAAGTGGGGTTGGCAAGTGGGTTCGTACAAGACCTGATGTTTTGTCGATTTCTCCATATTAGTTTACTATATAAATATAGTGGCGACTTAGTTTTCACAACATCAAACAGTAAATTAGCTAGGTGTAGTTTCTGCCGCGCTTTCATTTTTAAAATGCCTGCTTCATTGAAAAAAGGTGTTACATGAGACCGTTTCGGTATTGAGAAGCAGTATCGTGCACATGCATTTTGTATACGTTGAATTAGACGTTGTGACTTTTCCAAAATACAGGGTCCGTACACTGCAATGCAGTGGTTTAATTTTGATAGAACGAGAGATTCACACAGTCTAATTCTTAAGTCCAGCTGAATATATTCGCGGATTCTGTATAAAACCTTTAACCTATAAAAGCAGTTGCGGACAAGCTCAAGTAAGTGTTTTTCAAAACGCAGTCTGCTATCCATAACTAAGCCGAGGTTACGAGCTTCATTTACACGCTCCAGAGGGACATTTAACAACATGATTTTAGGGTTTTGATTCTCTAAAAAAATTATTTGGTTTTTCGTTCCTAAAAACATATATTTAGTCTTTAGTGGGTTTAAAACGAGGGAATTTTTTTGTGACCATATTGCAATTCGATTCAGGTCCTCATTGATGTTACTAATGGTAGTATGAAATTCAAGCGAATTGCAGGAAAGATACACTTGTAGATCGTCAGCATAAAGGTGGTATTTGCAAAAATGCATGCAATTAGTTATATCAGCAGTGTAAATTATAAATAACAACGGTCCTAAAATAGAACCCTGTGGGACACCTCTATTAAGTGGACGTTGTTCAGAAACAAGGGAAGACCCATTCGGTTGATTTAATATTACTTGTTGTGAACGACCGCATAAGTAACTTTGAAACCATTTTATGGAAGATGTTACGAAACCATAAAAAGATAGCTTAGACAGCAGCAAATCTATGTTAATAGAATCAAACGCCCTTGAAAAATCAAGCAGGGTAAGGATCGTACCTCTACCATTGTCTTGTGATGTAAGAATATTGTCAACCACGTCGAGTAAAGCAGTAGACGTGCTTCTACCTTTTCTAAATCCCGACTGTAAGTCAGGTAAAATATTGTTAGTATCACAAAATTTGATGACTTGATTATATATAACTTTTTCTAAAATTTTAGAAAGAAACGGCAGTATACTTATTGGTCTTAAGTCTTTCAGATCTTTAGGATCATTGTTTTTAGGTAAAGGACGTACGAGAGCTATTTTCCACGAAGAAGGAAAAGTAGATGATTCAATCGACTTATTTATGATTGCTGTAATCACTTTTAACGTAGCCGGAAGTGTTAAGATGATCATATCCCTACTCAATTTATCAATACCGTGAGCATTTGATTTTATTGATAAAATAATCTTTGCAACATATTCTTCACTTACATTATGAAGTTTAAATTCATTACACCCAAATCTATGAAACTCATACTCAGTTAAATCAGAAATGGTTAAATTATTATTCCCGGGAACATTAAGAAAATGGTTATTGATTATATTTGGGTCGTCGAAAAACACAGGAAGTGCTGTGGATTGCTTAATGTTGGGAAAGACGGACCGTTTCAAGTTCTTCCACAGTAATTTGGGGTGGTTTAAGTTATTATTGATTTGATTATTAAAATATGCTTTTTTCTCCCAGTATAAACTAATGTTTGACAAATGTTTCAACGATTTATACTGAATTTTATCGCTTTCAGAATTAGTTTTCCTAAACTTTTCATAACTTTTATTCCGAAGTTTCATGATAAACCGAACATTGCTAGTTAACCACGGTGAATTTCGATCACGTACTGCTATAGACTTTTCAGGTGCATAGATGTTAAATATATTTAGTAACAAATAAGTAAATCTTGATACCATTTCATTGACGCAATCTAAGTTAATTACACTTTCCCAATCTACTGAGGCAATCATATTATCAAAGTGAATTAAATTTATTTCTTTTATAGGTCTATAATTTATAAATTTTAAATGAGGTTTGGGTTTAATTATTTTAAGGGTTGCCAGAATCATCGCATGTGCTCCAAGATCATACACACGGTTTATTTGTATACCCTTGACTTCAGCATCAGTACAGACGAGGTCTATTAACGTCTCGCTGTGAGATGTAAAATGTGTGGGTTCTGTAACATAGTTTCTAAGACTAGTGTAATGTAAAAATTGTTGAAGTCTCAAGGTCATATTATCACTTTCATTAAGAATATTTATATTAAAATCACCCAATAACACTACTTTGTCATAACAAGAAAAAGTTGCTAATGAATCAGTGAGAGCGTCAAAGAAAGTATCAACATTTACCCATTGCGGTCTGTAGGCTGTGCCTATTAAAATTTTAATAGAGTTAATGACAAGTGATACCCACATTTGTTCAACTTCACCATTCGAAGAAGGGTGCAAACAAGTACGGACTGGAATACCACTCCTAACATAGAACCCAACACCGCCGCCACGACATCGCATGGAAGATGGACGGGGAATATGTTTTAGGGTATATCCGGGTATAGACGGTGCACGGCCGGACTCTCCGGTCCTAAGCCATGTTTCATTTATTGCCATTAAATCCGGTGACAATCGCTCCAGTGCAACTTGGAACTCATCATGGTTAGTGCCAAGAGATCCGGCATTAAAAAGACCAATTTTCAGATATTTTGAATTATAACTCCTAGAAAACTATAACAGAAAAATAACAGTGGATCTCCAGCCCGATTATTATAAGCGAATACACTCGACCGATTAAGAATAATATTAAAACCTTATACGTTACAATTAAAAAATATAAAGACACACAGAAGCACCTAATGTATGTAAATATTATTTTTATATACCTATTAAAATAACACGTGATAAAAATGTTGGGTATTGAAGGACTACGGTTCACTATACACACATAATATGCAGTTTCATTTGCACACGAGCACATACTTATCATATAAATATTACCGACGTACAGCAATACATATTCAGAAATATATTCATATATATATGTGTCGTGTAGTAGGTGAAATGAAAATAGCATTTTAAAATTATATTTCGTAAAATAAATATTATGTTGGTAAAATATTTTTGATGCTTTAATAACGTATATCAAGTGAAAGTAATAAACAATTATGAAGAATACTCTAATTGGTATAGGTATTCCCATCATTCGTTCAATGAACAGTAGTATAAACCCTTCCATTAATACACATAACTCGACACACACCTCCAATGGTAGAAACATGGTTGTGTTAAGTATACTGTTAAGTAAAGTAAGCGGGTTGGCCAATAAGAAAAAAATAAACCACATTGACATTAACAGTTGCAGTAGTAATGAAGTTACATTTTTGTAAATAAGTTCAGTTAGCACATTGATAATTGCACTAAAATCAAACAAAATTATTAACAAACCTTTACAAATAATACAGGTAGAATGCCAAAGGAATAAAATAAAAATTATATATCTTAAAAATAGAGATAATGAGGTTACATTTTTGTAAATATGTTTATGTAATACATCTGTAATTTCACTAAAGTTAAAGAAATTTATTAACAAATCTATACAAAAAATAATACAAGTAGTATACCAAAGGAATAAAAGAAAAATTATATAACTATAAAATAAAGGTAGTGAGGTAACATTTTTATGAATAAGTTCATTTAGCAAGCTTTTAATTACACTTAAATAAGACAAAATTATTAGCAAACCAATACAAATAATACAGGTAAAATGATCAAGGAATAACAGAAAAATCATATAACTAAAAAATAAAAGTGATGAGGTTATGTTTTTATAAAACTGCTTATTGATAATAACACCAAAATTAAACAAATTTATTAACAAACCTACGCAAATAATACAGGTGGCGTGTAAAAGAAATAAAAGTAAAATTATATAACTTATAAATAGATGTAAAACTTTAAAATATATATAAAATAATGTAAAATTTTTTTTTAATTGGTTATTTCGAGTTATTTTCTGATGAAACACCAAAAATGCGTTCAATGTCAGCAATAGATCGCAATTGGTATATTTTTGAATTATCACTTTGTCTAGCAAATATACGCCCCTCTTTAGTCCAAATGTATTTCCAATTAAGACCTCTTCCAATATCACGTGCTTTTCCAAATAATTGTCGATTTGTACTAGTAAGTCTCTCATTGAGATAAAAAGGTCTAGGTTCATGTGATGGGAGGCCAAGATCTGCTGTTGTAGCCCCACGGCGAACGCGAGCATTTCGTAACATTTCGTCTCGAATAACTCGACGAGAGAGGCGTACCACAATATGACGATGACGTGAAGGACGTCCCAGGGCTTGAGTTTTTAAATCCGAAAGGCGCTGACTATTTCCCACTCTACTGGCGCTAACTATGTCACTCTCTTCGAGCTGAGTGCCCAACTTCGCTGCTACCGCAACCACGATGTGTTGAACTGATTCGTTGACATTTTCCGGGATACCAGAAATCTCTAAGTCATTTAATAAAGCCTGTTGATCACGCTCATTAAGATTAACTTGTAACTGAGTTATGGTATTACGCAAATCCTGATATGTGGAAGGAAAATTTTGGTTTTTTAAATAACACAACTCAGCCTGTAGTTTTTCATTTTCATTCTCTAAAAGAGATATTTTGTTACTGAATGCCGACATGTCACTCTTTACCTCTACTAGTTGAGCAGATAAAAAATCTGTAGTCTCCGTAAATTCTTTTTTGAGTTTATCCACTGCTATATCAAACTCTTGCTTAATCTCCTTAGTAATTGAGCTACGCATATGATTTAATTTCGTATCGAGAAGGGAAGAAAGTTGCTCAAGGGAGATATTAATACATTTATCTGACTGGCATTGTAACTTACTACTGCTGATGATCGTATTAGGTTGCTCACTAGATGGCGACTCATTAAAATCCCCCCTGACCCTGAATAATATCCTCGTATGACATGTCAGTCTGGTTAAGCATTGATTCGAATTGTTTTCTAACAGGTGTGTCGTCTTTAATACGACGTGATGTTACATTCACACACGAAGGACAGCACCATGTACGCTTAATATCATGATTTTTATTCATAAACTGAGCCGTAGTAATATTTAAGCATTTATAATGATACGTCCCCTTACAGCGTATACAAACCAATAATTCTTCGCGACGAATCACCTGAGAACATGCTAAGCATTTCATGGTTTTGTATTATTTGTATAAATAATTTATGTAGATAGCAAGCAAATAAATCCAAAAAGCAGGTACTCGGTAAATAAACCGACAAGCCAAATACACCCTTGCTTAGCGACAGGTCTTTGATTAGATGCTTGAGAGAGCAAGATGGGCTATGCGCAAATACAGGTCAACGACCGATACAAGCAAAGGATAGGTGACGTAACTCTCAGCTGACATTCACGGTATAAACAAATGCACATAATTAATGCACTTTATAGTACACTAATACACTTTGCACAAAGTATTAAACAAATTAATTCACTGTATCTTACTAAAGCATAAACATTAAATAACAAAATATATTGACTTCAGAAACGTCTCAATAACTTTTCAAGAGTACTAGGAACAAAATAAAGTAACAGCTGACTGATAACCGTGTTTCCACTTCAACGGATCGCGCGTGATTAACGGTTAGGTCATATTCCGTGCACCATCTCTCCACAATACGGAGAGCCGCTTGGGTCAGGTCGCACACAATGCTTGCTGTCTTACCAGTATTGTCAGATCATTTGCATAACCGACTGTGTAGAAATGGTTAGCGTTTGATTTGCTGATGAGTTCATTAATGACCATATTCCACAGGAGAGGTGAAAGAACCCCACTTCCTTTCCCTTTCATGATCTTAATTGTCTGAGATTCACCAGCAATCTTTATTGTTCGTGTACTGAGCATGTTTACTATCCAGTCAATCAGTGCCAATTCAACATTATGTCCACTTAGGGCACCTTTTATGCTGGAGAAATTTGTTCTGTCAAAAGCACCTTCAATGACAGAGGAGGAGGACATGACCTCTTTAATCTTTGTTATTACCGTATTGTTTTTCGTGTAGCGGTAAGTTAATTAGCGCTGACCCTCTCAACTCCCGTTCCCGCATCCTCTCCATCGTCTTTAGGAGAAAGGATGTGAGGCTAATAGGTCTGTAGGATTTAGGGTCTGTATAGTCGTTCTTACCTGGTTTGGGTATGAACGTGACTTTCACTTCCCTCCATCCCCTAGGAACACATTTAATAGCCAGACATGCTCTCATTATGGCAACAAGTCTGACTATTAGGACTTTACCCCCCTGTAGAAGTGCCGGGAATAAGTCGTCAGGTCCTGCTGCCTTATAGGGTTGGAAACTATGAATGGCCCAACGAATTTTGTCCATCGTCACCACTCTTTGTGCTAATTCCCAGTCTTCTTTTGTCGGTGTCAGTGCATCTTCATGCCGGTTCACCCTTTCAACTACACAGCAACCTGGGAAGTGAGTATCAATTAGGATGCGTTGGGTTTCATCCGGCGATGTTGAGTAGCTTCCGTCGGGTTTCTTTAAAGAGATAGATCCCGGCGTGTTCTGTTTAGCTAGGAACTTCCTTATCCGATTTGCTTGTTCACAGGTTTCTATGCTACCACAGAATTTGCGCCACCCTGTTGAGTGTCGATACCTGATATATTTTTTGTATTCATTCATTTGCCTCTCGACACTATATACCCCAGTGACGATCGGCTCAACCCTCCAGGACTCCTTCATCACCGCATACGGCGCTCAACTGCGCAGGTCCTAGCGCAGGTGGGTGTGTTAGTCCACCGGATACACCTACTCTCTCCGGCGGAACCGTTCCCTCCTCTTTTCCGGGCTTGGGACCGGCAGCAACAAAAAGCATTGACAAAGTTAGTTGCCCGTTCTTCCTGTTGCAGGCAGAGTGTAGGCTGCTGCTTTACTTTTTTAGAATTATAGTATTCTTCATATTAAATTTTTAAAAATTATTGACAAATTGCTTTTCTGTGCTAAAAAAAATCATTGAATTGTTGAATTCAACTTTCCTATTTATAAAAAAATCACATTTATTCTTGTGGTTCTATTCGGAGGTGTTATTCCAATGAGATTTTTGCGGGTGGCAGATTGCCAACAGTTTTTTATTATACAGAGCTAGTGGATTATCCTATGTTACCACTACATAGAAATTACACTTCTGCACTGCACATATACTTACATAAGTTTAAAGTGGGATAAATGTTAGCAGTAAGCCTTCTTCCAACAGTGCGAAACTTTTGTTCAAAATGCCTATTACATATGTAGATATTTCTTAATATATATGAAGTTCTTCTGAGTTTCATTTCCTCAGACAATACTGCCAATCACATATTAAATCTAGATTCGTTATAATAGCCAGGTTTTGGAAAACGACGCATAGGTACTGAAAATAAAAACAATATGGATTTGTTATATTCCTATTGTAATCAATAAGGCATATATTCATTTACGAAAATACTTACCATCTAGCTTACAGCCAAAATAGCACAATTTCGTAGGCATTGCGTATTCCAATGTAGAAACAGTCGTATAAATTAAAGGACAAACCAAAATCCGTAATATTGAATGCCAATGTCGAGCGTAGTAGTAGAAAATCCAAAGTCCGTATTGGGTGCCGAGTTTATAGATGCAGTAGAAAAATCTAGATTGGGTAAGTAATACCAAGTAATAAAGAAATTCACTAATACAATCTTTATGACGCAAACTTACACCACTCAGAAAAAATTCAAAACTTTTCTACCGGCCTACAATGTCAAAAGTTGCCAAAACCAGAATTACAAATTACTTAATTACCTTATAACAATTGAAAACATTTAAAAAATCACTACCAAAAAGGCTTTAATAACATTTGAAGAGAAGTAGTTTTTTACTTTATTATATTTTTATTTATAGTTTTATTGTAAAGTTTGCAATAATTGAAAACCAAAACGAAACACAATTCATATAATTCTTCCAATTCTACTACATTCTTTATATGGCCACCCAACCCTTTTAACACCGCCATCTACTAAATTCTTGTATAAAACGTTTACTTAAGTTGCATGACGGCGTCCTAAAGATGGCGCTCAGGAGACACACAAAATTTCGGTGTTAGGTTTATATTGTAGTTTCACCCTCCTGAGCTAGTGTTATAATATTTATATAGTTATCTCGGCTTTTAAATGGAAAAGCAAATCACAGAATCTGTAATTAATAACTATGTAGCAATCTATACTTCGAATAAATTGGTCGATACTCGATATTTGTTCAAAAAACTCTGTTTACACTGACATCTGCTGCCTTTTTCGTGAATGTTTTATAATTTTGATAAGGTTACAATCATGAACGTTAATGTATAAAATAATAGATGGCGTTGTTATATAAGTAATCGAGAATTATAGGCAGACGTATAGATGGCGTCAACAGATATTAAAAGAATACTAACCTTATAATTAAAAAGTAAACGTTTGATTATTTTAATTGGGTAAATTTATGAGCTGTGGCGTGGTAGCGCTCGCAGTAAATTTCACAGTACGCGAGCAAACCGGGTTCGACCCCACCAGCACCAATGAAATTGTTAATTGCAATTTTAAGTGCTGATTTAAAACGTGGTCGACGGTGAAGAAAAAATCGTGAGGAAACCTGCATGTCTGAGAAATAAGAAAAAAAATATTTCGAAGACGTGTGAAGTTCGCCAACACGCATTGGGGCAGCGCGGCGGACAATTCCTTGCCCTAAAACCCTCTCAGAAATGAGCGGAGGCCTGTGCCCAGGAGTGGAACGTATATAGGCGGTAACTTTACTTTAGTATCTTAATTAGGGCAAGGCAGGTTAACTGGTGAGAAGTTAACAAGTCATTTGTGTATTGTAAATAGTGGTCAAGCTAGCTTACGTTTCTTAGCGAGGTGTACACTGATTAATCTAAGCGCAAAATAACGTACTGTTTCCATTTTTTCTTATTAGCTTGTATCGAATAATTAAACTGTATCGAAGGATTAAAATGTTAACTGTATCGAATAATTAGAGCTATTATGCTGGAGTTTTAAACTTTTTAGTTCTAAGAAGTTGGTTTTTACTTTTATTAGGTACATTTACAACAACGAATGTTAAAAATCTGAATACCAATGTGTGTTATATCGCCCCGACCGAATTCGGCCGCTTGGTAGCTAAGAGGTTAATGGGTAAGAAATGGGCCCTTTTGAATCCTGTTTTTATTGGCATCACTCTAAACGCGAAAATTCAGTGGGACTCCCATATATCCAAATTAGCAAGCATACTAAGCTCTGCAGCTTATGTTGTAAAAAGAAGTCTCACTAGTGTCGAGACAGCTAGATTAGTTTATTTTATTTTATAATAAATGTACGTTCACAAAAACAAAGGTAATTTTAGAAAAAAAAGTGATATACACTCCGTAAACGCTAGGAACAAAGAAGCTAGTGATACCGGTTTTTCTACTCCACAGTCTTTCCTGGGGCATTTTATACGGTATTATAACAAAGTCCCAGAAAATAAATGCAAGCTCTCTCTATTACTAAGTTTAAATATTTAATTAAGGGCCTATACTACCTTAAATGGCTTAGCAAGATCCTCCGTTATGCCGAAAATATTGCGGCATTAATTTTGAAATAAATATATGGTAAAGTTGAGGATTAATGTTAAGTAGGTACTATGTTAGAAGAAAACACGATTCCGCAAAATTTTCGCGATAGAAAAAAATCCAAAGTTACGTCCAAACAGAACAATAAACCGCTGCGCTGGTATTCATAAAATACTTTAAATTAGACCATGGAACTTTGCATACTAACTGAACTAACTTTAAAGCAGGGCTTATGTTTTTTAAATTACAATTATTTTCACTTTAAAAAGAAATTACCTAAGCTAGCGGCGTCTTGAAGCTTGTTCTCTGCCGCCCGATCAGTAGGATTTCGCAAATTTTTAAAAGTATCGATACCCACTCGATACCCACTCGATACCAAATATCGACTCAAAAGTATCGATACTACTTGGTCTCGAGCAATATTTATAAAATATCAGGAATCATAAGAAAATACACAATAATGATTCAATTTTATATTCATTCAAAATTATGTTACAAAATATAGGAACTAACAACTAATCACTGATTCCAATGTTGTACATCGCAACCCGACATAAATAGTAGTTTATCAAATAATTACTGTTTTTAAACAGCACATGAATATAAAAATGTATTTGCATCATGTTCATTCAATGTGGTCGTTTTCTTTTATGAATTATTCGAAAAATTTTAATAGAATAGCACATCAAAAGGCTAACCGGATAATGCCAATACGTTATCATAGATTCTTATAAGCTGCGTTATTTTCTATTTAATATATATTAGTACAAACTATAACGATTAACTGTATCCGCAATTGCTGTTTTAAACAACAATCTGATCGTCTTCTGATTTGGATTACGAGTATCTGATAAATTATTTTACTGATAAATTCTCATAAAAATCATTATGAACTCATTAGCATTCTCTTCATCAAAACAATAAGTCTACCGAAACAATAAGTCGGAATTGCCGATGTTTTATTTTGATTTTTTTCCATTTTTTTGATCATAATCAAATGGAAAACTCTACAAAACATATGTGTAATTTACTGAGGTTGTACCTCGTTCGCTCTATCGGTAAATTCTAGTATCGCAATTCTGGGTCATAATTAATTGGGAATACTTAAACAATCCGATTTGTCGTTCATGTACCAGATCGAAATTCAATGAATCCATTATTATTATTTTTCAATATGTAAGTATCCGGAACTGCTGTTTCAAAACCACAGTAGTGCATCATAATTTACAATCAAACATAGTATTTTATTTTTGCACAGGGTATTTATTTTCGTCAGAACACACGCAATTGATCTTATCAATTTGTTTAGTTTTGCTAACCTCTTTTTTAAAGTTTTACTGCGGGACTTCATAACTTTAAAACTAATTTTACATTCGCTGAATTTTGATCAACTTTCCTAATATATTTCCACACTTCACTTTGTCCTCCGTTATGAAGTGGCATTCTGAAGAAGCAAATCAAGCAGAGCACCGGAGTCACCAGTTAACAATAAAATTCACTTTTATAAACTTTTTCGTTTCAACGACGAATACCGATCAGTCAATATTGCCATTAAATAATAACAAATATTGATAAATTTCTTAACAAAAATAGTCGTCTACTCCAATTATTTATGACTGATAGGTAAACTTTATTAAACAACAAATACAAACAACAACAAATGAAACACATTTAAATCCAAATAATTTGCGTTATCATTCCATTATAATATTCATTCATAAAAATTACGAGCTAGTAAATATTAAAATATATTAATCCGGCCACACATGCATTATTCCAAATATAATAGGGTTTTCCCTCGAAATCCTCACTCCAACCAGCGGAACGACGCTATACAACGGAAAAGTAGGTACTACCTACTGACCAATACTAACTTTTGTCTGACAGTTTAGTAAAGAGATAAAAGTATCGAGTAACTAAGAAAGTATCGATACTTAGTAAAATACTCTAATAAAAGTATCGAGTACAAAAATACTAGGCATCGAGCTAAAAGTATCGATACTAATCAGGTACTCGATACTTTTGCGGAACCCTACCGATACCGATCAGTCTCGCTTCGACTTTCGAATGGGAAATATGTGTCGCTTACGATCAGAATACAAATTACGCAACAGGACGACGTAAAGTTAAAATGGGAAATAACCTTAAATAATATAAGAAGCGACTAAGTCGGCGTAAAGAAACAGGCATCAATATTATAAAACTAATGAAATAGGTATTTAACGACCATCTACTTACAGTATTAGTGATTACAAACAGGTCGGTACATAGCATACGACGTACGGTGAAGTGGGGGAGAAATTAGAATTTGAGCTGAGTCAATTAGGAATCGAATTTACTGTTGTTTTTTTTTAAATTAAATAGGTTATATTACGAGAGATAACTTATATAAATTTGAAAAAATAGCCACTCCTAACGGTGGAAAAAATAGAGTTATAAGTTTCAATGTACCTAACTATTTAAATCCACTACCCCATATCTTCCCGTGCGTGTTGTAAAAGGCGACAGAGGGAAACATGCAGGAGATGGGCAGCAGCACCTTTCTGATAACAGCAACTGTACAACAAAAAAAACTGCGGTTGCCAACCCGCTTGCGAGTGTGGCAACTTTGGCAATATACACCCATGAGCTATGACACAAATAAACGGCCCCCACAGTCCCCGGCGGTCCCGCTATTCCTGGTTACGGTGGCGACCATGGTAACGGCGGGGTAGGGGGTGCTAAGAATCTCCGGTGGAGGTTCAGTTGCCACCTAAGACGACTCGGCCAGGCAACATAAAACACACGCACCCTGAAGACCGACGAGAAGATTCCAGGATCTTCTCTGAGAAAATGAGATAGACAAGTTGCGCTGGAATATTGTAGGATTATCCGAGGTCCGAAGAGAGGGGAAAGACACGGTGACGTTTTAAAGATTGGAAGTGTGTCGACGAGGATTGCATACCTTATACTAAGAATCACCAAATGGTATTCGCGGAAAGTCGTACAGGTTTACGCACCAACCTCGGCACATCCCGATGAGAAGGTGGAGGAAACGTATGAGAATACTTATTTTTCTAAAACCCAATATACGGTGTTAATCGGAGACTTCAACGCAAAACTAGACACTTCTTGTGTTGAGAACGTTGAGCGAACGCAAATTCGGGATAGGGCAACGGAACCCAAGGGGCCAGTAGCTGGCCGACTTCATGAAGAAAGAGAGACTCTTTATAATGAACTCTTTTTTCCAGAAGCGGTTCCCAACGGTTCGACAAAAAATGAGATTGACTTCATTATGACGACTAGACGGAAACTTTTCAGCGATGTCTCAGTGATCGCAAGGGTGAAAACTGGCAGCGATTACCGAATGTTTAGAGGCACATTGAACCTAAACGTTAAGTTGGAGAGGTCCGTCCCTCTCGTGCTCTAATCCAAAGTCCCCGAAAACTTATAGCTCGAGTAACGAAACCGTTTTCAGTTCTTAGAAGACTGCAATACTGTGGACGATATAAATGACAAGCTCATGGAAACTGTCCATGCGGTCACAGCTAAGTTTTGCAAGACTCATTGCAAAATAAAACAACAACTCTCCGATCACACTCTTAAACTCATGGCTGTTGACAGATGGGAAATGAAGCTGCAGTCTTCAGCAGATTTGACAGCATACTGGCAAATGAATAGATCCAAATGCATGCGGTGGGATTTCAGCAACTTCAATATGGCTCGTATTGAAGAAGCTATCGAGTGGAACCGGGGCTCCAAAATCTTTGCCAGATATCTGTCTGCCAGAAAGAGCCAACTGTCAAAGCTGAAGACCGCTTGTAGCTGCATAGTTTCCGGGACAACTGAGAATTTGAGTGAGACTGATAGGTTCTATGGGTAGCTGTCACACATCATTGTTGGAGCCACACGCAAGTGTGAGTAACGATAAGAAATCAAGTCTTATCCGGTACTTTCCCATACAGGAAAATGAATAGACAGATATCCAAATGCATGCGGTGGGACTTAAGCAACTTCAATACAGCTCGTATTGAAGAAGCTATCGAGCGGAACTGGGGCTCCAAAATCTTTGGCAGAGATCTGTCTGCTAGAAAGAACCAACTGTTGAAGCTAAAGACCGAATGTAGCTGCATTGTTTCCGGGACAACTGAGAATTTGAGTGAGACTGAGAGCTTCTATGGGTAGCTGTCACACATCATTGTTGGAGCCACACGCAAGTGTGAGCAACGATAATAAATCAAGTCTTATCCGGTACTTTTCCGATGATATTCCGGACGTGAGTCTGGTGAGATTAGAATGGCTCTTCAAAACCTTAAAAATGGCAAGTCCGCGGGCTGAGATGGCATTACAGCGGAGCTTCTGAAAGCGGGTGGAGAACCGGTACTTAAAGTCCTTTAGAAGCTCTTTAATTCTGTCCTCCATGGTGGCACTACTCCGGAGGCGTGGAGCAGAAGTGCGGTGATCTTGTTCTTCAAGAAAGGCGACAACGTTCTGTTGAATAACTACACGCAGATTTCCCTTCTGAGCCGCATCTACGTGCTTCTTTCGAGACTCATCACTCCTGAACAAGCCGGTTTCCGAAAAGGGTTCAGTACTATAGACATCATACATACCCTGCGGCAGGTTGTACAGAAGATCGAAGAGTATTGTCTACCTTGCGCCCACATGACTAGGAAAAAACCTTTGATCGCGTCGAAATTTGGGCGGTGCTACAGTCCCTTCAGCGGTTCCAAGTTGACTGTCGGTATATCGAAGCGCTGAAGTGTTTGTACAGTAAGGCTACAATGGCTATCCAAGAACAGAACCAGAGTACGAAACCTATCCAACTGCAGAGAGGTATAATATAGGGTGACGTTATATCCCCGAAACTCTACACCGCTGTATTGGAAGACGTTTTCAAGCTTCTGAACTGGAAAGGATACGGTATTAACATCAATGGCGAGTACATTGCTAGCCTTCGACTTGCTGACGATATAGTCCTAATGGCAGAACCTCTAGAAGACCTAAGCACTATGCTCAATGACCTCAATAGTGTCTCCCAACGGATAGGTCTTGAGATGAAGATCAATACCAGTCGGTTTGAGCCGGCCCATGCGTGCAACAGCAAAGGTTGCCGCGTGGCTCCACCACTGTTAAAAAGTAGAAAAGAAATCGTCTGCATAGTAATAAATGTTACCGGTTTGCAACATATCATTGATATGCAGAAAAAAGAGCGTTGGTACACGCAGACTTGTGGTTGGTAGCACGCTGACTTGTGGAACACTAGCGTTAATGGGATTGTAATCGGAGCATGCCCCGTCTACTACGACCTTGATGCTCCGATCTGCAAGAAAACTGGTGATCCAATTACACAATTTCCGAGACGGTCGCCATCAGGCCCACTCGACTTGTTGACGTCCAGGGAGAGGAGTGCTCTGCGCACTGAGCGTTGGGAAATAGGACATCCTGCATGGAGCACTCACTCCGCGGGATGGTCGGCGGTGTGTTCACCCCGTCATCAAGAGTCGAGTCGGACGCAAAGAGAGAACTTTTTCCTTTGCGGCATGGGCAAGTGAGTCGTCCTCCCTGTACAGAGATGGGAGAGATGGCTGACAGAAGTTCCCTTGGACAGCCTTGGCGAGAGACTTTAATGTACGTGTTCCCGAAGAAAGATGAACTAGTTTCTCGCCAATTCTGTCGATGTGCTCTACTTTGCCTAGTCAATGATACTTTTGAAGGACCTAGAGGCGGAATTGTAATTCTTTTTAATAGCGCTGGTGTTTGCATCCCGAGACGTCGATGCGCAAGCTCAGGTCCGGTAGCACTCCTGCTTATGACGTAGTTTAATTTTGCAGGAGCGACCAAACCAAGGCTGGGTTTTGCCTCCGATAGGTACCACAAGTGATGGAATAAAAAGTTCCATTCCCTGTAGCACGTCAACAACGCTGGGATCAGACGGCGAAAAGCAAACCCTCCAAGGGTAGAAAGCAAAAAAAGATCGCTTCTCGTTCCAATCGACTGACCTATAATGCCAAACACGGCAGCAACCTGCAGAACGCAACCGCGATTGGAGCGTGAGCACCGTACTCCGGATTAGACAGACATCTGGTACTATTCTACCGATCAGTTATTTCGATAATCGAAAAGTGTACGACAGGGAAGTATAAGAATCTCCAGTCACAAATTAACGCAATGGCAATTCTGACATGAGGGCCGACAGTGTTTTGTATCTATGTATTGTATCCTATTTATTATTATTTGTTAGTATATATGTATTGTATCCTATTTGGCCATGGAAGGTCCGATAATTTGTGATAAAGTTTTAAAATCAGGTGTTGACATTCGTGTAAAATTCACAAAAGATCCGTCTGACATTCGGAAATCACTAAAAAAAATTATTTTTCTTTCCGTAAGAAATTCCGCATCAACCACCTTCTCTTTCATTTACGTTTCGCTCTCGAAGTACTATGTAAGCCGAACTAATCGTTACAACCTTCTAGGGCGACATTTCTATAAACACTGACTAGTATATAGACTATATAGTCTAGTGTGGTATATAGACTAGTGTGGCCTGCAAAATGTTTCGCGACATATGTCTCGGGACATTCCACGTAGTTGCGCAATATGACGCTCCTATTGTCCCCAAGTATATCCGAGGCTTCACTCATTTTGGGGGACAGCAAAATAATTGAAAAATGGCGAGAATGTGTTTTTTTACTTTTTATTTAAATCAAATCAAAATTCTATATGCATTGATATTAAAACCAGCCAGATACAAACAGTACAACCAAAGAATTTTTTTTTCAATTTTATGCAAAATAAATACAAAATAATACGATACGAAGAAAAAATAAAAGGAATACCACCAAAGTCTTTATCTACACATTAATGCAATAGGTGGCGTTGTAGTCAAGTTCTATACACATTCTATATTTAAACCAAAACGACTCATATTCACAAATTCACAATGTTGTATACTTAGTCAGGTCATAAGTTCTGTCAAAAACTTTTTATAAAATTAATGATACACTTTTTGATATTTTATTATATATAATATTAACAATGCTATAAACATTACTAATATTCCCTTTAACCCCTCGTGGTAAGCTTAAATTGCTTGTGTTACGAGTGGTTCACGCCAGTAGTCGAATGGTGAATTTGAACCCACGACCTTTTTGAGTTCGCGGTCCGGGCCCTGCCATTAGGCTACTGTCGCTTATAAATATATAGAAATATATATAATTATATAGAAATTGTACATGAAATGAAAGGTAAGTTAATTTAGAATACAATTTTATTTACCTTATTCAAAATACCCTCCCCTATTTTGAATACATGCCCTTAATTGACGCGGCTAATCATCAATCGCAGCACGCACCACACTCATATTTATTTCTGCCGTTGCTTTAGCCAAAAATGCTCGGAGAGGCTCCAAATTCTGATGAGGTTTAGCGCAGACTTTCTCCTCCAAATGTTGCCATATCTTATAATCCAGTGGGCTTAAATCTGGGCTAGGAGAGGGCCAGTATTCATGTCTGATAAAGTCAATTCCATGGGCGGTTAACCAGTTTTGCGTGCTTCGTGCATTATGAACGGGTGCAGAGTCTTGTTGGAATATCCAATGTCTGTTTTTGAAAATTGTTTGAGAAAGAGGTTCCACTATGTTAGAACGGTATTTTGGTACACCTCGGCACTGGTTTTTACACCTTTTTCACAGAAAAACACCTCGGTTAAGCGTGAATATGAGACTCCAAGCCAAACCATGAGTGACGAAGAATAACGTCCTCGTTGAACCCTCGGAATATGTGTACTGGCTTCTTCACTGCTGTGGGCATACACCTTATCATTTTGTTTATTATAACTTTCTTCGATGTTAAAAATCTTTTCATCTGAAAACAAAATTTCGCGGTATTTTTTTCCTGCGTACCGCCGTAACAAAGCGCGGGATCTATCCAGCCTAATTTTTTTCAAATACTTGTTCAAAAAATGTCCGGGAAATCTTATTCTCTTCTTATTGATCACTCTTTTGACCGTGGTTCTGCTTAGGCCTATCTGAAGAGCTAAGATGTTTTGTTTATGAACAGGATTTCGTTGGATTCGCGCCTTCAGTGCTTTGATGATCGCGGGTTCGCGGGTGTCCTAACTGTACGAGGTCGGCCGGTCCTCTTACGATCATCGATGCTTGAATCTTCAGTGAATCGTTAGATAGTTCAATAAACAAACCGTAAAGTTATTTTCAATTTTTGTAGAATATTTAAAATCTCTTTTGGCGCATAACCACAGCAGTGCAACGCGGTAACCGCTACTCTATCTTCTTTCTTCGACCACTCCCTATTTGAACCACTCCCTATTTGAAAATGAATGAAAATTAATATCTTTTTTATTTTCGGCAAGTGCAAAGATTATATTTGTAAAATTAGTGAAGCTGCCAGTATCCATACATTTTAGACAATAAGGTTTTGACAGAACTTATGACCCGACTAAGTATATGTATCTTTATCCGGAGTTATTCATAAAATTTTGTAACTACTCTGTAAATAATATACGGAGTGACCGAAATGAAATATCAAAGAAGACCCGAAACAAGATCAATAATGACGGGTTTACTCTTGTTGAGTAGCTACATCGGCCGACACCTTTTTGTAACCAGCGTGGGACCGCCAAAATAACCGCAAATATAACTCTGCGTGTTGTGGAAACCACCATACCGTTCTATATCTCCCGTTTAGGCAAAAGTACGTCGGGAGAAGATGTCTTGCTCTTCGTGGAAGAATGACGCTGACGCCCCATAGAGGATCCGATCTCTTTACATTTGTAGCGCCTGTAGTCTAATAGGTCAACGAACTTCAAATCTTACGTACTCCAAGTTCCTGTAAAATACAAAGAGACATTGCTTCGCTCCCGATTTCTGGCCCTCTTGGGTATTGTATCGCCGAAACAAAGATGCCCCAAAGATAAAAATTCACTAAATAGTGTTATTAGGTTAAGATATATATTGCTATAACCCAATGTTCTTAATTTTAAAGTCGCTGATACTAAAAATAAATATATTGTATTGTGTTATATTGAAGTACATTGTGACACATTTGTGGCAGAAAGACACATTGGAAGCTAGGTGATCACAAAACTTTTAGTACGGAACAAAAACGTTGTTAGTAAGGTTCACGCGAGCAAATGTGCAGGAAAATGCTAGCTCACAATATTTCATAAGGTTTTATTTTAATTAGCAAATTTTTTATGTATTTGTAATCGTAGCCTAAAATAAATTCATACATCTAATAAACATCCAAGATTAAACTTAAGTTTTCTTTAGTTATAATAAATAACCTTTTTTGAACTGTTAAGCTTGACTCACGCTAGACCGAGTTGGGTCCGAGCCGAGTGTCCGCCGTAGCACGGTCAACTAATATTACATATTATGTTTTGTATGGACACACTCACGCTCTACCGAACGGAAACCGAGTGACGGCCGAGCAACAGCCAACGTTCGGCAACAACTCGGTGCCGGCTTGTACTTGAGGATTTATCAGATTCTTCATCGTCCAGAGCGATCGCAATAGCCGCTAATTCCAGATCGTCAAACTTCAACGTTATTGTAGTCTAGTTGTAATACTATTTTTGCTCGGATGAGTATACTGCATCGCGGCGCAAGGGTAAATGCTCGGTCGAGGCCCGTCTTTGGTCTTTGTAATTAAAGGCACGGGACCGACTCGGTGACCGTGTTACGGTCGACACTCGGACCCGACTCGGTTTAGCGTGAGTCAACCTTTATAAGGCAGCGCTTAACTAGTATCTCACCTTGTGGAAAGTGGCAATGCAGCCGAGGTGGCGTAGCGTACTGACTTAGCTTAACAAAAGCTTTTTCGCTCTTATCTTGAAGACAATAAAAATAGATGGAATGAAACCGTGGGGTCTTCAAAGTGATAGTGATGTTCGAAGCAGATGACAATGTGGACGTGGACTCAGGTGTAATTTATGTATCACTAGTCACCTCTGTCCTGGTAAGAACCAGCAAGAAATCCAGCGGGACTTTTTAGAATAATTTTTACAATATAAATGATTACAAATTATTTACAAAATTTATTTTAAGAACAGGTTGGAAGCGACTACCTTATTTCCTGGGGTTATTGTCAACCAAAAATTAATTTATATTATAATAACCCTCGTTATACACCTTAAGTTTAATTAAGTATTTAAACTTAGTAATAGAGAGACCTTGCATATTTTCTGGGACTTTATTGTAATAGCGTATATGCATAACTGCTATGTGGAGTCGAGAAACTGGTATCACTAGCTTGTGTTTGTTCCAAGTGTTCACAGAGTACATCATATTTTCTTACTAAAACTAAAAATACCTTTGTTTTTGTTAACATACATTAATTTTCTTAAATATACTGTGATTTTAAGGTTAATATATTTATTTCTTTAAATTTCTCTCGTATTTAGATTTTTTACATTAGTTGTTGTAAATTTAATATATAAGCTTTATATATTAAATTTACAACAACTAATTATATTGCCGTATAAATGTAGATTACTAACGTTAAACCTATGCACTGATTTCATAAAGCATGATTCACTTCGTCACATTTAAATGATTGACGCTTAAGTTTAAAACTCGAGGAAGTATTATGGCGGCGCTGTCGTCGCGGAGCAAGCGAAACACACCGAAGCCTAAATCACGCTATCAATATTCCGAATAATAAAATAGTATATATAGAACATCTCCAAATTATTATATGGAGCATTGGCCGATCCCCGGGCAGAACATCTTGCCCGGCGGGAGATCTCCCCTTTTCCTTCCACGGCCACAGTGGTGACGCCGACGTGATCCGAACACGCAACCAACAATCTTCGAAAACTTTAAGCTTCATCATCGTCATAGAATACGCCACCCATTCGCTCCCGAGCAGATATCGTCTGCAGTCTTCATATCCTGCAAGCCATCCAGCTTCACAAGGTTCATGGCAGCACTGGAATAATAACGCTTCCTGTTCCTTCAAGCTACTCTCTGCGCTATACAGTGTTCGGCACGGCTCTGAGCCTTACTGCTCGCCTCTGCCTCACGGCACTTTCGCAGATTACTTGCCTTCTTCTCGACTCACCGCAGACTACAAGGCAATCCACTGGCACTTGCACATTCGTCGGCAATGAGGCTGCACTATCGACCTTCGGTCTGAGCAGGGGGGTGATGTGGCGGCGCTGTCGTCGCGCCGCAAGCGAAACACACCGAAGCCTAAATCACGCTATCAATATTCCGAATCATAAAACAGTATATATAGAACATCTCCGAACTATCACACGAAGTGTAGGCCGCTCCCCGGGCAGAACACCTTGCACGGCGGGAGATCTTCCCTTTTCCTTCCACGACCACAGTATCATCAGTAAATAATACTGTATCATTATTATCATCTACAAGGGAAGGTCAGTCATTGGTATACACTAAAAATAGGAATGGGCCAAGAATTGAGCCTTGTGGGAAACCCATTAGGGTTTCCCTCAAGGTATGGTCCCCCTCAAGTACAGGGCACCCGGAAGAACTCTTAGCAATGATAATAACTTTCTGCGTTCTATTACTTAAATATGAAAAAATAAGTTTAAGCGCTCTATTCTTGACACCATAGTACTGTAGCTTCCTGATTAATGTTTCATGGTGAACACAGTTGAAGACCTTGGAAAATTAATAAAAAATATTTTTTATAAGATCAATTCCAGCGTTGGTTGTCAAGCAACCAATCTGATTTTTATTAAGTAATTTATTTATATGTTTTGAGACACCATTACTTTAAAGCTTAATCAAGCATCATATTTTTTATGAAACACAGCAATTTCATTTCGTGTCATGATTTTACATTGTGGTATAGAACTCAAAAGCTAGCTGCCGAAACCGGTTACCGGTTTAATATCATCAGAGTGTAAAATATTTTTTGTCACTTAAACTTGTCGTTGAGAGCCGATTATATTATTGTTTGTGAATATAGTTGACGAATTAATATTATGTACATATATAATCCATAGTTCCAAAATTCCTTCCATACGAATTTGCGGGCTGATCTTAAGTAATACTTCGTATCTTTAGGGTTCTGTATCGTTTAAAAATATCAATTACATCAATTCTACTGTATACTACACCGTTCTTATATATAAATATTAATATAAATAAATATACTAATTTAATATAACTCAATATTTAAACAATTAAATTGGTTCAGCGGTCGTTGACTTAGTAATAAATACGCGGTTTATATTTTACATTTCTAGATCAATAATAGCCAATTAAGTTATTATGTTGAATTTTTTTAGTAAAATTTTGCTGTCGCACAATTTTACAAAAAAATTCAACATAATCAACATGGTAGCAGAATCAATTGAAAAACCCTACTCCGTCACCAGGACCAGCACCCCTGGTGACGGAGAATCCCCTGCTGAGCATCAACGACCAAGTTATCCTACTATTTCTGAGCGTGGGTGCTCAGGATACCCCGCGTATTCTGGGGGGGGGGGAGCGTAATTCCGCTCGTGACAAACTACTCGGGGCAAGCGGAGCAACAACAGCAAGGCGACCCCTATGCAGACGACAGCACTGGTGGTGTCTTATACACCAGCCGTGCCAATATTTCTCGGGAAAACGTCGCCGAGTACCGGGACAATCTTGTGTCTGAAGTCGAGTTTTTGCTGAACAAAGTCTCGGGTTGGGGGCGACTAAATCTAGTCCGATTCAATCCTCAGAAGACATAAGTTTGCGAGTTACTGCTAAAATGAACCCCTTTGTCATATCTCCTCAGTTTAAAGGCAGTCAAATTGCTGCCTCAGCTGGCATCGGAATCTTCGGCGTTGACATATCGAATAGTGTGCAGTTTCGTAGGCATATGACGCACACACTTATGCAGCATTCAACTTGGCCTTCACAAACTTAACGTTAAAAAAAATATCGTGTATATATTGGTTTGTTGTGTTTAGACATTATAGCGTTTATATTTTATGTAAAATTGTAAACGGATTAAGAGATTCCACCCCAATGCGACGAGCGCATAACGAGAACTCTACTTCTATAACAGCGCCTTGGACTTAATCTGACATTAGACTCCTAAGTAGTCATTTCATCGTTGTTGTGATAGTTACTACTAGACTTTTTACGCCAGTGCTGAACCAAAATCACACCTCGTGGTAAGTGGCGATGTAGCCCCAGATGGTAAATCGCATTGTCTTAGCGTAGCAAAAGCCTGTTCACGAAGAAAAATCACTTTTGATTTTTCATTATTGTACTGTTGTTATTTAACATGAGATGACTGCCTCGTTGGTCTACTGTTAATGTGATCCCGGGATCGCAATCAATCATTGGATTTTTCGGTCAACAATTTCTCAGTAGCAGCCCGGACTCTGCACTTGATCTCCTTCCGTTGTTCTTGGGCTATGGTCCCATTGAACTTTAAGAATGAGGAAATAGAGTGAACATAAGCTAGTACACTTGCGTAAACAAGCGTGCGCCATAAGGCTGTACGGGACAGATGGCTGGTCTCCTTCGACGCGAGCCGCCGCTACCGAAATTTGGTCTGGAGGATATTATTATGAGATAATTTACTAAACTAACGTTTATTTTTGAAAAATTCTTTTATAAAAAGCTATGTCATATTAGTAATATTACTAAATATAAGTAAATTCTTAATAACACGTATTGAATATTTTTTAACGTTTTCATTTTATTTAAATGGAAACCAGTTAGCCAGCGCCATTTTTCTTTGTAACTTTCTTCCTAAAGGACGGGCAAAAAGGTAAATTTTTCGTGATCAGCTAGTCATGGGATTCTCTCGTTGTAGGGAGAATCAGCCTAAGTCGCCCCGCTTGGCATTCGAGTTGACCTGCTTGTCGCCTGTCTGGGAATTTAATACGTAGTATAAAACCACAGATTAATCAATAGTTTGTTACTACGTAAGTAAACACATTAAAATGTTTTATTTAAAACAGGTAATTCCAATTTATTATACAAATCTAAAAGGTACTTGTCCGCCCGGCCACCCCAATGCGTGTTGGCGAACTTCAAAAACATGTCTTCGGAACATTTTTTTTTGTCTTATTTCTTAGACATGCAGGTTTCCTCACAATGTTTTCATTTACCACACATAGCGCGTGGTAAATTAACACCTCAAAGTGCAATTAACAATTGCATTTTCGCCGGCGGGGATCGAACCCGTTTGCTCGTTTATTGCGAAATTTGCAGCGAGCGCTGAGCCTCTGAGCTAGCACGACATACATATTATATAAATACAAATAAATGTAATGGGTGCGTTCGGCAGAAAAAAGCGCTAGGAAGCGCTTACTAGCGCTAAAATAGTTTTCGGCCAGGACACGATTGCTACTTCAGTAGCGCTGACACAATCCGCCATTTTGCTTATTTAATTTGTTTGTTTTGAAGTAGAGTTTATTAGTTGTTTTTTTTTTGCAATATTAGTTTTAAGTAATATAATGACATGAATAGACATATACGGGTTATTAAAAATTCATGATTGGTAAGTTTTTAATATGAATACTTCACAAACATATTATATTTAAATTAGGTTAGGTTCCCCGGTTAAAACTAACATCGTGTCCTAGAGGAAAATAGCTACTTACGATTTGACAGCGCTTACCGCTTACGATCGCCATTTTGATTACAAGCGCTTGCTAGCGCTTTTTTTCTGCCAAACGCACCCATTATTTACTTACTAACATGACGTTTAACTTATCAATCTTATCAAAATACCTATTTCTACTACAATAAGAGCATATTTCACATTTCTTTATTTTATGGCGAATAGTTTTATGCTCACACGTACAAAAGGTCTCAGAATAATAAGATCTAGGGTTTACTGTACCTAATGTCACAGTGAACCGTAATGCACAGCTACGTTATGGTCTATAGGGTGGAGAGAGCTAGTTCATATCATAAAAGGCTGTGAAGAATTTCTTCTTTGTCTTTAGTGGTAAGAACGCATATGTAGCTTGCTGTATTTGAAGTTAATTGCAGATGTGGGCAAAAGTTTGCCTAAGCGGCTACTGCTAGCTATGGAATTTACTCGTAGGCAAGTTACCTGTAGGTAAGGTAAGTCACTATAAAAAAAGTACTAAGTAAAATTTCGCAACTTTGTATTCGATACATACCTAGGGCTAAATTAACTACTTTACTTCCGTGGTAATTGCATAGTTTGTTAAAAACGAAGGCCAACTTCATTGCTTGAAAGATAATCGGAGGATCGATACAAGGCTACGCAGTATGGTTACCATGGTGATAACGCCTTTGTGGCCGACTTTCAGTTGAGTCGCATAACGTACGCTATGTACCTATTGTTGAGTATCCAAATAGGAATATTTTTGAATTATTTTGGATCTTACTTCTTGGGCTTTTATTTTTATTCAGTTTGTAAACAATAAAACCGTAGGTATAAAACCAGATATTTATGCCTTGGCGTTACTTAATAAAACAAAGTCGCTTGTGGTACGTAGTACTATTATTTATTCTGTGCTTGTGTCGTCAATTAACGGCTCCGTGGCGCAGTGGCTTAGCTATGAGTTACAACGCTAAGCGCCGCGGGTCGAATCCCGCACGGAACAAGTATTTGTATGGTCTACAAGTAATTGTTTCGAGTCTGGATGTTTGTCCTTGTGAAATTTGTGTTTGCAAACTGCCCCCACCATACAGGAGAAAATCCTAGTGTAGGTAAGGTTTTAAAAAAAATACCAAAAAAATATTAAGAATATTTGAAATACGATAATATACAAAGCGATACCACTATTAGCACCAAAATAATGTGACATGCTATAATCTTCGTTCCCGTACAAATATTTTTTGAAACCATAAGCGTTGCAGTTCAGAAATAAGTATTTACCAGAAATTAATACGAAAGTATCTTATAGGAATTTTACGAATGATTTATTAATGAATATCTGATTAAGATTCTAGTCAAAATTATTCTTTGAAAAACTTTTCGTAAACATAAAATCGAATTAGAAACTTGTTACCAGACGAAATTAGCAGTAGGTAATGATTACACGCATTCGAATTTGCGGTCATATATAGTTTTTAAGTATACAAATTAATTACCAAGTTCAACGGAGCATGATTTACACTTTAAACCTGGCGTGAATAGGTATTTCACAAGTGCTAAGTGTATGCATCGCTGAGTATCTACTTGTAAGGGGAACAGACGAAGCCTCGTACTGATGACAGTGCTGATGATAATGATATCATACAACTGGTTTCCACTGCTGTAAGAACTTCATAATAGGTACTATCGTATTTAAAATACGATAGGCGTAGTCCCGAAACCATGGAAGACTGCTTTCGTGCACCCGACCCCTAAAAAAGGTAACTGCTCTGATCCGTCCAACTATAGGCCTATCGCCATCACCTTCTTGTTCTCTAAAATAATGGAGTCTATTATTAAAAACCAGGTCATGCGGTACCTTGAGGATCACCGGCTGTTTAGTGGCCGCCAGTACGCTTGCCGTCGCGGTCGCTCGGTTGGTGATCTTTTGGGTTACGTAACTCATAAATGAGCAGAGGCAGTAGTGTCCAAAGGGGAGGCGTTGGCCATTAGTTTGGACATAGCAAAGACCTTCGATCTGGTTTGACACAAAGCGCTTCTTACGAAGTTTCCTTCCTGTGGGGTTCCCATGAAATTATGCAATTAGATTACCAGTTTTCTTGCAGATCGGAGCATCAAAGTCGTAGTAGACGGTGCACGCTCCGATTACAAACCCATTAACGCTGGTGTTCCACAAGGCTGCGCGCGACATGTTGCGAATAGGTAACATCTCTTTGCGTATTTTATCGCATTAACCACGGAGAGTGCTCTGAAGAATTGTTCGGACTAATTCCAGCCGCACAATTTCACCATCGCACATCGCGACACCATCCGTACCATCAGAATGGCTGGCGGTCCATCATTTTGCGATTCAAAAGAAGTTTTCTTCCTCGCACAACTTCCTTGTGGAATCTACTACCACTAGCGATTTTTCCGGACCGATACGACTTTGGGAACTTCTAGAAAAGAGCCTACTCCTTTTTTAAAGGCCGGCAACGCATCTGAAATTCCCCTGGTGTTGTAGTTGTTCATGGGCGGCGGTAATCACTTACCATCAGGTGAGCCGTATGCTTGTTTGCCCCCTCTTCAGTAAAAAAAAAAAAGAATTTCTCGGAAATGGTATTTGAAATGGTATGGGGCAAAATTCGTCGTATTTGATGAAGTAAAAGCATTACTACACAACGGCTGCGGAGCACGACGGTGCTGGCTGGTATATATCTCCGATTCTATATTGTACTACTTATTTTTTATTGTTTTTCTGTATTCTGTAGCTTTAGTTCACCGCTCTATCCTACACGTCTACACTTTTGATGAATTACAGAAGTTGCTTTCCAGTGAGGGGCTTTCACTTTCTGCGGACTTAGTAATTAACTGTCCAGATAAATGCTACGTTTGTGCAGCATTTCATAAGAGAGTGAAGGTTTTTCACGATGAATTCAAATTCAAATTCTTTATTTGCGAATAAATAAGTACAAATATTTTGTTCTGATGTTAATATATTAGAAAACCTGTTTCGTTGTTTTCAAAAGTATTTATTAACATTTACAAAAACAAAATTATTATTTATATCGTTTCTCTAAAGTAACAAAGGGCGGATATAATTCCTAACGGCGGTGCTCTACCTTTCAACTCGAAATGTGATGAAATATTGTAGCTGGCGCCGTAATTAGTACTTAAGATTTTAAATTATATAACCAAAATAATTACAATTTTATTTTAAATTTTTTGTAGAATTTGAATGAATGAAATATAAGTACATATAAGTATTATACATAGGCAAGAGTATGCTCCAACATAGAGGTACCACACGACCCGTCGTGCCGAGTTCGATTTTACAATATAAATCTACACGAATAGGTAGTATTTGTAATTCCGTGGATGTTTTAGCGATGAGATTGGAGGCAGAATAGTTTGATGCATTTTGAAATAGGCAAAATAATTAAAAAATCTAAATTAATTCAACTGTCAAAACAACTATTGTGTATTTTTGCTAGCGGTACATCTCTTGTTGTACCACTGGTACTCGTAGAGCATACCCTGGTAAAATACATAAAAGTGATTTATTTGCTGTTTGCTAACGCGCGAGTTCCTAGGGCCTAAGTCTTATGGTGCAGTTTGACTCTATTTTAAAAAATATCACACGTTATACGATAAGGTTATGATGATTACGTTACAAATCCTACTACGAATTCAATTCCAGTAGTACAATGCATTAACAAGATTTTAGACTATAAAAAATAAGAGTTTGTTTTGTTTAAAAGTATTTTAAACAAGCTGACCCAACTGGGAAATGAACTATCCATTGCTTTTTGAATTGAAAGAAAACTGAGTTATATAGATTTGTCAGAGTTGCAGCCACTAAAAGGAAACTGAGCAAAATTGATTCGTCAGCCTATTTAAATGTTTTAAAACACAGCGTATAGGAAAGCATAAAAATAGCCTGTTTATTCCAAATGGAAATGTGATATTTTTTTTAATTAAAGGAAACTGAGCATAATTATCCGTCAGGGATGCAGACTTTTGAAAAGAAACTGAGCTAAATTGATTCGTCAGAGATGCAGTTTTCTGAATTGAAAGGAAACTGAGCCAAATAAAAGATCCGTCAGAGATGCAGCCTTTTGAGTTGAAAGGAAACTGAGCTTAATAGGTCCGTCAGAGGTGCAGCATTTGGAATTAAAAAGAAACTGAGCTAAATAGGAAATTTTGAATTGAAAGGGAAGATCTATGGGAATTCTGATTAATTGATTGCGGGAATTTTGGAAAAAAAAACTAACTGAACACTATTTTAAGACGCTACTGTACACAATGTTATATGTTTTTCCATTCGGGGAATTAATGTTGAGATTCTGGGCGTTTGACACACGCGAACATGCTACAAACAGCTGACCATAAGAGAAGCACGGTTTTTCTAAGTTGACCCCCGCTACCTGTAACGTTTGCCCTTGCGCTTTATTAATTGTCATTGCAAAACTGAGCTTAATAGGGAACTGCAACCTTTTGAATTGAAAAGGAAGATCTGTGGGAATTATAGTGATCCGTGGTATAATAACATTTTCACCTTTTCCTACGCCTGTCAAAATTGTAGCACCGATTATGTTCCGTCCAAGATGTGTCACACGCAGCCTTGTCCCGTTACATAACCGAGGAGCATCTAAATTTCGCATTAGCATGACTGGGACGCCTAATTTTAATTGAAGTTTATGTGAGGGCACACCTGACAACTCTAGAGAATTAAGAAACTCTACGGGATATGAAGTGCTCTGTTCTGTGGCCATAACTGTGTCTACTGACAAATACTCTGTTATTTCTCCTGCTACTTCGCTTAATATATCTGAATTTATTTTGTTAACGCTCACATTTTTTGGTGCAAGAATCGCCCTTTCACGTAACCTTCTTCATGCATGTTGTTCGTTAAATCTGAATAAACGCTCGCAATTAATTCGGAATGAGTATGTACTAAATTAAAAAAATCTCTCGTCAATTTAACGCAGCCCTCAGCATCCGTTTCCAAACGCACATCGCCAATTTTTTATAGTGTGTCAGCATAGTTTCCAGCATTGATATCATTATACAAATGCACTCTCATATTCGTAGTTAAACTGAATTTTGTCACCTTGTTTCATAAAATAGACGACTTGAGGCATGTTTTAATTTCATCTGCAGGTATGCCCTTTTGAATTACAGGTAAAGTTTGGCGAAAGTCACCAGCCAGTAAAACCACCATTCCTCCCATTACATCGGTATTGCTGCGCAAATCCTGGAGCGTTCGATTTAGTGCTTCTACAGATTTTTTATGCGACATTGTACTTTCGTCCCACACTAAAAGTTTGCATTGTCGTAGCATTATACCTAGTGCACTATTTTTGCTAAAGTTGCAGATCGGCGATTCTTCCTGGGCTAGATTTAGAGGGAGTTTTAAAACAGAATGTGCAGTGCGGCCCCCGCTTAGCAGCGTGGCGGCTATACCGGAGGAAGCTACGGCCACAGCAATGTTTTTATCTTTCCGTACTTGCGCTAATAATAAATTTAACAAAAATGTCTTCCCAGTTCCTCCAGGGGCATTTAAAAAGAAAAGTGCACCATTTCCAGATTCAATTTGTCCTAATACTTTGTCAAAAACTCGTTTTTGTTCGGGAAGCAAGCGGGGTACAAATTCGGCTACTTACTGCTGCAAAGCTGGTATATCGTAGTTTGTTTCACGTATAATTTCATCACTTAGTTCATTTTCGGTTGTTCGCTGAGGGCTTATCATAGCAAAGCCGCTTAATTTTTTGCCTACCATTGCCATTACTTTATCTTCAATTTTTCCAAGTGCTTCATTATAAATGTGTTCATTGTATGTCATGTTCGCGTGTGTCTGCTGTAACTCATATCTTCCGCTTTATATTTGTCCCACAATTCATGTGCATTAGATACCCGAGGATATGAGAGTTGCATAAAGATACCTAATTTTGGCTGGTGACTGTCACTGCACAGCTTCCTCCATGGTTTCATCCCAGTGATTATCGTTTTCTAAAAGATGCAGAGCTTCACATGCTTCTCTATAAGTTGCGCATTCCTGACCGTTGACAGTTTTAAGGTCTTTATATCCTGTAGGACCCCGAACATGGTGCAGCAGCAATCGTAAACAGAAACCTTCAAAATTAGTTACATGGAAGGTATACACCCAACCAAGGGCATGTGATGACTTTACACCGGGCCAATTTGCAACAGGCGTGCCTTGAATTCTGCGTTTCCACTCCTTCCTAGATGTGTTCCAAGTATAATAGCGGGGGACTTCAGAATCTAACAACGTTTTTGCAAAGGGGCCGGTTTGACAAAGTTGAAAGAAGGCTGTTAGTGTAGTTTTTGGCGGTGATGCGATTCTTTCTTGGAAATTTCTTTCGGTGAAATATACACGCTCTACATTTTCTAAGTGCACAGCAAGGTGAGTAACTGTTGGAGTGTAAAGGAAAGCGATGCCACCCTCGTTACTGCTGATATAACGCCCTGCTTGAAAGGTCTGTACATCATTAACGGGATTTGCCTCACCTTCACTCCTGAGATTAAATATTGCTTGGTCGCTTCCTTTATTTATGTACTTACAGATATAATTGATTGCGCGGACAGAGCTACATGCTTCTACATTAATGTGGGCATTAAACATTTTACATAGAATGTGCGAATACGGGACAATCCAGCTGTTATCTAATGTTATCTAAGGTTTCGAACGCTTCAGAGCGAGATTTGATTGTAACTTTCCTGCCACCATCTTCGGGAGCTCTGCGTCTGTTTAAAGGGTAGCCATTGTCATTGTGCACTGTTTCTTTTAATAGCTGTTTAGGGAATTTCTTTGTACATTTTCCTTCTTTTATACATGGCGATATTGAATTTCGTGCTCCACTTGAACCGTAAATCATATTTCGGACGATGGTATCATACAATTCTTTATCTTGCTAAGGATCCAGAATCTCGGCGCTTATTATGTCGTCTATTTGGCTGGGCCGCAACTTCTCTTTAAGCCATATTAGAATATAGGCATGCGGTAGTCCTATTTTTTGCCATTCAATTGAATACATGAAGCACAGCACCTCTCCGAAAACTTTGTAATTACATACATTAATTTTTGTACTTTTAATCTAAATACTCTAGCAACTAAATCGCGTCTGTCAGTACTTTTTTGGCCCGGCATTAGCTCCTCGGTTATTTCTTTCCATGTGGGATTGCAAGTAAAAGTAACAAAAAGATCAGGTCTTCCGTAAGTTCGTACATAGGCGAATGCGTCTTGTGTGTACTCATGTAGGTAGCGGAGACTGTTAACGAATGATGAGGGCAGAATTACCATTTTACCTAAATCTCTGGGGTTTACATTGGCGTCGCTAGAAACTGCATCTTGTAAATGTATATAATTCTCAACGCGCAGCTTTTTTTTGATTTAAAGATATATAACGGAGACGTTCACTTTCTACCTTCACATACATGTCTACCAAAAATTGATGAAATAATTGTCTACACCGGGCTAAGAGGTTAAAATCATTTTCTAGCAACATCATATGATACGCATAAAAATCAATACATGATACTTTTTTGTTCGCAGTAGGCTCCTTTGTGACCGGGTTAATGAGTGGAATTTGAAAATGATAACCCTCTTGTCCTTTACAATAAATCAATGGTATTGCAGAGCGTCATAAAACTTGTGTGTATCAGCTACCCGTTGCAACGTATCATCACGTGCTCGTAAGACAATGTTGTTTTCTTGTGAAGAAAAACCAATTACGGCTGCTATATCGTTTATCAAAGTTGCATTGTAGCGCCTTTCATGCTCTCCTCGAGAGGTCCGATCGGCGTGAATGACGATTTTATATTTCTCGTCAGGTAGGTTTTCTAAAGCAGTTTTAAATGTCTTGACTAAAATGTTACGTTCATGCAAGAATTTTTGAATTTTGAACACTGTGTCTCTCTCAACTCCCTGGATAAATTGGCAGCGACGGTCTACCTCAATTTCTTCGTCACCCATAAAGTATACTTGTAAAAATTTATGCTGTTCGTTTTCAGCTGGAAAAAGTGAACCTATTCTATGATAAATTTGCCCTTACACCGTAAATGTAGGCGAAAATCCCGGCATTATTATTTCCCGGTCAACTCCCAAGAACGTCATTTGACACCATCCTGTTTAAAAAGGCGCCGTGACTCATTAGCATCATATAAAAAGAGAGTTTTCAAAGGTTCTTCTGGTTCCCCAAGTAACGGAAGAGACACTTTGCCATTGGAACAGCACATGCCTGCAGTCTCATCTTTCCATTTTAAAGCGCTGCAAAATCGACACGCCTTGTCTATCAGTCCGATAACAACTAACCTGTGATTTTTATAATCAATCAACGGATCATAATTGAATGCTGCGTCATTAAAAACCAACCAATTGTTTCTTTGAAAATTTTGTCGACGTTCAGCTTGGAGCTGTGCATTTGCATCTCTTCGCGCCTGTGTCTGTTCTGGTGTTTTAAATGCCTTTATAGTAGATTGACGTTCAGCTTGCTCAATGAGTCTGTGTTGAGTTTCATCAGGTATTTCCGCGGCTCTTTAGGCGGCCTGACGTTCCGCTTGTTCGAATAGCCATCGCTAACTTTGAGCAGGTGTTTCAGTAGCTCTTAAAGTAGATTGACGCTCTGCCTGTTCAAGACGCCTTTGTTGACTTTGATCAGGTGTTTCAGTAGCTCTTAAAGTAGCTTGAGGCTCTGCCTTCAAGACGCCTTTGCTGACTTTTAGCAGGTGTTTCAGTAGATCTTAAAGTAGCTTGACACTCTGCCTGTTTAAGACGCCTTCGCTGACATTGAGAAGGTGTTTCAGAAGCTCTTAAAGTAGCTTGACGCTCTGCCTGTTCAAGACGCCTTTCCTGACTTTGAGAAGGTGTTTCGGAAGCTCTTAAAGCAGCCTGAGTCGGGACATAAAAACCGCTCTGCTTGTACTTGCCTTCTCAGTTCAGCATCTTCTAAAGATTCTAGCGATCGAGATAATCTTTTCGGTTGTCTTTGAGAAGATACTTTTGAAAGGCTGGACTTACATTTGCGAGGCATTATGAAGTAACAAAAAACCTATTTATAAAAAAAACGTTAAAATACCTAAAAGGAATTAAATTTCCTTTAAAATATTTTTTAAAAGCAAATGCAAAATATTTAAAAGGAATAAATATTCCTTTTAAATATTTTTTAAAATCAAAACAACAAAACCAATTCAAGACACAACACGAATCCAAAAACGATAGCCAAAAAAAATCGAATCAACTTAAACCAAATCACAAAATAAATCAGAAGAAACAGTAGTCATTTAACCACAAAAAAAGCAAGTACCGTATACACTATCTATACTATTAATATTCCTTTGAAATATCGTTAAGCAACCTAAAACAACGAAAACCAATTCATGATTCTAAATAAATAAATTCCAAAATCAAAGCCAGAGACTAAATATGTAAAAAGGAATACCAACCGAATCAACAAAACCGATCCAAGAAAATACAGAAATCCGAAAATGAAATCCAATATAAATCCATTCAACCTTAACCAAATCACAAAGCAAATAACAAGCAACAGAAATCGAAAGCAGGTAGTCGAATAAGCTACGAAATAGAAACAATTTAAACGTATAGGTACCGTATGCACTATAAGTTGACGCGCGGCTCAACAGCGGGAGTTAAGTACATGCCAGGAAACATTTCGTTACCGCGTTTTAAAAACCTAGTAACGAAATCTAGCAGAATCAATTTAAACTATGTATACGTTAGTTAATAAGAGCTCTCAAAAAATATTTTTCTTATAATTTTGCACAATTTTTCTTATTGTAATACCGATTCATTCTTAACTACGCTGAAAAAAGCCTATGTCACTCTACAGCCACCGAACTATCCCCATACCAAAATTCATTCAATGCCGACGCTCTGTTGCGACGTGAAAGAAGGACAAACTTTTGCAACATATTCTATTTTCCCACGGGAATGAGATGTTTTTCCGCGGAAAAAAGTAACCTATGTCACTCTACAGCCACCGAACTATCCCCATACCAAAAATCATGCCATGCCGACGCTCTGTTGCGACGTGAAAGAAGGACAAACTTTTGCAACATATTCTATTTTCCCACGGGAATGAGATGTTTTTCCGCGGAAAAAAGTAACCTATGTCACTCTACAGCCACCGAACTATCTCCATACAAAAAATCATGCCATGCCGACGCTCTGTTGCGACGTGAAAGAAGGACAAACAAACAAGCAAACACACTTTCGCATTTATAATATTAGTATGGATTTCAGTTAAAATTTATTTTCAGTAATTATAGATTTCTTACTAATATATATACTTTTTTACTTTAAAATCTCAAAATATCTTTTTAGCTATGCCTTTGAAATCTATTCTACTACCTACTATCGTCATGTTTGGCTCGGGATTTTCGATAGCAGTATCTGATACCTCGTACCTTGCTGATGCTGCTCTATGCTCCCCGTCGCCAGTACGAATATTCAATTAATTTGCACTATATGAGTGTTCTAACGTTTCACTTTCACTTTCTAAACCAAAATTACTCCGTCACAGTTTTTGTGGCACCACTCTAAGTTATATCTAATTCGCCACTGACGCAACTCTCACGTCATTTATTTTGTATTTTTGTGACTTATTAAAATTCTCTCAAAATAGAAAGGTACTATATATAACAATTTATTTATTTTAGACATAATATTGAAACTAAATTATATCTATTTCACCATTGTCTTCCGTTAAAGAAAACAACTGCATGTAATTTAGACTAATATGGAATAAAAATAAATCCTGAGAAATATTGTAATAATATATATAGAGCAAAATGTTTAATATTCAAGACGTTAAACGTTGTTTCAGAAAAAGATATGGGATACAGCATGAACCACGCTAATATGAAGACAGTATCTATTACAGCTGAAGACCTGTAGAGAACTGTGTACATTTTTCATTAATAAAAAATTCCTAGTGGTGCGAGGATAACAGCTTGAAGCTTGGCCAAGCACTGATCAATATTGAAAATAGTTGGCTAAACTATTTATTTACTTTCTCGTTTATCCATTTGAATTTGTTAAAACAATAAATAAATCTTTTAAAATTTTAGATTACCAATTGATACTGCTTTATCTCGCCCTTTGGAATAGAGAAAAAGTAATGGCTACATAGTGACTTTAGAAACGATTTTTTTTTTAATTTGAACCCGTATTTTATCCTTTATTAATCAATTACAAAAATGGCTCAATTAAAAAAAAAACAATTATTTTCGGTCGCTGTCTAGAAGTAGTCTAATTTTTGTAAAATTGTTTAACATGCAATCTTTGTATGATTGCATGTTATGCAACCTTAGAAAAATTAGATTAGCATTCATGTGGTTGGCGGTCATATGTCTCAACATCTCAAACTTATATGATGTTGGTAGAGTCATTGTCAATGACATTAGAAAATTATGAAATTGTGTGCTTTCTGGAAATGTTTATTGTAATTTCACTTCCCATATAATATAAGGGGAAAGATTTTGTCTTAAAAAAGAAATACTCGTATCTGCTCTATTGGCATTAGTTCCATGTTGAAACATAACTGACCGCTGAACACAGTCTGAATTTAAGCACTTTTTATTTTCAGAATTCAACCCAATATTTCTAATGTGATATCTTTTCTTCGACTGTATACTCAGATCAGGAATGTGCGGGATTCTACAGACAGTAGTAGTAGACACTTTGGTGACCAGTCATCTCAGGGGTACATCATTTAGAGCCTGGACGGCATCAGAGACGGACTGAGTAAACAGCGTAAATATGAGTCTCTGAATGTTTACTACATAAAAAAAGCGTTATTTTTGCCAGTGGGGTCCACGTGCGGTGATGTTTGATTAAAGTAAATATCTCAGCGACCTAACTTCGCCGTTGGTGACAAAAAGGCTGGTTCATTTCTCGATTAACGGTTACGTATAGCCAGTTAGCAAGAAAACGCGAGCATTGGCATTATATCGCGGGTTTTATTTTATTTATTATTATTATTAATTATTATTAGTTTATTTTAAAGTATGTTAATTTTTGCATAGGTATTTGTCATGTAAATAAAAATATATAATTATGTAATAAAATTTAAATATAGCAATACCTCTACTTGTAATAAACTACTATGGGTACAAAGCCGGTACAACCTTGAATCATTTAACCGCTAGCCGCTGGAAAATTATCGTAACATTCGCTGTAGGTACTTTGCCAGAGCACCTCACGTGTTAGATTATAATATTATGTACTGGACGATGTTTTCACCGTCTGGAAAAAATAGCGTATAACAGGTGAACGGAATAGAAACCTATGGCACTGACACTTTACAATTTTTCTTCTTTTATATTAACATATTATGAAATTGATCCATCAATAAATGGGTATTTCTCTACTAACAGGGTCAATTCGGCTAAAAAAATGTCCCAAAGATTTTAGTGCTCGAATTTTCCGACGAAGTAATTTAAAATGAAGCTAAACATAAAGCAAATACATTACTTCATAACGCTAATAAGTTTTTTTACTTTTCTATGTTCTCGCGGATTCATGTCTTTTACTAATTTTCTACTAAGTATTTTTCTCTTTCTTCTTCATGTATTTTCGCCTTCTTTTGGATCATTTTTAATTTACGATTTTTTGTTCTTCTTCCGTAAGTTTTTTTCTTTCGGGGGGCCATTTTATATCTATAAACATATTTATGAGTCAGTCCTCTGGTAGTGCAAACAGTCCCCTGTGTTTGTTTAAGGCAGGGGACTGTTAAAACTAATGAAATCACAAGGTATCGTAAATATTACTAAAGTTTTGGAATTCATTGGCATTCCCAGAGTTCAGTGTTCATTAAAGAAATAGAATCAAAAAGTAATAAATTCAACAACAAACATGAAATAAGTAATAAAAAAGGAATTCACCAGAGGACTGTGGTTTTATTTGTTTTTACGTGGATATCCGCCCGAACAATTCGCGCCATAGATAATATAGGTACTATATAGAGCAGTTCGCGCTACACGATACACAAATTGGCGATGCATTCTCAAACTTCAAGGGAGCCAACTTCACACCGGTAACGTTCCATTTCACTCATATCATCGCGCGGTCGGGTAAAGATATTATATTAGTAGAATTTTATAAGTAAACCAGTCTGTGCTCAAATTTTTGGACAAAATTCTAGCTCAGTTTGATACAGTTCAAAATCAATATTATGATTGAGAAATGAGTTTTACACTATAAAGGAACAACAAATGTGTGAAAAACTATTACATAATAGTTTACTTACAATTACAAGCATTTAAAGTAACTAATTGACTAGAAAATATTTTTGGAATTGGTGACCAACCAGGGGACTGTTTTTTGGTATTTAGAAAATAAATAAATAATGATTACAAAAATAATTCCTCAAATTTTATAATATTCATACAATTCATTATACATTTATATCTAAGATTAATATTACAATGGTTTTAAAAAGTTTCGTAATAAAAATCATGCGAGACACTGAGTTGCCCAGTTAGCGGAGAAATACCCAAATACTACTAACATTGATTTATATACAACTCAATGACTACTAATTTGAAATAAACTTTCGGTGCTAAAAAAATAAAAACCAAAATTTTGACCTAAATAAATTAAAAACTATCGAAATTAAAATAATAAGTGGTAGAGCCACGCTACAGCTATATTATGGTTGTAGCACAAACGGGTCGGCTCGACCGCGAAAGGACCACGCTTACAGAATACCGGCGTAAAATAGCAGCTTAATACTGCTGTGTTTCGTATGGTGAGTGTAGAGATCCAGAGACCCTTTTTTACTGGAAACGAGACATTCCATCGTAGTCCTCAATGGTGACAACGCATCTGCGTTTTGATTCTTAATTGAGGATAGATGTAGACGTCTATGGGCCACAGCATCCACCTACCAACAGATGGACTGTGTGCTCGTTTGTCGTTGTTGTTTGCTGTGTGCTTATTCTATAAAAAAAAAGTTACCCCATTAGTAGTAAGCATTTATTTATAGATCAATTTCATAAGTAGTAACATGTTAATGTAAAAGAAAAAAATTGTAAAATATCAGTGCTATAGGCCTGTATTCCGTTCACCTGTTACATCCCATTTTTTTCCAGACGGTATAAAAAATCAATATAGTATAATATATTAATATATAATGAATAATAATTTTTTTTGTATTTCAATTTATGTCAGTAACTGTAAGTCATTATTCAACAATACCTAACAATAACAAATATAGAAAAAAATAACAAAATAATGTAAATTAAAGAATAGAGCAGGAAGTATTGAGATCCGCCTAACCTTCGTTGGTACTTCGGGCGTGGTCGCCAGTATAGGTAGTAGATACCCTATAACCCTGTATTTAATTATGTGCTAGGAAGGAGCACGTGTAATCGGTACTCGAGCGGGTGACGTAATAGAATGATGTCAGAAGGCCAAGCCCGCGGCTTCGCGCTTTCTGGCTCTGTGCAGTATTCAAGCCATGCCAGCTAAAATTATACTCGTGTTTGTACGCACGGGCTCGCCGGTCGGCCAACAAAATACTTCCGTGTAGTCATTCTTATTAATCAAATCATGATACATAACGTACCATCGTATTATATTATATTTTATTCGTATACAAATATTCGGGTAGTAATATTGTAATAATACAAATAACTAGACGTCATTTAATTGATAAAACAACATAATATCAGGCTAAAGAATCAGAGCTATATCTATCCATATTTTGTAGTTCTCCATTTATTGGTGCATTTACTAAATTTTATCAAATCTAATCATACCGTTACCAATACTAAGTAGTACTTACTATTATTTATTCTGTGCCGACATCACATATCAAAAGGCCACTGGTGAACATAGGCCCCCCTTTATCTGTGTATATAATCAAAGACCTCCCCAGATTGCGTCATAGGTCTGATATTTGCCATAGTTGTCACGCGAACTGTTATTAATAAGATGTTAGTCTATCGCTTGAAACATTTCTCTCTATTGGCTTTTACAAAACTCATGGTATGAAATAGATGTCATTACATGATAAAATAGTTTTTAACAATGTAGTTGTGTGCTTCACGATTGCTAGTTTACTACAATTAAATTTTAAGAAAACGCAACTCAAGAATAAGCTTATTTGCAGGATTATTTTTCAAAGAATAACCAAATTTCAAACTTAAATTCATATATTATATAATTATTGATACACCGTTATTGCATTTTTTTTAAATACGAATAAATGGGGCTTCTACTTTTATTTGAAATTATCCGAAATTGATTGAGATTGACGGACAACAACGTTTTGCTTACCGATCGACCCTTACGAATGTGTGCGTGCCTGCGTGCGCACTAAAATCAGTTAAAATAATGCATTACCACGCATTTAGAATTTAAAAGATAACAAGGACACAATGTTTGAAATGTTTTTTAATTAATTTTTCTTCACCATTAGCCTATATTTCTTATTCTAAACCTTCCCTGCAAAGGAGAATGGGAGTTTTGGGCCTGAAGCTAAGTAATTGGTTTATAATTAAAAAAATGACAATTTTTTTTCTAAAGTAAAATTCAAAGACCTAACTCTTTTTACAACCTAGAATTTAAAAAAAGAAAGTAAGAAATAAGTTATAAAATCGATTGTATTAATACAATCAATTTTATATTTATTCGTATCCAAAGAATAAAATAAACAAGCTTTTTAAAATTCTATTATTTATTTTGAATGATATATTAACCTGGAAATATTGTACATTATTGGCACAAGAAAAAGGAAAATAAATATTTTATGGCAATACAATATCGATTTACCACAAAGAATGAATACACTAGTGAAATTCCCGTTTCTAAACGCTTTTGAAACTTGACAGTTCAAACTTCAAAACTATTGACTATAATCGATTCTCGATTAAATCCAGCATTTTAATATCTATTTTCGATTATTTTTATGTGTTAACTAGGGAGATAAATAATAATTGCGAATGTATCTACAAAATACCTAATAATAAAAAAATACAAAATATCAACATGCCAACTTAATACAGTAACAACAACAATTCGGGTAATCGATTTCAAATCGATATGCCTAATATTCACCTAACTTAGTTGTACCTAGTTGTTTTAACTTTCATTTCACAATCGTTTCATCGATTCGAAAAGGCGATGTGTTTGTTTGGTGATTGTGGTTTTTATACTGATCCTGCCTTTATATTACCTGAAAGTAATTATAGTGAAAAATAGCATGTTACCGTGTAATCACAGTGACAAATCGCCTGTTACAGTGTAGCTAATACGTAACCTCACTTTTACTTATTCTGCAATAACTCAGCTCCTATATTGACAAATTTTGCCAGGTTTTCAGTTATGAATTCTTTCTACATAAGCCTTCAAATGGTCATATTTTCATCTTGTTAACATCTGAGCCCAAAAAAGTATGGAGACGTCTTTTCTTTTGGCCAGTTATTGCAATATAACCGTGTATATTTTTAATTAATTAATCAGATAAATAAATGAATTAAAATTATAAAAAATGTGTTTCATTATATTATATAATTATATTTGTTAAGTTGAAGTTGAACTGTTAGCATTAAACTCCCGACATAGGAATCTAAACAAAGTCCATTCACCCCAAACCCCAGGAGCAAGTTCATGTTTTTCGGGTGTATATATTGCACGTATGTGTGATGTAAATTTATGTCATGTATATTTATGTAAATATGTACGGTTGTCCATTCTTTTGTGTCTTACGGCATAAATGGATTTTGATGTGTGTGTTAGTGTGTCAGGGTCAATGTAGTCAGCACTTGGATTTACTTAGGTTAACCTTTTTTTTAATAGTGAATTTTCTTAAAACATTGTTTAAATAGACTATTAATAAAACACCTTTTTAATAAGGCGGAATTATGTCAAAGAATTATGTAGATATCTTCCGCTACTTCAATACTTACCTTATATCAGGTGAGGTAATTAATAGTCGAGTACTTATATATTGATGGTTGAAAAGTCACTATTCTATAAATGGAGTCACGTTTAATAAAAACGAAATTATAATCTACCATGTGTGTAATTGAAATAAAATATTCCCCAAAATTGCCTATGGATCAATACGTATGAAACCTATGCCATAATCTATCCTTAAAAAACAAAAATATTTCTATGTCCGTTAAAGAAATCATCCAACCGATTTTAATGAATTTTTTAAGTGTGTTTGAATGGGTCCCTAGATGGCTTATATTCATATTTGGACCCGGTAGGTGGCGTTGTTGTCGAAATTCTGAAATCACTAAAGATGGGTCGAATATTCGTTTCATATTCGCTATTCGGCAGCTTTACCGAATATTCGTATTCGGCCGAATATACGCCTAAATTACTGAACATCCCTTAAAGTGGTACTCAAAGTGTCCACTGTATTGAAATGTACGTTTTTTTTTTGTAGAAGAGGGGGTAAACGAGCATGCGGCTCACCTGATGATAAGTGACTGCAGCCGCCCATGATCAACCGCAACACCAGGGGAATTGCAGATGCGTTGTCGGCCCTTTAAAAAGGAGTAAGCTCTTTTCTTGAAGGTCCCCAGGTCGTATCGGTCCGGAAAAATCGCCGGTGGTAAACTATTCCACAGAGAGGTTGTACGCGTACCCGGAAGAAAACTCCTTTTGAAACGTACAGTGGTGGACCGCCAAGCATCCAGATGGTGTGGATAGTATCGGGACGTTTGTCGCGTAGTGCGTTCACGAAATTTGGTTTATGTTGAGTTATTTATTATATCTCCATAGGTGATTTTGCACTCACTACTGTTTCTTCAAAGCAGGTACATATAATAAAGCTTCAAAGCTTATCTACTACGCGTTAGTTTTACCTTCACATCAGATTTACTCTCACAATTCCATTGAAAACAAGATGTTTCATGAGAAAACAAATTTTAAACACCTGTTTTATGTTTTAAAATTTGTTAAACCTATTTTAAATCACGTTACCTTGTTATGTAATTATAAAACTAATGTGTATACTTTGATTATATGCCTGTCATATAATCAAAGTATATAAGAATAATACAAAAAGGCAGATGTTTTATTCCAGATTTAACACATAAAATGGGACTATACGATCTTTATCATTACACAAAATTTATTATATAGTCTACGGTAATAAAAAGCTCTGCAGGTGTTTTTAAAACGAATTATATCGTAGTTATTTATTCTTTCTTATTAGTTATTTAGATTGTTATAATTATTATTTATTGATAATCATTAATCATAGACACATAGAAACATATTCACATAGGTACTTGTAAAATAAGTAAACGTAAAAACTTGTAAAGGAACTTAAACGATTAGATACGGGATTTACTATTAAAAACATAATAATTATTGGCGATACATTCATTATACAGTTCATACCGGTTGCCCTTCACTGATCGGGACCTTCACACAGGGACAGGGGAGCGCTCCAAACAACTTTTGATTCACATGGTCTTCTCTGTAAAATTTGTCTACCTTTTAGATTGATTTAACTATTTTTACCCTAAAATATAAATAAATTGTTAATCTCATCGCATCCATTATTTAAATCAATTTTCAACCGAAATTAAATTAAGGCAATATAATATATTATCACGAATCAAAATTTTCATATGTTAACACTTGGAACAAAAAAAAAAAACTATAAAAAATTCACGATTCCAACAGTATTGTACCTATAATCGTACTACTGCTTTTTAAGTAAATTTTACCGCTGCAGATTCTGTAATGCTCTTAAATATAGGAACGTTCCAATTACTACATAGGAATACCTATGTTGTTTTTTTTTTTCTAATATCAACCGAAAGTCTAGCAATGGCGAACCGGAATCTCAGTGTAGGGATTTCGGCTGTGCGTTCACAAATCCGCCTGTCAAACATTTTGTTTTTAATTATTCTGAGTTTTCATCCTTAAAGAGTTTAAGAAGAAATGGTGTGTGACTATGTGTAACTTAAGAATATTTATTTATAGTGAAAAGAGTACAGAGTTGTCTAGCATATCTGCTGTGATAAATCTGTACAAACACATGGACGTAGTCTATTATCGGCAGAATAAGAGATTGACCATTCAAACTTTTAAAGCGGTTTAAAGAAAAATTTTCGGGCGATAAAGAGATCACAATGTTGCAGTAATTTTGCGGCTTGCCTCATAGACCTGCTTCTTCCATGAAAGACACTATCAACATACAGACCGAGATTCTTAACATATGGTGTGTATGGGTGTCTATGTGATAGCGTTGTTGTTGTACGAAATGAACGGTAAAGTGGAGATACGATTATATACCCTTGACGTTTAGAAGGATTCACGTTAATTTCAAACACAGTTGACCAATCAAACGTAAATCTTCGTTTAGTAATGCTATTGAATTATTAATATTGCTCAGGGCTACAATACTATTATCCAGACTGATGCGATGAAGGAATCTTGTTTTTGAAAATAAAAGTAGAAATTTGTTTATGAGCAAAACCTTCTTAAACTAGAAATTGGTCTAAAATGAGAAAAGAAAGCTGCACTCGGTGGATTTTAGAAGAGGAATGATAAATAAATATTATACGTGGTAAAAATGTTATACGTGATAGAGCTATAGTGCAGTTATATTAGTAGTATAGTTGCAGCACAAATGGGTCGGCTCGACCGGTGAAGGACCACGCTCTCACAGAATACCGGCGTCAAAGAGTAACTTAATGCTGCCGTGTTTCGTATGGTGAGTGTAGAGAACCGGAGACCCTTTTTACTGGAAACGAGGCATTCCATCTTAGTCCTCACGGGTGACAACGCATCGGCATTTTGATTCGTAATAGAAGATAGATGTAGATATCTATGGGCCACAGCAACCATTTACTATCAGGTTTGTCACCCTATACTATAAAAAAAGGCTTTATGCCAGAGTGTTGGAACAGCATCGCGTACTTCAACGAGAGTTAATGATGTACGTTAACACGAGCAAAATAGAATGAATTACGCATATAACCATTATTCTACTCACATCATCACAAACAACAGCTTTAGATTTGAGAGACAGAAATGTTTTGCGTACCTTGTCTTCATTAATAGGAGAAAAAATGAAAGTCATGGAAATAAGGAGACATGTAAGATTTGGATGAAATAGCATTTGCTTTAGAACTATTAGAAATAGTTTGAGAGACAAAAAATATCTATTGTAATCATCGTGTTTTCCCATATCCAAGAGTATTGGGGAACTCCCATACATTCACTACCTTTTATCATGACAGAGACAGAGGAAAATTGAAAGCTTTCTGGTTCTAAGTGGTCGGAGTGACGGGCAAAAGCTACTTATTTTAATGTCTAACTAGCGATCTGCTTGGCTTCGCACCTTTCTTTAATTAAAAAAATTAAATAAGAATGACAAACGAGCACACCGTCCACCTGATGCTAAGTAAATGCTGTGGCCCATAGACATCTACATCTATCTTCGATTAAGAAATAAAATTCATATGTGCGCTATTATCTCCGAGCATTAAAGATGTATTGTCTGATTTTATTATATTTGAGGTGTTCTATACACACACCATACGAAACACAGTAATATTAAGCTCCTATATTATACCGGTATTTTGTGAGAGCGTGGTCCTTCCCAGACGAGCCGACCCAGTTGTGCTACAATCATAACATAGAGCTACAGCGTAGCACTACCACGTATAAAAACCCATACCTTTCAAATGTGAGACATTTAAACTACAAAGGTATTTTTAATATATTATTATACCAGTACTTTTTCCATTAGTAATACCTACCTATGGTAATACCCAATTTAAAAACAAAAGCAACGTATACATTACATTTGTTGCTATTGTATATTCAAGTAAGAGTCGACGTTTCGACATCATTTCAAAACAAATTTTCGCGAACGATATTCATTGCTTCACGTGTACAATACAAATATGCAAGTACATCCCTCGGAAATAGGTCAGACTAATTTGAATACAGAATATACACGATCGAGTTGCATTCTTAATGTAACACTAGAAAAGGATCTTACTGCGTTGAGTACGATCACGTAGTAAGATAGTTAATTTCTTTTAAGTGGTTATAAATTTTAGTAGAATCTAAATCTACATGTATGTTATTAATTAATTAACTTTAACTACTAACTCAAATACCCCAGTTCAAAAACTGAAACACCTCAGTCCCTCCACGAGACCATTAGCTTAAAATTGAGTTTAATTCTCACAGGGATGTCTATAGTTGCATATAGCGCACGATGCTATAAAATGATATAAAGAATATCATTTTATAGCAGAACTCTTTCTTCCAGAAGCGGCCCCACAGGAAGTGGACCTGGTCGAGCCCCGACGGTTCGACAAAAAATGAGATTGACTTCATTATGACGACCAGACGCCAACTGTTCAGTGATGTCTGTGATCGCAAGGGTGAAAACCGGCAGCGATCACCGAATGGAATGGTAATGGCACACTGAACCTAAACGTAAAGTTGGAGAGGTCTCGTCTAATGAAGTCAACGCTCCGTCCCCCCTCGTGCTCTGATCCAGAATCCCGAGACTTTTCAGCTCGAGTTACGTAACCGCTTTCAGTGCCTAGAAGATTGCAATGCAATGGACGATATGAATGATAAGCTCGTGGAAACTGTCCATGCGGTCGAAACTAAGTTCTGCAAGACCCGCCGCAGAAGAACATAAAAACTCTCCGATCACACTCTTAATCTCATGGCTGTTAGACGGGAGATGAGGCTGCAATCGTCAACAGATTTGACAGCATACAGGCAACTGAACAGACAGATCTCCAAATGCATGCGGCGAGACTTACGCAACTTTAATACTGCTCGTATTAAAGAAGCGATCAAGCGGAACCAGGGCTCCAAAGTCTTTGCCAGAGATCTGTCTGCCAGAAAGAGTCAACTTTCAAAGCTGAAAACCGAGTGATTTCCGGGACACCTGAGATTTTGAGTGAGATTGAGAGGTTCTATGGGCAGCTGTACACATCATCGTTGGAGCCACACGCAAGTGTGAGTAACGATACAAGAGCAAGTCTTACCCGACACTATTCCGATGATATCCCGGACGTCAGTCGGAGCGAGATTAGAATAGCTCCCCAGCACCTTAAAAACGGCAGGGCCCCAGGCGAGGATGGAATTACAGCGGAGCTTCTGAAAGCGGGTGGAACAGCGGTACTTGAAGTCCTTCAGAAGCTCTTCAATTCCGTTCCATGGTGGCACTACTCCGGAGGCGTGGTGCAGAAGTGCGGTGGTCTTGTTCTTTAAGAAAGGCGACAACGCTCTCTTGAAGAACTACAGACCGATTTCCCTTCTGAGCCGCGTCTACGTGCTGTTTTCGAGAGTCGTTACGAATCGTCTCGCACGCAGACTCGACGACTTCCAGCCTCCTGAACAAGCCGGTTTCCGAAAAGGCTTTAGTACCATAGACCACATACATTCCCTGCGGCAGATTGTACAGAAGAGCGAAGAGTACAATCTGCCACTTTGCCTGGCGTATGTGGACTATGAGAAAGCCTTTGATTCCGTCGAAATTTGGGCGGTGCTACAGTCCCTTCAGCGGTGCCAAGTTGACTGTCGGAATATCGAGGTGCTGAAGTGTTTGTACAGTAGGGCTACGATGGCTATCCGAATACAGAACCAGAGTTCGAAACCTATCCAACTGCAGAGAGGTGTAAAACATAATTTTACATTAACTATTTTTCTATATATATCAAATGTATGAAAATCTTAATATGTGCCTGTATAAAAGATTACAGTATTTCAAAGTAAAGGTGCAGCGTGGAATTACAATGAAGCAATATCGTAAACATAATAATTTTGGTGTCAACGTTTAATACCGATGTACCTATACAGTACATGGGTAATACTCGTAAACAAATTTAAAATTCTGCATGAATAATTTTATCATTGTGTGCGGTAATGCAAAACCTTTTATTGGATAAAGTATTTCTAGTAATATAATTTGAGATCTTTTGCCTTGTTTCGAGCTTTTCGCACCCTGTGGCTATGTCGAGTATTGATTCTAAAATCATCTTGACCTACTTCCTGACGAGAGCGGTTCGGCAGTCGACCTTTGCTACTAAACCTACTTTGCAACCATGTATGGAATTATCTTTTTGTTTTGTTTTTGTTTCCGGTTTTTTGTAAATTTTTAGTCGATTATTTACTTTATTAAAAGGGTTATATTTCAAAATCCTCTAATTGGTTTTTCATCTGTATTAAGTATTTGCTAGATTATTCACACCATCTGGATGCTTGGCGGTCAACCACTGTGCGATTTACTAACAGTTTTCTTCCTCGCACGACTTCTTTGTAGAGTCGTTTACCACTGACGATTTTTCGAACCGATATGTGTTAGGGACCTTCAAGAGAGGAGGTTACTCTTTTCTTAAACTTATATTTGTGTCCTTCTTTTAGTTGTGGCTAACTTGTGTGCCATTAAAATTGATAATTTGTAAATCAGTGATTATAATTATGAGACAGACATATTAATAATATTAATAATAATTTTTATTTCAGATATCCAAGTATTTTATACAATATGTTAGTAATTATGAAACTTATAGTTTATGTTAGTACCTAAATCTAATTCTTAAATACAAGTACCATATCAACTACGAGTAAACAGAGGCGGTAATATTACTTAAAAATAAATGAGTCATATCTATCAGCAATTATTTTCATGATAGAGTTGGAGCTAGCCCGCACCTGCCGAGCAACGAGGCTGTTTTCTTTCTTATAATGGCAAAAATTTCCATCTTATAATTCATCCGGATGCGCCTTTGCAAATATGCCTGATGCACTGCAAAATCGGGTAGCCCCAACAAGACTCTGAAGCCGTTATTGTACTGGACGCGTAAGGCGTCGACAGCCCGCCGTGAATAATTCGATCACAGACTGCACGTGTAGAAAATTTTCACAGTAGGCTTTATATAAAGTTATCTTTACTTGTTCACTACACCGCGCAAACCTACGTGCCAACATATTACATCGGACTGTCAGCGCCCTACGTTACCTTTCAATGCTCACGTTGTCGTTTAGGTCATCGGTAACAAAATACCCTAGGTACTTAAATTTACTTACTCGTTTTAAATCAGTGCCATTCAATTTAATAGCAGGCACTTTTCTGGGCTTCTACAGCCGAAGGCCCTAATAAACACCATGAACTCGCTTTTATTAGTGTTATAACTGAAGCCATGGTTTAATGCGTACTTCTCACATATCTTGAGGAGTTCTCTGGTTGCCTTGACCATTGGACTCAGCGGCACCATATCATCCTCGTAACTATAATGTTATTAAAACTTACGTCATCGATACTACATCCGACTCCTTTCCTGCCGAGTTCAACGATTAGATCATTTATCTACAGCTTTGGTGACGTAAACCCGCCCTGTCTGACCCCACATTCCAACCTGTACCTTTCAGAAAACTTATCGGCCCATCTCACATTATTATATTGATTGTTGAACCAGTACTGAAAAATTTTCAAAAGCTCTAAAGGAACCTTTTTAAACCTTTTTGAACCGGCGTAGCCCATCCCCCAATAAATCATAGTCTACGAGATCGAAAGCTCTGGAGAGATCTAAAAAACATGCATATATACAGGTGTGCGGCGCTTTGCGTAATATTTAACAGTGTGCTTTAGGGCTAGGATAGCATTCTCAGTAGACTATTCAGACCGTAACCCAAACTGTGCATCGTGCAACTCAATATAGCTTTCCAACTGTATAATCAAAAAAATTATATACTAGGTCTTTTATACACACATTAAGGGTTCATGCTTCATGCACACACATCTCATCACCGTCACGTCAACTTAACTTCATGTCTCTGATCAATCAGGTCAACAATGTAGTTTAGCAGAAGGTGATGTTCTACTATCACACGTCAGTCACGTCACAATCAGCACGTTGGACGTGGCGTGGTGTATTTTTTATAGAATATGGGTGACAAACGAATACATAGTCCACCGGATGGTAAGTGGATGCTGTGGTCCATAGACATCTACATTTATCCTCGATTAAGAATCAAAACGCAGATGCGTTGTCACCCCTGAGGACTAAGATGGAATGTTTCGTTTCCAGTAAAAAAGGGTTTCCGGTTCACTACCCTCACCATACGAAACACAGCAGTATTAAGCTGCTATTTTACGCTGGTATTCAGTAAGAGCGTGGTCCTTCCCCGGTCGAGCCGACCCATTCGTGCTATAGCCATAATAAAGCTGCAGCGTGCCTCTACCACGTATAATTATAACTATCGTTAACTATCCGTGGTAAAAAAGTAGTTTTTAATAATTCGCAATTTTTAAACTAGAATATGATTCAATTAAGAAGTTCAGTGGAAAATATGCGAACTAAAGAGTATGGAATTTGACAGATAATGTTAAATTTCACGAACACTGGCCCCGCGACTAAGAGACACCATTCGTGACAAAGACTGAAAGACCGTAACGTCCTTACAACAAAACACGCTTAGATAAAACTGAGACTTTAAAGAAAAGCCTTTCTACGAAAGTAGTTCTTTACCCATTACGTTTCAGGTTTAATTTTATCTTAACGTTAATGAACAAATAAAACCAATATAATTATACCTCAACTATCGATAGTTAATGTGTAAAAATGTTATGATTGTTATATTATGTATTTACCCTCAATAAGAAATTTGGCACTATAGTACATACGCTCTGAGTGTGTAAGAGATTTTTCATTGGCCGACACAATGACGATATAATCTGGTCGATACAGACTTACCGATATCGTGGCGCAGTAAAATAAAGAGCGACCCATAATGTTTTTTCACTGCTCGACTCTGATATTATGTCGTCGAGAGATTATCAGGTACCATATATCAATCCTGCATAGAATCGTTCCAATATAATAAAGAATGTGTGACGACAGATGGGTACATGTGTGTGCAATATTAGGTGTTTACCTATAAAATTGCGGTTTTTTAAGAAATAAGTTAACGTATTTTTTTAAATATATTTCATTTCTATTAATCACAGTAATCACCCATGCAATCGATGTATTTGCCAACGGAGTGGCAGTCTATTGATGCGTATCACGTATCTCGTGCTGGTTATCATTGAGTTTGTTGGGCACCCTTTTGCCAAACTTTTTTATCTTGCCAATTTTACGCATGGCCTATATTGTTTTGATCCTAAGTTTTGATCCTAATCGAAAGCAGCTGTTAATTCAGTCGTAGATTGAGTATTATTAGCTTTCCCAATCGCCTTTAATTCGTCATTGTCGATGCGATTCAAATGCGTTGAAAACATAACGCTAATCAATACACAAATAACTAATTATGAAAAAAGAATTCCATGTTTTTAAAATGAAAGTAATTTGAAATTAGAACTCTTTGCCAAGCAAAAATTATTTTGATTTAGAATGGCCAATACTGCACAACGGCAATTCATATGTAAAAACCTATTATTAACTTCCATTGAATCGAACAAATATATTATTATATATTAATGTATAAGCTGTATTTGCTTGATGTAGTATAACTAGTAAATTTAAATTTAATCCCTTCTATTTGTTTATATTTATAATACGGGAAACCCTGTCAAAAATGGAAGATATGATTGGATATTCTTTTAGCTTCTCGAATAATATTTATTAAGTTCCTTCAATGTGTTTCACTTTTACTATTGGATGTAATCAAAACTTTAGCAATTTATCTTTTTTTACATCTGTAGTTATATCTCATTTACCTATGTAGGTAAATCAAATAAAATTAAAACTAAATATAAATTATTATCTCTCATATTACAGCATATCTAAAAAAGCTTTTAGATATCTCGTGTGTCGGCAATGACATACATTATAGGTTCGTTTTGTATCATCGCTAGTATTTTTGCAACTTACAGCTACGTTTATACTAGGCTGCACTAAAAGTATCGGGAATGGAATGTTTCCACTGTTCTTGTCATATTAAAATCTTTTTAATTGAAAACTCCTTGGTTTTAAAAATCGAATACCATTTATTTATTTAAAAAAAGATTCTCAGTCTTGTCACAAGGTTATGTCATCCTTGTTTAGTCGTTGAGAAAATGGAATTGACTGAAGAAACTTCAAGAGCGACGATTTATTATAACTTTCGAAGTGGTTTAACACAAAAACAATGTGTTGACCGGATGATTTCTGCATTTGGTGATGAAGCCCCATCCAAAGCCACAATTTATCACTGGTTTGCTTCATTTCAACGTGGACATGTCAAGCTCAGTGATGATCCCCGTCAAGGTCATCCAAAAACTGCAGTCACCCAAGAAAACGTTGATGCTGTGCGTAAGCTGATTGAGGAAGATCGACATGTGACATACCGCGAAATTCAAGCAACTTTAGACATTGGCATGAGTCAAATACAAATAATCTTGCATGAACAATTAGGTGAAAAAGTTGTTTTCCCGATGGATACCGCATTCGCTCTGTGAAGAGCAAAAAGCGGCTCGCGTTACTTGGTGCGTCAGAACTCTCGAAAGATTCCACGCAGGAGCCTCAATTGCTGTATACAACATAGTATCAGGTGACGAATCCTGGATATACGCGTACGAATCCGAAACAAAAAAGCAGTCACGAGTTTGGGTGTTCGAAAATGAGTTAAAGCCAAAATTGTTCGTTCACGGAGTGTTGCAAAAAATGGTGGCCACGTTTGTCTCCAAAACCGGCCATGCTACGACTATGCCTCTTGAGGGACAAAGAACGGTTAATGCAGAATGGTATGGTAGCATTTGTTTGCCACAGGTCGTTTCTGATCTCCGTAAAGAGAACTGCAACCGCCGCATCATCCTCCATCACGACAATGCGAGTTCTCATACCACACACAGAACAAAAGAGTTTTTAGAGCAAGAAAACATAGAATTATTAGACCATCCGCCGTACAGCCCCGACCTAAGCCCTAATGATTTCTATACTTTCCCTAAAATAAAGAATAAATTGCGTGGACAGAGATTTTCATCACCTGAAGAAGCTGTGGACGTCTACAAAACGGCCATTTTGGCGACCCCAACTTCCGAATGGAATGGTTGCTTCAATGATTGGTTCCATCGTATGGAAAAATATGTCAAATTTCGCGGAGAATACTTCGAAAAGCAATAAATACACTTTTAAATAGTAATGTTGTGTCACTTCCTTGATTCCCGAAATTTTCACTCGTATCTACCTTTTCCAATTAATTTCCTATTTGAATTACCATTCTTATCGACTTTATAATAATTTACCTGTAGAATAGCGGAGTGTATAATTTCGACAATTATCATATCTGTCTTGTTTTTAGTATTAGCTTTGTTAATGTAAATTGATTTAAAATTAATTCAGTAAGCGATTATATTCAATATTGTCATATTAAATTATTTTCCTTTTCTTCAACAACTGGAGACACTATGATTATGTTTAAAGGAGACTTTATAAGATAATATAATTACTGTTTAAATTGGTGTCAGGGCTATAGGAACTGAAGCACTGGAACATCTACATTAAAAATTTCTTTGTTTTTTAATACGATTTTTTTTGTATATCACAAAAAAAAAGATAAAAGTACGCTCGCAACAAAATTAAAATGATCAAAACATAGTTAAAAACTGTATTGGTATACCTATCATTCAATTCTTTGTTACCTCAGAGCCTTAAAAAATTTAACTCTGATCACGCTTTTAGTTTAGTTACAGAAATTGTTAGCTTTCTGTTTCATTTATTTTGATTGTTTTAGTATTTTATTTTTATTTTATTTATTTAGAAAACCAACAGCTTTAAACTAAATAAAATGCTTAAGTTACTTATTTCATTTTTATACTACTCTAATAACACACATTGCGTACAAATTTAAAAGTAATAACAATACAGACTATAAAATTGTAAAATATATATCTGGTGTGATTGGATAAGTGACTGGCAGACGTGCACTGATATATACTTTGAAATCTGGAGCATTTCAATTAGACTCCATTTATTGTTCAACAGTCAACTCTTCAAACTCCGGATGCTTGATAAAGATCCAACTTGACTCTTATTGCATAACAATAAAACACAGATTCCATAGTTCGTTCACTTGTCTTGAATAATGTACGATCAGAAACAAAGTGGATTTGATATCCAGTAATCTTCTAGGTAGATGTTGCAAGGAAATGATACAAAATAACCTTGTGCAGAATAAGAATTTGATTAAAGAAAATTATCTTAGAAATGTTTTTTATTTTTCATTTTATATACCACACATTACCTACGGTTTCGCTGTCGTAGACTTCGTTTAATAAAAATCATTAGAGGCCACAACCATGCAAAACTTCACAAAACGAAATACTTTTGGTATAACCTGCCTGTGTCTGTTTGTCCCGAAGCTTGTTCATCTGTTGCGAGCAAAACATAAATATAAAGATATATAAAGACTCAGTACTTAGTTATCTCACACAGGAACCGTGTATTTTACGAGATACTAACTAGATAATTACAGAAAGACGCACCAGAGCCATTTCATAGGAACCGTGCATTTTTCTGGGATATACTTACTCGTATAGTGGACTATGTCACTCCTCCCCTCGGTCGGTTACTCCGCTGCTGGGTGAAAAAAAGACAAGCCAATAATCAACAAAAACAAACATGAAGTCGGAAGTCTAAATATTGTAAGCAATATATATAACATTCCCTTTTTAATAGATGACGCTTTTTAAAAAAAAAGGCATGTCAGTGCAGAGCCCAAGTATATAAAAATGTTCAAAGTTTTATAATTTTCGTTATAAAACTTTGTATTTTATATTCTTCGGCGTTTTTACTGCAAAATTATATTATTAAAACTCTGGCTGTGGCTAAATTTATTGTAGTAAAATTGTTTTATCGCTATGATAACGCAATTCAGTTATCGTCGTCGCCAGTCTACTCAGCCTTGGCCTACATACGCTAGCCTCATGTACCTACTGCGGAATTTGAATCTAAAAATTAACGTAACTAAATAAGCACTTCCTTAACGTGAACTCTAGGACGAATTTTTAAACATATTTAACATTGGTAGGCCAGCTGCAGCGCATTTTGGGTCGAACGTGGATGGACCACGCCCACACAGAATACCACCGTGATATAGTAGCATAATGGAGCTGTGTTTTTTATGATGAGTGAAGAGAACTGGAGAACTTTTATAGCATTTTAGTGGAAAGGCATTCTGTGTAGTCCTCGGGGGGTGACAACGTATCTGCATTTTGATTCTTCATCAAGGAAAGTAGTAGGTATTTATAAGCCACAGCATCCACTAATGCTCGTTTCTCACCGTTCTTTAAAAAATATTGTATAGGACATCAAGACCCATGTAATCGTTATGAGTTATTTGTTAAAATCCAGTCAGAAACATAGATATAATGTGATGATATGTTTATTAGGGCGGAGATTTTTTGCGTGATAAAATCTGCAACGAAGATATCTACGAAAGACCAGAAGTAACTGGTATGATCCAGCGGATCAGCAGGCTGAAGTATCAATTGGTCGGTCATACAGATCGAAGAACCAAAAACCTATCGGATGAAAGGTTGAAATTGCTTTAGAGCGTGCTTTGTGGTAACTGGTAATCTGTGGGAGAGGCCTATGTAAATCAGTGCACTTACGATTGACCGCAATTATGATGGTGATTTTATTATTTGGACATCTTATTAATATTTCTAAATTTGGAGCTGTGAATAATAATTTATTGCGACAAATAGCTACTGATTGCATCGGAATATTTCTATTTCCTATCTACAATATTACTTTACCAGGAGATAGAGAGGTTGATAATAATCATTTATCCTAAATATTGTGTTAAGAATTAATGGTGACATTCAATAAAAACTATAGTTGTAATTGGATTAGAAGGAAATATTACCTATATTTATATAGGTAATATTTCCTATATTTATATAGGTAATATTTATATAGTAAATATTACCTATATTTATATAAGTAATATTTCCTATATTTTAATTTTCCTATGTTTTACATACTATATTTTAACGTACCTACATCAGCTTTGTTAGAGCAACGAATGCAGAATATGAAAAAAAATCAAATGCATTAAATACTAATAATAACAGGAACATCAAGATAATAAAGATTAACTTATTCTGATGACAAATTATACTCATACTAAAAAATATAACGAGAGTAGGACCCAATTGACAGGCGAAATATAGGAAATTTTTAATCTCATGTACTAAGAACTACTGATTTTCTGTTATAGTACCTACTGTCAATTTTATTAATAATGATACTTGATACTTCGTAGTTGACCATAGAAAAAGGAATATACTATTTTATAATACCAAAGTCTACGTCAATAGAAACTACAACAAAGTTGGAACGAATCCAACCATGCTGATTGGTGCTACGAACCAGTACGTATGAAGTTTTATTTAAATATCGCTGTCTGTTATTTTCATGTAACAGAAAGGGAAGAAACATTTTTTAACTTCCCGCTAAGAAAATTAAAAATTTTCAAAAATAAGGAAGTTGTTGGTTTCACCCCGATTTTTAAAAATCGAGTTTTCAACAGATCTCAACATTTTGAGACCCCAGAAAGCTATTCTGACTAATTTCACGTGGACGTCCGTGTGTGTGTAAGTATATGCCTTTCATAACTTTTGAATGTCTTGATCGATTGAGATGCGGTTTGCGGCATTCTAAAGATCTCAATGTGGAATAGATTTGGTGGTAATATGAACTGATTCGAATGAGTAGATTCTGAGTAATTTCAAAAATAAAAATTTTGAAAATCTTTAGAAAAAAGTTTTTTGCAATAACTTTTAAATGGCTTTACCGATCGATTTCTAAAGCTAATCAACTCTTCGTACAAATATATATAAAAGTAAGTAAATATATAAAAAAGGTCTTTGAAAAACGTGTTTCTAATTTTTACAGACCTGCATATTTCTTTATAATAATATTAAGCTTCTCCTTTAAGAATATCGTAAATCAACATTGAAAAATACACATAAACATTATTGTGTCGATATATATTATCGTACTGGAAATTTCGTGCTCTCATTGTCTAGCGTGCGTGATTTTGTTTATACTTTTTGGAGTGGGTTGCAGGCTTGCAGGTCTGCAAAAATCTACTATCGCACTGCAAATGTCATGCCCTCATTGACTAGACTGTCTATTACATTGATATAATTTTTGCATAAAAGTGATTTATCACACTATTATTTATTTTTTGATATTACTTAAAATCTGTATTGAGTAAAAAATACTAACATGTTCAGACAAGATTTCGGAATTTTTAAGGTTGCATAAAGTGTTTGCAAAAAGTTTTCATTGGTTGTGCCTAGAGACAATAATTTTCCTTTGTAATCCTTTGTTATGTTGAAAGTATAAATAAATAAATAAATAAGAACTGACTCTAAAACTTAAAGATGAGGCCCTCATGAAATCAAATGACGTCCTAGACCTTACTCTAGCGTAGCGTTTCGTTATCTAGCATTGGATAAAAACAACATGGTGGGAATGGGTAAATCTTGCAATCGAAAGCCTGCTGGTTTCTTGAAAAGGCTCATGTATAGATTTAACTCAAAAACAATGTTGACTCGTGTGTGATAGACATATCGTCAGTAAGCAATGTACTAAATAATCAGAAACTGTACTGTGTGAAGCCGTAATTTCGTATCGACCTGTATTTAACATGAAACTAGATTTAGAGCAATCACCGAATAAATCTATGTTTATTTTATTATCTATGTTTTTAAAGTTGCCATGTCTATTTAAAATGACTGAAAAAACTAGTTCGCAATATTTCGACGCCATTCGCGATGTACAAGCTGCATAAGCTAGTTCCGCACCCATTATATTGAATAATGACATATTGTAAACTGTTCTCGAAGACAAAGTATGTACCTAATATCCTATCGCACCATTGCAGTATCCATTTTATGTTTACACTTACGGCACTATACGTTTACGATAATCACACTTTATATACACGGTGATTTGTGATAAATATATAGAAATAATATTTGAATACAGACGCTAGAGAACTATTGTTTTAATGCATATAAAGATGCAAAAGAAAGATGATTATTTATATTAAGAAAAATCTATTGATTAAATGAATGCAAAAGCTAATGAAAGAAAATTCATTTAATTTTTGGTTTTCATACGTATTTAAACATTTTATTATTAATAAATTAGGAATTGAAGGCGCCGTGGTAACTCAGAGGAAAAGCGCTCGTCTTGATTTTTCCGTCATCCCCAAAAATGTAAAATTAAAAATAAATCATTGTCGGATGATAAAGAAAAATTAAAAAGATTAAATATTTTAAGTATATAAAGTATAATATCATATATTATATGTGTAGTCCGTCAACATATATTGGGGGTGGCACGACGTACTCTTCCTGCCCTATAAAGGTATAAAACCCTTTCTGAAAGTGAAAGAGTAATGCGTACAGCATTGAAACATACGTTAATTGTATTACTTTTAAATATTGAATATTTATTTAACAAAAAGGAACAAATTTTTCGAACGAACATTATAAATGCTGAGAATTACGATACGATACAGGGAAAATTGAAGGAAAATTGTTCACAGTAAGTAAAGATACGGATATTTAATGCCTTATAAGAGCCTCCTTAACAAAATAAATGTATTTAAAAAACAATAATCGCAAAACAATACTACAAACAACAACAGATTCTCAGAATAATGAAAATTATAAGTAAAATATGAGGAAAATTGTTCACCACAGTTACCAACAAAATAAACTAATTTACATTTTATGCCCCCCTCCCCACAGTGGAAAGCACCAAAAATATAAACCGAAAAATCCGTAAATTTAGTTTTATTCAAAATTGTTCACCGTTACAATAAGTAACGATTTGGTAATTTATGCTATTTTATGAGCTTCCTTACCAAAATAAACGTAATTAAGTAATAATAATCACAAAAAATATTAAAAGAGGGCCAAGTTCGGTGAAATTAAATTCACCAAATTATATCTCAAGGGTAAACAGAAGAAAGTGACAAAAGAAAAGTTTTAATCAACACACCCCAAAAGTTAAATATAATAAATTCCAAAACTAGTATTATTTCAAAGTGAAAACTGTTTGTGTTTTAATTAATTTTACTATGTATTGGCAGTGTAAGAATATCCTTTAACCTCATAAAGTTCCCTGAGGCAACAGATGCAAACTATAATAAGAAATGGACAACAGCATCATCCTGGTTGTAAAAAACTGCCGTTACCAACCCGCCTGCCAAGCGTGGCAACTGTGTCAAAAATCTTCTTGTAATCTTCCCTAAAAGGAAATCTGTGAAGGATGGATGAATTTTGTTAACAAAATTATAGTGAATGATGATGATGAGCTAAAGTAAGGTGGGTAAAGAGTTTATTCTCTTTGTCTCAATGCAATTGAATATAATAGATGAGTTAGCAACCACATACACACGCACACTTCTTAAATATTGCTCTAAGTCATCTTTATGAATATTTTATTTTCTAGAGCGCATGCGTGGTCGAGCGGTCAACAAAAATTACCCAACACTTCGGAAATAATATTTCAGCGAATTGCTTGTTAAAATGTTTGACATCCCTTCTTTCATTTTTACGAGTATAACATGATATAATTTATAAAATGAGGTTAAGGTTTCGCTATGTCGTCACTCTACCCTCCAATTCACTTGTTTAGTTTCTTTTGTTAAGTTTTTTTTTTTTGTTTTTATTGTATTTAATTATTATTGATGATTTTGTTATTAGCTAAGCCGCAGCTAAAATTATAAATGCGCAAGTGGACCTGTTCCTAATAAATGAAAAAGTTTACGACTTTGTGAATTGAGTATTTAAATCAAACGGCCATTACTGACTGAACAATCGAAGTCAATGTTTAATAGATCATAGAACATAATACGTATATAAATGGTGTACACAAAACGCGATAGTAAAGTGGCACAAATACGAACGGAGACTCGGGTCTTGAGTCTTGACAGCATTTAGCATGGCGGCCGCTGCGTAGACAAGGTCACTACGTACTAGGCGGTTCGGGCGCCCGATGTGAATATCGACTTGGACAAACTAATTACTAAAATAAAATAAAAAAATAGAAAATTAGTGAACATGAGATGTGTGTGTGTATAATTTGGACATGAACGTTTAAGAACCTTTTTTTTTTTCAAATCTCAGATAAGCAAAACAAATTAAAGACCTGTATATAAATGAAATAGTTCAAATGATTCACTATTATATTCATACTTAGATGGTAGAGTCATGCTGCAATCATATTGTTGTAGCACAATTGGGCCGGCTCAACCGTGGAATGTCTACGCTCTCACCGACTACTAGCGTAAAATAACAGCTTAAAGGTGCTATGTTTCGTATAGTGAGTCTAGAGAACCGGATACCCTTTTTACTAGAAACGAGTCATTTCACCTTAGTCCTCAGAGGTAACAACGTATCTGCATTTTGACTCATAATCGAGGATAGATGTCGATGTTTAAAGGCCTACAGTAACAGTACCTTACAGTTACCACTTACCATCAGGTGTGCTGAGTGCTTATTTGTCGCCCTTTTCTATAAAATGGTCAGATCAGAATTTACGCAATCAAAATATTTATATAAAGGGAAATCAGTCTTTAACGCAATGAAATACGTAAAAGTGAATAGATATTTCAATTTGAGAACGAAATAAGAATCATAGAGCAACAGGAGCCACCGGCGGAATGGAGGGGAGTAGCCATACGCAGGCGTTCCTCTCTATCAAATTATAAGTCCACGTGGTCCAATGCGTACAATAAAACTAGTTGCAGTTGCAATGATCACTAGATTAAATATCTGGTGCTTTTGCTGCAAAACCAGATCTGGCACGTCAAATTTACAAAAAGATGACGTTACTTTTAATATGAATGTAATTTTTAATCATATTATAGCTTTTTAAACTTAAAAATTACAGTTAAAACGGTCGTGTTACGGGTTCGTTTACTAATACAGGCCGTTCGCCCTCATACAATATGCAGATTGGTCTAGCGACTAATCCGAGCCTGTATTCGAGTTGCCTCTGTCACCAAGCGATACTGTTATAATGTATGGATTTGTGTGTGTGGTGTGTGTGTGTGTGTGTGTGTGTGTGTGTATGTGAACTTGTTAGTTTATTGTTTTAATTATGTGTGAGTTTCATAGTGACAAATGATTGTTTTTGTGTACCCAGATTTCTCCCGCAAAAAATGACAGAAAGTCCTGCATCAGGGAAAAACGCAATGGCTACTTTCCTCCGGTCTAACAGTGGCCCAGGTTGCTCTATAATAAGAATAATAATGTTGGTGATAAAAAACCTTAAACACGCATTGATAATGAGCTGTGATGGTCGTAGTAAGAATACTAGATCTTCTTCCACTTTTCCTTGTCAGCGCAGAAAATTACTCTAGGTAAGTTAAATTCCTGGACCATTCAACTCAAGTTAATTTGAAATGTAAACTTAACTGAAGAAATTTTATTCCCATCGGTACATCGATCAAAATTTCTAAATCGTGGTCGGTGATATAGCTACAAATATACGATATCAAGTAATTGCAAAAAAATCTACTTTTATGTGAAATTATTACAAATTAACAATTTTCGCTTATTTTCCCATACTTGCAGTGAGATCTTGATTCTTGCTTAATTCCATAAATCTAAGTAAGCAGGACAATATAGGTTTGAATTTAAGTGAGTTTTGTGGCATCAAAATAATATTTGTCATAATCTCCGAATCTTTGGACTGCGTTCACTAAGAAACTTAATATTAATATTAATATCATATCACTTCAAGGGAACGTAGACCTTAGTATGACGTAAAGTGAAGACCTAAGTAGGATTTAAGGAGCCAATAGCCGTATTTTTAGTTCAAATACATAACATATTGAACGTTATATATAAAATGACTTCTTATATTTACCCGAACACTACATATTGATTAAAACTACTTTAACGGATTTTATCGCGTTTAATTTTACTTTTAATTATATTTAATTCCTGAGGTTTTGGATGCTTTCCAGCACCCATGGTCACGGGGGACTGAGGTGATTGACGTCCCGATGTCATTGTTAAACCCAGAGTACCTTCAGCTTTTTTAATTATTGTTTATGGTCCGATCTATGCAAAATGAACTGATTATGTCCTGAGGTCTTGCAGTGGTATGCTTGGGTTTAGTTTTAATTTTATTGATTATAGGGTCCCTAGCAGGTGGTAGTACCTAGGCTCCTTCTCTATTGAAATTAGAATGTTTTTTAATTTCAATAGCCTTACGTATCATCCTTGGTAGGAATCGGTGTTCTTTCGCGAGGATTTGTGGTCTATCATATCTGATGTAAGGGTTTGGGCCGTCTAGGATATGATCACAAACTGCAGACTTCCCGGAACGTTGATGCTTCACATCAGCTATATGTTCTTTTACGCGGGTTCTAATTTTAACGGGTTTAGCGGTTTTAGCGGGTTTAACAATGACATCGGGATATCAATCACCTCAGTCTCCCGTGACCATGGGTGCTGGAAAGCATCCGAAACGTCGGGAATTAAAAATAATTAGAAGTAAAATTAAACGCGATAAAATCCGTAAAAGTAGTTGTAATCGATATATATAAATTTTACAACCTATGTACTTATACATCACCGCTTTAATATTTCATTATGTTAACTGCAGAACATTCGTTTTATTTGAATTGTGCTTAAGTTCTTAGCGTAGGCGGAAGCACTATAAGTACATAACCGTCCAACAAACGCGAGCTGGTACTGCGTCGTTGTTCTGTGGCCATGTTATCTATTTAAAGATTTAACGAATGCTACTTTATGTTCTAAATTCGCTTGGCAAGTGCAGAAATGTATTATTATTATTACCAATACATGAAGAGCTACACAGAAGCATGTTTTAGAATTTTACACATAACCACAACCAACAACCATTTTGTAATTATCAGTTTATTAGAATTTCAATTGCTATGACTTTCTTCGCATCAGTTGCTATTTAGTTATTTACTCTCATTTATTATAAAATTGTAACTTTATTAGCAGATATAAAACCAAAGAGAATGTGATAGAAATTAATTAATCTTTTGCAGTTTTTATAATAAAGATTTTATAATTGATAAATCTTTATTGGTTTAACTACTTACATATTTATATAATAAGAAAAATAAAACAAAAACTCGCGTTTATCAACTCGAGCATACCTAAAGAAGGTCATATATGGTAATATATGTAGGTATAGAAACAAAGTACCTAATGAAATACACAAGAATATTTAAAGAAAAACAAACTTTACGGCCTAGTAATAAAGGCGACGGTGTAACAAAGTCACAATGACATCGACTCCGATAAGTAGTTAGAAGTTTCTCAAGGTTAGTTAACTAGAGGAATAAAAACTTGGTCAAGGTTTATTATATCGAAGTGATTTAAAAATTCGGTTTTGAAAGAACTTTGTACGTTATTTCTTCGTAGTTAGTTACTTGTTTAGAACTAGATATTCTTACATAATATACATTTATGAGTTATGTACAAATGCAATGCCTTCCTGGACGACAGGCTTTTAGCGGTGCACCTTTAACTGAATTGGATTGGATGGTTCACGTGATACGTATACCATGACTTATCTGACATCTTTCATCAATTAATCGTAAAGATGTAAAGAAGTTATCAATATAAGAGCTATAATGATTAATGATCATCATACACCTTTTGGGCTTGTAATTTTAGTCTTAGTCTCTGATTAGGATCACCGTCTATAAGATATTTCAATCGCGTTCAGAGTGGCTAAATTTAATACAGAAACTGATTGACTTACCCTGTTAGTGCTGCTTGGTTTATTTAATGTTCGCTAAAACACCTGGTAGACATCGTTGACTCATAAATTGATAAATGATTATCTGCTGGAAAATACTTCAGCCACTTTTCATTCATCATATCCCACAGAGGTCTTACTTTGTCAAATTTATCGCATGCATGAAATGTTGTAGAAACTCATCGATTCGATTACGTGGCATACAATAAGGCTCCTAACTCCTCGATGATGACTATCAATAGGTACCCTACAATATAGGTAACCTACAATCTATTTCGCGATGCGCTGTTGTAAGACGATAAAAGTAATATGCTAACTAAATTCTTCAATCTCCAGCAGTTATTCCGAAATTTACTTGTTCTTTAGCAATTTGCTTCTTTCCTGTGCCAGAGCGCAAAAGTTCGTAAACTTCGTCGTTGAAAAACATTTCAAAAAATTCTAAAGCATTCATCATCATCATCATCATCACAGCCCTTCACAAGTCCACTGCTGAACATAGGCCTCCCCCAAGTAATGCCACAAAGCACGGTCCTGAGCCACCTGCATCCATCGACTTCCTGCATATCTTACCAGGTCGTCTCACCATCTAGTGGGGGGTCGCCCTACACTACGCCTACCGGTACGAGGCTGCCACTCGAGAACCTTTCTTCCCCATCGGTTATCGGTTCTTCGAGCTATATGGCCGGCCCATTGCCACTTCAGCTTACTAATCCGTTGGGCTATGTCGGTCAATCTGGTTCTGGTGGTTATCCTCATTTCTGAGTCTATCACGCAGAGAAACTCCGAGCATAGCCCTCTCCATAGCTCGCTGAGCGACCTTGAGCGTCCTCATACGGCCAGCAGTGAAGGACCACGTCTCTGATCCGTAAGTCATCACTGGCAACACGCACTGGTTGTACACTTTAGTTTTCAGAGATTGAGGTATACCTGACGAGAAGATATGTCGTAATTTCCCGAACGCTGCCCAGCCGAGTTGAATCCGCTGATTGACCTCTCGGTCGAAGTTGGACTTACCTAGTCGGAATATTTGTCCCAGGTAAACGTACTCGTCAACAACTTCGAGCATAGTGCTCCCAACAACTACCGGCATAGGTGTGACATGGACATTAAACATAATCTTTGTTTTGTCCATGTTCATCTTAAGACCTATCCGTTGGGAGGCACTATTGAGGTCATTGAGCATAGTGCTTAAGTCCTCCAGCGATTCTGCTATAAGGACTATATCGTCGGCAAATCGAAGGTGAGTGATGTACTCGCCATTGATGTTAATACCGTATCCTTTCCAGTCCAGTAGCTTGAAAACGTCTTCCAAAGCAGCGGTGAAGAGTTTCGGGGATATAACGTCACCCTGTCTTACACCTCTCTGCAGTTGGATAGGTTTCAAGCTCTGGTTCTGTACTCGGATAGCCATCGTAGCCCTACTGTACAAACACTTCAGCACTTCGATATACCGACAGTCAACTTGGCACCGCTGAAGGGACTGCAGCACCGCCCAAATTTCGACGGAATCAAAGGCTTTCTCATAGTCCACATACGCCAGGCAAAGTGGCAAATTGTACTCTTCAGTCTTCTGTACAATCTGCCGCAGGGTATGTATGTGGTCTATGGTACTGAAGCCTTTTCGGAAACCGCTTGTTCGGGAGGCTGGAAGTCGTCGAGTCTGCGTGCGAGACGATTCGTAATGACTCTCGAAAACAGCACGTAGACGCGGCTCAGAAGGGAAATCGGTCTGTAGTTCTTCAAGAGAGCGTTGTCGCCTTTCTTAAAGAACAAGACCACCGCACTTCTGCTCCACGCCTCTGGAGTAGTGCCACCATGGAGGACGGAATTGAAGAGCTTCTGAAGGACTTCAAGTACCGGTGTTCCACCCGCTTTCAGAAGCTCCGCTGTAATTCCATCCTCGCCTGGGGCCCTGCCGTTTTTAAGGTGCTGGAGAGCCATTCTAATCTCTCTAAAGTATTATCTTTATCTAAATCAAATTCAGGAATTTTCTCGCGTTAAATTCATGCTGACGTGACACAGACAATTATCAATTTCCGCCAAATATTAAACAAATGACAAATTAATAAAAAACCATACACAATAGTAATCACAAAGAGTTCCATTTTCAAAATTTGAACTTATTTTTTTATTAGATCGTTTACAAGTGGCCAGTTCTAAAAACTTTCAGTGTCGCCCTCGTAAATAACAAAATAAAAAATAAAAATGTATTGCAATAAAAACAATCTCCATGAAGTCTCCTGTTTTCAGCGCACCTTATAAGGGACGTTAAACAAAATCTTACAAAAACCATATATAATAAAACAAAATATTCTAATTATTGCTATCAATGTTTGTAGTGATTACGGAAAGAAACATTTGTTCATTATCATATAAATGTAATTTTATTTAAATTTATCTAAAAGTGATAACTAACATTTCCCTCGAACTTATGTAGACTAAAATTCAAAAAATTGTTGATTATATACGTTATATTTAGCAATGCTTTTCAAGTGGCGGCCAATGTAATATAGATAGTTTGTGTCAAAATCTAAGTGAAACTGCAATTTAAAACGGAAAAATTATAAATATAAATTTAAAAAAGAAGAGAAAGTAAAAGTAAATAGCTTAAATTTTTATATTAGTTTTTAAATATTGAATCATATAAAACATTTGAAATAATATGAGTTGAAGATAGAGAATGAACCAGAATATTCGAGATGAAAAATTCATTTACATTAGTTATTTATAAGAAAAAATGAAGGGAGCAATTTTTGTATATAATAAGTTAATAAGTTTGTATCTTAATTAGTATTAAAATGATTATTATGTAAATAAACTGAAGTTATAATGATTTTTTTCTTGAAAAGGGAATATGCCCGTCTAAATAATAATTAACAGAAGTAGTATTGTCTATTAGTGGTATTCGGGGTATATAACCCAGCTCATATTATGATCTTAGCGCTATTATACCTTACTGTGTATGTTAAAACTAACGTTCACAATCATTATGCGCTTACAAATCGGAACAATAGAGCGGCTCCATGCTGAATAAGAGTTAATTAAGTCGACCTGGCACAGACGCTTTGTGGAGACTTACTTTCGTTCATATATCAAGCTCTACGTGATATTACCATTTAGATATAATATATAGCCATACCGAAAGTATGGCTGTATAGAGGAGGTGTAAGAATATCTATGTATATACCCATGACGTAGGGAAGGTGCGACAGATGGAAACTGATACGAGATACGATGGAAGAGATGGGTTACAGCATCTTCCTGATATCAACTCAAAATAATAACAATTCTACATAATCTATAGGGAGGTCTGACATAATACAATCTGGCACATACAAAAACATTATACTAAGCTTCGTGGCAGTTTCTCCCCAGCTCTGGATACATACAAAGACGCATTATGAGAAGATATCGCATTAGATTACAAGGTACATATTAGGTATTACATCCATTTTCAAATAGTATTTTAAATGAATCCTAGTGATAATGAACCACTATAATTTTTATATATTTTTTTTTAAAACCGAACAGTGCCATAAATTTTTTTATTAATCTATCGTTTTAAATTTTTGCGCGAAAACGCTAGCCGCCATGTTGTTCTTCTCGTGACGTCATTGCGCTAGTAAATACATTTATTTTACAACTAAATAAGATATCTTTGGATATTTAATTAATAATGAGTTATCATCTTTTTTATTGGTGTGTTGTGCTTGAATGCAAAAATACGAGCGCATAAGAATGCCGATGAAGTTATGGATTCAACTGCCAACTGATTTATATATGAGAAATTCTTGGTTATAACTGGCAAGAAGAGACCCGAAGACAGTGTCTCTAAAACTAGACTATACTACTGTGAAGATCACTTTGATGTAAGGATATATTTAACTTTCGTTTATACAGAAAAACACATCATCATGAGGTGATAGGTATTGCAAGTGAAATTTTGTAATAGATTAGGTTATCTTAGATATACCTAACTAATGATTGCTAATGATTTCTAATCTCATAAAGATTATTGCACGTTTTAGTTGAAAAATGACTTACGGAATTACTGTGAGTTCAGAGCACATTGTACATTTAACTATACATATGTTTTGTACCCTCTTGAGGTACACATAGCCTATAGCGTCATCCCCGTAAGATTCAATTACGGACATAAAAACAAAATTCAGGTTATGTGAGATTGTAATCATAGATAAACATAACTATGTATTATTAAAAGACACTCTGACCTGGTATTGTGTTCTTGTATATAATTAAAATTTCTCAACTCGACAGAACAAATATCGAGATAGGATGAAAAAAAATTTGCCATCATCAATGTATTTATACTTGGTAGATTAGTATTTTCTGCTTTTACGAATCCGTCTTACATGATGCCATTTCAATTAAATACGGAATAAAATAAACAATTGTGATGATAACTGAAAAGCTTGTTTTCTATCGATGTGACGTCAGGACTGAGACCTAATATGTCGGATATCATTTTGGACATTTTAAGCACAGATTAAAAAAAAATTCTTAAAAATGAATTATAAAATGTATTACGCATTTTTGGGATAGAAATCAACATTTCTCTTTTACTTTTTACAAAACCTTTCATAAATACGTATTTCTTTATTTTTTTTTCATGGTGCTAAATACATTATTATCAATGAAGAGTTGAAATAAATTGTAAACAGAATCATAGCAATTTCTCAAGAAAAACTTCAGTCTGATTCAGAAGTGATTCTGAAGTCTGACTGAGAGCCGGCGAGTCGAATATACTCTAATAGGCAATAACAACAATATTCCCTACCAGTTGAATTTCTCAAATCCCTTGGAGTTAACGGGTGTGCTTCCGCTTAATTTGAACCTGAAAGATAGCGTCCCAGTTCTACTAGTACGTAATCTTGATGCACCGGGATTTTGAAACGGCACCAGAAAAGAGAAAAGAGCTAGGGAGAAATTCGGGAATGGCCACTATTCAAAAAGTAGTTTACGTTAGAATTTGTGTGGTCTATCTATTTTGATCTCCATATGCGAATACATTTTAATAGCTATGTCGATTGTAGGTTTTGTATAAAGTACAATATGACAATGATGTTGGTGTTCCAAAAAACATTACTGGAAGTGATAAAGGATTGGAAGTGTTTCGATTCCTCGCATTCCAATTATTCCTAGTAATTAACAATTTTAATGTAAAAGGCTACAATTCCCGCTAAATCTAGCAATTACTATGACAATAAATAAATCCTAGGGTCAGATTTTAATAAGGGCAGGTGTTCATTTGAGCACTCCATGCTTTTCACGTGGTCAGCTGCCTATATTGCCTGAGTATCGAGCGCTCAAAATTTTAATCGCACAATGTGGTTTACACATCATTTTTACTTGTAATCCTACCATTTACTGAGTAACTTTAAACCCCTTTTAAATTAGTTGTTATTTTACACTTCTAAAATCAAAGCACTTCCTTGATGAATTAGTAGATAACAAATGAATTAATTTAACAGCATATTATAAGTGTCATGATATAAGCAATTTGAACTCCACATAAAGGAAAATATAAACAAAAAGTTCTTTAAATGTCATTTTCTGTTTAGTTGTACAACATTAATACTATTTCCGATTGCTTCGCGAACGAAGTCGTGGATAAAAGCTGTTATAGTAAGCTTTTATTTTCTAAATTATATCAATTTAGGACCTCCACGTCGGCTAAGGCGCGAGCAAAAGCTAGTACATATTGAATACCGGATTGAGCAGCTTGCTGCAGCAGCATATAGCAGATAGACTCGTATTTTTGAGGCCGATTTTTTGGAATATATAAGTAAGATAACCTACCTACATAATTTTTCAGAATTTCTTTTTCAATATCCTGACTATCTTTATATAGCGCACATAAACGCTAAAAGTATTCCTTGCTATTATTCTGACCATCTCGCCTTCATTGACAGTACTCATCTGGATGTTCTTCTAATTTAGCTATTCGCGTTCTTATACGTAACGGTAGGCAAAGGTGGTGGAGGCATTGCTGTCTATTTATGTTCTGAAATTCCTTCAAATTCCAGCGTCTAATCCAATCTACAATCCAATCTACATCAAATTACTCGGAATATGCGGAACAATTGTTCCTTGAAATCACATTTAATCATACAAAAAATTTCCTTAGACTCTTCTATAGTCCTAACTTTAATATCAATTACTTTGATACATTAGAAACACTTCTTAATAATTTCTCTCGTGTATTTTGCTACGTAATTGTAATCTTTATGGGGGATTTTAACACATGTTTATTAAAAATGATTTACGTACTTATAAATTGCAATTTCTCATGCCTGCTTATAACCAAGAAATTTTATCTCTATCTGCCACCCATCACTTTCCCAACTGTACTGCATCTCTTCTAAATCTGATAATCGTATCTTCTTTTAATAATGTTGCTGGCCACGGACAATATATGTGCATCCAACTGATATCATGATCTCATTTACCTATCCTACCGTGTACATACGTTCCCTTAAGCGCAAGCTACATTTTTGTTATATATTATAAGTTATGAGGGCATTAACTTGGAGATGTTATGTTTATAAGACATAACCCTGCGCCATACATCGCAACTGATATACAAGATCTGATGGCGTGTATGAATAATGATAAAAGAAGGTATAAACGATATCCCCAGTTTTAAAATACTACAAAATCGCTGCAATCGTTTGTGTAGAGATGCTTAAAGACACTTTCTTCACGACACCTTTACAAGATGCGATGACGAAAAAGCCTGAGATATGTTGGTGTCGGAAAATATTCTGCAAGTGTGGGTAGTGAAATTAACTAAGCTAGTCTCAACGAACATTTTGCCAACCCTCCTGCCATAGTTTCATCATTCGCTAAATACAGAACCCTTCTTGAACTATCCAAATGCCGAATGCTTCATTATTTACTGTTTAACTTCACTTCTCTTACTGAAGATGGTACTAAGCAATCCGTTATTGAAATTTCATCTACTGCTAATGGTAATGATAATATCTGCTATTATTTAAAATGAGTAGGTACGTTGATTCTTCCGTTTCTCCTCCCTATTCTTACACATATCTTTTATTTAAAAATAAGATTAGTAAAGAAGTAGAAGTAGAAGTTTGAAGAAAAAAATTAAGTTATCATAATGCGAAGTATACTTACCCTGATTGGTATTTTTTCATTCGGTATATAGCAAGGAGCGGCCCACTTTAGAACCGAGAGGAGCGGAGCGATCAGCCGTGCAAGCATTGAGCTACGCGACGACCTCAGCTCGCGATCATATCGGGCGTTCGTGTCGATTACTTATAAATATATTTATAATCAAGTGAACTTGCAGCTTACCGAAGCCCAGCATGATTTTCGGTTAGCTCAAAGTACGGGGAGTAATTTAATCTCTTTTATGAATTATGTAGTGCCAGTTGTGAATGTTGGTAGCCAGGTGGACACCGCATATTTTGATTTTCGAAAAGTCTTTGATTCTGTTGATAACGGTATATTTTTGTTAAAGTTTGCTGCGTTAGTTTATACGCCTAGCTTACTAGATTTCTTTGCAAATTATCTGAGTGGACGTAAACAATACGGAGATTTTGCAGGTTTTGATTTGCAACCGTATTGTACTTAGTCTGGAGTGAGGCAAGGGAGCAATCTCGGCCCTTTATTATTTATTTACAGTGGTAGAGCCACGCGGCAGCTTTGCTGTTGCACGTATGGGCCGGCTCACACCGGGGTGGTACCACGACCTCACAGAATACCGGCGTGAAGTGGAAGCTCTGCTTCCATGTTTTGTCTGGTGAGTGCAGGTGGCCGAAGGCCCTAATCCCCCCCCCCCATCAACATGGTAGCGGAATTAAATGATGATAGAATACCCCAGGAGGGTACCAGCACCCCTGGGGAATCCCTCGCTGAGCATCCACGACCATGTTTCTCCACTTCTGAGCGTGGGTGCTCAGGCTGCCCCGCGTATTCTGGGGGAGGGGGGGCAAAATTCAGCTCAAGACTACAACTGCTCGGGGCAAACGGAGCAACAGGACCAAGGCGCACCCTGCCACGCTGTCCGTGAATTTCTGCAATATCAGGGAACTTCACTCTAACCTAAACGACGGCTTTGCTCTTTCTGACCGAGACGCAGGTGTACTCTCCGGCTGATGTCCTGGAACACTCCTTTGTAACTCGGGCTGGAGGTTGCGTTTACGTCAGAGAGGACATCTGTTCTCGACGCCTCGGCAGACTTGAAGGTTTGGACCACCCTTTGCCTACGCGTAGAAAGCGACGACCATCCGCGCGTCTACGGGTGCCTCTATAGGTCCCATAGCGGTAATACCGAAACAGACCGACTGTTCGACCACGTCCAAATGGCTACAGATTCGTTGCTACAGCAGATCCCCTCCGCAGAGATCGTGATCCTCGACGACTTTAACGCCCATCACGCCGAATGGCTTGGTTCACGTTTAACCAATCATGCGGCGATATCTGTTCATGATTTTGCTGGTCTGGTTACTTCGCCTACGCGGATTCCAGATGTGGAGGATCATGCACCTTCCCTGTTGGACCTTCTGCTGACCACTCACCCGGACGGACATCAGATTTCCGTCGACGCCCCTTAAGGCTCCTCAGACCATTGTCTTGCCCGGAGTGTGGTGCCACTCACGCTGAAATCGCAGTTGCATTCTGCGGGCTGCCGCCGTGTTTGGCACTATAGGTCAGCCGATTAGGATGGGATGCGGTCTTTCTTTGCATCCTACCTTTGAGGGCGGGTTTGCTGCTCGCTGGACGATCCCAACGTTGTTGCGGATTCTGTCGCTGATGTGGTACTTCAAGGTATGGAACTTTTGTTCCTTCCACTGTGGTGCCCATTGAAGGCATATCTCAGCTATGGTTTGATCGCTCCTGTAAAATAGCATCATGCTATAAGCAGGAGTGCTACCAAGCCTGATCTGACGCATCAACGTCCCGGGATGTAAACACCAGCGCTCTAAAAAGAAGTATAATTCCGCCTCAAGGTCCTTCAAAAGAGTCATTGTCAAGGCAAATTCAGAGCACATAGGCAAAATTGGCGAGAAACTAGTTCGCCTTCCTTCTGGAACCCGTGCATTCTGGTCTCTCGCCAAAGCTGTCTAGGGGAATTTCTGTCAGCCATCTCTTCCATCTCTGCACAGGGAGGATGACTCACTGGCCCATACCGCAAAGGAGAAAGCCGATCTTCTAGGCTCTTTCTTTGCATCCCACTCGACTCTCGATGACGGGGGGAGTACGCCGCTGACCATCCCGCGGTGTGAGTGCTCCATGCCGGAAGTGCAGTTCACACAGCGCTCGGTTCGCAAAGCACTCCTCTCCCTGGACATCCACAAGTCGAGTGGGCCAGACGGAATCTCCCCAATTTTGCTGAGGACGTGTGCTCCAGAGTTGGCACCGGTTTTAACGCGTCTTTACCGGTACTCCTACTCCCTAGGCGTAGTCCCAAAATCATGGAAGACGGCTTTCGTCTAACCGATCCCTAAAAAAGGCGACAGCTCAGACCCGTCCAACTACCGGCCTATCGCCCTCACCTCCTTGTTCTCCAAAACAATGGAGTCCATTGTAAACTGCCAGCTCATGAGGTACCTTGAGGATCACCAGCTGATTAGTGACCGCCAATACGGTTTTCGCCGTGGTCGGTCAGCTGGTGATCTTCTGGTCTACCTAACTCACAGATGGGCGGAGGCAGTAGAGTCCAAGGGTAAGGCGTTGCCGTTAGTTTGGACATTGCGAAGGCCTTCGATCGGGTTTGGCGCAAAGCGCTTCTTTCGAAGCTCCCTTCCTATGGGCTTCCCGAGAAATTGTGCGATTGGATCACCAGCTTTCTTGCAGATCGGAGCATGAAGGTCGTTGTAGACGGTGCAAGCTCCGATTGCAAGTCTATTAATGCTGGTATTCCACAAGGCTGCGTGCTATCGCCAACGCTGTTTCTTCTGCATATCAATGATATGTTGCAAGCCCGTAACATTCATTGCTATGCACTGGTGATGCTCTTTACACCGGCCGAGTCAATATTTCTCGGGAAAACGTCTTCGAGTGCCGGGACAAACTTGTTGTCTGAAGTCAAGTCTTTGCTGAACAGAGTCTCGGATTGGGGGCGACTAAATCTAGTCTGTTTAACCCCCAGAAGACACAAGTTTGCGCGTTAACCGCTAAAAGGAACCCCTTTGTCGTATCTCCTCAGTTTCAAGGCACTCTCCTTGTTGCCTCAGCCAGTATCGGAATCCTCGGCGTCGACATATGGAGTGACGTGCAGTTTCGTGGTAACTTGGAAGAGAAGGCCAAATTAGCCTCTAACAAGCTTAGAGTGCTCAGCAGAGCGGGACAGTATTTCATGCCGGCACACTGCCTGCAACTTTACAAGGCGCAGGTTCGGTCGCACATGGAACAATGTTCCCATCTCTGGGCTGGGGCTCCTCAGTACCAGCTCCTTCCACTTGACCGCATCCAGCGCAGAGCGGCTCGAATCGTCGACGACCGAGTGCTTTCCGATCGGCTCGATTTACTGGCACTGTGAAGAGATGTTGCATCACTTTGCATTTTCTTTCGCATATACCATGGAGAGTGCTCTGAGGAATTGTTTCGGATTAATCCCAGCCGCCAAATTTCGTGAACGCACTACGCGGCAAACGTCCCGATACTATCCACACCATCTGGATGCTTGGCGGTCCACCACTGTACGTTTCAAAAGGAGTTTTCTTCCGCGTACAACCTCTCTGTGGAATAGTTTACCACCGGCAATTTTTCCGGACCGATACGACCTGGGGACCTTCAAGAAAAGAGCTTACTCCTTTCTAAAGGGCCGGCAACTCACCTGCAATTCCCCTGGTGTTGCGGTTGATCATGGGCGGCGGTAGTCACTTAACATCAGTTGAGCCGCATGCTCGTTTGGCCCCTTTTCTATAAAAAAAAATTATGTTAATGATTAACGATCTTCATAAGGTCTTTGAAGAGGCGCAAGTTTTACTATTTGCCGAGGATCTTACAATTCTTTTGAAAGTAAACAATGCTTCTGACTGTCAAAGTTTGCAAAGGGACATTAACAGATTGGCACAGTGGAAAATGGAAAACATAGTGAATTTTAATATGAATAAATGTTGTATAATGAGCTATGATCGTGCAAAAGTTCCTCATAATAATGCTTACGAAATGACCGGCCTCGCAATCCCGCGCGTTACACATATTAGAGACTTGGCGTTCAAATGGTCCCGGAACCTAAAAAAGCTTTAAGAATTTCGACTTTAACTTATGTCAGTGCAGAGTTTTTCAGAATTTATCTATCTAATATCTATATATATCTCTCGTAAGAAGTCAATTTGAAACGAACGTATAGTGTCATGGTCGAAAAAATTTAAAATAAAATTACACGATTTTTATATTTCAATGAGTACGGAATCTATCCTTGTTTTCCCACTGATATAGCTGAGTATATCTCATATCTGTATTGGGTATGGCTAGTTACAGCTGCCTAAGTGGGATGAGAGACATCGTGCTTATTAAATATGTGTGGAAAGTATTACGTGGATAGATATATCACCCAGGTGTTAAAGATGCGAGTACTTAATAATTACGTGTGTTCTCGTCGTCGATCCCATTTACTCCTCGTGCCCGCTATGAGGACGAAGTTGACTTCAGAATTCACCATTGTCACGTGCTATTACACTATGTTAATATCGTCTCACAGGATATTGACATGTTTGCATGCAATTACAAAAAACAAAATAAAAACGAAATTTATAATTGCAGCATAAAATGCGTTAAAATTGTAATTTTTTTAATTATTTTTTTTATTTTATAATCATGTTGATGGTTTAATTATTTATTAGTCTTTTTTATATTTAGGTTAGTCATAGCATCGGATTGGTTTAATAACCGTAATGGTGTTATTATTATGTAATAAATAAATTATTTTTCTTTATCTTTTTGTGTTTCCCATCGTCATAGAAGTTGGCTCATACGTCCAATAACTTTCAAAATACTCTGCTGCTAGATATAGTATTGCCTTCAATTCTATTAATACTTCCCTTCATTTTCAATGATATTCCTCTTTGTGTATTCGTTCAAATGAAACTTTATCTAAGTTTTGTTACCTAGCTACGGGTGTACCTCAAGTCCTCACGGTGGCATCCTTTCTCTTCTACTATTTTCAGTCTTAATTAACTGTACTACTAAGGTGGTATCTTCAAACTTTCATTTCTATGCAGACGATTTGCAGTATCGTCATTTTCTAGCGACTGGTGCAAATTCAGCAATGTGTGAAATGAATAAAAATCTTGAGGATGCCTCGTGTAACGAAACATGTGTCATATTATCATCTATGGTGTGTCTTTCGTAGAGTAGTGATGTTGGGAGTAGTGGTGCTGGGATTAGGGGTAACGGGATTAGTGCACGCAATTTAGGGATGGCGGCGAGCTGCTCTTCAAACTAGGTAAGACAATTCATTTTATTTTATTGAGCAGATGGTTGGGAAATAACTCTTAATATCTTTAATTTATTATTATTTCATATTAAATGAATCATTTGAGAATTTATGTAATATCTAAACTTATTTTCCTGTGGCACGTTTTCCCTGTATGCATGTTGCGTGTATACGGTATAATATTGTTGAAAGTTTAAAAATTGATTGAATAAGGTTATTCAAAGGGTTTTTTTAATTGAGGTAAATAATAAAGCGCTGCAAGGAAAGTGACAGCCTCAAAGGTATGAAGGGGCTGTACTTTAAGACTTCTCACTTTGTACAGCCGTATTTTATTCATTTTAACAACATTGTATGGTTTGTTTACTTAATATATTTAATGTAAACAAACTATACAAGTGGTAAAATTAAGAAAATAAAAAAATTGTACAATCCTACTTCAATATAAATAAAATGAGGACATCATCAATGTGGTCGAAATCGATTAAAGACGTATTATTAAAGATAACTGAAATTCTACCGGTCAGACCTTGATCAAATTTTTATGGGACTACATGAAAAGCACGAGTACATTTAGGTCAGAAGGAATATTATACGATTTAATCATGTCATTCTTTGCCAACGGTGGATTTTCATCCTTTGTTGTCCTTCTTCCTTCCTTTCCTATCCTATCCATCTTTATGAAGATGCGTATAGTAAAAGATTGGTATTATTTATCTTCATTGTCTATCTGAAAAAATGCATGTTACTTCAAGAGAAGAGCGCAGTGGCTTTTATCACGCTAGTAAAATACACTGTGTTACACCAATGATCTACAAGCGGTACGTAGACGATACTTTCACAATTTTACCATCAGACAAAGTATGTAGTAAGTCGGGAATTAAAAATAAAAATAAAAGTAAATAAAAAGTAAAAATAAACGCGATAAAATCCGTAAAAGTAGTTTTAATCATGTATAGTGTTCGCGTAAAAATAAGAAATCATTATACACTGTGTAATTTACCACCAAAGCAACGCTTACCATCCGGAACGATCGTGGTCTAACGCTAGATTATAATTTATTAAAAATACCTTAGCGATTGTTGTTTGTATTAATTATTACGTGCGGGATGATTAAAATGCCACACAGCAAGTTTATAAATACGTCGTTCAAAAAAGTTAAGCTTTTTCGGTGAGGTCCTTAATAATCGCAGATATCATAGATCGAACTCTCGTTGTCACTTTCCGGAGTAGAGTTCCGAAATAACGAACTCCAATCTATGGCTGATAAAAGGAATACATATAGAACTTTCTAGGCCAATCTGGGTCATTCCGCTCTTTTAACCGGAAAATACTAGAACACTCGATAGAACATAACGATAATAATATCATAAGTTTGCTGTTGCTTGCATTACCATAGCAATAGCGAAATAAACAATAAAGAATTATATTACAGTTAATAATATAAGTAGACAATAAAACTAAATATATAATGTTAATTTAACACTTTATTTTATAATCTTTTTCTGGCTTAGTTTTTGTAAAATTATCAATAGCTACCGTTAAATCTAGACCAGATGCGGCCTTGGTTTGCCATTCCTTAAATAAGTTTTCATTGTTTTTAATTTGCTGAACGATCTTTCTGTTGTTGCAGATGTGACAGGTATATATAAAATAATGAAATTGCAATAAAAACTTCCGTAACGTCGCATTCTGGCTTTTCATATTTAGTTATAATTTCCTTCCATAAATGTTGGACAGTCCATATCGGGGTCAATTTAGGTAGAAAAAAGGGTATAAATAGGTTGAAGTGAAAAATTAGGCACTATTATATTAGAATATTCACTTTGGAATTGATGACATTTTTGTAATAAAGTTACTACATCTACATTGAGTAAAAATGATAGTCTTAGAAAATAAAATATTTGACACCAGTTGTCCAAAGTGATATTATTGGTTGTTTTTGAATTATGAATTTCTTAATTTGTACAACGTCTGCAAAAATAATATCAATACAAGTGGCACTATATACTGAAATACCTGTAGCTTTATCAAGATTGAATGATTTGAACAATGAGCAAAATTTGATACTGATTGATGAAGCTTCTAGAAGGTTGATATTAAAGTCTACGCGTACTACAAGATATTTATTCTGTTTATTAAGCTTCACTAAAGCTTCTTCCACAATTTCTTCAAAGGTATTATATATCGAACACGGGGGTCTATAAACACTGACAAGAATGGGGTGCTCAATCTCAACACACGCTATTTCAGTTCGCTCAACAGAGAGGCTCACAATATCTTTACGTTCTTTACTTTGTATGGATTAGATAGCTAATAGCTCATATTCTATTGCTCATGTCTGTTGAAAGAACTGACCACCTAGTGAGTACTGAAATTAAATATGGAGTTGTAATCTTTCAACCAATGTTCAGTAATACATAAAGAATGTATATGGTTACTATTTAAAAATAATTCAATTTATAGTTTTTTGCCTAATATACATAGTATATTTTGATGCACCAGGTTAATGCAGTTTTTATTGTTGCTTTTTTTTTGAAATTACACAGTTAAGTATTGGTGAGTTATAATCTAAGGTATTAAATTATTTTTGCTAGTGATTACCTCTATCTTATTATCTCATTAAAATTACTTGGAACTGAATCCAAATCATTTGTAAAATTATTTTGCTGCTCAATAGAAACAGATGTCAAGATAGCCAAAAATATGGCTGGGTTAAAATATAAATAATAAGATCTCAAAAACTTCTTTATTAAATTATTACTATCAATCAAATTAAATTTATCATTATAATTCTTACAATTAAATGTCTGTCTGTTTGAATTATTATTACATGTAAAATTATACATTATTACATTTAAATTATATCTTAGTTTATTTTCCAGTGGCCACCCCTCTATGTAAGGCAATATAAACAAGATAAATTTATGCACATTTAAGTTATTAAGATAATCAATATATTTTAATAATTGATTCTTGTTCATATTGCCTTTTCTCCCAACAAATATTATTAATATACTATTAGGGTTAAATTTACTAGTTAAATTTTTATTCATAATATCACTGCCTCGGCTAAAAGTTCTAAGTTGCTAACTCCATTTTAGGCTAAATTGACTATTTGGTATCAAACGATTACACACAACACAATCAAATTCAAACAAATCACACAAAATACACAAATGGAAGTGGATGCTATGCATTCTTTAATAGAACGGAGAATGCGTAATAGAATCATAAATGTTCCTGCGGACTATGTTCAAATTATTGAGTCTGCGCGCAATAATCCATTTGATGTCAAGTATTTGGAACATACTTTTTTCAAAGATTTCCGTAATATTTCAAGCTACAAAAGCATTCGCCCTGGACGATCATCGGGAGACCCTAAAGTCACCGATATTCGCGACTTATGTATTCTTCATCAGGAGAAATTTTATATAAGTTGCGGTTTGAAGAGCCATGGATGCTGCTGCCCCAAAGAAAAAGCCCCTTTTCAGCAAAAAGTTTTGAGGAAATGCAAAATTTGCACCAAACTAGACTGAAAATTAAAGCCAGCAGATTTCAGAGAATTTTACAACAATTTACCGCATGATTAAAAGTCGTTGTTGTTTTAACAGTTAGTAGTAGTTAGTTTAGTTGTTTGTGTTAATAATGTTCAATTTATTTTTGTGAATTTGTTTAGATATTAAAAACTATATTACATATTTTTTACTTGGTTTTCAATAAGTCGAACGTTAGTTAGTTGTCTAAAGTTAAAACTACTTTTACGGATTTTATAGCGTTTAATTTACTTAATTTTAAAAATAAAGTAAGGCAGTATGGTTGGGAGTTAGCAATTTAGCATATTTAGTCGACGACTGAATGATGCTCCAGTCATGCAGTAATTACTTATCTGTTGCCCTTTTAAACAGTTATTTAATAATATTCCCAAGTTTTTGCCTATGTTATCACTATACACAATAACATTATTTTTTACTTTATGATATTTTATATTTACGTGAACACTACACATTTATTAAAACTACTTTTACGAATTTTATAGCGTTTAATTTACTTAATTTTAAAAATTAAGTAAATTAAACGCGATAAAATCCGTAAAAGTAGTTTTAATCAAATAATACTATAATTATTAAAAACTAATCGCCATAAAAATATTTACAACTGTAAAATATGCTAACTCCAATTTAAGGCCGCAAAGTGTAATTAAATTGAAATAAATGCAAAAATGTTGATATATAATAAGAAACAAATAAAATTTTACCAAACTAGACTTTGTTTATTGCACTTATTTGATTATTTTATTTTTAAATCAGGTTTTTATTATTCCTCGAAAGCAGTATGGTTGGAGTTAGCAATTTAGCATATTTAGTCGACGACTGAATGATGCTCCAGGTATGCAGAAATTACTTATCTGTTGCCCTTTTAAACAGTTATTTAATAATATTCCCAAGTTTTTGCCTATGTTATCACTATACACAATAACATTATAATTTTTTTCATTATATAAATTACCTTCTAAATTTACGCTTTGTTATGGTACTGTCATAGACTGAAGGTGAGGAAAATGAAGTACAACTCCCTAAAGAACCTGGCATTGAGCGCTGATATTCAGTTTAATATTACAATAAGGAGTCAAAACTTTCCTCTTTATATTTAGATGACTTTTACAGATTATCCATGGCTAGTATGTGTTCTTTTATCTTCTTCTCTGCTGATTTATATTTATTTGACATAATTTGTAATGAAGTTTGAAGTTATAAATTTTCTGAATTAAGAGATTCTATTTCAGTCTCACAACAATCTTACATGTTATCGACCTAAATTGTATATCATTTAAATTTACTAATTAAATCTTGCTTTTCTTTACATACTTTTGTATAATTAGTAGTATTCATTTTAGTTTTAACTAATTTTTGCACTTTCCTAATACATTTATTGATTTTTATATATTTTCTTAATTTCCTTTTGCTGCTTGTAATCCTTTCTGCTGTTCTAGACGTGACAGAATCATCAATCTATTGTTTTGGAGGTTTGCAACGTTTTATGAAATTTACATTCTACGAGCTTATTGAATAGACTCTTGAGTTTGAAATTCTTACAAGTTATCAATCATCATCATCATCATAATCATTACAGCCCTTCACAAGTCCACTGCTGAACATAGACCCCCCCCCCCCAAGCAATGCCACAAAGCACGGTCCTGAGCCACCTGCATCCATCGACTTCCTGCATGTCTTACCAGGTCGTCACTCCATCTAGTGGGGGTCGCCCTACACTACGCCTACCGGTACGAGGCTGCCACTCGAGAACTTTTCTTCCCCATCGGTTATCGGTTCTTCGAGCTATATGGCCGGCCCATTGCCACTTCAGCTTACTAATCCGTCGGGCTATGTCGGTCACTCTGGTTTTACTGCGGATATCCTCATTTCTGAGTCTATCACGCAGAGAAACTCCGAGCATAGCCCTCTCCATAGCTCGCTGAGCGACCTTGAGCGTCCTCATGCGGCCAGCAGTGAAGGACCACGTCTCCGATCCGTAAGTCATTACCGGCAACACGCACTGGTTGTACACTTTAGTTTTCAGAGATTGAGGTATACCTGACGAGAAGATGTGTCGTAATTTCCCGAACGCTGCCCAGCCGAGTTGAATCCGTCGATTGACCTCTCGGTCGAAGTTGGACTTACCTAGTCGGACTATTTGTCCCAGGTAAACGTACTCGTCAACAACTTCGAGCATAGTGCTCCCAACAACTACCGGCATAGGTATGACATGGACATTAAACATGATCTTTGTTTTGTCCATGTTCATCTTAAGACCTATCCGTTGGGAGACACCATTGAGGTCATTGAGCATAGTGCTAAGGTCCTCCAGGGAATTCTGCCATAAGGACTATATCATCGGCAAATCGAAGGTGAGTGATGTACTCGCCATTGATGTTAATACCGTATCCTTTCCAGTCCAGTAGCTTGAAAACGTCTTCCAACGCAGCGGTGAAGAGTTTCGGGGATATAGCGTCACCCTGTCTTACACTCTCTGCAGTTGGATAGGATTCGAACTCTGGTTCTGTACTCGGATAGCCAATGTAGCCCTACTGTACAAACACTTCAGCACTTCGACATACTGACAGTCAACTTGACACCGCTGAAGCAACTGTAGCACCGCCCAAATTTCGACGAAATCAAAGGCTTTCTCATAGTTCACATACGCCAGGCAAAGTGTCAGATTGTACTCTTCGGTCTTCTGTACAATCTGCCGCAGGGTATGTATGTGGTCTATGGTACTGAAGCCTTTTCGGAAACCGGCTTGTTCGGGAGGCTGGAAGTCGTCGAGTCTGCGTGCGAGACGATTCGTAATGACTCTCGAAAACAGCACGTAGACGCGGCTCAGAAGAGAAATCGGTCTGTAGTTCAAACTTTCTTCTAAAACCCACCACTTCTGCTCCACGCCTCCGGAGTAGTGCTACCATGGAGGACGGAATTGAAAAGCTTCTGAAGGACTTCAAGTACCGGTGTTCCACCCGCTTTCAGAAGCTCCGCTGTAATTCCATCCTCGTCTGGGGCCCTGCCGTTTTTAAGGTGCTGGAGAGCCATTCTAATCTCGCTCAGACTGACGTTCGGGATAACATTGGAATAGTGTCGGGTAAGACTTGCTCTTGGATCGTTACTCACACTTGCGTGTGGCTCCAACGATGATGTGTACAGCTGTCCATAGAACCTCTCAATCTCACTCAAAATCTCAGGTGTCTCAGAAACGATGCTCCCACACTCAGTCTTCAGCTTTGACAGTTGGCTCTTTCTGGCAGACAGATCTCTGGCAAAGACTTTGGAGCCCTGGTTCCGCTCGAGCGCTTCTTTAATACGAGCAGTATTAAAGTTGCGTAAGTCTCGCCGCATGCATTTGGAGATCTGTCTGTTCAGTTGCCTGTATGCTGTCAAATCTGTTGACGATTGCAGCCTCATCTCCCGTCTAACAGCCATGAGATTAAGAGTGTGATCGGAGAGTTTTTGTGTTCTTCTGCGGCGGGTCTTGCAGAACTTAGCTCCGACCGCATGGACAGTTTCCACGAGCTTGTCATTCATATCGTCCACTGCATTGCAATCTTCTAGGCACTGAAAGCGGTTAAGTAACTCGAGCTGAAAAGTCTCGGGATTCTGGATCAGAGCACGAGTGGGACGGAGCGTTGACTTCATTAGACGAGACCTCTCGAACTTAACGTTACGGTTCAGTGTGCCTCTAACCATTCGGTGATCGCTGCCGGTTTGCGATCACTGTGACATCACTGAACAGTTGGCGTCTGGTCGTCATAATGAAGTCAATCTCATTTTTTGTCGAACCGTCGGAGCTCGACCAGGTCCACTTCCTGTGGGGCCGCTTCTGGAAGAAAGATTTCATCATAAAGAGTCCCTCTTTCTCCATAAAGTCAGCCAGCTGCTGGCCCCTACGGTTCCGTTGCCCTACTCCAGATTTCCCTAACTTCAGCTCACCGCCTTCTCTTGTGCCTAGTTTTGCGTTGAAGTCAAAAATCAACACCGTGTAGTGGGTTTTGGAGGAATGCCTGGCTCTAGAGCCATGCATTCCTCCGAAACCTTCTTTCTAGAAATATCCTCATACATTTCCTCCACCTCCTCATCGGGATCCTACGACCTTCAGCGAATACCGTTTGGTGATTCTGAGTATCAGGTACGCGACCCTCGTCGAAACACTCCCAATCTTTACAAGGTTGTTGAGGAGAGACTTGTGGACGATAAATCCGACACCTCCTTGGGACAGATGGTCGCCCTCCCGGTGATAGAACAAGTTGCCGGACTCGAGGATTACCGTGTTCTCCCCCTCTCTTCGGACCTCAGATAATCCAATAATATCCCAGCGCAACTTGTCTACCTCTTCTTCCAGCTCCAGTGTCTTCTCGTCAGTCCTCAGGGTGCGTGTGTTATACGTTGCCAAGTCGAGTCGTCGTAGGTGGCAACCGAACCTCCACCGGATATTCTTAGCACCCCCTGCCCCGCCGTTACCATGGTCGCCACCGTAGCCAGGAATAGCGGGGCCGCCGGGGACTGGGGGCCGTTTATTTGCGTCGTTGGGGGGATATTTGCCATAGTTGCCACGCTTGGCGAGCGGGTTGGCAACCGCAGTTTTTTATTATGTTATTGTTGTTATTATGAAGATGCTGCTGCCCATCTCCTGCCTGTCTCCCTCTGTCGCCTCTTACGACACCCACGGGAAGATATGGGAAAGTGGATATTTTCAACCGCCACTACACGGTGAGTTATCAATGTATTGTTTAAATTTTGAAATCTACTCATTAGCTTCAGTTAACTGTAATTGTTATAATATATTATATTAGTATTAGTATTAGTATTAATATAATTTCCTCATATTTTTGCTGCATCGTTCAAACTCATCGACTGTCCCCTGGAGCTGATCCTTTTCCTTTAAAATATCTGTATAGTCTCTATGTAACTTTACCATATCACTTTCAACTGTGTATTTTTCGAAATTATTTTTATTTCCTTGTCATTGTCATCCCTTTCTTTAAAGTAACAGCTGACACTATTCCCTAGACGCCTTGAGTTCTTGAAGCACAAGATGAAGTTGGTTCTCCATGTGGCGCGTCTTGGCGTTGCGAGTATTCATTTTACTATGTATTTTAAATAGTAAAAGTAAACAAAGATGGAAAATTAAGGGAGCAGAGTAAGCAAATATCTAACTTAGGGACTCTAATAACAGATCTCAAATTAATTTATCAACAAAACAATTTAAAGTGAAATCCAAAAACAATAACAACACTTAAAAGATATAATATCGTAAATATTGAAAGGAATACAAGAATTATAGTAATTTTGAAACGATTTTTAAACGATTTTAATGTAATGTAGTTAGGTATTAATTTTGTATAATGTGTTGGGTAATGTATTTAGTATAGTTTAACTGTTTTTAATAGTTTTTTAACTTTTTTTATTGTCCTTTATTTTTACCTATCAACATCTTTATTTATTTCATTTTTTACAGTTGACTGGTAAATAACTAATTGACTGCCATAGGACATTAAGTCCGCCCTTTGTAACCTGTAGTTGAAGCTGTTTTATAAAGGATAAAATAATAATAATATAATTGCAGCACTGATGCGTCGGCTAGACCAAGGAAGGATCATGGCGTCACGAAGGTGTGCATTTGACGTTCAAAATTGCTTTGTAAAAGCCAACTTTAATTAAAAAAATATCTGTCAGAATGCCAACGTGAAAGAGCGGCCAACTGCTGGAAACAAGGTAAAGGTTCTATCTTAGTAAGAACAAATGACAGCTTACGTGAGTTTACAATCACTCTATCGGGACATCGCAAGGGCGTCTTGAGCTCTTGAGTATTAGCAAAATAACGCAAACTCAATTTTTTTGAAGACCGTAGCCATGATATATTTATCCGAAACAGACTTGGTCCAAGACTAACAAGAATGCTTGGTACTGAATTTTTAAATTTCATATAAATGCTCCGTAAAAGCAGATTAAGGACCGATCAGCTTAATGAAAACATTTACAAATATACTCATGGACAAATTTAGAGGAACGAAAAAAGAATATGAATAAAAGATTTGATTGTGATGTGCCGATACGCGGCGCGAGTAGGTAGGGGAAGTTCGGGTAGCCCCAGACACTAAAATCAATTGCAAATAAAAATATTAATAAACAAAATTTCTGTCTTTATTTTACACTTAAAGTAAAGCTAGGAACTTCTTTAATCATAATAATTAAAATTATAATCATACAATTTTTTTTAAAGAAATATATTGAAAATACTTTGGTCTCATTTTTTTGACGATACAAAAGACGGCGGGTAGCCCCGGACATAATAATCAATACTGGCCTAATCGTTTTTTGGCCTTACAAACATCACAATTAAAATAAACATCCGAAGAATCTATGTAAACACAGTCTTCATGGGCCCAGTTTTTGCATTCCTGGCACTGAATCCAGTCCTCTTCAAATGTTTCTCCACATATGATGCATTCGGTCTCTTCCTCTCCATTTTCTTTGGAAAGACTTTGAATATTTTTAGTTGTTTTTAACATCTTTTTTAGTGCCTTTACTTTTTTGGTTTTTCGCTTTTCTGTCTCTACTTTTCTGTCTTTCCTCTATATCTTTTTTGTAAGGTGATGATTTTATAATCTCGCTCCTTTGAGTTTTTCGAGCTATAACGACCGTTTTTTCGATGCATCAGGAAATAGTGATAGCTGTTACAATATATCTGTTGAGCTGGTTGAAGGCTCCGGTTCATTTGCAGGTAATGCATGACTAGTGGAGGGCACTGGCGAAGAATGTGCTACTGAGAACTGATTGGCCATATTTTCTTTGGAAGAAACTTCTTGCATCACATCTGTCACCATTGATGGTAAAAAATCAATGTCAGTAAATATTTCAGGGTTAAATGGATAAATTCCTGTGCACTTGAATCCGTTTTGTGCTATATCCAACCTTGCTGCTCTGCTAAAGGCTTCGTCCACAAGTGCAGCAATATCATAGTCAGTGATTCTAGCTGCAGGATTTCGCCTCATCCATGCTGAACTTGCAGTTGCAAATGCAGACTTAAAAGGTTTAAAAAGTGTCCTGTCCAACGGCTGCAATTTATGAGTTGTATGAGGTGGCGTGCTCAGCATATGAATGTGATGATTACGTGCATATTTTATAACTGCCAGCTCCTATGACTAGCGTGGCCATCCAAAATTAAGAGGACAGGATTTGTTTCTGTTGGCTGAAAATGTTGTTTAAAATGTTGCAACCATTGGAAGAACGCCTCACCGTTCATCCATCCGCTCTCTTGAGGAATAGCAATACTATCTGATGGAGCTCCTATCATCAAGCGACCATTATTATCCATTTTCTTCCGAGGAAAAATGACAAAGGGTGGTATGAAATGACCAGTGACATTCATTGCAAAAGAGTGATGTTTCGACCTCTTTCTGCAGATGTTAATTTACCAACCTGTTTTTTTCCTTTTATCGAAATGACTTTATCATTTTTATGCACATGTGATACCCCTGTTTCATCGGCGTTGTAAATTCTAGAAGGAGGGAATTTATATTTCTCTTGAAGGTGAATAAGCTGGCCAAAGAAACGGCTAACTTGTGGTTTGTTAAACCCAACAGCCCGCGCAATGCTAGTCGATTCGGGAGTTCTCAAAACAATATTCGGATATTTTTTTCTAAAACTGTAAAAAAGTCCTTTCCTGCGACTCCCTTCTCTTTATTAAATCTATGAAGGATATTGAGGTTTTCTGCCAAATCAAACGATAATTTTAAAAACTCCTTCCTACTCAATGGCATAAGACGATTGTCCAGTTCTTTAACGTGCTCATATAGTTGCATAGAAAAGTTTTCAGAAAATGTGGATTCAAATCGCCCCAACTTCGGGTAAAAAGCAACCTCTTTGCCACTTTTCAAAACTTTTAGGCGATCGTGAAGTGAGCTTCTTGGTACATCAAACCTGTCTGCCGCTTGTCTTACAGATAACTTGCCTTCCATCACATTTTTAACAGCTTCTTTCATTTTATTTTCGTCCCATTTTCCTCTATCGCTAATTTTTCCCTTAAATTTGGGCATATTTTAGATCTTTCTGCAACAATAGTAAAAACATTTTAAAATACTTTCCATAAAAAAGCAAACTGACAAAACAATTGTAATTTGTTGACACAATATTGCGAAATTCAAAACTTAAACCACTGTCTGGAGGTACCCGACATTATCGTGTCCGGGGGTACCCGATCGTTATCATGCAACATTTTTAAACACAGCTCTTAAATAGTTAAAAAATGTTTAAAATCCTGTTACAAACTTCAAATGTATAAAATTGGCTACAACATAAATAATAGACAAGTATACACACTTACGTATTGTACTTAGTAACCTTCAATGAAGTTTGACAGGAGCGACGAAGTTTTTTTGGCGGGAACAAAACACACACTCACGGGTAACTAGCTTGGCGGCCACACCGCAACTGAGTTGGATATGCTTTTGCTCCAGAGGGCGCGCATTTATAGTAAAGTTTTACCTACGCAACGTGTTTAGTTTCTATGTCCGGCGTTACCCGCCGTCCGGGGCTACCCGACTTTCCCCTACTTTCAAAAATGCTATCTGTTTCATACCGCTCGCTCTGCCTCTGCTTTGAGTTGCTAATCTGTCGCATGAGGATAGAGGCATATTGTTTCGGGCGATAACGTTTTCTCCCCCCTAAACCTTTACGAAATAAAACAATTTTAGTCTCATCAGATTCAATATATCTTAATCTAGGTCTGTACGTTTTTTATAGTATTAGGTACTTAGTTCAGTATATTATAATCATAAAAAATAAGAACGCTCAAGGAAACTTTTTTAGCCAAAAATATAGATATTTAGTTGCTAATAACTAATACCCTACGCAATAGTTCTTTGAAATAAAAAAATACGGACCTAGTTTTTCATTACGTCTATAACATTTTCAAAAGTTATATCCAAAATCTGTATAATACGAGATCTTGGGGGTCTTCTTTGAATATTCTTAGTTTACGATTAAATGGCGACCACGGGTCGATAGAGAATAGTGGATATTCTTATACCAATACTACAGTGAGCCGCAGTATTGCTACTCACTGTAGTGGTGGTATAAAAGTGGAGGTGGTATAAGATTTGGGAAATAAAAGGCAACTTTTTCATCAATGATACGATAGCCTAAATATTTTAAAATACATTTATAAAATGTCGGTTGGTGTTGGTTCGTATAAATATAAATTTGGAGTAAAGCCAAAATGTAGCGAGCGACAAACGCGCCGTGGTGAAAATTAAAATTAGGTAATTTATATTTACCTTCTTACGCAGCTCACTTAGTCTTAGCCAAATTCTCTAAACTCTCGACCATATTATATTTTTACATATTTTGCAAGAAAGCGAGGACAAATACTTAAATTGTATTAATTGCACAACTTAAGTATTTGTCACTTACATCAGTCTATGATAGTTTACATCTCAAGGTTTTTTTTTACGCCCAGAAGCAAAGTAAAAGGCTAGGGGAGGCGGGGGAGTGAGGTGGTGAATGCTCTAAGCATACCACGCGGCTGGCTACGTGGTTATGTGGGACTCACTGAGAAACCACACCCACTAAACACCACCAGAGAGTGGCTTTGACCTGGTAAGGTCTATCAACCGTATCGGAATCGGAAATCTCTTAGGGAAACAAGGTTCTCCGATTTAATTTATTGACTATGTATCTGTGCTATAAATTACCGTTTTATTACTGGTGAACAATATATAAAAAATAATAATATGGTTTATTATCGCTTATATATTATATATTAAAACTAATATGACACAGCATTACGCACAAAATTATACAAAACACTTAGAGTTCAGTCTTTAATATTAATATATACCTAATCAATTAGGTAGTTGACAACGTTATGAATAAATTATTACATTATCTCTTGTATTCCTTCTTTTGGAAGTCTCAAACCGTGGTGGGTTTTCTGTTTTAAGTAAAGATTACATACAACTACTATACGATTCTATGATGTCATACTTTTACTAGTGTGGCGGCGCTGTCGTCGCGTTTTTAATAAGTTATATACTACGCAATTGAATCTAATATTATTATTTTATAAAGTGACTAGAATAGTTTACAATTTTTACGTAGTTGTGAGTAGTAGTGTAGTTCACACTGCTTAATTTGTTTGCAGTATGGCTGAATCGGCTCAACCGGAAAATACCACGCTCGAACAATTTCATCATCATCATCATTACAGCCCTTCACAAGTCCACTGCTGAACATAGGCCTCCCTCAAGTAATGCCACAAAGCACGGTCCTGAGCCACCTGCATCCATCGACTTCCTGCATGTCTTACCAGGTCGTCACTCCATCTAGTGGGGGGAACATACATACATAATACATAAACACTCACGCCTGTCACCCAGAGGGGTAGGCAGAGACTACGGACTTCCATTTGGCACGATCCTGACATACCTCTTTCGCCTCCTTTACATCCATATATCTACGCATACATGCTCGTCGGTTAAGGGTACTTCTAACGTGGCCCCTTTTCAAAATATCGCCAATTTGGTCGATAAACTTTTTTCTAGGGCGTCCCTTCCCGACTCGGCCGTTCACATTGAACTGCCATATAAATTTGCTTTGTCACTCTTTCCTCATTCATTCTTTTTACATGACCAAACCACCGAAGCATTCCTTTCTTAATCCTGGTCACAACATCATCTTGCATACCACATTTATCTCTTATCACGCAATTTCTCACCCTGTCATTCAGATTCAACCCTAGCATACTCCTTAAAGACCGCATTTCTACAGCATTTATTCTACTTTCGTGCTTCTTCTGCCACACCCAGCTTTTACTACCATACATTAAAGTAGGGACTAACACAGCATTATGAATTACCATACGTGCCTTTTACACATTCTGGTTCTTCATAATAGAGTGTAGTGCCCCATTCACTCTATTCGCTGCATTTACTCGTCGTTCTATATCCCTATCATATCTACCATCCCTGCTAAATACACATCCCAAATACACAAACTCATCCACTTGCTCAATTAACTCTCCTTCTGTTCTTATTTCACATACCGTTTTGCTTTCTTCTCTTTCAAAAACCATCACTTTCATCTTACTTGCGTTCACTTTCATTCCCCTTTCTTTTAATTCCCAGTTCATTAATGTAACCATCATTTGCAACTCAGCCGCCGATGACGCAAATATGACTTGATCATCGGCATACAAAAGGCATTTGACGGTTAACTCGCCCATTCTTAACCCACATTCTTCATCTTTCAAAGTTTGCAAACACCTGTACATAAATAGGTTGAACAGCCAAGGGGAAGCTACACAGCCCTGTCTGACACCTTTTTGGATGCCAACCAGTCCGAGTAGACCCCATTGATCCTGACACAAGCACTAGTCTCTATAAAGAGACCTTAATGCCTGTATCAAACCAACGCTCAACCCATATGAGTTCAGTGTTTGCCATAACACATTCCTGTCCACTCTGTCATAAGCCTTTTCCAAGTCCATGAACGCACAAAAAACTTTCTGGTTTTTGGCCAAAAACTTCTCCGCAATCATGCGCATGGAAAAGACTTGATCTGTACACCCCATTCCCTTTCTAAAACCCGCTAGCACATCCCAAATTTTTCCATCAGTTTCTTTCATAACTCTTTCATTTAACACCTTAGCATACAGTTTACCCACAATAATAAGCAAGCTGATACCACGGTACTTTTTGCAGTCCTGCTGTGACCCTTTTCCTTTATATATTGGTACTATAACTGCTTTACACCAGTCATCCGGTACCCGTTTTAATTCCCAACATAAATTAAACAAGGTGTACAGCAGGCCTGCCACCACTCCCTCTCCAGCCCTTAGCATCTCGAGTGATACTCTATCATATCCAGCTGCCTTACCTGCTTTCATACTTTTCATTGCTTTCATTATTTCATCTACACTTATCTCCATACCCCTTTCCACTTCTTTCGGAATTTATAGTTCATTTAATTCAGACGACTCTTCACTCATAAACACGCTTTCAAAGTATTCCTTCCATCTGTTTAAATTCGAAGCTTCATCATTCAGAATACATCCATTCTCGTCTCTTATAGCATTCATTATAGGCTGTTTTGTATTTCCCCTGGCAGTTCCTACGAGTTTCCAGAACATTTTTATGTTAGCCTGGAAATTATCAGATATCCTTCTATCATTCTTATCCGTTCTTTCTTTCTTTTTCCTTTCAACAACTTCTTTTACTCTCTTATTTAGACGTCTAAATTCTGCCTTTTTTCTTTCAATCTCATCATTCATACCAGAAGAATTACCAGCTTTGGTTGCTAGTAAATCTAACCATGCTTTCTTCTTTGATTCAACTTCCACCCGTATCTCATCATCCTACCACAACGTATTACTTTTCCTTTCATTTGTTCTCTTACTTACACCACATACTTCAGTGGCGGCATCCACCAAACCTTTCTTAATATTGTCCCACACAGTATTCAAGTCTAAATCATTCATACACAACTCATTCAAACATCTAATATTTCCTCTCAGTCTACATTTATACTTCTCTTTCACATCTTCATCTTGTAACGTCTCTATTCTTATACGCTGTAACGCAGTGGTAGACACAGATGTCCGATGCCGCCAACGCTTGAAAAGACCATTAATTCGACATAAGACCAAGTAATGATCCGTCCCTACGTTGGACCCCCGGTAAACCCTTTGTATCTACGACTGCGCTTCCTCATTCTTTCATCCACAATTACGAAATCTATCATGCTTCTATCATTACCTCTTTCCCATGTATACATGTGAATCTTCTCACCCCCCCCCCCCCATAGTCCCACCATCCTACTTTCCCCCTAACTCTCCACATCTACCCCCCTCTCCTTCCACACATTGACCCATTCTTTCTGAAAGGATGAAACCGACACCCTGGCATGCCCGTTCGGTCTCGTCTACGCCAGACCAATACGCGGTATACGTGCCATGTGCAGTGGCATCCTTTCCCTTTCGTTTCGTCTCATTCACACATAACACATCTATTCCTCTGTCATTCATCATTTCGCATACTTCATCCATCTTATCATTCATTCCTCCACATACATTCGTAGAGCGTAGCCAGACGGGTTTTCGCAATCCACTTTTCGCCCCTCCGGGAGACAGAACGTGACGGGTGGCGAACCTCGTCACCGGTTTTTCTCCCGGAGATTCTTCGCACCCCTGCCCCATTGAAGGGGCGCCGGGAACTCGGGGCCATTTCTTTTATTTCAATTATGGGGGGAACAATCGAACAATTTATTAAATTTAACAGCGTGAAATAGAAAAAGCTTTAAATTGATATTTGAAGCATTCCATCATAGTTTTTAGGGGGTAATAATCCGTCTGTATATTGATTCTTAATTCAGGATATCTGAAGGTGTTTATGGTTTTATGGGCCTTTTAAGGGATTATTTACATTGATTTACTTTATACTATTTCCTGTTTCCGATTTCCCATGTAGTCCCGTGCGGGACCCATGAGGTGATATGGCGTAGTGGACACTGAGATGAAGGTGGACAACATTATCTTGATGATAACAACTAAAAAAACTGCAGTTGCCAACCCGCTTGACAAGCGAAGCAACTATGGCAAACACATGATCCCCAAGGAGGCAATCTATGGGGGATCCATGTGTTCAGCAGTAGACTTTTGACGATCACGTCCGAGTGGCTTGTATAATTCGCCATTATTATTAACGCTACCTCTATACGGTGCGATATAAAACAACAACTATCATCTCATCCCATTCTTAAGAAACACCTAAATGCTTTTCCAAATGTCACCAGTCACTGCATCCTCAGTAGGGAATGCAAACCGAGTTACCCGAAAACCGAAAACTTTTGATGACGATGATGATTTTATGTTATACACGACGATCACGTCCGAGCGGCTTGTATAATTCGCCATTATTATTAACGCTACCTCTATACGGTGCGATATAAAACAACAACTATCATCTCATCCCATTCTTAAGAAACACCTAAATGCATTTCCAAATGTCACCAGTCACTGCATCCTCAGTAGAGAATGCAAACCGAGTTACCCGAAAACCGAAAAACTTTTTGACGGCATATTTGAATTATTTAAAAAACCCGGTTATTTTTTTCACGTTTCCGGTTTTTCGGGTTTTTTGTTATTTAATTGAACGTAAATATATGCATTCATCTGACTTAAATAAGGGACCAGCCACGTCAATAAAGTGCGCTAATATTTTAAAGAAGCCATTGCACGAGTTCGATTTGTCTTTCGAAGATGATATTGCAGGCCTTTCTACTGACGGAGCTGCCGTTATGGTGAAGATGCGAAAACGTTTACCCGTATATCATCAACTATGTTATACGCATGACATACAATTGGCAGTATTGGATGTACTCTACAAAAAACATCAAGTAGCTAGTGTAACAACGTACGACGATGCTGAAGCAGAAAATGATAATCTATCTAACTCTGATAGTGATGATGAAGAAGACAGTGTATCAGTTGAGACAAAAAATAGACAAAGATCCAGTTCCAGTAATTATTATCAATACTACAAAGACTTGATTCGAAAAGTTAGACGGTTTGTGAAAATTTTTAGAAAATCTGCCACTAAAAATGACTACATGCTACAAAAATACGTACAAGAAGTTTGACCATGAACTAAGTGTGATTTTGGACTGCAAAACGAGATGGAGTTTGGCGATATGGTTGACAGATTTTTAGTACTCTATGAGTGTATACAGAAAGCGTTGCTGGACTTAAAATCAGATATTCGTTTCAAAGATGATGAAATTACCTCTCTAAATCAATTAAAAGAAGCACTCGAAATAGTAAAAGAAGTTGTCGAAGCCTTGTACTTAGATGACGCAACTCTTCTTACAGCTGACACTGCGTTAAAATGCAAGTTCCGAAAACTGTCAAGCATTCAAGGTAGTCTGAGTTTTGAACTGCAGACAGCATTACGAAAGAGAATAGGTGAGAGATACCTTTTAATACAAGGTGTTTTGAAATATTTAGACGACACTCAAGTATTTTTCTTCAGTTATTTTTTGACAGTGATTCTATATTTCAAAAACCAACTGCAGATTCCATTAAATCTATCGTATCGAAAATGGTCACTGACGATGACGACAGTATTACTTTGGCAGGACATCAGAGGTTTAAACTGCTTTTTCTACTCCTACTTCCAAAGTTTCAAATAGGAGTTTTTGCATTTATTGAAAGCAAAAAAGAGCTGTACTAAACCATCTTTATCTGCGCTAAATTTGGAAACCGAAAAAGTGGTTTTATGTGATATGGCATTACACGAGAATGGCGGTAGACGCGGGAGTTTTTGTGGAGCCCTCAAATGTCGAATCAGAACGTGCATTTTCGACAGCTGGTTATTTCTGCAACATAATACGGTCTCGTCTTAATGATTCCACTCTTGATGCTTTACTTTTCCTAAGATTTCATTTTCTTACTAAAAAAGTTTAAGAGTCCGCATACAAATGTAATGTGTAACTACATACTAGATCAGATTCAAACTTTGCAGATATATTGAAAGTACAACTTTTATATTTGTTTATAGATTAAGGGCATTGATATATTAATATCAATGATTAAGGGGGACAAGCGAGCACACAGTCCCTGAGGATTAAGATTAAATGTCTCGCTACAGTAAAAAGGCATCTGCAGTGGTCTATATGTTATTCTGAGAGAGCGTGGTCCTATTCCGGTCGTGCTGACCTTTAGTGGACATCCGGAGGCTGCCAGTTGACATCCCAGTCGCAATAGAGGGCGCTATCAGGGTCATAGGATTCCCGATCAGATAATGAAGGGAATCCGATCTCGTAGAGGCAGGCCTCTAAAGAACAGCAGAATTGAGCTGCCGCGAGAGCTGCGTGTGCAGATTAATAGACAGGGAGAGCTCTGGGCACGCACTCGCTGCCCAAGACTGAAGTCATAACTCCACAAACTGACGGATGAGCGGAAGGTTGCAATCCAGACCTATAGAGGAAAGGCCTGGGAGCGGCGCATATGGAAAGCTGGAGACCAGGAAGCGTTGCTTTACAAATTGAACCGCCAGCTAACAAAAACCAAACTTCCTGTCTGTCCACTAACCAACAGTTCGGGCGGGCTTTGTTACGAGGCCAAAGGTAGAGCGTAGATCCCAGCAGAGGACTTCGAGAAACAATTTATGCTGAACCCAGCAAGTGTGAAGTTCATCGAGCTTCATGCCCAAAAGGAGAGCCGTGTATGGGAATTTCTGTCGTCGCCCGCGCCACCACTTGCAGGCACGTGCCGAGACACGACGGGATCACCAATGCAGCACTTCGACAGTTGCCAATAGAGTACTAGTAGAGATAGGTCGCCTCTCCAATGAAATTTTGCGTACTTTCCACTTCACGGAGGATTGGAAAACCTACAAGTAATAACCTTGTCGAAGTCCGGGAAGGGTACCTTGGATGCCGGATAGATAGAATGCTGCGCATGATTGCCCACATCGACTTCCTCGTCCGTAATGTCAGATGTGCATGGGCAAATCTCCGAATTTGTGGTCCGGTTGGCGAGCGATATGTAAAACCACGCCGACAACGGACCACAATCCCACCTCAACAACTTGGCACCTTTACATGCCCGGCCCCCAGATGGGCTGCCTCTAACAAGAGACCAACTTTGTCAAAATAGATAACCAACCTTTTTTTTTATTTAACAGAATGCGGCAAATCACCGCTAACCAACAATGCCGCTTAGAGGCTCCCAAGACCGGCCCACAGAAATGGGCCGTGAGGAAAATCCGGAAAATGGGGAATGCCCCCTAGACCTGCAGGACATTAACAGACGACAACAGTCAAACTGACCCTTCGTGCTGAACCCTTAATATGATATAAAATGCATGGCTATACCTACTACGTAAAACCTCGTTACATCTTATATGCTATAATCTGTGTGAAAACTATTTTTATGTCCGAAAATGAGCTAACCGTCCACAAAAAAGAATGGGCAGGTACTTATTTTAGGTACCCAAGCCACTCAAGTGTGATTGTCATTATTCATTCATTCCTTATAGCCCATCAAAAATCCACTGCTGAACAGAGGTAACCCCATAAATTACATCCTTTAGCGAACATTGGCAAGTGCTAAAAACAAAAATATAAAAATCTCTAAGTAATAAGAAAGTTCAACCAAATAAAAAATATGTACCTATGTGGCAAAGAATAAAACGTTTGCCGCATTGGTTTAGCTTAGCTGAATTATTACTGAAAAACCTACCACAGCGCAAAACTCCGTTTCATTAGATAATATGTTTTGATTAGTCGGCCCGCAGACACATTGAATGTGGATTTAATCTTTATATTTAATCACACTGATTTTTTTTATATAGGGGGACAGACGAGTATGCAGTCCATCTGATGGTAAGTGGATACTACGTGGCCCACAGACTCTCTACATGTTTCCTCGATTGAGAATCAAAATGCGGATGCGTTGTCACCGCTGAGACTAAGATGGGATGCCTCGTATTCAATTAAAAGAGATACAAAACATATCTGAATTGATCTGCTATTTCACTCTGGTTGATCTGTAATAGCGTGGTCCTTCCTCGGTCGTGCCAACCCATTCGTGCTACATCCTCAATACAGCTGTAGCTTGGCTCTACCACGTATAAAACGACCTGTTTCAATTTCCCTTGGTCGCTTCTTATTACACCCACCTTTTGGGTGAAGAACAAACCAGTTGGATACAGTGTCTAGCGTACACCTAGCGAACACTACACATTTAAATAAAACTAGTTTTTACGTATTTGTGAACCCAGGACCATGGGTTCTAGGGTGCTGTAAATTGTTTGAATCTTCCGAGAATATAAAATTAGTTAATATACGCGGTAAAATCCATTTATATTAGTTTTGCTTAAACTACTATCTTGGACTGTGCCTACGTTTTTCTACGGTATCGCTCTTTTCACCAAAGCTGTATTTCCCAATTTTATAATTCATGTTTTATGTCATATTTATATTACTTCATTTTATAGTATTTGACTGCCTCGTTGGTCTAGTAGTTGTAGTAGTGCGAGTGCTGATCATGAGGTCCTAGTTTTTCCGTCAAGAAATTCCCAGTATCTGTCCGGACTTAGGAAGTTGGCGGTATCTCAACCCCGTGCCTCGGAAGCACGTAAAGCCGTTGGTCCTGCGCCTTATCTTCTCTCCGGTCGTTTTGGTTTACCGTCCCATCAGATTATGAGGGTGAGGGAATAGAGAGTGCACTTGTGCTTGCGCATACACTTAGTCACTATAATCCTGTCCTGCGCCGATGGCTAGTCTCCGTTGAGGCTGGCCGCCGTGATCGAAATTCAGTCTGAAAGACTTTATTTATTACTTTGTAAAATATTATTGCAAGCTTTTTGTAAACAGAAAGGAGTGAAGGTAGGAATTAGGGAAATATGGGAAAGGGACAATTTAAAGTAAAAAAAACATTTTATTCAAAAATTTTATTCAAAAAGAAAATCTAAGAAAACTCACAATGCAAGCAGTCACAACTCCAAGCAGTCTTATCTTTTATAAATAAACATCTAATTTATAAAATCTTTTGTTAGAATTCTTGTTATATCTGTCTTGCATTTATAAAAAGACAACTCAGTAATATTACTTGGAAGTTTCTTATAAATACATGTAGCCAAAACCGAGCCTGTAGTTTTATGGAACCTGTAGTTTGCAACAGCAAGTTTGGATTTATAACGAATAATAAAAGTTATGGACATCACTATTTCAAAGGAATCGTTTTTTTATTTTCTACACGACAACACAACGATCAATTCTGAAATTTACTATTGTCATCAGCTAGATCAATTGAATGATTCACTTAAACAGAAAGCCTAGAATTAATCTATAGAAAATGTTTAGTCTTCCACCACTATGAGACTCATAGATGGGCGGAGGCAGTAAAGTCCAAGGGGAAGGCATTGGCCGTTAGTTTGGACTTTGCGAAGGCCTTCGATCGGGTTTAGCACAAAGCGCTTCTTTTGAAGCTCCCTTCCTATGGGTTCCCTAGAAATTGTGCGATTGGATCACCAGCTTTCACGCAGATCGGAGCATCAAGGTCGTTGTAGACGATGCAAGCTCCGATTTCTGCGTGCTATCACCAACGCTGTTTCTTCTGTATATCAATGATATGTTTCAAACCCGTAACATTCATTGCTATGCAGATGACAGCACAGGTGATGCTCTGTACACCGGCCGTACCAATATTTCTCGGGAAAACTTCTCCGAGTACCGGGACAAACTTGTGTCTGAAGTCGAGTCTTTGCTGAACAAAGTCTCGGATTGGGGGCGACTAAATCTAGTCCAGTTTAACCCTCAGAAGACACAAGTCTGCGTGTTAACCGCTAACAAAACCTCTTTGTCGTATCTCCTCAGTTTCAAGGCTGTTTCAAGGCTGTTGGCTCAGCCAGTATTGGAATCCTCGGCATCGACATATCGAGTAACGTACAGTTTCGTGGTCACTTAGAAGAGAAGGCCAAATTGGCCTGTAAAAAGCTTGACATGTTCAGCGGAGCGGCAAATTATTTCATGCCGGCTCACCACCTGCAACTTTACAAGGCGCAGGTTCGGCCGCACATGGCATACTGTTACCATCTCTGGGCTGGGGCTCCCCAGTGCCAGCTCCTTCCACTTAACCGCATCCAGCGCAAAGCAGCTCGAATCGTCGACGACCGAGCGCTTTCCGATCGGCTTGATTCACTATCGCTGCGAAGAGATGTTGCATCTCCTCGCATTTTCTTTCGCATATACCACGGGGAGTGCTCTGAGGAATTGTTTAGATTAATCCCAGCCGCCAAATTTCGTAACTGCACTATGCAGAAAATGCCCCGATATCATCCACAACATCTGGATACTTGGCGGTCCACCACTGTACGTTTCACTAGGAGTTTTCTTCCGCGTACGACCTCTCTGTGGAATAGTTTACCACCGGCGATTTTTCTGGACCGATACGACATAAGAATTTTCAAGGAAAGAGCTTACTCCTTTCTAAAGGGCCGGCAACGCACCTGCGATTCCCCTGGTGTTGCGATTGTTCATGGGCGGTGGTAGTCACTTTACATCAGGTGAACCGTATGCTCGTTTGCCCCTCTTCTATAAAAATCAATAATGGGATGAGAATTACCGCAGATATGTACTGTAAAGAACTGAACACAAAGATGGAGATGCTCGTACGTCTCCAACTATCTTTGGTCAATCGCTCGTCCTCGCTGCTCCTGCACGACAACGCGCGACCTCATACTGTACAATAGCACGATCTCCAAGTTCCAAGAGCTGGAGTTGGAAACTCTTCATCATCCGCAGTATCCACCAGACCTTGAGTCTACATACTTCCACTTTTTTCAGTATTTGGATATCTTTTCAGCAGGAAAAACATTCAATACCCGAGAGACAGTACACAATACCTTTAAAGAATTTTTTGCCTCCCGTCCAGGATTTCTTTAAGAGGGGCATCAATAAGTTACCATTGCGTTGGAAAAGTTGCATCGATTGTATGGGTGATTACTTGATTAATAAAAATAAAAAATATTGGAAAAATTACGTTAACTTATTTTAAATATCTTTACGGCAATTTCATAGGTAAAGACCGCATATATCATTTTAGGGCAACTGTAAAGTCTACCTTTGTTTGGTATATAAATGGAAGAACTCTGTTTCAGTTTGGCACTTGTTTGTCGGTAACGGAATCAAACCAAAATTTTATTTTAGTAGTTCACTACTTTTCACAACATCACAAACTGCACATCGAACCGACTCAAAATACAAGAGCTTCAATTAGGAGTTGTCCTTCAACTGCACTTGCCAGACTTTTCCTACTTTCCGTTTTTTCAGTGCGCATTGCCTTTAAATATATTTTTTTTTACTTTAAAATAAAATAGGTTCTCGTCTACAGGAGAAGAGCATTTAATGAACTTTCATTGGGATGGCAAAAGCGGAATCATAATATTGGCCGATAACTCAATGAATTATTAAATATTTAAATTTCATGAAAAATTATTTTACTGGTTTCCTACATATAGATGAAGCATTAGTTTCATGAGTAATGCCCTAATAATAGCTATATTGTGGATATTTGTTGGCAAATAAAATTTATAAGTTTTATTATATACTCGGCGTCGTTGGGAAGTATTCGTGGCCACAACTATCGAAATATCGTTGTAACTAGGCCACTCAAGTGCGATGACACCGGCGATTTTCGGCGCAAGCGGCTCGATCCCCGCCAACAACGGACGCGCGCATGACGTCGCTTCACCTCCTTTCATGCGTTCACAATTCACATAGACAGATACATAGCTAACAATCGCGTTAAAATTTCGAACCGTCGGCCACTCTACATTATGGATGTGAGATTAATGAAAAAGAATCGATTAAATAAAAATCGATTATTTTTTAACGTCCCTACTCTATATATTTTCAAAACTATAGGTAAATCATATTTTTATGATGTTGGTATTCATATTAATCATCTTACATTGGTGAGCTTGACTTTTATTACTTGATTGCTGTATAGCTATACAGGCAGTTGGGATGAAGAAAAGAAAAATGAAAGAAATATAATAAAATATATCACAATTATACTTTTTAGTAATTTATCACGCGGGCTTAGTACTTTTTGGGTTAAAATGTGGTAGAAGCTGAAGTTAAAACCGAAGCTACGGTCGGTTATTTAGCGCTGTAAATTCGTCTTTGGGAAGGTTTGGTTTCGGCACTGAACTACGACGTAACAAGGACGAAATATCTTGACGTATGGCCTCCAAATCTTCCTTACCGATATTATTCTTAAACAGACAATCCTCAACACTGCAGATAATTTCTTCGTACGGGATTTATCGCGGAGTTAACGCGAAGTTCATTCCCTTCGCTAATACTTTCATTGTCGGTTCGTCCAGTGTATGTTTTCACAAATTATAGACAGTGCGTTGTTTATAGTTTGTGTCTATGGTCAACGGTTGTTTATTGTTCTGGCGTTGACTTGGATGTTTGGCATTTGATTTGATCGTTAATTTTTGGTATTTTTCTATTTGTTTATTTTTGCATTCATTGTATTTTGATGTTTCTCGTTTGTTTAAAGTTTCGATGCAATTATTAAAATCAAATGTCGTTAAAATTGTCTTTAGTTCACTGGAGAAATTATCTATGGTGTTGTTTATGAAATGTAAATCGAACCGTTTCTGCTGAATCACCGTCCGTAACAACTTTTTACTTGCCTGATTTAAGATCTTAGCACTTCCTCGAATGTCCTTCTTTGTTGATATTTTGACACACGTAGGAATGAGATTATGGTCTCTGCATCTCTTCAAGAAATTTAAAGATGTTATATATCTTGCGCGCTTGGTTTTAAGATCTTCTAATCGGCGAATTTTATTTGCTATTACCAGTCCGTACTAGTTCACACAATGATTTCTTAAATTTACGCGAACACTACACATTGAATAAAACTATTATTTACGGATTTTATCGCGTTTAATTACTTTAATTTATTTTTATTATTATCCCGACGTTTCGGGTGCTTTACAGCGCCCATGGTCACGGGGGGGACTGAGATGTTTGACGTCCCAATGTCATAGTTAGTCCGGCTACCTTCAGTTTTTTAATATTAATTTTTGGTCCGATTTACGCAAAACGAGCTTATAGTATCATGAAGTCTTGCAGTGGTATGCTTGGGTTTGGGTTTAATTTTGTTAATTATAGGATCCCAAGCAGATGGTAGCACCCAACCATCTTCTCTATTGAAATTTGGATGTTTTTTAATTTCAATAGCTTCGCGTATCATCCTTGGTAGGAATCGGTGTTCTTTTGCGAGAATTTGTGGTTTATCAAATCTAATGTAATGGTGGGGACGATCTTGAACATATTCGCAGACTGCAGACTTTCCGGAGCGTTGGTGCTTCACATCAGCTATATGTTCCTTCACGCGGGTTTTTATAGATCTCTTTGTTTGACCTATGTAAGAGAGACCACATTCACAATCTAGCTTATACACACCTGCATCTTGTAGAGGAATATTACATTTGATGGATGGTAAAAATTGACTAATCTTCTTCAGCGGCTTGTAATATGTCTTAATGGACGCTCGCTTCAAGATGTAGCCAATCTTGTCCGTGACTCCTCTAACATATGGTAGTAGAGCAGGCGCGCGCTCGACTGTGGCCGGCTTCACTCGTTCTCTGTGACGTAGGCGCGGGACCCGAAGCTTGTTGTCTTGCAATACTTGCTCGACGTGCTGAAGCTCCGCGGCCAGATGTTTTCTGTCACAGATCCCTCGTGCTCTCTGAAACAAAGATTTACCTTTGAGGAGAAAGCCCTTCTTACTGCTCCTGTAAATCCAAGGTTCTACAAGCGGTACGTAGACGACACTTTCACAATTTTACCATCTGACAAAGTAACTGCATTTTTAGACCACCTTAACTCCATAAACTCTAAAATACAATTCACAATGGAGTTAGAGGCAAATAATTCGTTAGCTTTCCTAGATGTTTTAGTCATCCGAAATCCTGATAACACTATTGGTCACACTGTGTATAGGAAAAAGACCCATACCAACCGATATTTAAATGGTGAATCTCACCATCATCCTTCACAGTTAGCTACCGTGGGTAAATCTTTGTTTCAGAGAGCACGAGGGATCTGTGACAGAAAACATCTGGCCGCGGAGCTTCAGCACGTCAAGCAAGTATTGCAAGACAACAAGCTTCGGGTCCCGCGCCTACGTCACAGTGAACGAGTGAAGCCGGCCACAGTCGAGCGCGCGCCTGCTCTACTACCATATGTTAGAGGAGTCACGGACAAGATTGGCTACATCTTGAAGCGAGCGTCCATTAAGACATACTACAAGCCGCTGAAGAAGATTAGTCAATTTTTACCATCCATCAAATGTAATATTCCTCTACAAGATGCAGGTGTGTATAAGCTAGATTGTGAATGTGGTCTCTCTTACATAGGTCAAACAAAGAGATCTATAAAAACCCGCGTGAAGGAACATATAGCTGATGTGAAGCACCGACGCTCCGGGAAGTCTGCAGTCTGCGAACATGTTCAAGATCGTCCCCACCATTACATTAGATTTGATAAACCACAAATTCTCGCAAAAGAACACCGATTCCTACCAAGGATGATACGCGAAGCTATTGAAATTAAAAAACATCCAAATTTCAATAGAGAAGATGGTTGGGTGCTACCATCTGCTTGGGATCCTATAATTAACAAAATTAAACCCAAACCCAAGCATACCACTGCAAGACTTCATGATACTATAAGCTCGTTTTGCGTAAATCGGACCAAAAATTAATATTAAAAAACTGAAGGTAGCCGGACTAACTATGACATTGGGACGTCAAACATCTCAGTCCCCCCCGTGACCATGGGCGCTGTAAAGCACCCGAAACGTCGGGATAATAATAAAAATAAATTAAAGTAATTAAACGCGATAAAATCGGTAAATAATAGTTTTATTCAATGTGTAGTGTTCGCGTAAATTTAAGAAATCATTACTCTTCAAGGTTTTGAGTTTATTTTTACAAGTACTCTTCTAAAAAAAAATAGTTCGTGTAATTTTGTACTTGCGTTGGAAGTTATAATTCCGTGGCAAAAAGGGTATTTTTAATTTGCATACAAATTACTCACTAAAATTATACCCGTTTTTTGTAGTTCGGCGTTAATACCTAGACCGATAACGTGAAGCAATGTCCAAATTTCAAGACAAATTGAACACTACATACAAAAATTCGTCTTCTAAGCGTACCTATCAATTAAAGCAAACCCTTCCTAAGTGGAAGAGGTCCAAGTCGGGCAATAAACTAGTTAGGGCTGATAAAAGAGAAGAAGGAAATACGTGTTCTTATTGTAACAAAATACGTGTTCTTATTGTAACAATAGTGAGGAAATGTAACCGAAGTCATAATGGTTACATTTCCTCAATTTCAACTACCACACTATCTATATCAGTAACCGTCAAAGAATTCTGGAAATAGTATCAAGTCATCAATCTCAACACCTGTGTCAAATTAAGTTACTCTACCAGTAACTGTTGAAGAATTTCATTTAAATGACACAAATACCTACAGCTATTTTTTAAAGAATACTAGCAGTGTTGGTTAACTCACGTTACCACTCTCGATAATCGCCTAAAGTGAACTGCTTGATCAAATAGCTGTGATGATAATTGAGATGGGACTTATTTCCGAACTTGATAAAAGAATTGGAGGGTAGGAACTGTGGAAAAACGGCTGAGGGCCGAGTTCGCAACGAGCCGTGAGAGTAAAGGATAGTGCGACGTAGCGGTAATACTTGTCAGACATTTAAAGTTTAAAGGCGTATAAGTTTGCTTAAATATATTAAAACTGTGTATCAGTGAACCTTATATATTTTAAATAGAAGCCTATATTCGTGGAACGTTAATTTTATAAGTGCAACGGGGTAAGTGTTTAATACTATACGTTGTTTGGTAGTCTGATCTCTCTCTCTCACTTCATATGATGTTTTGTGACATTCCTTGGAGGAAGCCCATGTTCAGCGGTGGAGTTGTGAACAGCTGTAATGAAGATAATGATGTATTGTGAACTTTGTCATCCAGTTCAATAATCAGCTATTTTCTTTATAAAAATGTTGTTATTACAGTGCTGAAAACATTAGCAAACATAGTATATATTATATTTCTGTTCTTTTTACACGCACGGTTTTACACGCTTTATACACATAATTTTAAAAAATGTAACGAAGGGATGCTTATGACTTTCATGGATTCTCCTGAGTAATCCTGCAGTATTCTTAGATTGTGCAATTATTTCAGTCTATGGAAACGCCCATCAAGTTAAATGTGACAATTACGCCTTCCTGATCAGACATCAATAAAATTTATTTGTTTTAAAAGATGAGGATATTGAAAGACAATAGTATATCCTTATTTGAGACAGATCGTTGTCAACAAATATAGCCTTTTACTTAGAGCGGCAATACATGCATCGGGCGACTCCCTAAGGTTCCTGGTTCGAGCCTCGAGTAGAAATTTGTTTTTAATTTTTTATTTGTTTTCCCTTTTCTTTTCATATTTAGTTTTATTGTTTTTCCCTTTTACTTTTATAATTAATAAAATTTTATGCTCTCATGTACGTAATCAAAGAACTAATAGTTCATCTTATGTTTCGTTGCTTGTAATTTTATTTTGCAGTTAATGTGTAGATTTAGATTTTGCTAAGTATTAAATGCTTACCTATTTTAGTGCTAAGAGTAATGTAAATTATGCTTAAGAATTATCTAGTTGTTTGCTTTGTAGTGTCTTTATTGTAGCCTTACATGTTTCTTATAAATATCATACACATTCACACATTTGTTTCTTGTCTTACCCGGACCCCGAACCCCCTGGCTTGAGCATTCATGACATAGTATTTAAATTAATCAATGCATCGCTTTACTCAGACTACCTTATAACGATATTTGAAATGTAGATACGTCAATTGACTTGAAGCATTTTTATTAAACTAAGTTTTAAAAATTATTTTAAGACCCCTAAATAATAAAATAAGGGTTGGATGAGAAATCTCAAAACAATTTCATGATTATGAAATTGTTTTGAGATTTCTCATCCAACCCTTATATATGCGTTTTGATACTTAACCGAGGATAAATGTAGATAAAATGTCTATGGGCTACAGCAATCACTTACCATCATGTGAACTGTGTGCTGGTTTGTCAACCATATTCAATTTAAAAAAAAAATTAGTGGACTTTTAGTCTTTGATGGCAATCGTGATTTTACTTATCTTACGCTTATTGCTTTTCTAGTCTGTCAAAGGCCCTTATTTGCATATGGATTTTCGATTATTGGCCATAAGCTATTATTGCCACTAAAGCGTACTCCTCCAAAGGATCTGCAAACATCAAATTGTGAGTCTGTACTGTAGATTTACAGTAATTGATAATTTATATAACGAATTTCGTAGAGAGGTCACATAATATAATGTCACCTACACCGTCAGGATATCACTAATACTTGTTTTATAATCAAATTGCTATATGACACCAAATTTTAAAACGATACCAGCTCAGACAGGGACGATACATTCAGGTCATCATTTTCAATTTGTTTCAATTCAATCACATAATGCGTAACTGACTTTCTGCACCTGCAGCGTAGCTATACCACGTAGGCATTTCAGCAGTTTCTTGGCCTATATTATAGCAATCATAATATAGGTCTTGAATGGTGAAATCTATTCAGTAACTTAAATAATTTCGTGCTAACATATTATGTTTTAATATAGATACAGTTCAGAACTTTAATTTTCAAAAATTAAATAGTTAAGTTTCGTATTTTATCACGTCTCTAAGAACTTTTTTATTTATTTTCTCGTCAGAAAATAAGATATTTATTGAAATGAATGATAGCTTTCAAAACATCAAAATGTTCGTTCGAATAAGGAAAATTTATCACAGAATATCTCGTTTCGTAATGCCATTATTATAATTAGAGAATTTTACACCGGCTTAACAGCTGATTTCTTAACTTGTAATACCTTATGATTATAATAGGTAGGTAGGATTAAACATCATCTTGGTGAAACCCAGGACGGCGACCTGTTCATACATAAAAATATAAGCGTAGTAACTTTTTGTAAATTTAAGAGCCACACTGTTAATTAAGTAAAAATGAAATCTGAAGTACCTATCTATTACATTATTTTATCCATTATAAAAATATATTGATTCAATATCGATGGTCCAAGCATCGTTAGTAAAATTATCTATACATTATTTTATCCGCTATATCCAGCCTATAAAAGAGCGGTCTTGTTTTTCACAAAACACAGCTAAGAAAACATCTTAATTGGGTCCTTTTTATTGTATTTCATAGCTATAAAAATTTTTGAACAATTTTTATGCTTATAAAAAAAACGAGAAGAAATTACATGAAAATAAGACATTCTTAATTTTTTCAGAAAATAATTTGAAACAAAGATTGTTACTGCAAATGTATGAAATATAACAAGAACATCCGTAGCCGTAAGCGAGATTAAGTAGTAACAGCTTGCATGGCAACAAAAATTCGTACACGCGATTCGTTAACATAAAGTTCCGTTGTGAGTCATCTATGTATATAGATAACTATGTAAAATATTTTGATGTATTTGGAAAGGAAACCATTTTGAATATCCTATTATAACGAACGCTTTTTGAATAATTGACGCACCGACCGAATACAAAATTAGTTCTTATGTAGATATTATATGTCAGGTAGGTTTTAAATATACATAAATTACATAAGTAAATTTTTATCATGTCTACAATTGCTATGAACTTAATCAGTAGATGCTAATTATAAAGTAATAAAGTATTTATAAAAAGCTTTTCAAAACTTACTTCCTACGTCATATATATGTTTATACAGTATAGACTATAGACAATGCGTAAAAAAAAACTGTATGTCTCGCCATTTATTTTTATTTGTTATTATTGCAGATGCAGACTCAGTACCGCAGCACAATAATATTCCTTGATACGAAAAAATAGGCCGTATGAAAACATGAAAGTTAAAAAAAATCAATATGTAACGGAAACTGGTTATTAAAATGCAAAATTTTAAAATATTTTCAGAGTGGCCAAATTTCTAACTTTAAAAAGTTCAAATGTATAAATAATGGTATACAGATATAGCAGTTTTTGAAAATACGAGTAAATAAGGCTTCTACTTTTATTTGAAATTATCCCAAATTCAATGAGATTTATGGGCAACTACGTTTTTGTCTACCGATGGATCACAGAAATTGTAATAATATTGTCATTTTATTGTGCTGTTATTACGATTTCTATGCGATGGATCCTTACGAGTGAATACGTTTGCAGCAAAATCAGTTAAAATATTGCATTACCACGCGTTTTGAATTTAAAAGATTAAAAAAAAACAGAATATTAAACTTTTTTTAATTAATTTTCTTTACCATTTGCCTATATTAGTTATTCTGAACCTTCTCTTCAAATTTGGTCGGTTATTATAAAACAACTCTGTATATCTGATAACGAAAAAATTTACAAGTTACAATGTATTACGACTAAAACTATTAATTAAACATACGCCGTTTAATGGCGGTGTGTAGTCTCCATCCCGTCATCCCGTGGGTGTCGTAAGAGACGATAAAGGGCAATGAAACAGGAGATAGGTAGCATCATCTTCTTCATAACAACTAAAATAGTTTGAAATTTACAAGTTACAATGTATTGCGACTAAAACTATTAATTAAATATACGCCGTTTAATGGCGGTGTGTCTCCATCCCGTCATCCCGTGGGTGTCGTAAGAGACGATAAAGGGCAATGAAACAGGAGATAGGAAGCATCATCTTCTTCATAACAACTAAAATAGTTTAAAATTTACAAGTTACAATGTATTGCGACTAAAACTATTAATTAAACATACGCCGTTTAATGGCGGTGTGTAGTCTCCATCCCGTCATCCCGTGGGTGTCGTAATTGACGATAAAGGGCAATGAAACAGGAGATAGGTAGCATCATCTTCTTCATAACAACTAAAATAGTTTAAAATTTACAAGTTACAATGTATTGCGACTAAAACTATTAATTAAACATACGCCGTTTAATGGCGGTGTGTAGTCTCCATCCCGTCATCCCGTGGGTGTCGTAAGAGACGATAAAGGGCAATGAAACAGGAGATAGGTAGCATCATCTTCTTCATAACAACTAAAATAGTTTAAAATTTACAAGTTACAATGTATTGCGACTAAAACTATTAATTAAACATACGCCGTTTAATGGCGGTGTGTAGTCTCCATCCCGTCATCCCGTGGGTGTCGTAAGAGACGATAAAGGGCAATGAAACAGGAGATAGGTAGCATCATCTTCTTCATAACAACTAAAATAGTTTAAAATTTACAAGTTACAATGTATTGCGACTAAAACTATTAATTAAACATACGCCGTTTAATGGCGGTGTGTAGTCTCCATCCCGTCATCCCGTGGGTGTCGTAAGAGACGACAAAAGGGCAATGAAACAGGAGATAGGTAGCATCATCTTCTTCATAACAACTAAAATAGTTTAAAATTTACAAGTTACAATGTATTGCGACTAAAACTATTAATTAAACATACGCCGTTTAATGGCGGTGTGTGTCTCCATCCCGTCATCCCGTGGGTGTCGTAAGAGACGATAAAGGGCAATGAAACAGGAGATAGGTAGCATCATCTTCTTCATAACAACTAAAATAGTTTAAAAAAAACTCCGGTTGGCAACTCGTTTGCCAAGCATGGCAGCTATGACAATTATCCTATGATTGCTAAATAATAGCTATGGATAAATCAATCTACGAGAGAGACCTACGTCAAGCAGTATTATACGTGGTAGAGCCATGCCGGAGCTATATTAGTAGTATAGTTGTAGCGCGAATAGGCCGGCTCGACCGGGGAAGGACCACACTCTCCCAGAATACAGGCGTAAAATAGCAGCTTAATACTGTTGCGTTTCATATGGTGAGTTAGAGAACCGGAGACCATGTTTACTGGAAAAGAGGCATTCCATCTTAGTCCTCACGGGTGACAACGCAACGCATTTTGATTTGTAACCGAAGATGAATGTAGATTTCTATGGGCCACAGCATCCCCTTACCATCAGGTGGACTGTGTGCTCGTTTGTCACCCTTATTCTATTTATAAAAAAAGCTAACTTTTCATAGGCTGTCAAAATATCTTCTGATAAATAATATTTACATATATCATATTATAATGTATGTATATATTATTAATAATATATATAAACAATGTATATATTATTAATAATATATATAATATCTTCGACTGTAAATAAATTCATCCCATTAATATCGACTTTAGTTTATCATTTAAGTATTTATAATTTACCTTAGCTACAAAGCTAAATACTTATATTAGAGGGTCCGTGAAGATCGAGCGTGTAATAATATTATGCTTAAAATACTGGAGAACGCAGAGAAAATAAGAAAGCAGAAATTGTGGCCGGTGGCGCGTAGTGCGTTCTGTTTAACTTAAAGTCCAGACAATATTAGGATATATTAAATCTCGTCATAATAATAATTGTAATAATAATAATCGTCACAAAATTCAAGTAGTCATAGTAACTACCAACTTACTAGCATCTTATAATTAAGCTACAAAATTTAATACTACTCTCTATCTCTATATGTCGTCCTTCATTAGAAATCGACTCGTGGCCGACGATTGCCACACAATAGTCTTGCGGCCATTTTGTTAGAAAGGTTGGCACATTTTTCCGCAGGCCGCTTAGGAGTGAAAGTTGGTACTGGTAGAAGGTGAATGGGCAATTTTTTGGTATCGCCAAATAACATTGTTTATAAGCATTGCGGCCTCAGCTAGGCGTTCACTTAGAGACAGGTGTCCACCGTTGTTTTTACTTTTCTTACTTAAATCTGGCTAGATCTCATCTGACTTATAAGAGCGAAGATGTATGGCTTATTTTTCTGAGAACGCTCTATGTAGATAATTCTAATGTCGTTAATTCATTAACATTTCCTTAGACGCATTATACGCAATAATAAAATGTTTACAAGCTATTTCTCGGTAATCAATTTATCGTATCCACTTCATTTATTTTCGTGCAACGGATGCTGAAATAAAATTTATTTATTTACTTATTGCTACCACTTTGTAAAATTCAAATTTTATATGAATGTAATACGAGGATGATTTGCGTATTTGTTACATACATTGATGTATGTACATTGATGTATATATTACGCACAACTCAATGGTTACATAGATGTATATCTACGATACTACACGAACAACCTGTTATGATTTTCGCCCTTCCCCAGAAGCTTCCTACCATTACCCCTATTCTACGTTTTAGCTTTTCTAAGATCTTCTACATAGTCAGTCCACCTTTTCTTTACCTATATATTGTTTTTTCTTTGTGGTGACCATTTAGCTAGTACTTTTGTTCATCTGATATCTGACTCTAATAACCTATGTATCTGACTTTATTTTCGAGTGCTTTTAAAAACTTTTGGATTTATAAATCGTGAATACGTACAAATAACGTGCGTAGTACATTTTAAATCATTACTAGGTACTCGCTAGTCTAGACTCAGACATGTAGCTGTTTAATAAATAGATAGGGCGTCAAAGCAGACAAGCAACTTATTGTAGTTAAAGAAGATTGATCGACACTTTGTAATCGGTAGGACACGCAACGGAAATAAAACATGCTATATATGTACAACAAATATTGCTATTTCTACGTAATGTTCATTGGATAATATACAGTAGGAAAAGAATGTGGTACAATTTTTATAAACTTTATCTATCTGATTAGATGATAAATTCGGCAACATTGTAATGGTCGTGTTATGATACATTAGAAATATAATTAACTCTAATAAATAATTCAAAACAATGTGCTAGATTTGTGACGATTGGCAACACTGAAACTTTAGAAGTCGAAGAAGTAGTGCAAACATACATCCCAACGTGGAGATGATGGGTTATGTTCTTCTTGGAGTCGTAGTAGTTAAAGGATGACTATTTAACGTTTGATGATGGTGGTAAAATAAAGTCACTTTGTACATTACACGTGTCTGATGATAACAACGACGCTGGTATAATTTCATTGTACATAAATATTATTTAAGAATGTGGACAATAATTACTTACACTTTTCGTGAGCATTACACGTGTATTATATAAATAATAATTATGAGCACTACACTAATAATGAGAGTTAGTATTGACGGTCTCATTACACTGATAACAGTTTGTGCGCATATAGTACGTAAATATCATATGTGTAATAATTAATAAATTTATTATTGACTACCTGTGCTCTGCGGTTTCACCCGCGTATATTACGTGACTGAGCCGCGCGACATGACACCTCGCTAAAGTTAAAGTTACAGCCTGTAATATGTCCAAAAGTTTCTGTCCTGAACTATAAAATAAACGATAAATCCAAACCACTTTAATTGTTTCTAGATATTATCCCCTTTATTTCAATACACTTTTCAAAGCGCTTTACTAAATTTTCTATACTGTTAAAGCGGTCCGAATTTTGCCCACAAATGTGACAAAATTGCTTATTTCACCTAATCATCATTATTTACAAAAATCTCCGTAAGTCGGATTTTAATTTTAAGAATAAATAATATAATACGGGCGAAGTCAGGGCTATATATTAAAGAGGATGATCTAGCTCAGCGAAACGGCATTCGATAATGGCAGCCTTGAAAACACCCGATGTGTAGACCGGAGCATCGTCATGAAGCCACAACCCTTTTCGCGACAATTTCTCTCGATGTTTTCTTTAATATCACCTCGCGATTGATGTAGTAAGGAAGCATAGTAAACCTGTTACTGTTGTGTTTTAATTTTTGTGTTTAAATCCAGCAGTGAAATTCCTTCGGAATCCAAAACAATTGTAGCCATAATCTTTTCTGAGATAGAGTCATCTTTTTGGCCGCGTAGAGCTCGGATGAGACCATTCCATCGATTCTTTTTTTAACAGAAGATCATGATAAAGAACCATGGTTTTATCAGAAACTGGTTCTATCAGAAACCTTTGTATTTCACCTAATACGTCCCACAGCTGGTCTCTTTTCTGAAAGGGTTTTAGGGCAATGAAGTGTCCGCCGCGCTGCCCCCAATGCGTTTTGGCGGACTTCACATGCTTTCGAAATATTTAATTTTATTTCTCAGACATGCAGATTTCCTCACGATGTTTTCCTTCACATGATTCGCGCAAATAGCTGAGTGTTTTATTATTATAATATTTTTTATAGGATAAGTGTGAAAACCGAGCACACAGTCCACCTGATGGTAAGTGGATGCTGTGGCCTATAGACATCTACATTTAACCTCGATTAAGAATCAAAATGCAGATGTGTTGTCACCCTTGAGGACTAAGATGGAATGCTTCGATTCCAGTAAAACCTGGTGTCCGGATCTCTACACTCACGATACGAAATATAGCAGCATTAAGCTGCTATTTTACGCTGGTATTCTGTGACAGCGTGGTCCTTCCCCGGTCGAGCCGACCCATTCGTGCTACAACTATACTACTAATATAACTGCAGCATTGCTCTACCACGTATAAAAAATTTTCATTATGTTTTAAACTACGCGGCCAAATAAAATTATCCCGATAAAATTTCTAGAACCATGCCTAATAAGCATGCTCCTAAATCATTTTAACACTCAATAATTTTTGTCACAAAATACCTTATTCTGGCTTATGTATAGGAAATAGGCATATGGTGTCACGGACTTTTTTATAGATATAGTGAAGGTCTAAGCCAGCGCACGCGGATTAAGTAGTTTGGAGGCGTTTTTTCTTCTGGCTTGCTTAGCAAAGATCAATATTTAAGGCTAGCTGTGAGGTGTAACCTAGTGTTAAATAACCTAATTCCTCTTGAATCTGGCTATAATATACATAAATAATTTTTCAAATCGGACAGATAGTTACAGAGATTAGCGTGTTTATACAAACAAACAAAAAAGCTCTTCCGCTATATTATATTAGTATAGATATCGCTTATTGAAATTATGAAAATAATGACATTATTTGTGAACATTATACGTGGCCTGGTAGCTTGTAAGCTAATCGTTTGCTTGATATCCGAACGAGTTTGAATCCCACATTGAACAGGTATTTGAATGGCCAAATTATTGTGCCGGGTTTGGATGTTTGTCCTGTCTCCAATATACAGGATAACATATGATATAGAATGATGGTGATCGTCGTAGTAATAATGCCAATAAGCGTAACTTTATTTGACGTTAAGGTGTTATGGTAATGATGACAATAACTTTCGGGCACATTATACTTGTATTACTTAAATAATGATGAATGATAAAGACTACCTACTGCCTTAGTGTTTACGTGCATTATTGAAGAAATCATGATAATTATGATAATTATAAATGATGATTCACGTTTCGTGCGTATTACACGATTATATATTTAATGTCGATTATGATACTGGCAAAACTTAAGCATGATAAGTGAATCGTTTATACACTGATGAAATTGTTGATAAAATATGACTCTTATCATACGAACGTGATTTATGTACGAAATTATGGTGATGACTATAATAACATGAGATATGTGCGTACTTACTTACTCGTGAGTTTATTAGTGTTACGTGAAAAAGTAACAAAACGAAACTATTACGAAACTACCTCAATAACTGACTGCCTGGCTGTCTCTTAATCGTAACTTTACCTTCGAGACAAAAGAATTAGAACTTTAGACTAATGAGGGCTTTGGGGAGGCAAAAGGTGAACTTATTTTATTTTAAGTTTATCGTATTTAGAATTCATCTAGTTTTTTTTTGTTAAATCTTAAAAACATATGAAAAATAATTTAAATAACACTTAAAAATGCTATACCTACTCGCAAACTTGCTACCAAGAATATTACTGAGAAAACTCTGCAAAAAGTTCATGTAGCTACCTTAATGTGGGTGAATTTTTTCTGATGCTATGTCAAAAAGGTTTCCTGAAAAAAAAATCAAAAATAATAATCAAGACCTTTGTGAAAAGTTTGTTAGAGATGATTATCACGATTGAAAAATTCCAATAACGATGAATAGTCATGTAAAACAACTTTAGTTTAACTAGTGTCAATAAAGTTAAGTGAAGCGCCTGAAAGAAAAAAGTCTGTGTAGTGCAGTTTGTGAGCTATTTAATTATCAATCCGACTGTTAATTTGATAGAGTAGAACTACCTAATCCTTGCAAAAGAAGTTTGATTAAGAGATGATGCTTTTTTCATCTTCTTTGTTATTGAAATGAAATATTTTCAATAATTAAGATTTTATATTATTACAGTTATAGTGATAGTTATAGCAGATAGTATTAACCAGTAGTAACCAGAGCTACTATCTGCTATAACTAATCTATCATCACCTATAACCCAAAGCATATTAACATCAGATTTTAAGTAAGCTCATATTGCTTAAATATGTAATAACTAAATACTGATAGTAAACCTTAAACTACGCTGGACACCTGAATGAACACCATAAGCCCGTGTTATAAATCACTGGAAACATTGTGATTTTGAAATAAATAAAATACGCAAATCTGCAATTTTAAAGATGATGTAAAACATTTATTAATAATGAAAATAATGTATATTTATGTAAAAGTGAAAATATTTGTAAAAAAATTACGTTTGGACGGTGATAAGCATGTAAACATGACATTAATCGAGGAAGTAGAAGTACCTATTCATGGGATAAAATACAACATAAACAATATGTATAATAAATAGTTATAGTTTCACTTTTACATCTAGTCAGGGTATCTATTTGACAGATAATTTTTATTTGACCATTTGGAAAATAAACCCTTGAGGAAATGAAGTATGATAACCGTAACCAATATTTTTAGTAAACTGCTAATATATCTAAATATTGACGTAGGTAAAAGACATTCCTTACACATTCATGGCATAATATTAGTCAGTCATTATAACTGTTCGCTATAATATTTCGGCACAAGGGGCGCGCTGCAAACAGACCACAATGAGTACTGACACGCAAGAATTCAGCACATCAGCCGTCCCATTTCTACCTTATTAGACAAATCTGTCTGTCTCGTTCCATCACGTTTCACCTCCAAACGCTTTTCGGCGGAGTCGGCTATTCCAGACAGGGCTGGACTTGTTGGACAGGTTTCTAAAAATAGCGGAAACGAACGATTTTTTTTTGAGTATTTCTTAGTCAAAATCCAGAGGGTCTAACCTAACGAAGTTTCGTACCATTGTGAACAGAATGCTTCGTAGTAGGAAATTTGAAGTTAAAATAATTGTCTGCTCAACCATCAAGTGAAAGTGAAATTTGTTAAGTTAAAAAGTAAAAGAGTGACCCATAGTAAAAAAGGTCGATCGTGGCCGCAGGCAATTTTGTAGCAAACGAACTGCGAAATTATGCGTCTAGTACCTACGTAACGAATAAAGCGAAATTTAAATACTGGTCTGGTCTCTCCACGAATTACTAATAGGGTTAATTAGAAAGATAGGCGAACCGCAACGAGCTTGGTTTCTTATAAGAATTTAAATTACTCCGAAACAGCAGCTCCAGATACTCACTTTAAAAAATTGCGTAAATTCGAATTAGAACGTGGGAACAATATTCAAAATAAAGCATTTTCGAATCCAATAAAAACCCGCGCCGTCTTATTTTTATAATACTCGTTTTATTTACCTATTAACAGTTCAGTGGACAGTAAAGAATTTGCCTAAGCATAGATATGGTCCGACTTAGTTTTTGCTATCAACAAAAAACAAAGTGAATTGTATAAGCTGTGTGAGTTTTCTTTAAATTTTAATTCACGCCTGATATTAATTAGTAAAAGCTATTAGCTATTTCGTTATTATATTAAGTCTACTACTTATAACATTACATTATACACGTGCTGTTTTTAATGTAATAAAATATTTTGCTTTGATTGTATCTGTATTTTAACATATTTTTTCATAATGGTCGATTCTAATTAAGAGGTCGATCGTAAAAGCGACGCTACGAGGCGCAGCTGTGCGTTTCGTCCGTTTAAACCATGTTTTAACGAACAAATTTTGCTCGACATTCTACCACAATGAATGTTAGTTTGACTTTTAAACCACATTTTTCTCGCATATTATTATTTCGTAGTGCCTCATGTTTTACGGTAAAGCTATCAATAAGTTTCGTAACGGAATTAACTGATTTTTATATCTTAATAAACAGAGTAAAGAGCGAAGTTGCAAATTGTGTTTTAACTAAATTTTTCCGTAACGACCGACAGCAGATACTACAATTAAAAACATTTCGCCTATCCAACGAAATTAACATTACATGAGTTGAATCTTTCGAAAACGAGCAACTTATTAGTTGGATCTTAGAATCGGTAAGACAGCAGTTTTTTTTTGTCGGTTACGACATTCAGCTGGTGAACAGAGGATTCAATGGAAATGATGAGGCTTAGTAGAAATAAACCATAGGGTTGAATATTTTCTTACAGGCCTATATTTCCTGACTGTACATCTTGTTCACGAGAATGCTTTGGAGAACCGCATTCATCATCATCATTACAGCCCTTTGCAAGTCCACTGCTGAACACAGGCCTCCCCTAAGAAATGCCATAAAGCTTTAGCATTAGCAATATATAATACCAATCAGGCGGAATTCGGTTCTACACTCACCGGTTTGCATGACACGTGTAGTGAGTATGAGATATTAGTTCGTGTTCAAAGAAATAAAGACCATGTGGCACATTCTTGGAAAGGTCTGTGTCCCATAGGTCAATATCCAGTTGTAGATGAGAAATATTAATACGACAGTTACAATAGTGGTAGCCTATCTGCATATACTAGGTAATTGCGTCCGCAGTTAAAATACTAGTATTCAATACATATAATAATATATATAACATTTAGATAAATCGGAAAGTGAGCATGTATGCAGAAATTACGTTGTTGTTTCCTTCTATATCGATTTATTATTTGTTTTTTTTTAAATTATTCTTTGTCACTGACAAACATTACGATAAATAACGGTATAAGTTTATTTATATTATACATCGATGTACATAGTCTCATAACTATAGCGATTGGGTTAACAATTCTGGTAACTTATGCTTATGTCCTGGTCCAATTTCGACGTCAGCTTTCAATTTTATATAAGTAATCAGAAAATTTCAACTTAAGTAAAGTAATAAAGACAAGAGGTTCATTATTAGGTGGTAAGACCAAAAAGTAGGCCAGGATACAGGATACAGATCACAGACACAAAGTCAATGCCATCATAATCAGTTCCAGAAAACAACATTTTGTAATTAAGCAAAAAATATTGAATCCAGCTAGGTTCACTATGTATCATTACTAGGTGATAGGATGTTTTGGCCTAAGAGTCCTTCTTCCATTTTCCTTCTTACCTATGTCTGACGCTACATAGCACGCTGAATAGCTGCACTGCTATGTTCTGGCCTGATGGGTAAAGATAATTTGTATAAATACAGGCTGTGAGACATTCTACTCTAGAAATCTATGTTTTAAGGAGGCTGTAGGTCGTTTGCTAATTCAATTTTTAATTAAAAAAATTGAACTCAGCACACTCATAGCGTATTAGTCTCTTTTTTACGTGGTATAGCTCAACATATAGTATGTTTATGCTACCTTAAAATGATCTTGTTAGTCACACATTATTAAAAAAAATATATTTTTTCTGCACTTGTGATTATTTGCAAGCTGTCATAACAAAATTGTAATAAGGCAGAACGACGGGACATAAATCGCACTGGATTAAATATCTGTGAGATTGACAGACCATATGAGCTGATACTGAGTTGCTTTTTATATAGCATTGAGTGACAACCGAGCACACGGTCCACCTGATGGCAAGTGGATGCTGTGGCCCATAGACATCTACATTTATCCTCAATGAAAATGCAAATGCTTTGTCACCCCTGAGGACTAAGATGGAATGCCTCGATTTGACCTGCTGCGGCGCGGCTCTACCACGTACAAGTGCTTTGCCTTTTTCTAGTACATCTACTACTTGTTAAGGACATGACTAGAGTGATTAGGCGACTTATAATGTTTTTTAAAAGCTTATGATCATTTAACATGTTCGTCCTGCTGCTGGCAATAAAGTCGTTAACGCTAGTGGGTTGGTTGGTTGAAGGATCGGATCAAGAAGGCAGTCTTCCTGGACACGGCACGCATGGCACGGCCTACTGACGGGGATTTCTAGTTTTATGTTTTTTTTTTAAGAATTTTGTGTGTTTTTATACAACACCTATGTACATTTTATGATGAAAACTTGTTTTGCATTAATAATTGTAAGTAAATGACGGTTGTTACAAGTGTTTACTGCTCCAGCACAGCGCTTCGTAACTTTAACAGAAAGACTCTTATTAAATAAACTTATTACTCAATCAAACCACGTTTTATGGATTATTTCTGTGTTATGATTAGGTAAATTTTTATGAACAAATAAGTGTAAGTCATATATAAGTTATTTTTGAATACGCTCATTTTAAGGTAAATTGATCAGTGATGTTCGTAAAGCTTTCGAGCGTGCACTGTGCAAATAATACCGAAGCATTAAATCGTTGATGGAAGTGGTCGTTTATTGAAAGGCCAGCCATTGTTGTAACGGACGGTCAAAAATTTATTATAGCCCTTTTATATATTTTATAAAAGGGATAAAGTTTCATTTTAAAGATAATATAGAAAAGAGAAGTGAAAATATATTTTTAATGAATGACAATGATAAAAATCTTTATACCTACAAGTTATTATAAAATTTTGTATATAAAATAAGAAAAGCTGCAATCTCTTTCTTTATTTGTCGTCGGTGCTAGACATTGCACAGACTTTTTTAAAGTTCTATAACTTTAAAAATAAATTGAAAACAACTCGTAGGTATCTAATACAGTATTCAAATTATCTTATATCGCAAGTTAAACTCGATTAACAGTAAACAATATTTAATTGCAAAGTGTTATTTACGGCACGGAAAATGTTTTTTTTTATTTTATTAATTCAGTGTATAATATTTCATTAATTCCAAATATGTTGATGCAGTAATGATGCAGTGCCTTAATGTTATATTATAAGTAGTTGAAAGTTGGAGGAGCGATACCTTTTAACTTTGTATCTTCCCCCTCTGTAATTTTAAACACGACTCCTGAAAGTTCTAGACGTAACTGGCGATAAAGGTGATCCATAATTTATTCAGGCTAGAGCTATTCCAAACGACCTTTATCGTCATTGCAGTATTAATAACATATAGGTTACAAGGTACAAACCTTAGACAAAGGTTATACAATGGAAAATGGGAAAATTTAACGGAACACACAAAGGTATATTGTAGACTCTCGCTTTGAAGTTTCGTTTATTAATAAATTCTAGCTTTCAATTACGTAATCATCGGTAAAATAAACGTAAGGTAATAAACGGTACAACGGTGGAAATGTTGTACAATACAAGATTAATGTACATTTTATAACGCTCCTACGCGGGCCCCGTCTTTGCCCACGCAAACCCTAACATTTTAAATGAACTCCAAATAGTTCAGAACCTATTCTGTCGTCGAGCTGTGAACGCACCGTGGTACGTCCGCAATGCCGACCTTCATCGGGACTTAGAGCTCCCAACAATTCAGCAATTTCTTAAAAAACTCTCTGAGAACTTCTTCAAAGCCTCAGAGTCGCACCCAAACCACTTAATTCGTGAGGCAGCTTCTTACGCAGCCCCACCCCCCCTCTCGCTATCGTGTCCGCAGGCCGAGAAACTCTCTCTCGGACCCGCCTAATAAACTTTCAAACGACCTGAACTGTCTCCTGGCAGCTCAGGCCAACTCTAATTAAATAAAATTATTGTAATATCTGACATTAATTTGCCTTCGTAGGCACTCCCTCAGCGGCACTTAGCCGCCTGCGCCCTCTTTTCCCAAAAGAGGGTCGCTCATGATAAGGCACAATAGAGCTTAATCAGCCGGTTGCCTGTCCCTAAAGGCGGTTTTTAGGGGGTATCACTTAGGGTCCCCGGTAGGACAGTGAGTCCCCCATAACCACGATAGACCGGCTATCGTGGTATGCGTAATGCATTTTCCGCCTCCCTACGTACAGGGTAGCCCTTTAATTGCTTCGGGCGCAAAAAAAAAAAAAAAAATTTTATAACATTATCTATACGTGTCATGTAAATAAATTTGAGGTATATCTTTAGTATCGAAACAAGCGCCTTTCATGGAGCTGAGGAGGTTATTTGCAAGTCATTAGAACATGAATAACCATTTTTAGGGTTCCGTAGTTAAATAACAAGTAACCCTTATAGTTTTGCCATGTCCATCCGTCCGCGGCTTTACACGGGTGACCCTCAGTATAGTTTAGGGCAGTGGTGGTTTACGGAAGGTACGTCACTGACATGTATATCTACTATCGGGGACTAATAGATGAGAGGGTACTATGACCGTTTTTGTACAGACTTGGCATGTGATTGATTTGATGTAGATTGTATTACTTTCAAAATCGAAAAGTATTTTAATTTCTTTTATAAATACCACTCCCTATAATGTGTAGTGGATTTTCGTTACATTCAAAAAGCTTTTCAAGCACGTACAGTGCTTTTATAAAATTTAACGTGAAATCCCAATAGGATTTCATGTTAAATGACGGATGTCAACGGTGCATTTAAATCAGCTTTTTATTGCTCTGGTAGGTACGTTGAAAATTCGGCGGATTTATTATAGGCGAAATATTTTTTAAAGTAAGTTTTTATTTATCGTTAGACAGCGGAACTAAAAAGATAAGGTTTTACCTAAATATATGATAAAAACAATGACGTAAAGTAGCCGCTTAATGCTACTGTATTTCGTATGGTGGTACGTAGTTCATTATACTTCAATGATGGTGAGTGTAGAGAACCGGAGACGCTTTTTACTGGAAACATGCCAATCCATCTTAGTCCTCACGACTGACAACGCATTTTTGCATTTTGATTCTTAATAGAGGATACATTTAGATGTCTATGGGCCACAGCACCCACTTACCAATAAATGGATTATGTGCTAGTTTCTCAGCCTTATTAACTTTTATTCGTCCTTTTGATAGCATATTTTAGGTTAGCAATTATTACGAGTAGATAAGATAGTACACAATAATATTTTAATATATAAATTCCTAAGATTTTGTGAGAAATATTTCAACCCCTTGTCCAATTACCAACTTCACCTATGTATGTTGCAGCTTGCTTTGGGCTTGCGTGGCTATTACACAAAATCCATTAAAATGTGTGAATCGTATTCTACAAAGTTGTGGTAGCAGCATTACCAGTGCAAGAATATTGGCACTATGCTTACCAAAATCCATGCCATGTGTGTTGGCTATACAGGCAAATCATTCAGGAAATGCATAATTTAGTATCTTATCCCGCTAAATGCATGTGCCATTAAGTAAAGTGATAATGAATATTTTCACCTAATATAATATATATTTCGATATTTCAATCATTCGTCAAGTGGCGATAGCCAGCCATTTAACAGCCACGACAGCCATCTAATTTCAAACAATCATTAGTTTTTAAAGCATTCACGAGCAATCAAAATCCGTCATTTAAATCAAATAATTTCAATAATAAAAAAGTAGGTTAACGTCCGCACCGAAGCAAAAATGCCCAATCTGCAACAAAGATCACGCCATTTCGTATTGCGAAACATTTTCAACATATCGACCCGATATCAAGCGACAAATAATATCCAAGCTATTATGCCAAAACTGCCTTTATTGTCATAACGGTAATTAATGTTTTTCAAAGAAATTGTACCATAACTGTCAAAGCAATCATCATACACTGGTTCACGAAGCCTTTACCGTATCAGCAAACGCTGCAAATCCGAGTGCAACGACCGACCGCGCGTTGTCAAACTCACACGTGTCTCTGGAGGACACTCAGGAGATTATTTTGGCAACTGCTATAATCAACGTCCAAGCTGTCGATGGTACCCTTCACTCAATGAGAGCTCCTATCGACCAAGGGTCCCAAACTTCGATCATCACCGAAAATGGCGCTCAAAGTTTAGGACTACCTCACAAGCATTGCAAAGGAGTGATATTAGGAGTAGGCGCGAAGGAGAACAGCTGCAAGGGTGTTATGAACATCACTTTATCTTCTTGTTAATAGCGCGTATACGTAAATCTTGATGTCTTTATAATGAATCACGCAGTAAATAACTTACCAAACAAATCATTCGGAAAACCATCATGGGCGTTTATTGAAAACATCCAACTAGCTGACCCTGAATTCTATCATAGCATAGTAGTAGATTTGTAGCTGGGCGCCGATGTTTACTCTTCCATCATCATGGGAGGAATCATCAAAGAAAATGACGCTCAGCAAACGCGCCTAGGCTGGATTTTATGCGGAAACGTGAAATTGTACAACTGTTACGTGATTATGGTTATTACAGCATACATAAATTTTGGTTGATCGAAGATATCAATGACACTGAGGAAATAACATCCATCAATGCCTTCAAAATTACCTAGAGACTACTTTTCGCCAACCCGATGGGAGATATGTAGTGCGCCTTCCACTACACCCTGACGCTGAGGAGTAGTTAGGATTATCTGAACCCAAGGCTTGCGCACAATTTTATCAGCTCGAACGTAAATTTGGAAAAAATCAAAATCAAGCCAATAATTACAAGCAATTTATGAACGAATACATCCATCTACACCACATGCACACAATAGCAGCGAATTTCACATTAATACATTACATGTAGCATCACGCAGTTGAACGACCTGACTCTTCAACTACGTCACTAAGAGTAGTATATAATGCATCCGGAAAAACATCATCCGGTCTATGTTTGAATGATGTCTTGTACAGAGGCCCAAATCTTCAGCAAGAACTTTTAGTTATGGTCCTTAAATGGAGACAGTACAACTATGCCTTTACAGCAGACCTGGAAAAATGTTCAGGCAAATAATTGTGCATATAATTGTGCACGACCAACTTTATCAATTCATAGTTTGGCGCAAAAAATCGGAGCGAACAACCTCTTTTCCAAAGAGTATTTCGATCTTAAATCAATATTATCGGAAGAGTACTTCACAGAGATCAGTGAGATGAAGATCGACTGGCACTTTAACGCACCCTCGTGGCCTAGTGCCGGTGGACTTTGGGAGGCAGCAGTGAAAAGCTTAAAGCACCATCTGCGTAGAGTTGTTGGCGATCAAAAAATGACATATGAAGAATTTTCCACGTTATTAGCGCAGCTAGAAGCCTGTCTCAATTCCCTTTGTGTATTGTCAGAAGACCCGGTCGACATTAATTATTTAAAGCCAGCTCACTCCTTGTCCAGCGGACCTATTCTTCCGTTTCATATGTCAAGATCTAGTTACCGTAGAACAGGTGACGGGAGTAAACATTATAATTCTCGGTACACACTGCGTCATTCGGGGAAATGCATTAGTAATTACGCTTCATAAACAAATGACAAATGAGACTAATATCGAGCCGGTGATCTTTGCACCAAAGATCGCGCCTGTCTATAACATCAACATATCATCATCAACATATCGATACCCATCAATACGATCAACATTACGGAGAATTTCGGGCAAGCTATAGAAAACATTGACCGGCAGATTAAAGAGTTAAAGTCAGCTTCGGACGGCATAGCCGGCGAGACGAACAGCCTCGACTATCATGATAAATATATTTTCCCCTTTATATCAAGCAGCATATTTTATTTATATCATCAGCAGCAGCATTTTAGGTGTAACGTACAGTTTTCATTTACCGTGTAAAACTACATGTAAACTGTGTGGAAGCTATTATAGTACCAAGGGCCCAAATCCGAACCATTAAACCGCTTGGTCGTGATATATATATATATATATATATATATATATATATATATATATATATATATATATATATATATATATATATCATTGATAGTACCTATACAGCGTGCACATAATATGTATATCTCTCTTATTTGTGTGTTTAATAACTCGGACGTTGTCAAAGGGAACTCTCAAAGCGGGATCTAAATAACCACAGTTGCTCTAAGTAAATATTTCCCCGTCGTTTGACCGTCGATGATTGCAAACTCCACTTAAATAGGTTTAACATTAATTCGCGGCTCTTGGTAAAGTATGATTGTAATAAATGTTAATGCTCGGTAATCAATGATATTTCTTTATAAACAAACCAACCGGCCTAAATTTGATAAAAATAAAGTAAAACAATTATTTCAGAAGTAAATTACTCTCTGTTCATATTTTAGGGACGCATAAATTTATTAATTATAGGACGTATAACTTCTAACATAAATGAATGATAGTGCATGTGCAACAAAAGGAGATCGTAAATCGTAATCCAACTGAATGTTCGTTCCCTGCGATAAACCCATTTGCAATATATTTACAACTCAGACCCAAACGGCACTAAGATTTAAACTATAGTGATGCAAAGTAAAAAGTTGCGATGGATAAACTTTACTTTGATTTGATAGTATGAAGAAATTTGTTTTCGAAAATAATTAAATAAAATTGAATTTAATTGATATAATTACCTACTTTACATTGTAACAAGCAACCCGCCCAGTGTTCGACTGGGTGGGATTTGTTAATGCGGCGTTATTTAAAAGACCTTTAATTTTAACAATTCTGAATATCTCAAATAAATGTCTAAGGTTTTCGTAAAAAAATATAGCCTCATTCACTCCTGACATTGTTTTCTATTTGATAATCAAGTTTCATTACAATAGGTTCCGTCATTACGAAGGTTAACCAAGATAGACACAGACAGACAGGAACTTTAAAAAGATTACCAAGTACTTGTTGGCAACGAACAATGTAGGGTTCCGTATTTGCTTTTTTTTCTTGATACTATGAGTATATTGAGTTCGCGGTTTGAACGCTGTGACGAATTACCCCGAATGTCACCATGATCTGACATCTGATCTGACGAATGATACCAGTATATCGTTTATTACGTGGTAGAGCCACGCTACAGCTATATTATGGTTGTAGCACGAAAGGGTCGACTCGACCAGAGAACGACCACACTCTCACAGAATATCAGCGTAAAATAACATAGCTACTGTGTCTATATGGTGTAGTATGTTGAGTGTAGAGAACCAGAGACCCATTTTACTGGAATCGAGTTATACCATCTTAGTCTTCAGGAGTGACAACGCACATGCATTTAGATTCTTAATCGAGGTTAAATGTGGATGTCTAAGGGTCACAGCATCCACTTATCATTAGGTGCGAAGCTACGAGGATGTATACATGAATAAACATCGTACCTATACATTTTTACAAAACTATGTAGAGTCCATACAATTTATAAAATTAGGTACTGAGACAGCTTGCCGTCATCAATACTTTACAACCTGATAACTTCGCCGCTGTTTAAGATGGAATAATAGTCTGGTTATCAGTATAAAGTCTCCAGTTCTCTACTCTCACCGTGTGAAACAGCAGCATAATGCTATTTGTCGATATACCTAAAGTTAAAGTTAGTTAAAGTTACAACCTATATACCTACGACCCACTGCTGGGCACAGGACAAGCATTTCTGAGTGGGTTTTAGAGCAAGGAAATGTTTCCCGCTCTGCCCCAATCCGTGTTGGCGAACTTCACGATTTCGAAATATATATTTTTTATTATTTATCAGACATTCAGGTTTCCTCACGATGTTTTATTTCACCGCCGAGCACGTGATAAATCAAGATCAACAAACAACAACACAAGCCGTGATAGCTCAGATGGTTAACGCTCGCTGTAAATACAACAGAATGCGAGTAACCCAGGTTCGATCCCCGCCGGCATCAATGAAATTGTTAATTGCAATTTTAAGTGCTGATTTACCACGTGCGCGGCGATGAAATAAAACATCGTGAGGAAACCTGCATGTCTGAGGAATAAGGAAAAAAAATATTTCGAAGACATGTGAAATTCGCCAACACGCATTGGGGCAGCGCGGCGGAAACTTCCTTGCCCTAAAAACCTCTCAGAAATGAGGGGAGACCTGTGCCTAGCAGTGGGACGTATATATGTTGTAACTTTACTTTTTAGGGGGTAAATCAGCAATTAAAATTGCAATTAACAATTTCATTGGTGCCGGCGGAGATTGAACCCGGGTTGCTCGCGTACTGTGAAATTTACAGCGAGCGCTGAGCACTGAGCTACCACGGCTCTATATGCCTGACATTCTGTAGTTGTGTGGTGCTACTCCGATCGAACCAAAACATTCATGCTGCAGCTACAGCTTCGCTCTACCGCTTATGTAACACTTATAAACATATATTATAATTTATTAGTTCTCGGCGTCTTGGAGACACGCTAAGTGTAGCGGATAATTGTGCCTGGAGTATCGTAAGATGCGACAAAGGGAAACTAAAACAGAACATAGGTAGCAGCATCTTCATGATAACAACTCAAAATTATGCAAAAACTGCGGTTGCCAACCTCTTGCCACAAGCATGTCAACTATAGAGGAGACTTTTAATAATAACAATTTCATAATAGTAGTGGACGATTAGAGGTTGTAATGAATGTCACCTTATTAATTCTACAATAATTTTGAACACTACAGCTGAAAAATATTAATATGCATAGGGTCATCAGTGAGAACGCTCAAAATACGAAAATTTGTCTGATGTATGATCATATTACTGTGTCCTATTAAATAATATTTTTATGACTTGTAAATTATTTTTTAATTCTATTTAATTTATCATTATACATAGTAATTACGTTAATATGAAGTCGAAATATGTTAGTCTAACAGAAAATTAAATATGTATCTATTAAGTCAACTTGCGATCAGATCGTAAAATGTGTATGGGATGCCAGTTCCCGTTATATTTTAAACGACCAAATAACCAAATATTGAGCAGAAATATATAAAATGTAACCACCAATTATTTCGCCATTCGAATTTAGATAACATCAAAAATCAAAAAATACTCAATTGTGCCATTTCATAGAAAGTATATACAAATGAGATTTAATATTTCGTTTTGTTTTATCAAATATGTTATAGTATAATTTACAAAGTTTCAAAAAAAGCTGTGATTCTTAAATACACAATAATATGTCTGAGCACCGATTTAGATGCTATTGTGTGAACATTGTTTCATTTTTATTTATTATTTTGCCTCTTTTTGTGGGGACGAAGCAATATCATACTTACAATTTGAAGTTGTTACATAAAGACCAATTTTCACGAGGCGGAATTTTCTTTGTTATTATTTCTAATATAACATAATATGAGAACACCGTTATTGTAATGTGAAATTATTTAAATCGGTTTAGACATTTCTGAGAAGGCGGTGAACACACATAAAAAATGTGTGTTGAATATGGAACTTCTGTACTTAGACCGTCGACGGTGGGCAACGTCAAATGTGCAGGACATCTTGTACTTGCTATTAAGAACATGACTTTTACCAGATACACTTTTAAAGAAAAAGAAATAAATAAGTAGATACAAGAACTACTATAATTATAACCCATATATAATTTACTTTAATAACATTAAGTAAGATAAATATAAAAGGTATAACCGGCTTACAAAGAGCAATATTCAAAATAAATTTACACATCAGTTAATTTATTGTAAATTAATTGCGAGAAAGGACAGTATCCATTACAATTAATTATACGTTATTAATTGCATTGCATTGTTAGATGCTGTAGCACGTGTATATTTGAACAACTTGTCATAAAATAATAATTCCAAACTTTACGGCGATATTTTTTATGAAATAGGGTGACAAACGAGCACACAGTCCACCCGATGTCAAGTGGATACTGCGGCCCATAGACCTATATTTATCCTCGATTAAGAATCAAAATGCAACTTCATTGTCACCCATGAGGACTAAAATGGAATGCCTCGTTTCCAGTAAAAAGGGTCTCCGGTTCCCTACACTCACCATACGAAATACAGCAGCATTAAGCTGCTATTTTAAGCTAGTATTCTGTGAGAGCTTGGTCCTTCTCCGGTCGACCCATTAATTTCATTTCATTCGTCCTACAACCATAATATTGTTGCAGCGTGGCTCTACCACGTGCAAATATATAAAGAAAGAAAGAAAGAAAATGTTTATTTCGCCACATAGGCACAACGCCATGTTGTATATTTGGTTTATTTCTAAGCTTATTTTTAAAAATAATATAGAATAGACGTTGCCGAATGTGACGAAAAGGGGTATATATATAAACCCTTTCAACGATGTTAATTAGAGATTTGATTATTTGTTCACTAAAAGTCTGTGGCCGTGGTAGGAAAAGGGGAGATCTCCCGCCGGGCAAGGTGTTCTGCCCGGGGAGCGGCCGACACTCCGAGTGATAGTTCGGAGAAGTTCTATATATACTGTCTATGATTCGGAATGTTGATAGCGTGATTTAAGCTTCGGTGTATTTCGCTTGTGGCGCGACGACAGCGCCGCTACAAGTCTACGTTTCCTGAACTTAAATCCTGCTGGTGACGGGCAGCAGCTTTACTTTTAGGAAGGTATCGGTACTGTTCTTAAGTTTTTGAAAATCTTTCAAAAGTAGTTCATTTAACGCATTAATTAACTAGTCTATATCCAGCATTGTAAATATTTAAATCGTATTGGGAATTGTATCTTGGATTTAGTAACTTTAAACTTTTTACGATACTGTTATGCTATCATTTGTTGGTAGTCAGATCTTGTGTTCTTGACAAATCTCTTAACTACTGTTCAAACAAACGGCACTTTACCAATGGCAGCCGTAATTGCAGTCAACGACGAATAGCGGCCGTACCTGAACGCGTTGCGCAGATGAACGACTATCTATCATTTCTTGTCATCTGGCTGCTGAGAGTTGTAAAGAATCTCGCTTGTGTGAAAATGACTCCTGTAATGTATGTAATATTAATATTAATATTGAGCTAATCAGTGTTTTAAAATGATTGGTATCACATCAAATGAAGCAAAATATAATAAATTATAGATACTTAACATCAGGTGAGCCGCATGCTCGTTTGCCCCCTCTTCTATAAAAAAAATATTATGTATTATTTTGTCATAAACCTCAATAAAGAGTCTATACATTTCGTTTGCGACTACGCAGTAAAACAATGGTCACTTCTGAATAATCATTTTATTACTAGCTTTTGAACTAAAGTTAGAACCGAGGCGCCGACGCAGAGCATTGAAATTAGTGTTGCACAAAATCGGTATTGGTCTTGCAGTGTTGCTCTTGTTCTTGTATTTTTCAAGACCAGTACCAAGAACAAGACCGCCTTATTTTAGCAAGACCAAGACCAAGACTGATCGTGCAAGATTTGAACAAGAACATGAAACCCTGCAAGACTCTTGCGTCTTGCAGTTAGGACTGAGTATCGTTTCAGTGTAGTGTTTCGTATAGTGTATGATTTATCCTGTAGGAGTTCGGGTATACGCTTAAGGACTCTATGAGACGCAAAAATTAGATTAAAAAATTTGGAAAATTAGACTTATGCGCATTACGAACAATACCATAAACATACATAGCGGATGAAAATATCCATTAAAATAAAAAAGAGTGCATCCCTAGTTTTGACAATCGCACTTTATTAGTGCGCGGAGTCTTGTTGTCGGCATTATCAAAGGTCGGATACTGACCTGTCAAAGAAATTTCGCAGCTATTCGGAAGTACCTACAAGGTAACTTATTTAACTAATTTGCGAATATCATTATGTACGACAAAACATTCACTTATATGTAAAGAATAGTGATTTGCACAATTTTAATGGTAGAAATAAAAATAAAATCACATTAGCTGCTTTCCGATTACACAAAGTACACAATTCGTTCTTGGGTAGCGGTATACGCTTTTATAAAAAGATTCCAAAAGAAATGTTAGATCTTTCACCTTTTTTTTCATTCTACGTGGTAGAACCATGCTGCAGTTATATTAGTAGTATAGTTATAGCACGAATGGGTCGGCTCGACCGGGAAAGGACCACGCTCTCACGGAATACCAGCGTGAAATAGTAGCTTAATAATGCTGACCAAGACTGGCTAAGTCTCGTCTTGTTCTTGCATTTGGGCAACACTAATTGCCTTCGATCAATTATATACTAAAGTATATTATTGATCGAAGCTAATTGCAATATAAACTGCAGCCGAGGATAAGCGACGAAGACAGCAGTCGATCTCAATCCTGTTATTAGTGAGTAACTGTGACAGCATTTCGTCGACTTTAATGACCCACTGGAAACGAGATAAGAGAGAGAGAGAGATAATATGTTATAATGATAATCTATGTTATATAAAGATTCAGTTATGTGTATTAAAATCTTTTCACCTTCATTATTAGAAAATCAAATTAAGTATTAAGGCTTGCAATCACTACTTAAAATTCTTATTTATTGAATTTTTTACTTTTTTCGTTTTTTACCCGACTACTTGGTTCGGCAAAAACTAGGGAGGAAGTCAGGGGATGTTTCGGGTATTTTAATTAATTTTTAATTTAATTCTTTAAAGTCTCCGTAGTCTGGTGCTCATTAATATTCTAGTATATATAAAGGAACCATGTAAGGTTCTTTGTTTAATTGAGACGCGCGCATTTTAATTGTCTTCGCTTTGTTTCGGCCATGCTTTAATTTATTGAACAACAACTACGGATAATATCATACAATTTATTTTGAAAAAAGAAAGTTTAGAGAGGAAATTTGGTGATATAGGTCGGGAATTTGGTAATAGTGGGTAATAATAGGTATTCTGGTGTTATAATAATTTTAATAGCATTGAACGCATCTGAAGTACAATTGATCCGTGAGATCCATGGATGTGATGCCTAGGCAAGCCTCGTGATAAGAAGTTAGTTAAGCAGTATGAGCACTGAATCCATTAAGCCACATTTTTTTTGTTTGACATATTTAGAATACCACTTTCCGCATGATCCACACTGCTAGTCGTCATTTTTTGGAGCGGTTGTCTTCTTATTGGTTAGCGATGTAGATGGTAATGGTGCTCTTGGTTGTGCTGCTGGGCATTTTCTTTTGGTCCCGTCCGTAACCTCTTTTGTTTTAGCTGCTTTCGCTTTAGAAGCACTTGGTATTATTAGTAGTACCGATGGGGTTGTAAAAGGATCTACATATGTTAAGCATTTCGCACTTGAGTCCCTTTTTGGTTTTGTTTAAATAGCCTGTTTCTTTAATACTTTGGGGTTTTTTAGAATTTCTTGAACTTCCGAAGTAGCTGCAATTTGGTAAATTGGTGATAAAAAAAAAACTTCAAACATCATCAAATCGAGAAATCATATATAACCCTCAATTACTGACATAATACACCTATATCCAAATATGTACAACACTACATTGTAACTTCTTACAGAAAACCGTAATGACATACCTAAGTTTAACATTTCATATTGTATAAAAACAGCATCAAACAACCTAAGAAATTACGTGCATGACCTAAGGAATAACTGTGGATATAGAAGTTTAAATATAGAAGTTTATAGTTAGTTTAAGTTTATTATGAGTGTGGGCCCAATCCACACTCATAATTTACGAGGGTCAATTGAAAAGTACTCGGCCTAACCAAGAAAATAAACACATACTAAATCAGTTATATTTTTATTTTTCTACATAATCACCATCAAATTCAATACACTTTTGCCACCTCCCCTTCCAAGCATTTAGACCGTTGAAAAAAAATGATTCTTCCTTAGAGTCAAAATATGCGTCTACAGCTGCTTTGACCTCGTCGTTTGTCGAAAATCTTTGACCTCCCAAGTGCTTTTTTAGGTTAGGGAACAGAAAGAAGTCTGATGGTGCCAGATCAGGTGAATACGGCGGATGCGGTAACAGTTCAAAGCCACAGTTGTGAATTTCAGCCATTGACTGTACTGACGTGTGAACACGGGCGTTATCTTGATGAAACAGGACTTTTCTTCTGAGCATTCCTCGACGTTTTTCTTTTATTTCCTCTCGTAAACGACGTAGTAAGGTGCAGTAGTAATCAGAGTTTATAGTCTGACCCCTTTCAAGATAATCAATCATAATCACACCTTTCGAGTCCCAGAATACTGAAGCCATCACCTTATTTGCCGACAAAATCGACTTAGCCTTTTTAGGGGGTGGTGAACCAGGTCTTCTCCACTGTTTTGATTGTTGTTTTGTTTCCGGTGTACAGTAATGAACCCATGTTTCGTCCATAGTAACAAAACGATTCAAAAAATCATCTGCATCGGCTTCAAATAACTCCAAACAGTCGCGTGAAATAGTCAACCGTGTCCTTTTTTGTTCAACTGAAAGCAGTCGCGGAACCCACCTCGCAGACACCTTGTGGAAACCCAACTCGTTGACAATGATGTTTTGAGTTCGTTCATAAGAGATGCCTATAATCTCGGCTATCTCTCTAATTTTTAATCTGCGGTCTCCCATTATTAAATCAAGTACTTTTTTAACATTTTCGTCAGTAGTTGACGTCGAAGGCCTTCCAGAGCGGGGTTCATCCTTCACACTCTCTCTACCACGCTTAAATTCTGCTATCCATTTTTTGACGGATGAATATGACAGAGCACAATCGCCTAATGTACTGACCTTGTCATCATGGATGGCTTTTGATGATAGCCCCTTCTTATGGAGGTACTTAATGACGGCACGCTGCTCGATTTGCTCCATTCGCGGAAATTATGTCCGATTACTTTGTTAATAAATTTATAAAATCACAACTAATTATCGCACACGTTTCGAACTTCACACAATGAACTAGTCTGAACTGAACTAAATAATGTGGGTAGATTTGATTTTTAGAATTGAATGGATCTGTGTTAGGCCGAGTACTTTTCAATCCACCTAGGTAAAACAACGAAAAACATATAATTTTTTAACTATTATTGAATGTTTCATTTTTACCTTAATCAGTTGAGTAATTCAATAAAACAAATTACACTAGAAAGTACTTCACAATAATGGCCGCACGAATGAACTTTTGACAGAATTTTTTTTAAATCCTACAAATCGCGAGAACGAAACGCGCAATATGTTATCATCACTTTTGCTCTTGCGGCAGAGTGCTTGCTTGCATCTTTTCGCGTCACTGCGTGCGTAAGCAACGTCGTAAAAGACTCTTAAAATCTATCACCAGATTGCCTTTCTCACGAAATAACCTCCCTTTACCCTACAAGCCCAGCGTGACTCTATTATGTAATAACTTATTGCATTGACGTACTGTGTAATAACCTATTAGGTTTTTCATCACTATGGAAGTTTAGTTGTTCACTACCGAATAATAGGGTTTTATCAAATCGTTCGACTTAGCTCAACCTTTGACCTCCCGAATCTAGTTGATGTCAACCACTTTGCGCTACGCGAGTGACTACGTCTTTCGTTATTTTTTAAATCATTTAATTACTAATTTAGTGAACAACAAAGTCATAAATAGGGCTGCCGTTTAGTTTTATCAACAGGAGTCGATAAATGCAGGCAGTACGGGATAGTTTTACCGAACAATTAATTTTTTTAAAGTAAGGTTTACAAATAAAACTACTAAATGTAATAATGACGAAGAAGAAGGAGGGTGACAACCACAGTGGTTCACAGACGGATAGACATCAAAATGCAGATGCGTTGCCACCCTTGGGGATTTTAATAGAATGCCTTGTTAACAGTAAAAGGGTTTTATTTAACGCCTTGTTCCGATCTTATTATCACTAGCTGTTGCTCGCAACTTCTTCTTCGTGAAATTTATTACGGATTACATGGGTTTTGATTTTTTCACGCGGAACCCTAATTGTTTTTGTAAAACAAAAGTCTAAGTGAATGTGTCGAGCACACATTTTAACTTTTATAGGTACCTACTACTAAAAATCCCCGCCGGTACGATTGAAATTATTAATTGCAGAAAAATGTAAAATTATTTTAAAATTTAAACATACATAAATAGAAACACTCACGCCTGTCACCCCGAGGGGTAGGCAGAGACTACTGACACACCTCTCTCGACTCCTTTACATCCACATATAAATTTGCTTTGTCACTCTTACTCATTTATTCTTTCTACATGACAAAATCACTGAAGCATTCCTTTTTTAATTCTGGTCACAACATAATCTTGCACACCACATTTTTCTCTTATCATACAATTTCTCGCCCTGTCATTCAGTTTCAAACCTATCATACTCCTTAAAGACCGTATTTCTACAACATTTATTTTACTTTCATGCTTCTTCTGTCACACCCAACTTTCACTACTATACATTAAAATAGGGATTAACACAGCCCCATTCACTCTATTTCTTGCATTCACTCGTCATACTGTATCTCTACCATATCTACCGTCTCTGATAAATACACATCCCAAATACACGAACTCATCCACTTTGAACAATCAACACCCCTTCTATTCTTATTTCACATAGCGTATTACTTTCTTCTGTTTCAAAAACCATCACTTGCGTCTTACTTGCGTTCACTTTCGTTCCCCTTTCTTTTAATAACATGTGACGACACAAATATCACATGATCATCGGCGTACAAAAGGCGTTTGAGAGTTAACTCGCGCATTCTTAATCCACATTCTTCACCTTTCAGTTTCTTTTTTTTTTGCTTTATCCTTTCAACTACTTCTTTTACTCTCTTATTTAGACGCCTGCCTTTTTTCTTTCAATCTTATCTTTCATGCCACCAGAATTACCAGCTTTGATTGCATATTAATCTAGTCTCGTGATGATGAGGTATCATCCCAACACAACTTATTATTTTTCTTCTACATCCACCACACCTGTCTTAACATTGTCTCACACAGTCTTCAAGTCTAAATCATTCATATAAACACCTAATATTTTCCCTCAGTCTACATTTTTACTTTTCTTTCACACCTTCATCTTGTAACTTCTCTATTCTTATACACTGTAACGCAATAGTAGACACAGATGTCCGATGCCGCCAAAGCTTGAATAGACCATTAATTCGACATAAGTTCCATTTATACGTGCAGAGCCACGCTGCAGCTATATTATGATTTTAGCACGAATCGGTCGGCTCGACCGGGAAAGGAACGAGCTCTCTCACAGAATACCAGCGAAAAAAAACAGCTTAGTACTGCAGTGGTTCGTATGGTGAGTGTAGAGATCCGGAGGCTCTTTTTTACTGGAAAGGAGCTATTGCATCTTAGTCCTCAGGGGTGACAACGCATCTGCGTTTTGATTCTTAATCGAGGATAAATGTAGATGTCTATGGGTCACAGCATCCACTTACCATCAGGTGGACTACGTGCTCGTTTATCACTCTTATTCTATATAAAATAATGATGACCCGTCCCGTTATTGGTCTTTCGGAAATCCTTGTCACTCTCAGTGCGATTATCATTCTTTCATTCACAATTATGAAATATATCATGTTTCTATCATCACCTCTTTCCCATGTATACATATGAATCTTCTTATGATGAAAGAAAGTGTTCGTCACGAATATATTCTTTTCCTCACATACGGTGAGGGGCCTTCACCATTCACATTTATACTTTCATCACCAAACGTTTCCAATATCCTTTCATAACCAGACCTCTTCACCCAACCCTGCCATTAAAGTCTCGTAACATAATAATATTTTAATATTACTTACATTTCATCAACGCCTTCCTTACCATGTCGCAAACTGCTCTCGGATATGAGTGGGCTTAGATATGTCTGGTGCGTACACCACTAGCGCAAACAACTTCTTTAAGCCCACTTTCATTGGTATTCATAGCAGCCTCATAACATTCGTACTCTTTCATACATTAACCCCTTCTTTCTGAAAGATGATACCGCCTCCCTGGCCTGCCCGCTCGGTCTCGTCTACACCAGACCAGTACACGGCATACATGCCATGTGCATTGACATCCTTTCCATTTCGTTTCGTCTCATTTTCACATAACACATCTATTCCTCTAACATTCAGCGTAGCCAGACGGGCTTCAGCAGTCCACATTTCAACCCTCCGGGAAACAATAGCGTGACGGGTGGCGAATCTCGTCGCCAATTGAATTTATTAATGGTAAAATTAATAATATTGAGAAAATTAAAAATAATTGCAACGAAATCTGCATGTCTGAGAAATTAAAAAGTCGAAGACACAGCGGACCCAAACCTAATGCATTCATTGCCCTAAACCTCTCCCAGAAATGAGTTTAGGCCTGTGCCAAACAGAGGGACGTATACAAGGTTTCAATTCACTTCTTCATCTAAAATAATTGCAAACAAAATCATTGACGGGAAATAAACTCATCGTTCCTTCTCTCCTATGATATCTACCACCAATTTATTGCGTGTACAATATATATTAATATAATGGAAAATTCCGTGAAATAATTTTATTTTCTTATGATCAAAACTAGCCAGGTATACCTGCAACTACACAGATTTTATAAAAACCACGACTACGAAATATCCTAATAGGCTTAGTTGCAAGTGATAAACGTAATGGTTGTTTAAATAAATAATAATTGTAGTTTAAGTTTACATAACAAAAATTGTGCCTAAAGTAATACATACTAATAATATTATTACGTAATATGTTATATCAGACACTGGCCCGGCGACGCTGACCCTGTGCTCACGCCGTGCTCACGCAACGCGCTGGTGCGAGAGAGCACCTGTTGACGGCTATTTTTATACCGACGTATCGCGCGAATCTAACTTTATTTTCTCTAATTGCGTTTGCTTGTAATTCACGCATAATTTAAAATTGGAACCGGCAGAAAAGACGAATAAAATGTATGAGATTTTCCGACACATAAATTCTATCGTGGTCGTGGTACCGACAACGAGATAGGGAAAGCTTACACAATACTTTGTAAATTGGTTTCAGAGGCATTTTGTCAAAATGATATTAATTTCATCCAGGATTTACCATCTAGGGCGGTCATCACCACGTGGGATTGATTTATTACTTATTTTTAAAACCATTTGGCTCTTTGCTAACTTGTAAACGAAGTTATTACTAGAACAGCGCAAAAAAAGATAAATTATAATATAATATGTAATAAAGGTAAATTATAAGTATACTGCCTTGTGGTTATAAGTAATAACACAGATGGGAAAATATTTTTTTTACAACCAACTTCAATATAAATAAAATGAGAAAATCATCAATGTAGTCGAAGTGAATTAAATACGCATTACAAAAAATACTGGTTTGATCTTGATCAAATTTATATGGGACCACATGAGAAGCGTTAGCTTATAAATAAAAGAATAATCATCAAAATCAGTTAACCTTGAAAACAGTTCTGAGGTAACACAGTGATTTGGCGGCCCGTTTGAATTGTCTCATATGGATAGTTAGTTGACTGGTGGCGTGACAACCGCAGTTACTAATTATGCAACTCTACTTTTTTACTTGTATTAAGTCAAAATGTCCTTAAAAATGGTGATGTCAGATTATAGATAAATCAATATTTTTTTTATAGGATAGGATGACAAACGAGCACACAGTCCACCTGATGGTAAGTGGTTGCGGCGACTCATAGACATCTACATCTATCCTCGATTACGTATCAAAATACAGTTGCGTTGTCATCCGTGAGGACTTAGGTGGAATGCCTCGTTTCCAGTAAAAAGGGTCTCCGGTTCTCTACACTCAGCATACGAAACACATCAGCATTAAGCTATTATTTGACGCTGGTATTCTGTGAGAGCGTGGTCCTTCCCCGGTCGAGCTGACCCATTCGTGCTACAACTATACTACTAATATAACTGCAGCATGGCTCTACCACGTAATAAAACGTAAAAAAACCACGTAAAAATATTAGAAAGTGAATGAACCTACGAAAAAACGTTCTTAATTTTCTATCTCAATAGTATATCATTTTTATACCTAATATACGTAATTTTATATTATATCCACTATTGATATAACAATGCATAGTAAGTTGTTCAAATTAGAATTGTAATTTTAATTTACTTGTACATATGATGGGGACCAGTAAATTGAATTTAAGTAATTGAATCAAGCGTTATTTTGTGGAAATCCATTATATCATAGATGTTAAAAATTAATTAGCTAAGATACGTGTAATAAAACAAAATGATGTGTCTTACATAGTTCGAAGATCACCTCCTGCACGCAATTAAATGATAATTGCGTGCAATAGCCTCGTCACCGCTACTCCCACGGAATTATTCCGTGTCTACTCCCAACACCACTACTCTACGATAGATACACCATCGTCAATAATACGACACGTGCATCGACTCTAAACTATTATTGGTATTATAATGAGAAATAGACTTTGCGCAGAATTAAGTTTTTACATCTTCAATAAAGTACAAGAATTGAGTTTTTATTAAGTTTCTACATCTTCAATAAAGTGTATAAGACTTTCATTGTGTGTATTTAGTATTTCTGTGTATCTTGCGAGTGAATTTTTCAAGCTATTGGACTGGAAAGGATACGGTATTAACATCAATGGCGAGTACATCACTCACCTTCGATTTGCCGACGATATAGTCCTTAAGGCAGAATCGCTGAAGGACTTAAGCACTATGCTCAATGACCTCAATAGTGCCTCCCAACGGATAGGTCTTAAGATGAACATGGACAAAACAAAGATCATGTTTAATGTCCATGTCACACCTATGGAGGTCGTTATTGGGAGCACGAAGCTCGAAGTTGTTGACGAGTATGTTTACCTGGGACAAATAGTCCGACTAGGTAAATCCAACTTCGACCGAGAGGTCAATCGACAGATTCAACTGGGCTGGGCAGCGTTCGGGAAATTACGACACATCTTCTCGTCAGGTATACCTAAAATCTGAAAACTAAGCTGTACAACTAGTACGTGTTGCCAGAGAACCGAGACGTGGTCCTTCATTGTTGGCCGTATGAGGACGCTTAAAGTCGCTCAGTGAGCTATGGAGAGGGCTATGCTCGGAATTTTCTCTGTGTGATAAACTTAGAAATGAGGATATCCGCAGTAGAACCAGAGTGACCGACATAGCCCAACGGATTAGTAAGCTGAAGTGGCAATGAACCGGCCATATAGCTCGAAGAACCGATAACCGATGGGGAAGAAAGGTTCTCGAGTGGCAGCCTCGTACCGGTAGGCGAAGTGTAGGGCGATCCCCCACTAGATGGAGTGACGACCTGGTAAGACATGCAGGAAGTCGATGGATGCAGGTGGCTCAGGACTGTGCTTTGTGGCATACCTTGGAGGAGGCCTATGTTCAGCAGTGGACTTGTGAAGGGCTGTAATGATGATGATGATGATGATGCAAGTGAGAGATTAGAATAGAATAAGTTTTAATCAATATACATTATAAACAATTCTCACTGATAGCCATTTTTCACTTTCACAACTGGTGCGGCAGAAAAACCTCTGTCCGGGAAAGAACCGGTAAGAAACCCAGCAAGGTTTTTTTCACACAGTAAAATTAAACATTGAAAATAGGTTGTACAATTATTTATTACACTCATTCAAGATCATAAATGATTACATGGTTTACAACAATCCCTCAGGATCAGGTTGTTGTAAACTATATAATCATTTATAAGTGTTCGTCACTGTCTAAACACTTATTAATAATAACCCCTTTTTTAATGTCTTTGATTAATAGAATAAGTTATATTTTCTAATTGATTCTAATTACCTTATGTATTAATGTTTTCTGGGGTTTTATTACTTTGGTTTATCATAGAACATGTTTCGGTTAACTTTTCATCAATTATTTTTTTTAAACCAGGCTATCGTAAATCTTATAGTTAAAAATGACAAACAAGAGAATCGCTGCGGTGTTTTGATTGCTGTTTATGTTGTCATGGGAACATCTTTTTAAAACAATTCTATCATTGATTTCATTGAAATAAAAGTTTGTCATACGTTAATTTTATTACTATCCACCCATAACGACAAATATACCGTTACCGTGCCCTGGGTTTGAATACTGCCCGAAACCAATATATCTCCAAAGAAATTGTTGGCTTATCATTAACATGTATGACATTATATCTCTAGCCTGCATCTAATCTAAACACCTAAGCAAACTTCTGCGTTGCCTGTTAAGCCCTAGACTGTTTTTAATTTTTAACCGACTTCTGAGAAAGATATAATTTTTCAGATTAAATAATTTTTCAAACAAATTTATGTATATCTATATTTGTGTTCATGTGTACCTTTATATACAGTTTATTATCTTTATTTGTACAGTAATAATGTCCTCCAGACCGGATTTCGGCCACGGCGGCCAGTTTCAACGGAGACTAGCCATCGGCGCAGGACAGGATTATAGTGCCCAAGTGTATGCGCAAGCACAGGTGCGCTCCCTATACCCTTTCTTATTCTCATAGTCCGATGGGACGGTAAACCGACACGACCGGAGAGGGATCAGGCGCAGGAGCAACGGCTTTACGCGCTTTCTGAGACACGGGGGTGAGACACCGGCAACTTCCTGACTCCAGGCAGATACTGAGAATTTCTTGACCAAAAACTCAATAAACTGATTGTTATTGGCCAACGAGGCAGTATTTACATAATCATGTATTAGTAATAGTAATTAATACGAAAAGAAAATATACCTCTATTTAAACATATAATATGTTAATTGTTAAATATAACTTATAGATATAGCTAATTTCTATTTAGTACATTTTTTTACAGATTTTGTTAATTATTAAGTACGCACGCTGCTACTTACTTGCTGTACACATAAAACTATTTCTCAAAGGGTTTGCTAGAAGAGAACTCTTATATATTGTACAATGTCTTCTACAACAGGATTTAAATAAGGATTATATTCTATATTTATAAAATGATTGTATTTTATTTATAACAAATAATACTAAAATTATAATAAAATCAATTCATAGTTTTATTAATAAAAATATATTTTCTTTTATTTTTTAAATTTTATTTTCTTTATTAATTAACGATAAAGCCGTACAGTCAGGCTTTTTGGTTGCGTGTCCGGCTAAAATTCGACGGTCTCCGGCTTTTCTTAGGGTTTTTAAATTTGACCATTCTTTACATTTTTTATATACTTACATACAAACTATTGCAATTATTGAAATTAATATTGTAATGAGTATTGAATAATTAATAATAAAGAAGACTGATTTATTCAATTGTTGTTTTTTCGTTAACACTTAAGAAGATTTTACGGTAAATGATAAAAAGCATTGTTTTACTTTTAAATATGTTTTTTACTAAGACCAAAAATTAAGGGAGTCCGGCCTTTTTACCAAAAGGTCCGGCTAAGCTCGCTGGTCTGTCCGGCTTTTCGGTTTTAAGACATGACAACCCTAGGTGTAACAATAAAACATGATTATGTAAAACTTGCTATGTGAGCAGATAAAATTTATATTTAGTATATATATATATATATATATATATATATATATATATATATATATATATATACTAAAGATGAATATAATATACGATATATGATAATAAAATGGTAGTAAAGTACTACTTCCATTTCATAATCTTAGTGAACTTATTTCTCTAGTATATAATTATAAACTAAGATTATATCACACCTACTAAGCTGGAGTGTATAAATACTTAGGATATGTTCGAGCAGGCCCTCACACTAGGAATGCCTATGTTGTGAGGCCTGCACGAATTTTTTTCTCATAAAATGACACTGGGTCGACGTGTGATTAATTGATTACGTAAGCTTGTTTTTTTTTTAATAAGCATTCTAGGTAGTCGTTCTGTAAGGTCTCACAGGCACACGGTTTGCTTGTCCAAGAAGGCTCATGAATCTTTACCAATGTTTATTGTACTGGTGCAGTGGCTGCCGTCTCATGAAAGGTTCAGGTTAGACCTGTATTAGACCTTTTTCAGCATTATACAGACCATCGTCCGATACGCCTTGGAATACGATCAAAGTTTCATCGGTGTCACATATCGTTTCGACGTTTTCCATGGGTAAGTTATGTATATCATTTATATAGAAACTGAATAACGCAGGGCCAATGCCAAGTATTTTGCCCTGCGATACACTAAAAGGTACATTTTCTGACGAATCATAGCTCTAATCCTCACTAAATGTCTCCTGCCTGTAAGATAGCTCTGATACCAATCAGGGGCCATTCATACGTGGTAGAGCCACGCTGCAGTTATATTAGTGGTATAGTTGTAGCACGAATGGGTCAGCTCAACCGGGGAAGGACCACGCTGTTGTTTCGTATGGTAAGTGTAGAGAACCGGAGACCCTTTTTACTGGAAACGAGGCATTCCATCTTAGTCCTGACAGCAGTGGCGAAGCTAGAGCTCCAAGCTAGGGCAAGCCCAAGATATAAATTGATAGAAATATAGATTGTTGTTTTTAGCAGTTTTATAAAAATACACCAATCTTGATCTGTCTCCACGCTTCAGTTTCATATTCAGTGCTGTCAAGGACGTGTTTAACAAAGCACACAGAAGGCATACCACCGCTAGATAGATTGTATTACATATCAGCAATTGCGTAGCTTCGGTGGCTTTGAAGAAAGCCGTTTGGGTTTGTTTAGCGAAAGAAAAAAAATATTTACATCCAATACAATACATGAACAAAAGTAAAACACGAACAAAGTACAAACAAACTAGGTACAAAATTAAAAAAAAATTATTTACATTTTAATGGATAAGAGATAAGATAAGTGGAATCGTCTCGCTTTCTTATGGAAAGATTTAATTACGTCCACGTAAAATGTTGGTGAACGTTTTAATTGTACCAATAACTAATGTAGTTTTTAATTGCGATAATTGATAAGTCTGAAATACACTCTTAACCTTGTGTAATATCTCAACAAAGTTTGAAGATTTCCTCTCCGATTATCACTTTAACACACTTCTATTCATCACAAGGAACACTATTATCCTCCATTAAATCTTTAAAAAAGCATACATTTTGAACTCGTAATATTAAATCGCTTAAGATAAGCACACAGAGTAAATAAACATTAAAACGTGAAATGAACTTGCAAACGTATTGCCCGCGCGCCTCCGCTTTTAACAAATTTATTCCCAAAAGCCTGGCTTTAAATCTCTATACTAATTGCTATATATACAAACGTAGTTATATTTCATTATAAAATATTTTGCCATAGGTTAGAAAGAGAGCGATCGTCTTCTCGAAAGACAACAAAGAGACAACTATTAGCTCTATTAAAACTCATTTTTTATGACAGCAGCAGTATCGCTAAAGCGCTTATTACACTATACAATTTTTATGAAATCTAATTAGGAACCTAAATTGGAAGCTAGTAATCACACTACAATAAATTGAATTCTAAATCGTGACGAACCGCATTCGTAAAGAACTATCGACGGGGTTGCACGTTTGATCGATGGCGCCGTATTTATCAAAACATCAGAAAATAAGACTTGCCTTAGCCGTGGTGGGAACATAGGATATTAAAAAAAGAGAAAAGAGTACTTGTCATTGAGAAAAAACTGTCCAATATGAATATAATTATATATTTTTAGATTCTAAGCAGTTTTTTTATAGGATAGGGTGACAAACTAGCACACAGTCCACCTGATGATAAGTGGTTGCTGCGGCCCATGGACATCTACATCTATCTCCGATTACAAATCAAAATGCAGATGCGTTGTTACCTGTGACGACTAAGATGGAATGCTTCGTTTCCAGTAAAAAGGGTCTCCGGTTCTCTACACTCTCCATACGAAACACAGCAACATTAAGCTACTATTTTACGCTGGTCATCTGTGGGAGCATGGTGCTTCCTCGGTCGAGCCGACCCATTCGTGCTACAACTATACTACTAATATAACTGCAGCATGGCGGCAATCTACCACCTATAAACAGTTTGAATATTTGTTAAGTTTGGTATCCAAACATATTGAAAAAGAAGTCACGATATTTCGATAAAGTGTGAGTACCAAAGAATGTTTGATGGTGACATTACGTTTTATAGCCACCGGAAATTAATATTAAGATTTAAAGTACTGCTCTCTGATATCAGACTTCTATCAAAACTTCAAGACATCCGCTAGTATCAAAGCGCGGGCGCCGACTGGTTGTTCTAAATCGTAAGGTTGCGATTACACTGTCTTAAATTGTAAACAATTTAGGAAGTAGAGCGATTGGGACCTCCAATTTGACTAAATCGGATCCTAACTGTTCTAACTACGATTACACCTTCCTATTTCCTAATTAGATTTCCTAAAAATTGTATAATGTAATAAGCGCTTAAGGCAATACGAGGTCATCGGTCGACATGTATCGAACAGTGGAGTGCGCGGGAAATTTGAAATAGCTTGAAACATTTTACGAGTTATTTTATTAGTTGATATTATTGATTGATATTATTGATTGATTCAGATTTAATAAGGCAAGCCTGGCTTTTCAGCTTTAATGGAAGCTTCGCCACTGCCTCACGGGTGACAACGCATCATCAACATTTTGATTCATAATCGAGGATAGATGTAGATGTCTATGGGCCGCAGCAACCACTTACCATCAGGTGGACTGTGTGCTCGTTTGTCACCCTATCCTATAAAAAAAGCCTCCTCTAACACCAATATTGCTTAATATTCTTTAAATAATTACAGTTAATACAGTGTCGAAAACCTTGCCTACGTCTAAGAAAATGCCAAGAGAGTTCTGTTTAGATTCAAATATTGATGATATCGCAGATGTTAAAAGCAATACAGCATCTTCAGTACTACTTCGACTTTTCTATAACTGAATTGTCTTAGTGAGATCAACTGTCGAGATTCCAAATATCCAGTTTACCTTTTGTTTACAAACTTCTCAAATAGCTTTGAAAAGGTATCCAATAGCGAGATGGGCCTAGTGTTTTCTACAGCTACCTTTGAGTCACCGTTATAAATAAGACATGCAAGCTACTAATTTTAAGGAAAAACGATTTCAAGACTTAGGTTGTAAATATTGTTGAGTTTAATTTGCTTCGTTTACTCCTACCGTTGAAAACTAATCATAAGTTTTTTGTTAAGAAAATTACGTAAATATTTGATTGACTTTCGGGATTTTTGCGGGTTGTTCTTATTTTTCCTTGAGTTTGCTTCTTCCTTATTCTAATTTACGTTTACGTAAGAGATCAACAAAAAAAGTTTTAAATATCTAGTATAGGCGACCTTAAGTGGAACATCATCCCAAGGACCTCACTTCACCAAAGCTTTGCGCTTTGGTGAAGTCGGTCCTTACATTTCATCTCATGACCCCCGGTGTGATCCAGGGTTTTAAATTAACTTCTCTTCTGCTCAATCTCACTCCATGCGTATACTTATTTAATGTAATGAAAATTCCTGTCGCTTCATTCACGTCTTTTTTGTTAGTAACTAGTCGAAAATTGAGAGGTCTTCAAAATTTCTTTTAAGAACTGTTTGGCACGGCCACATGGGCTTAATTATATTTAAATTTAGACTCAACATAGACGGATAGTAATATGTTATACATGCTGACAGACAATACACACTGGTTTCTGACTTAGTTCAGAATTTGAAAGATAGATGTGGTCGAGACATGATTTTCCTCTGGTAGGCTCTGTAATGACAGGTAATAGACCACATTCTGCCACAATAAATTGATATTCTAAAACTTGAATGTTTGTTGTTTGTGGTATCCGATAAAGTGATGTTCATATCGCCAGCAATCACAAGGGGCAATTCTAAGTGGCCGAATTCATATAGGAATCGAGAGATGCCAGGAAATTTTCTATATTTCTACTGGACAGAGAACGATAGATAGCTAGTATAGAAATAGAGTCTAGAATCTGTAGTAAACAAGTCTAGAGTTGTCAATAGATGGTTTTGAAAATATTGTAACGTCAAAACACATCTCGTGTTGACATTTAAACGTGTGAATTGACGTGTTAGTGGCATTTAAATGGCTACACGGGCTCCGCCCACTCCCCCGTTCCATTATGTATGTGTCATAGTATTCTATGTTTGAAATCATTAGTCGCCATATATCCCTAATGTAAATTACAATGTCGATGGTTTGGTTTGTGTTATTTCCAAACTTATAGACATTATATATTTGTAATTTAATAGCTATTTATCGGTATCACTTAGCCAACACTCTGTTTAGATTATAACATCGTAAAAATACCTGTTCATCGCATTGTTTCCAAAATTAAACTATTATTGTTTTTACAGAGTAAGTGTAACAAACGAGCACACGGTCTTCTTTGTGATAAGTGGATGCTGTTGCCTATAGACATCTACAACTATCCTTGTTTAAAAATCAAAATGCAGTCACCTATGAGGACTAATATGAAAAACCTCGTTTCCAATAAAAAAGTATTTGGTTCTTTATACTATCACCATATGAAACACAAAAAAAGAAAGAATATAATAAGGAGTAAGTAGGAGGCGAATACAAAGATTCTTATATGTTTCCATACTTTCATTTCCCTTTCATAAGTGAAATTAAGCAAAGCCGCAGGTAAAAGCTAGTATACATTATATAATATCAGTTACGCATATCATTCTTGTAAAATCGAGACATATTTTAATGTGCACATTGCCGAACCTATTGTAACATTAAAACTAAAAATTATAGGGGTTACAATTATGCTAACTACCGGGAAAATATGTTAGTAAATATGAAAAATAAAGGATCAGCAATGGACTTTGAATAGGCTGTAAAGGTGAATAAAAATCCACCATCTTGAAAGAATATTCAGCCTTATTTATAAAAATATATATATATATATATATATATATATATATATATATATATATATATATGGCCGGCCATACCACTTCAGCTTAATAATCCGTTGGGCTATGTCGGTCACTCTGTTTCTACTGCGGATATCCTCATTTCTAAGTTTATCACGCAGAGAAACTCCCAGCATAGCCCTCTCCATAGCTCGCTGAGCGACTTTGAGCGTCCTCATACGGCCAGGCAGCCAGCAGTGAAGGACCCCGTCTTAGTTCCATATGTCATCACTGGCAACACGCACTGGTTGTACAACTTAGTTTTCAGGTTTTGAGGTATAACTGACGAGAAGATGTGTCGTAATTTCCCGAACGCTGCCCAGCCGAGTTGAATCCGTTGATTGACCTCTCGGTCGAAGTTGGACTTAGTTGTATATAGCTCGAAGAACCGACAACCGTTGGGGAAAAAAGGTTCTCGAGTAGCAGTCTCGTACCGGTAGGCGTAGTGTAGGGCGACCCCCCACTAGATGGAGTGACGACCTGGTAAGACATGCAGGAAGTCGATGGATGCAGGTGGCTCAGGACCGTGCTTTGTGGTATACCTTGGGGCCTATGTTCCGCAGAGGAACGACTTTTGACCCTTACCATAAAACAGAAGTAGTTCGGCCTACCTTCTTGGAATTACAACCACTTAAATTAGTTAAGCGTACTGTAGGTATTAGCCTAGAAAGTGCCATAAAACATGTACATAGTACCATAAAAATTTATACCGACGCGCCAAGTTATATAAAAATTACCGAAATTTATAATTTATAATAGGAATGAATTAACACGCATAATGTTCATAGGTATTTACCTACTCAACTTTTTCGAGATAATAATCGTGAGTAAAACGGTATTCGCGATTTTTTTTTTTAATATATTGATCTTAAAAACATTTAAAACAAGTTTTATTACAACACAACTATAGGTAGCTTTTACAACCATTGTTATTTTTAAAAACATACATAGTGAGAATCAAACTCTAAAACTTCTAAAAGTTTTACTGTTATATAAAATATTCACATGATTTTAATTTAATTTTTATTACTTATGTTAGTGTTTATTTATTATGTTATTTCTGTAATTTATATTCATATCACTGTTTATTTATTATTAGAGATGGGCCGAATATTCGTTTTATATTCGGTATTCGGCATATTCGGCAGGTTTACCGAATATTTGTATTCGGCCGAATTTTCGGCTAAATCACCGAACATTCGAACCGAACATTTTCATAGTGTCCAATGTATTAAAATGTATGAATTAAGTAATGCGATGTACTTTACTGTTGAAAGTATATTTTATTTATGGGTTAAATCTACTTACTCTAAGAGTGCCTCAAATGCATAGGTAAATCTATACATTTATGTTTTTGAGGCACTGTGGATTTATTAAAGATTATGGCAAATAGAAACTCGATAAAATGTTTTGGAATCAAACAAAGAAACATTAAATAACATTAGTACATTTCACTTTACTTTGGTCGTCAGTTTCTCTAAAATAAGAAACCTGCGTGTCTGAGAAATGAGAAAAACATTATTTCGAAGACATGTAAAGTTCGCCAACAAGCATATTGGGGCAGTGCGGTGGACAATTCCTTGTCCTATAACCCTCTCAGAAATGAGCGGAGGCCTGTGACCAGGAGTGGGACGTATATAGGCTATAACTTTAATTTTAATTAAGAATAAAACAACGAAATACTTTTTTATCACAAGAATAGTCAAAACATAAGCATGTGCCGGCAATTTGCTCAGTACTAGATAATGCAATAACATGTCAGGTGTGGCGGGAAGCGAAAGGCAGGGTCCGGCGATAATCCCGTGTGCTTTACGGTAACAAGTTTTGACATAAATTCGACATAAAAAGTCCCGAGGTTATCCTGCCGAATAATGTTCGGCCGAATATTCGGTTCGGTAAAAATTTTACCGAATATTCGGCCGAATATTCGTATTCGGTGAAATCTATATTCGGCCCATCCCTATTTATTATCAAATCATGATAATATCTATTGGTTATGTGAATATATAATAAAAATTACATGTTTCCTTATGAGTTATCGATCGTATAAAAACGTTACACGAATATTTTCACACTTGCAATTTTTTGCAACATGATCCCCTTGCATTAACGTAATTGACTGCAGGCTTATTATACCTACTTTCCTACAAATAAAGTAATTCGATTCGCAATAATATTAACCTATTCATACACTTACAGCATCCGTTTACAATCTATACCTACGAAAGCTTACCGATGTTAATCCACATAAATAAAAAACGGCTTATAATCTGTTTCACAATTTGTAACATATTTGCTGACTTTTATTACAATATTCTCATCTAGATTCTATATTTAACAGTAATTTCCTATCGTAAGTACAATTTATACGTGGTAGAGCCATACTGCAGTTATATTAGACCGGGGAAGGACCACGCTCTCACAGAATACCAGCGTGAAATAGTAGCTTATAACGCTGCTGTATATCGTATGGTGAGTGTAGAGACCGAAGACCCTTTTACTGGAAACGAGGCATTCCATCATAGTCGTCACGGGTGACAACGCATTCTACATTTTGATTCGTAATCGAGGATACATGCAGAAGTCTACGGGCCGCAGCAACCACTTACTATCATGTGGACTGTGTGCTCGTTTGTCACCCTATCCTATAAAAAAATTGAGATAAGATTTTTGAGCAAATTTATATTTCAACATTACATATGTAAGTATTATTTAATATAATAATAATAATAAATCCTTCAATAATTAGAAATTAAAGACATTGCTGTTAATTGCCAGTAATAATAGTCATGGGCATTTAAGCAAACTTTTTATCACAAACATAAAAACTGCTTAGTAAAGTTGAAGGATAATAAATGTATAACCTAAAACAATAGGCTAAATAAACACGCATTGTTTTAATCCGACATTAAAGAAAGCATAGTATAAATAAATCAAATAAAATTAGCTTTGAATTAGATTAGGTATCTACTTATAACTTTATTAATGACTCCTTGATTTATACGAGTAATACGGCAAGTGATTTTTTTTCTAACTATGTATTTAATTAATATCCATTAGATTTTTTTAATATAGACTACATTATGACATTATGTCACCTTTCGTAAAAAGCGGATCAACGTTTTTAATCTGCATGTAGTTAAACAATAATATCTCAGTGCTTTTTTCTCCACATTACAGTGTAATTGATTAACCAAAACATTTATTATTTCTTACTTTATTATAGTCACATAGTCGGTTCTTTTATGTAAATAAATTTCTGGGTTAATTTCTTTATAGATATAATATTCCGCAGACCGAATTTCGGTCACTGCGGCCAGCCTCAGCGGTGAATAGTTACCTATCAACACCGGACTATAATGCCTGATAGTATACGTAAACAGAAGTGCACTCTATTCTCTCGTTCTCATAGTCCGAGGAGGCCGTTATCCCACAAGACCGGAAAGAAATCAGGTGCAGAACCAATGGCTTTACGTGTTTTCCGAAGCACGGGGGAACAACACCGCCAATTTGACTGACTCTGGTCTGCTACCGAGTATTCCTTGACAGAAAAACTCAATTACAAATTTTGGTCCGATCTGGTATTCGAACCCGGGTCCTCCTGATAGCAACCGCGTTTACAACTACACCAGAGATAGTCAACTTAGACATAGGTAATATTTTTGCATATAATTATCAGCTAAATATTTTTGTTGTGATAATTTTCCGATTATTTCGTTACCTACGTAGTGTTTTATAATACTACCTACTTTGTAAAAATGTTAGATCGATTTTGCTAATACATCATAGTTATTCTTATTTTTACTATTTAAATGATTACCTTAGTTATTGCATTCGTTACGAAATAGTAACTCATATTATCATCTAACCATCAAAATAAAAAAAATAACAAATAAAGAATTATCGTTTACTTGAATTGCCTTTCAAACTTTTTCGTACCTTAGTATGAGCAAACTTACAGTATTTAAAAAATGTCATACCGAGTTAAACTTAAATCAAAATCTTTACAGCCCTTCACAAGTTCATTACTGAATACATGTATATGCCTCCCCAAGGAATGTCACAGGACACCGTCCTGAACCACCTGCATCCATCGATCTTCTGCATAGTTTACTAGGTCGTCATTCCAGCGGCGGAGAATAAACTGGTGCCGCCCGGGGCTGCTATTGCCAATCATCCCCCCCCCCCACCTTTTTCTTTTAGTATCTATACTTTAATTTTGTATGTTTTTAAATTTTATCCATACTCTTTGTGTATGTGAACTTTAAATGCATTACTGGTTATTATTTTAATCAAAAATAGCAAATATTAAGAAAATTTTGAGTTCAAAATATAAGATCACATAATTCGCCGTTAGCCAATTCAAGTGTGATTGTCCGGTTTACATTTAATAATAATTAAAAGTTCACCCTTATAAACTATACTCCCAAAAGAATCACTATTCGTTCATTCGCCAAGCCATAATTTTTTTGTAAGTTAGAACGGTTAAATTTCATAAAACCAAGCTACCAAGGTCGTCAAGGGCAAGGATACGGCTTGCTATTGGGTGAATTTCGGTGGAGGCGGGGCGAGGGTTGTTACCGCCGCATTTCGACATCCATCTATGTATGTAGATATTAGGTACACATACCAAGCAAGTTCAGATTCAGTATTTTAATCTATTAATTTAAAACAGGGGCGTGACAATAAATTATGGACATGCATGCATAAGTAAAAATAAAATAAAAGGTGGAAATCGTTTATTGTAATCACTTTAATTAGTAGATAGATACAAGTCGCATTGCTTCGACATGTTATTCGCATCATTAAAAACGTAAAAAAAAAGTTAAACAATCGCAATCAACAGCAAAAATAAACTTTTAAGAAATGAACGACGGACATGGAGGCGAAGAATGGCGAACTGCAAAAAAATATTAACGAGTTTGTTATCGTAATAGTTCGGTTGATTCGGTCGCGTCGACTTCCATAAGCGCGTGAGTTGAAATTTTAGGCAACGTGCGCAGTTTGTGACGAGGGGGGCGCGGGCTGAGGTCGCATCCGCTCTTGCGGATTGCCCAATCCCGCCGCGAGCGCCGCACCAGCGATTATTTCGTCATGTAGGTAGGCACGATGACTCAAAGCGAATGATTACGACACAGATATTTCAGGCACAGTTCGGCGAGACGGAGAAATTCTACGCAGTTGTGGGTAGACACTAGGAAATTTTCCATCATGGTCGTGTTACAAGCAGAAAATTCAGTGATTTCGCAGCCGAATGTAACACAGCTTGCGCAATCCCCGACGTCACTGCAAACACGATTTAGCAGGCTTCAGTTGCAGAAAATAAATGCTAGCGACGATTTTATGCCGACCATATAGGAGAGAGAAAAAGACTGACTGATATATAAAAAGCCAAGTCAATGTCTCCCCCCGACACGGCTGACATTTTTTAAATCTTCATTCTTCTATTGTCTTCTACATATTTTCCACTCCAACTGTAAGTAAAATCAATCGTAACCGCGCGCGTTTTTTATTTCAACAGTTTTAGGCCCTAAGGTAAAGTAAATCACATTATAAATTTCAGGAAAAATAAGACTAATAGAGTACGAATTTAATTAAAAAAAAAATATGGCCGCTTTTTACCACATTGCGGAAGTTTCAAAAGTAGGTCGCGAAACATCTCACAAATTTAAACTGAAGAAATAATCACTTTCCTAGTAATTTAATATCACTATAGGTATCTATAATAACTGAATTATTACAACTTGAGCGAAAAACAAAGTTAATAAATAATGAAAAAAAGTTTGAACTTCCACTAGAAGTGGATTTAGTCGGAGGGAACGACCGATGTAGACGACGACCAAAGAGCGAATGGTAGCACTAGCATGAAGCGAAGTGAAGAACGATGCCGTAGCGGCGATCGGCTGAGGAGGGGCAAGGAGTGAGGGTCGCAGCGGGGGGAGCACGGGGCGTTCTGCGCGCGCAGAGAAAGGACGCAAGTGGTGATGTAATCGCGATCGATGCAATCCGCGCTACCAGCGACAACTCAAATGTAAGAAGCGGCGAACTGTTGTAATTACTTTTCCCGCGAAAACGCGTTATGATGGTGATCAGTCATATCGTAAAAACATACCAAAAATAATAATTGTCTCCGACTTTCGATTAGACACAATTACGGCTAACGACCCGACAGAATCACGTGTTTTTGTTATTTCCTAGGTACGTGTAATAGTGAAACAAGTAGCGGTACTAGCCGTTGGCAGTTTGGAAGTGAAACATATTTCAAGAGTGTGTCCCAGTAGCGTGAGCGCACGCTTAAAGCTGATGAAAGGATTCAAATTGAGTGAGCGAACTAGAACGGAAAGTTGGCGAGATAATATTACTAGCATTCAGTTGATTCAGTATTGATCAAAGAGTAGCGAACGGCGCGGTCGCTCGGGCGCAATCGTAAGGCTCCGCGATCATTCGGTTTTTATCTAGGTCACACGTGTAAACGTTATCCCCACCATGCCGGCCTTGGCTTACTTTGATCAAATGGTACCTCCCCTTCTCCGTCAAGTCCGCAAACGTCGCGGTACATCGTCTTCTCTATCTAATAGCTACTATTAGCAAATGTTTGTTGCCGATATAATATTTTTCCATTGTTGAATGATTACACGTGAATATTTACTACGTACGACGTAAATGTATTCACTAAAATTTGTTTAGGATTAATGTTTTACAAATATAACCTATTTTTTGTCCTAAAGGGTCTTTGTTCATAAAGAAGCTTTTAAGTATTAACTGCAATAAAGTTATTGATTGCAGAGACGTACCTACCATTTTTTCCCGTTTACATTTTTATACGTTACATATTTATTGTGTTTAAATTTAAAGGCATGTCTGCCACAAGGACACGTGTGCTATTTGACATATTACTTATGTTTATAACTTATATAACTGGGATACGGAAAATAACCCGTTAGAAATCTATGATGGCTTTTGTACGATTGGTTCGCAACCAAGTCACGTTAGTAGTCGAGTGAGCGGCGTTACTAGTTATAGCTATCGAAGTCGCTTTTTGTAGCAGCAAGGTCGAAACGCCCGGCGCGGCCCCATCGAATAAAACTCACTGATGACGATGAAAACAGCGGCTTAGGCGACCTCGTTTGAAATCTAGGACAGCACCCGAAATAACTAGGCCACCGTTATTGCGCAGACGCTAACGCAACTCGTAGGCAAAGCTTATTATAATTTAGCGACCAGTGGAAGTAGAACCCAGTTGGACCGCGGTTTGTCTTTTGTACGCTCGGGCATAAGCTATTCATGGGGGCAGGTGCGAATCATCAGATGTTGGCTGACAATATTGCAGAAATCGAGCTCTTGCTGCGGAAGGAAAATACGCCTATTTTATTTTAAGTATTATCGTACAAAATCGTGTTCGTGTAGATGCGTTTTCATCTCTAAGGATTATGGTGGAATCCCTCACGGCATGTAATGATTCCCCTTACACTGGATACCGGAACACTGAAGAGCACGCATTGCTGCTTGACGGTGGAAACGAGTAAGGTGGTATCTACTAGCTGGTATCCAGTAAAAGCATGAAATAAATTTAAAAAATAATTTAAATGCTAAAAAGCGGCCAAATGCGAGTCGGACTCGCCTATGAAGGGTTCCGTAGCAGCAAGTAACATAATATAAAAGTTCTTGTAGTTGATTGATCGAAAGGTAAATTGCGGTTTACGATTTATGGCGTATTAAAAAAAAACTACATACTAGATCTCGTTCAAACCAATTTTCGGTGGATGTTTACATGGTAATGTACATATTTTTTTTTTAGTTTTATCATTCTCTTAGTTTAGAAGTTACAGGGTGGAGGGGACACATTTTACCACTTTGGAAGTGTCTCGCGCAAATTATTCAGTTTAGAAAAAAATGATATTAGAAACCTCAATATAATTTTAAAGACTAGATATAGATATACCTCACATGTATGGGTTTGATGAAAAAAAATTTGAGTTTTAGTTCTACGTTAAAGAAGCATCAGTTCTATGTACGCCTCACAGAATACCAACTTAAAATACCAGTTTAATGCTGCAATACTGTGTTTCGTATGGTAAGTGTAGAGAACCGGAGACCCTTTTAACTGGAATATAGGGTCTATGCATTTCATCTTAGTCCTTCGAAGTGACAACGCATCTGCATTTTGATTCTTAATCGAGGTTAAATGTAGATGTCTATGGGCCACAGTATCTACTTACCATCAGGTGGACTGTGTGCTCGTTTGTCATCCTAATTCTATAAAAAAGACTGAATAAAGGACTAAAAAAAGTTAACGGAATAGTTTTAAGTATATAATTAAAATGAATCTGAATCCAGAAACTTACCTAATCTATTGGTTACTAAAACTTAGTGTCTGATTTGGTATGTACATTTTTTTATAATAGTGTTGACAAGTATAGTTACCTACGTGATGGTAATATGGTCACTTTCTTGAAAATTTAAAAGTACAGTCATATAGATAGATATATAATATATCTTTGTGTTTCTGTCTCTGTCTTCATCATAGTTTTGGTTTTATAGGACAGCAAAGATATTACCTACTCTCACGTAGGTATACCTTATAAGTTATAAATAAATTCTACTCTATAATTATGATATGTGTTGTATGAAAAAACGTATAATAGTTATTAATAACCAGAAAACATGTTTGATTAACTTCAAATTGAAACGAGTTTTTGTAAATTGAAATGGATTTTTTTAGACTACTTCCTACAACGTAAAAATTTTCCAATACTGACTTTTTATCAACTACAGTTAAATGTTATTTTTATTAACAACAAATTATAAAGCTTGTTTATCTTACTTGAGTAATTTTCTTTTTAGGTAACGAAAGTTGGTACCAAATTTTGATATATATATATAGTCAATGATCTTATAAGGAAAACACCTTTTTAGTTTTACTTATAATATAGTTGTAGGTACCTATATAGTATTTGATTTTATGGGTGTTTTATGAAATGTTTATTGCATTGTGGATTGTGGATAGATAATAAACACTTTTTAAAAATACCTTAATTGCTTTTTATTTTGTAAATACCCAGTTGAAAGAACAAAAGAAAAATTCTACTTTTCTTTGCTACTGAAATTATTCGTAAATGTTAAGTCATTATTAAATGTTACATTTTGACGAAATATTCGAATTATAATGAGATTATTTGTTTTATTGATTATAACATAATATTGTGAATATCTTTGTCACAATATAATTTTAGTGCTCTAAGAAATTTAATCAATTAAGGTATGTAGGTGTGTAAAAACATAGGTACAACATAAAGTTAACATAAAATTGGAACTAAGTAAACCTATTCCCATAGGACCTTAAATCTATGTAAGTACATCATTATAACATTATCAATCTCAAATAAAGTAGAAGTTTTAACCCAAACCCATACATTATTTCAACTGTCAAATTTTATGTTAAGGTTAGTGATTTTTAAATGTCTTCCGAAATCATAGTTACTACAAAACTATTTTAATCTACAGTAGGTACTAGGTATTAACTGGAACATCCAACCAACTTCAATCTAATCATTAATTTAAACTTAACTTTTATTTGGTTTAGCAAGATCAAACAGTCAAACAAACTAGTTCGCTTCATTTTCTAACTCCAAATTACATTTCTTTTTGCTTGAGTCATCACTCATCACATTTTATTTTTTTAACTGGAAACATTCTAAGTCTTCAGGAAATGAAAGTTACTATGTTCTTGTAAACTGAAATTTAAATAATGCTAATGATTAGCTATGTGTTAGCATCAAAGTACTTCAAACATGCTTCTTTAATGATTACTTTAATACTACCTTAATTTTAATTCATATAACCTTGAACATCTGACGTGGTTGTCATCAATAGTAATAAGTTAAATAAACTAGTAGTAGGTACACACAAACCTAAAACTAACGTAACAATAGCCTCGTGGCAGTCATCTACAAGTATCTACACCACGCGGCAACTCTGACACGAACTCGTGAAAAGTTAAACGAGTGGAATACCTAAACCCGTTTCCGAGGCACGTTGTTACACGAGCATTGAGATAAGAGCGCGATAATCGACTCCACGAAAAACGCCAGCAATTAGAACAGTCAGGTAGAAAATCGCAAATCAGAACGTTAAAACGAAAACGCGCAGCGTGACTTACCTGTCGGGAAGCAGGACGTGGCGTCTACGGCGTCGGTTGGTGGTGGTGTGGCATCGCGAACTGTCGTGTTAAGTGTATTTATGACTGTTGTGTTGGCTAGTACGCTCGCGCGCGAACCCACGACGACGCAGAACAATGCCGCATTGTGTTCTATACGATATTACGACTATACGTTTGGTTTGCGCGGCAAATTTTTTTCCCCGCGCACTCCGCACTCCGTCATCGACATTAGAACTGAAAGAGCGTAACCGCAAATGAAACACGCTATCTCAAATTAGGCCCTTCTGCCAAGTTTGGTTCAGGAACAGTCTTATCTGTATGGTAACACTGAATCGGTTTATGCGGCGATCTAATTTATAGTTCACGGAATTTGACCTGGCGGATTTTAGTTGCTTACGTCAGATGAACTTTGCGTATAATGTAGGATTACTTTGTATGTAACTAAAGCCGCATATAGATATTTTTAATATCTTAATCTAAATAAAAAAAATCTTAGTAAAAATATCTGAATAAAAACTGGATAAGGCCTCGTGCAAAATGATTTTATTCAATTTCGCTTAGACATTAGACAACATAATGCCGATACTTCAAAATTCTCTAACGATTCCAGTCATTGCTTAGTCGCTTTTTCTTTTCATTAAATGTCAATTATTGTAAATGTTCATAGCATTAGGTATAGACGCTCAGTTATTTGAGCTCAACATGGATTGCAATCAGTAGCATTTTAACAAATTTTATAGGATTTGTTGTGAACCTGATGTTAATGCCGCACCAGGCAACTGATCCCCTGACTACCTCACAAATTGTAATTCTTAAAAGCAAGAGCATGTTGTTTAAAATAACACCATTTTTATTTAAAAAAAAAATACCTATAGAAATATTGTACATACAGGCAAAATGACATACATGGACAAAATGACACAGGCATATTTCAAATTCTGTCAATTCTAGCCCGTCCTAGACAACTACATATATCACTTGACTCTACCAGCTCACACCTATCTGTCAAAACGTGAACTCGGGCCTGTCTTTCGTCCGGGTGTCATAGCCGACGACAAAAATTGGTAGGTTACGAGATTTTTTTTTGATTGCAGGGAGTTTTTGTATTAATATTATATTTTTCATAGTTTTACCTTGCTTGTACATTTATTACATCCCTTATGTACTTATTGTTGCATTTGAATAACTTTTTCCGTAAATAATATTAATTTTGAATTTATTGTTGAATTTTGACTTTTTATAACGCTATAAGGACAAAATGACATAGGTATGTCGTTTTGTCCATAAGAACTCAATGAGCTAATTGTGCACTAGCAATAGCTAATTGTGCACTAGCATACATTTATTCAAAGCTGTTAACTTCTTTAGAGATAAAACTTTACAAAAACACCTTACAAAAACGATACAGTTCAAACAACCGACTCTACTGAACAAGGCGATAATTCAACATCAAACACTGGTCAAGACCTTATTTTCATCATCATCATCATCATCACAGCCCTTCACAAGTCCACTGCTGAACATAGGCCTCCCCCAAGTAATGCCACAAAGCACGGTCCTGAGCCACCTGCATCCATCGACTTCCTGCATATCTTACCAGGTCGTCACTCCATCTAGTGGGGGGTCGCCCTACACTACGCCTACCGGTACGAGGCTGCCACTCGAGAACCTTTCTTCCCCATCGGTTATCGGTTCTTCGAGCTATATGGCCGGCCCATTGCCACTTCAGCTTACTAATCCGTTGGGCTATGTCGGTCAATCTGGTTTTACTGCGGATATCCTGATTTCTGAGTCTATCACGCAGAGAAACTCCGAGCATAGCCCTCTCCATAGCTCGCTGAGCGACCTTGAGCGTCCTCATACGGCCAGCAGTGAAGGACCACGTCTCTGATCCGTAAGTCATCACTGGCAACACGCACTGGTTGTACACTTTAGTTTTCAGAGATTGAGGTATACCTGACGAGAAGATATGTCGTAATTTCCCGAACGCTGCCCAGCCGAGTTGAATCCGTCGATTGACCTCTCGGTCGAAGTTGGACTTACCTAGTCGGACTATTTGTCCCAGGTAAACGTACTCGTCAACAACTTCGAGCATAGTGCTCCCAACAACTACCGGCATAGGTGTGACATGGACATTAAACATAATCTTTGTTTTGTCCATGTTCATCTTAAGACCTATCCGTTGGGAGGCACTATTGAGGTCATTGAGCAAAGTGCTTAAATCCTCCAGCGATTCTGCCATAAGGACTATATCGTCGGCAAATCGAAGGTGAGTGATGTACTCGCCATTGATGTTAATACCGTATCCTTTCCAGTCCAGTAGCTTGAAAACGTCTTCCAAAGCAGCGGTGAAGAGTTTCGGGGATATAACGTCACCCTGTCTTACACCTCTCTGCAGTTGGATAGGTTTCGAGCTCTGGTTCTGTACTCGGATAGCCATCGTAGCCCTACTGTACAAACACTTCAGCACTTCAATATACCGACAGTCAACTTGGCACCGCTGAAGGGACTGCAGCACCGCCCAAATTTCGACGGAATCAAAGGCTTTCTCATAGTCCACATACGCCAGGCAAAGTGGCAAATTGTACTCTTCAGTCTTCTGTACAATCTGCCGCAGGGTATGTATGTGGTCTATGGTACTGAAGCCTTTTCGGAAACCGGCTTGTTCGGGAGGCTGGAAGTCGTCGAGTCTGCGTGCGAGACGATTCGTAATGACTCTCGAAAACAGCACGTAGACGCGGCTCAGAAGGGAAATCGGTCTGTAGTTCTTCAAGAGAGCGTTGTCGCCTTTCTTAAAGAACAAGACCACCGCACTTCTGCTCCACGCCTCTGGAGTAGTGCCACCATGGAGGACGGAATTGAAGAGCTTCTGAAGGACTTCAAGTACCGGTGTTCCACCCGCTTTCAGAAGCTCCGCTGTAATTCCATCCTCGCCTGGGGCCCTGCCGTTTTTAAGGTGCTGGAGAGCCATTCTAATCTCGCTTAGACTGACGTCCGGGATATCATCGGAATAGTGTCGGATAAGACTTGCTCTTGGATCGTTACTCACACTTGCGTGTGGCTCCAACGATGATGTGTACAGCTGCCCATAGAACCTCTCAATCTCACTCAAAATCTCAGGTGTCCCGGAAACGATGCTGCCACACTCAGTCTTCAGCCTTGACAGTTGGCTCTTTCTGGCAGATAGATCTCTGGCAAAGACTTTGGAGCCCTGGTTCCGCTCGATCGCTTCTTTAATACGAGCAGTATTAAAGTTGCGTAAGTCTCGCCGCATGCATTTGGAGATCTGTCTGTTCAGTTGCCTGTATGCTGTCAAATCTGTTGACGATTGCAGCCTCATCTCCCGTCTAACAGCCATGAGATTAAGAGTGTGATCGGAGAGTTTTTGTGTTCTTCTGCGGCGGGTCTTGCAGAACTTAGCTCCGACCGCATGGACAGTTTCCACGAGCTTGTCATTCATATCGTCCACTGCATTGCAATCTTGTAGGCACTGAAAGCGGTTGTGTAACTCGAGCTGAAAGTTTTCGGGATTTTGGATCAGAGCACGAGGGGGACGGAGCGTTGACTTCATTAGACGAGACCTCTCCAACTTAACGTTTAGGTTCAGTGTGCCTCTAACCATTCGGTGATCGCTGCCAGTTTTCACCCTTGCGATCACTGAGACATCACTGAACAGTTGGCGTCTGACCTTATTTTACCTGCTCCAAATCAAAATCTGTTGTTGGTAATAAAGAACGCCCTTCTTCCTATACTCTAGTAGTGTCTATTGAGGATATATCACCTGTCCCAAAAGGACGTTACATTAGTGGCAAAACAAAACGTAAGCCAAAGATATAACAAACCTCTTTGATTTTGACTTCTCCAAACATGAATGCAATTAAGTCTAAACAAAAAAACAAAAAAACCTAAAGCTCTTGCCAGAAAGAGGAGAAGAAACGTTACCAAAACCTTGTTCGAAGAAGTCGGTGAAGAACGCTCAAGATGACGAAGAGGATTGCTGACCTGGAGAAGACTGGTTGCGGTGTTTATGTGTTTCGCAGTGGATCCACGCTTCTTGCGCGGACGTCCCTAAACGAACAAAACGATTCATTTGCGAGCTTTGTCGTTAATGTTATTAATTTTGTAGTGTATGTCATTTTGTCCATATGCTATGGACAAAATGGATTTTCGTTGAACTCAGTTAAACTTTAATTTAAAAAAAATCAGTTAGTTTATCTTTTAAATATCTATTAGAATTCATAGGTATAAAACCAAAGATTACTGGTGTACAATATGAACGTGCTGTAATTTATTAATAAAGAGTTATGACCCAAAAACATACATAAACACTCACGCCTGTCACCCAGAGGGGTAGGCAGAGACTTCCATTTGGCACGATCCTGACACACCTCTCTCGCCTCCCTCACATCCATATACTTACGCATCGCTAATTTGGTCGATAAATTTTCACCTAGGATGTCCCTTTCCGACTCTGCCATTCACTTCTGCAACATAAATTTTCTTTGTCACTCTTTCCTCATTCATTATTTCCACATGACCAAACCACCGAAGCATTCCTTTCTTAATCCTGGTCACAACATCATCTTGCAAATCACACTCTTGGTAAAATATTGTGTGTAATAAATTATTATTTATTAAATAATCACTTAATATGTGTGCCTGTTTGGAGATAACTCAAAAAGCTAAATTAAAAATAAGAAATAAGAATAATATTGAAAGATGAAAAAAGCTAATGGGTGGAAATGAAAGCGCTACGTTGCACAAAGAATGGGTCGACTCGACCACTCTACTGTTTCGCCGAGTACCACACTCACACGGAGTACCAGGGTGACAGACAAGCACACACCCCACCTAATGATAAGTGGTTGCTGCGGCCCATCGACATCTATCCTCGATTACAAATCAAAATGCAGATGCGTTGTCACCCATGGGGACCAAGATGGAATGCCTCGTTTCCAGTAAAGAGGGTCGCCGGTTCTCTACACTCACCATACGAAACACAGCAGGATTAAGCTACTATTTCACGCTGGTATTCTGTGAGAGCGTGGTCCTTCCCCGGTCGAGCCAACCCATTCGTACTACTACTATACTACTGATTTAACTGCAGCATGGTGTGGGGCTACCACGTATAATAACTGCAGCATGGCTATATAACGTATGGAGCACGGCTCTACCACGTATAATATATACCGGTTGTGTTTTGTGTGGTGGTTATGAAGCATTCTATCTTAGTCTTCAAAATCATAAGTAACAACTCATATCCACATTGATTCTCATATCAGGATAGATGTAGGTGTCTGCACGGCGAATACACTCACGTGGTCTGTGTGTTCCTTTGTCATCCAAAATTCTATAAAAATGATTGAAATTAAGGGTACGAACTACGAACTTTTCAAGCAACTACAAATCAAACATCTCTATTGTGTGATGGCAACTAAAGATAAACAATTACTTCTATCTCTTCTTAGGAGTGTGGTAAAAGTCGCCTACAGAAATCTCTAGGGAGAATAATTTTCTGAAATCTCACGTCTGAAAGAGCAGGTCCAGAGTATGTACAAGATATTTTTGACTCAACCATTATTCCGCCTACCAAGCACGATATTTATAAAAAATCTACTCCTTTGTGTAATATTATACAAGGGACCTGTAAAAGAGATGTGTTTTTTTAAACTAAGTTGTTGTACTGTGGCTGTTGACGACAGACAAGAGGCGGCAAGAGATTGGTAACGGGGTGCCTCATGACCATGATAGGACATCGATTATCCGCTTACTAATCCAAGTGTGAAGCGTGGTGACTACGATTATCAAGTTATACACGGCAGTTGGTGTATTGCTTATTTATTTTTATTTTTGTGTAAAAGAAGCAGTGCATAATATTAGCATGATAAGAAAAAAAATTATGAACAAAGTATATAAAATAATAAATACTTTAAAGATCACCCATCCGCGGAATTATAAGTAAGATAAAACACACAAAAATAAGATAAAATACAAAAGTATTACCCCAACGAAACGTTATGTTCTCCGATACATTGATATTATAAATGACGGTCGATGGTCCAATAAAATTAAAAAAAAAATGTATTTATAGTTATACAAATTTAGGAATTTAGGATTTAGGAAGATTTTTCCCTTTACTTGTGCTGTACAACCTTGCATTCGGTCGAAATTCATAGTTCTGCATCAACAGGAACAACGGATTTTTATTAAATTAGTCCGCGAATATCAAAATATGTGACATAAATGATCTTACAGGGCCGTATCCTTTGAATGCATTGACTTGAAAACTTACAAGTTTCAATGTTATATATAAAGGGAGGATGGTCTACGAGTCTACGGTACATCTAGTATTTGACAGTAATTTTAATTTGATACCTTTACCCGTCATTCAGAAAAACGAATTTGTCAAACGAATAACAAAGTGATCCTATAAGGGTTCCATTTTATCCTATTGAGAAAATAACGCTATAAAGAAGTGATAGAGACGTTATCCCGTTGCTTACATCCCGATAAAGTTGATAATAAGTAAAGCGAACATGTGCAACGCAATCACACCTATGCGGATATTTGTTAGTCGCTGACAGGTATGTTATTTATATATTTATATAGTTATGTTCTTTCTCAATTTTCCGACTAGGTAAGTCCAACTTCGACTAAAAGGTCAAACCATGGATCCAACTAGACTAGGCAACCTTCGTAAGATTAGGACACAAATTGTCACGTATTCCTCAAAAACAAAAGTGTATAACTAGTGCTTGTTGCTAGCTGTTACATAAGGGTTTAATAGTTTCGCTGTTGTCATCTGCATGGGCTTTCTGCCCAGCAGGTATCGGGCCTCGGGGTATACCCCCTTTACCCGGACATTCCTCACGGCACACTACAGTGTGCCGGTCCTGGGCGCCTTTGATGTTAAAAGGCGTTATAACTGTAGCAAACAATTTTCGTAGAAGTCGGGTAATTTTTTCAAAAAGGGTGGTTATCTGCATAATTGTGTTTAACACAATTATAATGTCTAAGTTGGCCTTTCTGCGGCATTGTGGGATTTACTCAACTCCCTAATCTATATAGGGAGGAGTTCTCTTGGATAGGGTCGCCCGTCCGGGGGCCGTGAGTGTAACGGCGCGAAGCCGTTGAGGTTCATGTGGCCCGTTGTCGGCTCGGTCGAACAAACCGCGCGCCAGCCGGACCACGAATTCTTGCAGGCTCTCAATCTTTAGGTTGGCCGCTATTAGGTCATTCCGGACGTAGCGACCCGCACCGACTATGGTTTGTAATGACAAGTTCTGCTGGGCCTGTAGTCGCCGCTTCTGTTGATCGCTCAGAAGCGCATACTAGGCCCGAGCAGCGTATGTTAGCAGGGGTCTTATATACATTTTGTAGATGGTCAACTTCGAATTTGTCGGTAACTTGGATGCCAGGACAGGACAGGCTTTGCGGACAACAAAGTCTACGTGTGCAGTCAAGCGCAACATCCTGTCAATCCGACATCCAAGGTAGGTCACGGCCTTCTCATATGCGATCTCCTGGCCTCTGAGGGCTAGCGGTGGTGGTATATTTATATAGCGGCGAGTGAGTAGAGCGGTTGTCTTGCTAACATTGAAGGCCATCCTCCACTCATACAACCATGGTGGCAACAGGTCCAGCAGACGTTGCATCCTGGCTGTGGCGATATGGGCTCTTCTGGACGAGGTGAAGTAGGCGCTGTCATCCGCAAAAAGCGCCAGCTCGACGTCGTCCTCCCATTCGTGCAGATGCCCCGCCAGGGTAGGGATGTCATTGGTGTAAGCCGCGTACAGGACTGGAGACAGACACCTGCCCTGTGGCACACCAGCTGTTATGGGTTTTATTGCAGACTCGGCGTCCTCTACACAGACGTAGAACTTCCTGTCTACGAGGAAAGACGCCACTAACCGCAATATAGCAGGAAGGACACTAGTCTGATCGTCTAACTTGTAGAGTAATCCTGGATGCCACATCCTGTAGAACGCCTTCTCGATGCCGAGAAAGACGCCCAACGATGTGCGGCCGCCGTTGTGCTTGGCCGCAAGCAGGTGCAGTACTCTGGTCAGCTGTGTTGCTGTTGAGTGGTCCCTCCTGAATCTATGCTGCTCCGCCCGAAGTTGGATGCACGGGCGGAGACGTCTGAGCAGTATTCTTTCAAACAGTTTAGCTATATGCGGTAGCAGCGTGATCGGCCTGTAGCTGGCAGCTCTACACCTGTCCTTCCCGGGTTTCAGCAAGACGATGATTCTGCCTTTCTTCCAGTCCTCCGGGAAGTGGGATGTCCGCAATATGCCATTGTAGAGTCGACCTATCTCTACAAGGACTCTATTGGGCAGCTGTCGTAGTGCAGCGTTGGTAATCCCGTCGTGCCCCGGCGCCTTCCTCGGTTGCAGGCGGGTTGCTGACCTCCGCAATTCAGCGGGGGAGATAAACCACTCTCCTGCAAGCGGTGGCGCGGGCAACGACAAGAACTTCTACACGCGCCTCTCCTTCCCGTTGTGGATTTCCATGAACTCCGCACTTGCTGGGTTCGGCATAAAGTGCTCCTCGAAGTGCTCAGCTAGGATATCCGCTCTGCCCTTGGCATCATAACGTTGTTCGGCCGCGTTGTTGGTCAGCGGGCAAACAGGTGGTCGGGTTTTCGTTAACTGCCGGTTCAATGTGTAGAGCGACGCTTGATGTTCATCAGCCTTCCAAATGCGCCGCTCCCAGGCCTCTCCTCTGTGGGCCTGTATTGCAACCGACAGTTCGTCCGTTAAGGTGTTCAGCTTCGTTTTTATTCTGGGGCAGCGAGTGCGCGCCCAGAGCTTCTCAGCACTCTTTTATGTCTCAGCTACACGCGTATGTTTAGCGGCAGCTCTTCCTTTCTTTCAGAAAGAGGGGCGATCGTAGAGGCCGCGTTAAGGGCCTCCTGGATGCTCGTGGTTATTCTGGTTGCAGCGGCCTCTACGTCGTCCGCTGAGTGGATCGGTGCGTGGACTGGAGGTCTCTCCTGCAGGTGTTGGTGGTAGAGCCTCCAGTCGATCTTGGTCTTAACGGCTCTGGGTGGCGAAGTCACTGCCTTAGTGCCAAAGGTAATCAGAATTGGGAGGTGCTGTGTATTTAAGTCGTACAGCACCTCTATCACTACCGGGTAGTTGACGTTCCTAGTGAGCACGATGTCCAATACATCCGGACGGATGTGCGTCGGTTCCTCGGGACCTAGAACGTCATAGTTCTGGCTTTATGTGTCATCATATAGTTCACGACCCGGCGGGTTGATCAGTCTTGATCCCCACGCCGGGTGTTTGGCGTTCAGGTCCCCGGCGATGATGGTGGGTGTCGTACCTTCCATAACCGTCCGGATGTCTGAGGAGTAGAATGGAGTCCCTGGCGGGCGGTATGCTGCAAAAATCCTTAGTTCCTCGCCCGCCGCCTCCAATTTTATGCCGATTGAACGCATCGTCTGGAAGTCTGGTAGGTCCAGTTCTTGGTGGACGATGTCTCTCCTCACCAGAATCGCTGTCCCTCTGTAAGCGATCCCTTGAGGATTGACCTCGTCCCTCCTGTAGATCGTGTAGTTTGGCAGCTTAAGATGCGTTGATGGTCTTATTTTGGTTCCACCCAGCAAGATCACCTCGATGTCCTGCTGCTGGGCGACCGTGCGGAGTTCATGGATCCTTTGTTGAATCCCGTCCGGGTTCCAGTAAAGCAGACGCAGGTTACTGTCCTCCGTAGTGCCTTGACAGTAGCGATGCCAGCGCCTTCATAACGGCGGTTATTGGATCTGTCCCGGCCCTTATGTCGGCCAGGACTTGTGTACCGACCTCGATAGCTATGCCTACCAATCTGTGGATGGCATCAGCTGTCTCGAGGCCGGACGTTGATGGTCTATGTTGTGAAGGCACTGTTCTCGGTGCATTTGTGGTGGTCTTTTCTCTATATGTAGAGCGCGCTCTCTGTGTAGAGCGTGCTCTATGTGTAGAGCGGGCTCTACTTTCTGGTAGAGCCCTTTCTGGCGCTCTACCCGTCGTGTTTTTCGGTGGTGGTCTCTCAGTAACCTGCGCCTGTGATGCTATCGATCCTGTTGTTGTAGGGGTAGAGGTAATCACAGCCTGAGGAGGGGGCTGTTCAGTCTTCCTGCTCCTGTTCCTCCGCCTCTTCCTTTAGGAAGGTTGCCTCTCCGTAGCGTTGTTGGCAGGAGGTCGGAGGGTCGCCCCGGTGGTTGCCCTTTGCTCTATGGGTTTCACCGTTTCCATTGGTATTCTAGGAGGGGGGTGGCGGGGGGGGGGGGGGCTGGTTGCCTACCCTTCCCACTGGTGACTGTGGCCCACCCATCCTCCTGGATGGTAACAGTCTTTGCGCGACTCAGGGGGATCCTCTTAGGGTTCTCCGGGAGTAGCCCAGGTAGAACGATCCCCTGCTTCCTGGAAATCCTCCTCGGGACTGGGCAGCGGCGATCGTTGGCCGTGTGGTTTTCAATCGCACTTCGGCTCTTCCTCTCTACCCCTTGGGCAAAGGCTAGGAATATGCTCCCGGCACAGCGAACGCATTTCACTGGCCTGAAGCAGTTTGCGGAGGCGTGGCCGAAAGCCTGGCAACGGTGGCATTGTGCCGGTCCCGTCTTTCTCTGCCAGGCTTCGATGACTACTCCTCTCATATAGAGGAGCTCGTCGATCCGGTACAGGTCTTGTAGCCGCTCCAGACTCAGATGCTCTAGCTGTGCATAGTAGAGGCAGCCCGGTCTGCCTCTACGTGGTGGTATGGTCTTCGCGTAGGTGATGGGGAAGCCTTTTGCCCGGATAGCCTCCTCAATCATTTTGGGGTCCGTGCCCACTGGCAGACCACGGATGCCCACTTTAGTGGGCTTTTCTTCAGCCGGGGTATAGCAATACCAATACAATAGTGGTTGGTAGTTTCTCGGAGAGTTCGACCATATATCTCTGTATAGTTCGAAACTCCTCCGGACTCTGGGGTGCGAACCTTATACCCTTCCCGAACGGACGGGCATTAGGAGGGTGGCCCAACTTTCTGCTGAGCTCCTCGAAATGCCTGGTCCAGTCCGGGAGGCATTCAGCAACAATCGGCGGATATCTCGTTTTCTCCTTCTCTTTCTCGGTTTTTTGTGGCTCTTCCACTGATTGTGGTCGTGGTATTGCGGGGGCCGCAGCCATGTGGACATAGCTCGTTGACGGCCGCTGTCCGTCATCTTGTGATAAAACGGACGGGTTGGTAATCTGCACCGGGGATGATCTTCCGGCGGATGCAGCTAGGGTTGCATAGGTTGTAGAGCCCCAGCTGTAGGACTCCTCACCTCCTTGCTCGTATTGGGCAGAGTCGTGACTACGCCGGTCCGGTGAGATGGATGGTGGTCGTTGCGGTGGTGATGGCGATTTAGGAGGTGAGGTATGGACCTTCTTCCTAGTCGCCGTTTGGGGCTCCTCATCATCCGATGATGATGTTGATGGTGATCCCGATAACGTTGGATCATGGGAACCGATGCGCTGCTTCCTCTCGTGGAGGGAGGCATCGGTTTCGGGTGGAGTATACTTTCGTGGCGTCTTCTTTGCCCGCTGTTGAAGGGGCAGCGGTTCACGCCCAGTCGTACACTCAGGTACGATGGGCGAGAGCGCCGCTCTCGGTGCGAGTTCTCCACCCGGCGACGGAGGCTATCGGGTCGGGATTGAGAGTAGGAGGACACTACTCTAGTCCTTTCGGGGTTGAAGATGTCCCTATAGGTGATTGGCCTCTCCAAAACGCCAGGGCGGTCCGGTGGTTATCTTGACTTAGGGGGGGCTCCATCTTATCCTTACCTGACATGTTGGTGCCCTACCTAACTGAGTCAGTGGTAATCTTTACTAGGCCCTATCTAAATAACCAGCCGATCGGTAGCAACTGGTGTTGCGCGACGCGGATGGTGGTGATGACAACTTAAGAGCTTCGACACTATGGGCACTGCCTACCCTTTTTATAGCAAAAGGGTTGGGAGAATTGCGGTGGTGGCACTTTAAGAAGGCGACTAGGCACAATAGACACGAGCGTCTTAAAGCGCAAGAATCTACCTAGGGGCCGGTGACCTCGAGGCCTCAGCGGACTCAACGATCGGCGGAGTATGTCGTACCGCCGGTTGTATGTGATCACTGCTAATCACAAACAACTCGCACCTAGGAGATCCTTAGGGTTTAATACTGGCCGCATGAGGAAAATCTCTAAGTGAACCATAGAGAAGGCTTTGCTCGGAGTTTCTCTGCGTGATATAATCAGTAACGATGACATCCGCAGTAGATCCAGAGTACCAGAGAATTCAATATATCAGCAACTGAAGTGGAAATGGGCTGGCCATTTAGCTTGAAAGATTCGAAACCTGTGACACCAACCTGTGAAATGGGGAAGATGACCTGGTACGACATGCAGGAAATTAAATTAGTTGTTGGTTAAGGACCGCGTTTTGTGGCATTTTTGAGGATCATTGTAGAGAACACCTATGTTCATCATGAACAGAGATGCAATACTGATAATGATAATGATTAAAGTGGATGAAAAAAGAGAATTATCCTTTTATTAATATATAATGTAATTATTTTATTTATAGAAATTGAATTAGGAATTATAAATTTTACAATTTACAAAATAATAAACATAACATTTAAAAAAAAATTAAACGTAAATATTTCTAATTAACATAATAGACAAGTTAAAGGAAAATAGTATTTTACAAAATTATACAGCATAAAAAGCTTAATTTAAGTAAAAAATACTTGCTAAATCGCCGCCGTCTGTTGGTAGTGTGCCCAGAAGACTGGCTGAGTTGCCTCGCTGTATTGCGAGGCTGATCCGATGACCAAAATATCTTCTAGCTTTTGGGTCACCAGAGACATTGACAAGGCGTGATGAGATATCCCTGTGCAAACGTCTTGCATCAGGACTCCACGGCTCCAGAGTTTCTATACCAAACGGTACAAACATGTATCCCTCTCCGAGGGCTTATATGAAGCTCATTCTGTCTAGATGTGATGGCGCTAATGTGTCAACACAAGTTGCATCCCGTACTAAGGAGCGCCCATTTTTCCATGGAATGAGCGTCATTCCATCAGGCGTCTTGCCATCGTCCCGCAATATACCGTTTGGCTCTAAAATTGCAGATACGTTTGCACTGGCTAAGGCTCGTCGAATGACGTCCTTTTATTAGTTTTTAATTTGTAAAATCTCTTGTGAACGCTACTTTACAAAATTTCCATATTATACTTAATGATGTTTTCGTACGAGGCCCAACCCCAAAGGGGAAGATATATAAATATAACATAGGCTTTCTCACAGTAGGTACTCTTATTATTCATTTGTCTTTATTACATTTTAATATTTACTTACTTTGATTTAGTCCGCGAAGTATTCGGAAACAATAATTTAATATAAACACTTTATCAATTACTTCTCTCTTCGAAGGTGTGGTAAAAGTCGCCTATGGAAATCTATAAGGAGATTACCGTACCGTAATCTCACGTCTGAAAGAGCAGGTCCAAAGTACAAGATTTTTGACTCTACAATTATTCCGCCTAATAAGCACGATATTTATAAAAAATAAGCTCCTTTGTCCAAGGGACCCGTAAAGGAGATGTGTTTTTTTTTTCTAAACTAAGTTGTACTGAAGCAGTTGACGACAGACAAGAGGCGGCATGAGATTCCATTATTTCGAGAAGTTTCTGTCTACGATCACATTCGCTTGGGGTTCAAATTTCTTTCTCAAAGTAATTCAATAATTCATGGCTAATTTCAGAACGTAATTTGAAGCCCACACTGGAAATGGAAAATTTTAGAGTAATTTAATCTGTAAACTACATTGTATATAAATAATAATTTTACGCCAACACTTTGTTGGCGCCAGTTATTCTCGAAAAGTACATAATATTACGTGTACAACTCTAACCATGCAAGAGAATTAATTACCTAAATAAATATTGCACCATTTTTAAACTTTGACCCTGAGATTTATTAATTCATATATTTGATTTTATTAATAAATTTAATTTTTAGAAAATTGTAGCCTTTTCAATAGTATTTGTAAATTATATTTGAAAGAATTGGAACGTTAGGAATCAAAACATACCCTACTTGAGCTACTCTACTCTACGCTAATGCGTTCTGGGCAACATCTTACACACATGGGTGTGCACGTCACGTCATTTCGTGTGCAATGCAAGTCTATTATGGTTGCTCTATGAATGGGTCCGGGGAAGGACCACACTCTCACAGAATACTAGCGTAAAATAGAAACTTAATGCTGTTGTGTTTCGTATGCTGAGTGTATTTATATGCTGGATACCTTATTTACGACAGTAAAACGGAATGCGTCAACCCCATGCGACGCACTCCATTTTAAATGTGTATAGATACTGATGTGTATGGGCCACAGCCTCTAATTACCATCAGGTAGACTTATGGATCGAATATTTTCAAATTAATAGACCTAAAATGAAAGACAACGAGTGTTAATGTCAGAGGCGGCTGGCGATTACAGCAAGTTCTATATGGTTAGCAATCTGGAGCGTTAGACTACAAATAAAATGATATCTGTTGCTTCCGTAGAATGTATCTACACAATTATGCTGGAGTCCTCTTTATGTGTGGCGATAGAATCTATTGTAATTAAATCACTACACCAGAAGGCGATTATCATGTATTAGTATACCTAATATTAACAATGTATTAATTTTGATATTCAAGTATTATCATTTGATTTTGCTCTTATTCGATAGAAAACATTTTTTGTCCCATGTTAGTCTGGGACTTATAAGTCCTCTATTTACGTGGGCCTTATAACAAAAATAACAATGGTACTTGTCTAGCACGGTGAAAGCGACTAATTGTTAAACATATAATACTTTTTGATTAAATGTGATGCTACCTGTAGCCTTAGCTCACCCGACCTTAGCCGTAGCTTGCTGCTTTTTGGACTCTGTCTACCCCTAGGGAATTACTGGCGTAATGCTATATATGTCGATAGGAAATTAGGAAATCCCTATTTTACAAGAAACGAGGCATTCCATCTTAGTCCTCAGGGGTGACAACGCATCTGCATTTTGATTCTTAATCGAGCATAAATGTAGATAAATGTATATGGGCCACAGCATCCACTTTCCATCAGGTGGACTGTGTACTCGTTTGTCATTCTTATTTTATAAAACAATCTAATACTCAATAAATTCTGTAGCAGTAATAATACACTGCAACAAGTCTCTATTGCGAATTTTTTTCGTTGAGGGAGAAACTTTAAACACTAAAAGTTATCAGACGATGCTTAAAATCAATATTACTGACAACGAAAATAATATGTTGTTTGTAGACAAGAAGTCGGGCGTCAGAAAGTAACGTGGCGTTTTAATACTACTGCTTATCAAACAAAGCTGCTCTAGCTAGAGCCGTAATATCCGCTTTGCCTCCCAGCTACTCCGTTTTATTATTGTACTCGTAGTAACTAGTATCAGATAACTTTATAAAATACAACTATAGTAACATTCTGTTTATAATAATTATTATCATTATAACCAGACACAAGTCGAAGCCCTGCTCATGGATCACCATAAAGTATGGTCCTGAGCCATCTTCATATAGACCGCCTGCATATTTCACCAAGTCATCCCAATCATACCCAACACTGCAATATGACGCAGCTACTCTAGAACCTTTTTTTGACGTGGGGAAATCCTCTTCGGTACCCGTCTGTTGCATAGACGTCAGACAGGTTAACCCGGACTCCTATCAGCCAAAACCTCACTGTGTTCATCTCTTCACCATTCGCCAGGACTACGGGAACGCTTTCCCACACTACCGCAGCCCCGACGGCGACAGCCCTTACAGGGTCGGACTCGATGACTTCTTCTTGTAGGGGCGAACACACACCGTACACGCTACCTCGAGGCGATGGATAACTCCCGTGTCCGCTACCTAAGCCTCAATCATGGGGGGTGAAGGAGAGCCTGATATGCTGTTTTTCGGCGCCCAGCTCTCCGGCTGCGGATTGGGATCTCTTCGGCTCCTTCTGTGACATCACTTGTTCGCAGGAGGTAACGTCAGCAGTCCACGCCCACTCGCATCCAGCTATAACTTTAATGAAAGCTGGGAGCGAGATGTCGTACTCCCCACTACATTCACGAGGTCACGACACAACTCAGCTCAAGTCGAGCAATCCTCAAGGGTATGCTGCGCCGTGTCTTCGTCGCTACCATAGAGGTGGCACTCAGTTGTCGCCTCTCTTCCGGCCATACGACACAGATACTTACCAAAGCACCCATGACCAGAAAACACTAGCCCGAATGTACGAAGAGGTGGCAGTGACCCGTGCCTCCTGTTCGTACAGTCTAACAGGACCGGACGAACAGCCGCGACAGTCCTGCTTCCTGCCTTCGTGTGGGCTAGACGCTCCTTCCACGTTTCAAGCATAAGCATAAGGAGCTTTCGCAATCGCCACTCTCTGGGAGAGGGCGGTACCCTCTCCATCGGCCAATCATACATAGATGCAAGGGACTCCGCCTCCCAGGGTTGGGATGCCGCCAAAACGCATGCCGCCTCATAGGAGATCGTTCGGTATCCTCATACGCCTTCGACAGCCATCGCCCTCTGGGGCCTTCTCAGGAAGGCAATGGTACTTTCCGTCAGAGCCCCAACCCACATAGGTATAGATCGAACCGCCCCCAAGTAGAGGCGGCGGCAATTCGCATTGGGCCCTCCGACATTGGGTAGCAGCCGCTTTAAGACAGCTGCCGCTCCCATTAGCCGGGGGCCAAGCACGTAAGGTGCTCGCGGAAGCTCCAGCGGCTATTCAGGATGAGTCCAAGGTACCTCATGTTGAACCTAACCTGAATATGGGCATCACTGACAATGATGAATTAATGAATGAATGAATGAATATACTTTATTGCACACCACAAACAAATTTACAAAGAACATAACAGAGAGCAGATTACATGTACAATTTGGCGGCCTTATCGCTACATAGCGATCTCTTCCAGGCAACCAAAGGTGTAAAGGAATAAAACAGTGAGTACTAGGTAGGTGGTGCAATATAAATATACCTAATATAATATCAATACATGCAATAAAATAACATATAAGTAAATAACTAACACATTAAAAAATATGATACACATATACATAGGTATATACATAAACATACACACACACATATATACATATATATATATATATATACATACATATACATACATACATATACACACATACACATATATACATACATATATCCTCAAATATATACCACTAACAATAACATAAACTAATAAATACAAAACTACATAATCACATAATTTATCCTAATGATTTTCGAACGATTGAGACAAGTAATGCTCTTTAAGAAGTCGCTTAAAGACTACAATAGTCTGAGCTTCGCGTAAATACAAAGGTAGGGCATTCCAGAGCTTAATAGACTGTACAGTAAAAGATTTATTAAAGAAAGATGTATTGTGAGTTGGTACCCTTAAAATGAGTTTTCTTGAAGAGCGTAAAGGTTCCCCTGGAAGTCCAACAAAACTAAATTTCTCCTTAAGATAAGGAGGAGTAGAAGGGTGAAATAAGACACAGTACAGAATAGAAAGAATATGCATGTTCCGGCGAAATTGGATAGGTAACCACTTGAGACGTGAGCGAAATTGGGAAATGTGGTCAAATTTGCGCAATCCAAATATGAACCGAATACTAGTATTTTGAAGTCTCTCAAGCTTAGTTAGCTGGTCTTTAGTTATGTCTACATAGCTTGCGTCGGCATAGTCGAGAATCGGAAGGAGAAGAGACTGTGCGAGCATAATTTTTGTAGGAATGGGAAGAAATGATCGAAGGCGACGCAGTGAACTAAGAGCGACAAAGGTTTTCTTACTTACCTCATTCAGTTGGCGTTTCCAATTTAAGGAACTATCAAGGTAAACACCAAGATTTTTGACATTGTCAAAGTAAGGGATCACAACCCCATCGAATACAACAGGTGGTATGGAAAACCAGTCAATTCTTGAGATAAAGCTCTGACTACCAAAAATGATAGCCTGTGACTTTTTAGGATTGACATTTAGGCCATATGATTGACTCCACTCATGAATCATATTTAAGTCATTGTTTAATGTAGCGATTGCATTTGGCAAATTCTCAAGAGTTGACTGGGTGTAAATCTGGACATCATCCGCATACATGTGGTAGAGAGAAGAAATTTTATGAGTAATTGAATTAATGAAAATGGAAAAGAGTAAAGGTGACAACACGCCACCCTGCGGCACGCCTGCAGTAATATCACACCAAGATGAGTGAGTTTCATCAACATGAATACACTGCCGACGGCCACAGAGGTAACTTTGAAACCAGTCAATTACTGATGGAGATATGTTAAGGGAATACAACTGACTCAACAGTATATCGAAATCAACAGTATTGAACGCATTGCTGAAATCTAGCAAGGTCATGACTGTGAGTTGTTTATTATCCATACCCCACCGTATGTCATCAGTAACTTTAATTAAGGCAGTAGCCGTACTATGACCGGGACGGAAACCGGATTGTAAAGAATTCAACAAATTGTGCTTATTAAGGAAAAGTGTCAGCTGTTGGCAAATAAGTTTTTCAAGGACTTTAGAAAGGAAAGGTAAAATCGAAATGGGACGGAAATCAGTGAGGTTGTCGGGATTAGATTTCTTCGGAAGGGGTATAACATAAGCACTCTTCCAGGCTTGTGGGAATTTAGAGGAAGATGCACATGCGTTAAGCAAATGAGTGATAATGGGAGTGATAACATCAAGGAGAGGAACGATCATATTACGGCTAATACTGTCGCTACCGACAGCATTTGAGGAGATGGATAATATGATTCTCTTAACATCACATACAGTAAATTGACTAAAAACGAACGGAGAATAATTAGGAGTCGGACTTACAGAAAGAGAACGAAGTGTTTGCAGTTTATGTTCATTATCAAAAGAGTTAGAAGGATTAGAAAAATGTTGATTTAATAGTTCAACATCAACACTGGGAGGTGAAGTATTAAGAGAGTTTCTACCAACTCCAACTGTTTTAAGAAACTTCCACACCCTAGATGAGTCGCCGTTCTCGACTGATGAATGAATATGGCGTCGTTGTGCATCTCTACACAATGTGTTGCAGCGATTCCGGATTTTAGTGTATTTTCTAAGGTTTTCCTCTGTTTTGTTCCTCTTAAGCTTTGACAATGCCGCATTCTTCTTCAAAATTAGCCTTTTCAGATCATCAGAGAGCCATGGAGCAGGTAAGTGCTTGAGTTTAACATAATGCATTGGCGCGTGTACGTCATATAGCTGAGTGAGAAGGGAATTGAAAAGTTCCACTTTGTCGTCAATGCATGGTGCTCTCTCAATCACTGACCAGTCAATATTATGAGCATCATCGCAAAGTTGGTCAATATCCATTCCTCCAAAATTACGTCGCAGAACTAATTTAGGTTTGATTTTAGGAGGGCGTAGTTTATACGAAAGGAAAAGTAAATCGTGATAAGAGAATGCATCAGCAGGACACTGTCCATGCTTGAAAACTAGGTTTGAAGATGACACGATAATTAAGTCCAGAAGGGAAGGAGTACAGTTAGGAAATTTGTGAGTAGCAGCAAGGGGTAGGATTTGCATATTACACGCTTCAATTATAGACTCAAGTTTTATTGCCCGATTGTCGCCTTTAAGTAAACAGGTGTTAAAGTCACCCATCAAAATAGTATGACTATATGTAGGGACTAGTGATTCTAAAAGAGATTCAAAAGAAGTAAAATAGTTTATAGAAAGAGAGGGACTGTAGAAAACTCCAAGTAGGATTTTATTCTGAGACAGGGAGACCTCAACTAGCAAATGCTCAGCAGAATCACCAGGAGGCGGTGATGTGGGATTCATGTGCGCTTTGAGGTCCGTGAAAACAAATGACCTCGGACTTGCTTAATGCCATTTCCAGCCCCAACATCCTGATTCTGCCGATAACCTGTGCCACAGACGTAGTGGCAATACGAACGGCTGCCTCATAGGTCTCCTCTGGGCAGTGACCAGAGTATCGTCTGCGTAGCAGATTATGTCAGCACCCGGAGGAAGATCTCCTCGCAACACCCAGTCATAACCGACGTTCCAAAGAAGCGATCCAAATCCAAGCGAAAACTGAGCCCTGTGGAACGCCGCATTACATTACCCTCCTTAATATCCTGCTTTCCCGCCCAGGATAGCAAACGTATCGCTCAGAGAGATAGCTCCCGATTATTCAGCTGAGATAGGGAGGTACTTTGTGGTACTTCAGTGCCTCCCTGTTGCACTCCCAGGGCAGGGTGTGGAAGGAGTTGGCAATATCTAGAGATACTGCCAATAACACCCCACCCCTCGCCAATAACTCCTCCTAGTAGGCCTTGACGCATTTAATTGCATAATCATAATGTTAAATCTTGAGTGGTTAATTCGTTCAAGTGTTAAATTATCAAGAAATATGATGAAATATAATTAAGGAATAGTCACGTGGTACATCCCCCACTAGTTGCACCGCACTACCTTCACGACCCCCTTCGATGCTGTCGTGCACAATATAATATAAAATTTAATTTATAGAAATAAATGTACATAGATATTTTATTTCTAAAAAAACTTCATATTGATTATTTATTCAAATGTAAAATAATGTACACTACAGTATAAATTAATTCATAACTTTAATTACAATGAAATTATAATTTACAAATCAAATCAAATCATTTATTTGCATTCTCAGGCTATTATGCAAATTAATATTGCCATTTAATAACTAACCTCATATAATGTTTAATATTAATTATGTATGGTAAATCAGAACTTAAAATTGCAATTAACAATTTCATAGGTGCCGGCGGGAATCAAACCCGGTTTGCTCGCGTATTGTGAAATTTACAGCGAGCGCTAAACATCTGAGCTACCACGGCTCGTAGGCTGTAACTTTACTTTTTTTATGGGTGGTGGTGCTCACTTACCATTAGATCAATTCGTATACCTGTTTGCCCTCTCCTGTTTAAAAAAAACTAAAAATATTTTTAACTATTTTAAGACAGTACTTGCTTGTATATAACCTCATTACCAACTTCAGGTTACAAAGAAAATATAAAATGGCCACGCAATTCAACAGTTTCCAATTTTTATGGACTTACATACTAAGAGCGCTATTTAGCCACCTCACATAATTACTCGTATATCGCCATATCGGCACTCCATTCTTCAAAGGAAGTTATAGCCTGGTAGCTTGCCCTTAGTTAATTGTTTATCAAACTATGCAATGATTTGGTGTTTTTAATGTTTATTAATTACGTACATCAGTATTCTGTTTATTGGCATCGCTATTTAAGAACTTTAGTGATTTAATATTCTACACTTAAAACATTATATATTTTGCCTGCCAAGCGTAGTGACTAGGGCTAATATGCCAATTGCCAAGTCAAGAGAGACACACGTGTCCGACAACTGTATTACATATACATTAGTAGCTCCTTTATATTGTTTTGCAAGGGGCTCCTTCCAAAGGAGTAGGCTCTTTTCTTAAAGGGTGTCTTTACATTAATAATATTTAAAAAAAAACGTTTTTGTGGGTATTGTTTAAATATGAGTTACCGCAAAAATTGCTGCAAAAGCTAAATATATTTAATTATCTAATTAAAATATAGGTAATGAAGTGAAATACATAACTTATTACTTTGAATTTGAACTAAGAAAATAAAATGTTCTTTGTTAAATGTTTTTTTAATGTGTGTTTTAGGTATATAAAAAATTCAAAATTAGTTTAAAAAGAAAGCCTCAAATTAGAAAAAGAATAGCATTTCCGTGTACAGTGACATGACCCAAAAATCCGCTGTTTTTGTTTTGTAAAATTTTGCATAGTGTTTTCATTTTGTCTATAACCTCGCAAATCTTTCATGTTTAGAATCACCCAGTTGTCTCTTACCGTTTCTATTATGATTAGATAGACTATCAGCTATATCCATTTCTGCCGCAAATCAAGATTTTATCAGTTTTGTTACGGATGAGTAATGAGTATAATAGAAACCGACCTAAGTTATCTGTGATTCCTTTTATATATTATAGCACTGGAGCAAGCACACGTTCGTTCTCTGATTTGGTCACTGTAATGTAACTGGAGCTCGTCGACGTGGGAAACTTCCTCTACTTACTCGAGTTAAGCGGCCAGGTGCTTACTGTCTTTAAGTCCCTGTTTTATTATGAACGAACAAAATTTCTGTAAATTATCTTTATTTTAACGGGCCGCAGATCTTACGTAAAACAAATCTTGTAAATACGGCGTTGACGCTCTAAATATAATTTGCGATTTCGAGACCAAGGCCTTACTAGTCTATTACTATAATAACTATTATTGCAAGGTTTATGTTGCTTCAAAAATCGTGGCGACAAAGTACCTTTGACAGAACAAATAATGCGCTTAAATGTACGAAATGCAGTGCGTTAAGACAAGTGCGGTAAGAGTAAGACATTCATAGATGTAACATTATCGCTTAATACACAAAAAAAAAAATATATATATATATATATATATATATATATATATATATATATATATATATATATATGAATTCCGATTATCCACCCCGTCGAGGGAACTGTTATTTCTAGGCAACGCTTTATTTACCCCTTAAATACAGGTTAATATCCTATAATATCCTAATATGTTTGTCAATAAAGATAATTATTTCTTTAAGTACATTATCATAATTTTCTAACAATCATTCTCGGCACGGGTATTTATTCTAAATAACTAAATATCCCTGCACAGTGCTCAGTGTACACGAAAAGCACAAGGCTCGTGTCGTCTAACGAAAATATGAACATTAGTATTCCTACACCTAGTTTAGATTTTAATGTAATTCATGATTGTTGTTGTAAATTACTTGTAAATGTAATCCTATAATACTGAGGAATAATATAATAACAAACAGAATTTAAAGGTTTTTTCTGATCTTGATAACATAAATTAATAAGCCTTTATCATTTAAATACGGGACACATGTTATGACGTTAACTTCCTATATAGCTGATACCCGCTCCTGTTGCAACCCTGGGTAAGGGAGTGTGTTATACCCCACAGCATTGGGTCCCTGCCCGAACTTGGCCACCAATTCACTCCGGCCTACTGAAGTAAACGGCGCTCAACCCCGCGGCTTGGACGCGCCCGACATGAATTACCCTAGTGGGAGACGGAAAGGAAGCCTCTACCTCCCCTAGCGCCGGGTTAATGGTTGTGTCTGAAGCCACAACTAAAGGCGTTTCATCCGTGAATAAGATACTTAATTAATAAAAAAAGTTATAATAAAAGAAATTATTCCTAAGACGCCATCCTGTGTCGTGAATATAGATTATGAACATGCTACAAGGCGCGAAGATATATTTAAAGCACAAAAAAGTGTGTGCGTGCTATTGCACAAAGACAAAGAAAATATACACTACGCGAAACAAAGTGCTGGCTTGATCATTACATTGTAACCCGGGTCGCGTGGTCGGCGTTATCAAGAGTATATGTAATAAATGATGTATTTTGGTCAGACCACTGCCTCCCGCATTCGAATTTAATTTTAACAAAGAGTGCTAGTTAACCACGTTAAATCTAGGAACCTTATTTCTTGGGGCAGGAGAATTGGGGATGAGGTCAAAGCTATGAGTGGTGGTGTAGTTATCTCTTATCAGAATTAAATTGGGACTATCTGCGATTAATTTCTTCTTGCGATAGCTGTACTTGCGACTCACATAAATGTTTTCTTGTTAGAATTTATAAGAAATTTATCGAAAGTCTTCATACATCTGCTGTTAGAAGCCACGTAAGTAGGGTATGGAGTGACATCGCTTAACGTAACGGGCTGGAATGATGTAGTAAAATCAGCGTATGAGGATGCTAAAGTAAACTTATCAAGGTGGATCGAGGCGGGGGCTTCCAAATCTGATTCTCTCTATGATATAATGAAGCAAAGTAGGTCTATATTTCAAGGTCGTTTAAAGTGGTGCCAGAAAAATAAAAATAAAATTTTATTGGATCGGACAAGTAACGCATGTATAGACAAAAACTTTTCGAAATTTTGGCAACATACATCAAAAGTATGCAACATAAGGGTTGGAGTTCCGGCCTGCGTAGATGGTGTAAGCGATAAAATACAGATAGCTAATAATTTTAAGCAGAACTTTTTGTTGAGTGGCTGCAATTCCAGTGGCGATAGATACACTTGATTTGCCGGTTTTATCATATACTCATATTGATCAGAGTGTGTGGTGTATAATGCCTTCAAAAAGACGCACGCACCTTGGTAAAGCGTGTGGTCATGACCACATTTCGGAAGAACATTTACGTTGCGGTGGCCCCTGGGCTGTGATGTTTCTCTCGGTTTTTATTAACGCGTGTTTAAAACCTCATTTTTGCTTCCCGATAAAACGCGTGGTTAGCCCTATTGTCAAAAGTAAAACCGTAAGCGATGCGATTAGTTCCAATTATAGGCCTATGTCAATCGCTACAACCTGTGCAAAACTATTTGAGTCTATTATTCTGGATATTTTATCGAAATTTATTTTGATAAGTGACGCTCAGTTTGGTTTTAAAAAAGGTTGCTCTACTGAGTTGACAATTTTTTCCTTGAAACAAATAGTAACGTATGACTCGGAAAACAAAAGTATACGCTTGTTTTTTGGACTTGAGTCGCGCCCTCGATAGGGTAAACTTAAAGTATAGCATACTGTGGGATAAGATAAAAGTGGTGGGTGTTCCTCCCGACATAATTAAAATCCTTATTAATAGGTATAATACGCAGGTTAATGTAGTGAACTGGAACGGCTCACTTTCGGACGAGTTTGTACTGACTAATGGGGTTAAGCAGGATGGGCTGATTTTTCCTCTGCTGTTTAACCTTTACGTAAACGCTCTAATTGAGGAGCTCAATGAAACGGGTATCGGCTGTCATGTAGGTGGGAAATGTATAAACAAACTTAGTTACTCAGACGATATGGTTTTATTGAGCCCTTCAATCGGAGCCTTAAGAAAGTTAATTTCTATTAGTGAGAAATACGCAGCAAGCCACGACTTAGTCTATAATGCTGACAAGTCTGTGGCAATGGTCTTTGGAGCGCATAATAAAGATGTTTGTTTATCATTATACCTGAACGGTAAAAATTTGTAGTTTGTTTTTTTCGTTCTTCGTTTCGTTTTGTCGAGCTTTCGATATTTAGAACATATCGTATCGAGTGACCTGAGGGATGATCAGGACACGGACATGGTAAGAAGGTACCTTGCTGTACGTGTTAATATGATTGGCAGGAAATTTAAAAATTAATGCGAGCGAGATGTTAAAATATTAGATACTATTTAAAACCTATTTCCAATCGCTTTACACGCCACATCTGCGGACTAAATTTAAAAAGGAAAACTATTGAATTTTTAAGGTTCAGTATAACGATTCTATCCGAATATTATTTCGTTTTCCGAGGTACTTACTGTAGTGCATCTACAATGTTCGCGCAGGCACGCGTACCGACGCTCGATGTAAATAAAAAGCTCGATAAAAGACATCGTGTGGCCAGATTTTAGAAGTATATTGTAATCTTCTCAAATCTGGAAACCCGATTATACAAACTTTAACGCAAATTGTAGTAAAATATTTAGTTATTGGATGTAAGTTTTAATTTATTTGAAGGCATTTGTTTTATTTATATTTATTTTTGTATTTCAGTGTTATTTTAATTTATTTCAATATTTTTATTATTGTTGCTTATAAGTACTTACGTTTTTTTTTTGTACGGGCCTTTGTTGTCTGTCAATAAATTATTATTACTATTATTATTGCAAGTATACCGAGTACAGGAAGCTAGACCAGAATTTAAAAATTGAATTTCCGCAATGTATATTTATGAAATTGTGACATTTGTAAAAACTAATCCTAAAATATTTAATGATTACATAATAACAACAACAACGACGTAAAAATAAAATTCATACCATTTCATCAAAGACAGCTTTATTTAGAAAAAGTGTTTTCGGTATATTATCTAAAATCTATAATAAGGTTCCATCTATGTTTCATGAAATGGAAAATATTCATAAATTTAAAAAAGAATTTAAAACATTTCTAATTGAGAAATGCTACTACTCAATCGATGAATATTTAAGTGACGCATCAGTAAAGTAAAGTAAAGTAAAGTTACAGCCTATATACGTCCCACTGCTGGGCACAGGCCTCCCCTCATTTCTGAGAGGGTTTTAGGGCAAGGAAGTGTCCGCCGCGCTGCCCCAATGCGTGTTGACTTTAAATGTCTGCGAAATATATTTTTTTCTTATTCTTCAGACATGCAGGTTTCCTCACGATGTTTTCCTTCACCGCCAAGCACGTGGTAAATCAGCACTTAAAATTGCAACTAACAATTTCATTGGTGCCGGTGGGGATCGAACCCGGGTTTTTCGCGTTCTGCTATATTTACAGCGAGTGTTAACCAGAGATCTGAGCTACCACGGCTCAGATGGTTAACGCTCAATAATAAAAAATTTATCAGTAGGCATATTATAATGACATTGCATAAAATATAATTCTTATGACATTTCGATTAGACTATAATATATTATTGTAAACATCCCATTCTAATTAATTATTACATCATTCTTGAATATTCTAATATAATCATAATATAAATAATATAATGAAATAATTTAATTGTGGAAATGTAATAGATTTAATTGTAAATGTAACATTACCCGTATTCATAAATAAAATAAATTTGAATTTGAAATTAATTTGTTCAGATACGGTATTTCTGTCTATACATAAGTAAAGGATGATAATAATATGCAATTTTTTTTGTAGAAACAAATATAAGTAATCATAACTAGGCTACTTTTTTATATTTAAATTTGCTCATTACTCTTTTATTTTATTTTTAGGTTTCCACGTCCAAGTCAAAGAAGAATTCATTCGTCCATTTTTAGCTCTCGCGTGCCTAGCGTTTATGAACGGCTCCTAACCTAATCTAAATAAAAACTTTGGTGAATACAAATTTAAATGTCAATTTTAAAAGTAAGTATTTTAAATACACACAAATTTTCACAAATTACCTTATATTACTTCTAATTTTCAGATAATTTTTGTCAACCGTCAATAAAAAAGCTTGGAAAATACAAAAGTGCACGATTCATAATGCTCATATGATTGTGAAAAAATATAGAAAAAAAAATCTCAAGCAGCAATATGATATTTTTTTTTAATTTTATTATGTTATTATTCTTGAGATTCAATTTCTTTTAATAATTTTTAATTGAAAAAAATTATCTTAAGACGATCAGAAATCGACTTTTTAATATTACTTTTACTTTTAGGTATTTGTACTAAGGCATTGTCGTAAAAACTAGTCTTTTTTCTCGTCAATAAATTATTTCGTTTTCAAAAAGTTTTTCATCTATTCATAACCATATGTATTTACTAAAATATATTATTTATAAGGCAGCTTAGGCACCAAATTTCGAAACACGGAATTTCTCAGCCGTTACTATTTATTATAACTAAACAAAACAAAATTAAACAACCATTTACATTCCATGGCTTCCCACATGATAGATGAAGAGATTAAAAAATTTATTCAATTGAACAATTGATATTATCAAAAGTTATCGTGTTTACCCCTTCATTGATAAATCGACTTCAGAAGCCACTAAACCACTTATTAATGTAAAAATAACAATTAAGTAATTTAAAAAAATAAGTACAGCAATCATTTATTCGTCTAACAATGTGCTTTTTATACCAGTTATATGTTCGATACACAGATGGTAATCTGTGGTTCGATACGATTGTTAGATACGATTTCATGCGACAAAACGTTGGGTTCTTGATTTTTAGGCGCTAGTAGAACATACCTACGCTCTTTGCGCTTAAAGCTTGCAATAATATTTGTAATTTTGTTTTTAGATAGGGTGACAAACGAGCACACAGTCCACCTGATGGTAAGTGGTTGTTGCGCCCCATAGACATCTACATCTATTCTCGATTACGAATCAGAATGCAGATGCGTTGTCGCCCCTGAGAACTAAGATGGAATGCCTAGTTTCCAGTAAAAAGGGTCTCCGGTTCTCTACACTCACCATACGAAACACAGCAGCATTAAGCTACTATTTTAAGCTGGTATTCTGTGACAGCGTGGGCCTTCCCCGGTCGAGCCGACCCATTCGTACTACAATTACACTACTAATATAAACTGCAGCATGGCTCTACCACGTAAAAAATTAAATGTTATATTAATAAACTAATTTAAATGTTATATTAATAAGTTTTGTTAAACATACATTTACACTGAATGGCTTGGTTCCCGTTTAACTCAGCATGCGAGTAGATCTGTTTATGACTTTGGTTTGGCATAATATGGTTTGAAACAGCTAGTTACTCCGCCTACGTGGATCTCAGATGTGGTAGATCATGTACCTTCCCTGTTCGATCTTCTACTGACCTCTCATCCAGACGGATATCAATCAGGTCTTTGTCGATGCCCCTCTTGGATCCTCGGACTATTGTCTGATCCGGAGGACGGTGGCACCCATCGAGTTTCGTTCTGCAGGCTTTCGCCGTGTTTGGCATTATAAGTCGGCTGATCGGGACGGGATGCGATCTTTTTTGCATCCTACCCTGGGAGGCGGGTTTGCTTTTCAACAAGGTGCAACAGAGAATGGAAATTTAATTCAATCACCTGTGGTACCTATCGGAGGCAGAACCCAGCCATGACTTGGTCGCTCCTGCAAAATTGCACTATGCCATAAGCAGGAGTGCTATTAGGCCTAGGCTGACGCACCGACGTCTCGGGATGCAAATACCAGCGCTCTTAAAAAGAAGTATGATTCCGCCTCCAAGTCCTCCAGAGCACATCGGCAGAATCGACGAGAAACTTGTTCGCCTTCCTTCAGGAACCTGTGCATTCTAGTCATGGAACTTTTAGCAACCATCGCTCCCATCTCTGCACAAGGAGGACGACTACTGGCTCATGCCGCAAAGGACAAAGCCGATCTGCTGGACTTTCTTTTTCGTCAAACTCAACTCTTGATGACGTGGTGTACACACCGCCGACCATCCCGTGGTCTGAGTGCTCCATGCAGGATGAGGTGATTAGCCAGCACTAGGTGCGCAGAGCACACCTCTCCGATCGCGTCCCTCCCATTGTGCTGAAGACGTAAACCTAATAGCAAAGGCCTGCGATCGGGTTTAGCACAAAAAGCTTGGCGTGCTCAGCAGACCAGCAGAGCGGGACAGTATTTCATGCCGACACACCGCTTGCCACTTTACATGGCGCAGGTTCAGCCGCACATGGATTACTGTTCTCAATGGGGCTCTTCAGTGACAGCTCCTTCCATTTGATCGCATCCAGCGCAGAGCCGTTTGAATCTCTTTCCGATCGGCTTGAATCACTGGCACTGAGAAGGGATGTTGCATCTCTTTGCGTATTTTATGGCATTTACCACGGGAGGTGCTCTGAGGAATTGTTCGCACTAATTCCAGCCGCACAATTTCATCATGGCACATCGCGACAAATTTCGAGACCCCATCCATACCGCCTGGATGACTGGTGGTCCACCACTATGCGAATAAAAAGAAATTTTTTTCTCGCAAAATTTCCTTGTGGAATCGACTACCACCAGAGGTTTTTCCGGACCTATACGACTTAGGACCTTCAAGAAAAGGCCGGCAACGCAGCTGCAATTCCCTTGGTGTTGCAGTTGTTCATGAGTGGCAGTAATCACTTACCATCAGGTGAGCTGCTCGTTTGACGCTCTCCTATAAATGAAAAATTAAAGTACATAACCTATATATACACCTATATTTAGTTTTATTTTATCCCACATACTCCTCTATAGTAAATTCAAATGTATAGGAATTTTTCTAAATCAAAAAAAAAAAAATCGACGGGTTGCATGCCGCGCCGGGAGTGCCGGCAGAAGTGAAAACTTGAATATTAACGTTGTTCATTTTTGATAATTTGGAATGATTAGGGAATAATTTTGCACGAATTGCTTTAATAATCACACACGAACATTCGCGCAAGCGCCCTGCGCCGCCTAAACAGCAGGCGCACGCGCAGGCATACATCTCCGCCGCGCCGTAGATAAAGAGGGGGATACTTCCTCTCCTACGCCGCACCGGCTGTCTCTCTCTCTCTCTTTCTTTCTCTCTCTTCATCCGTCTTACGAATTTTCGATCAGGGTCACGTGTCCTGACGCGAGTTTAACATTTATTACCCATTACAAAAAAGTGTACAACGCCGCTAAAGAAGTTTTCACTTAAAAAATTAAAAGTTGGAAATTCCCGCGAAAAAGTTTCATATGGGGCACTCACTGTGGCGCCAGTTATACACTCATGACGCGTGTTAGATGTTTTTAGTATGAAGATAACATTCTTCTCTCGATAGAGAATAATTGTGTTGTGTGAGAAGTAGTGTGTTCACCTGTACCCATCTGTATGTGTGTACATTGCACGTATTGCGTTTTGAGAACAATTCTTGACAACTATTCTAAATCCGGGTCAATACTAATAATTGCAATTTGTACCTATTGCATGAGCGAAAGCGTAACTTCTTACGCGGCTTTTTAATGATTGAGATTTTTTATTTGTCTATATAAATAAATTTCACTTTCTCCGTGAAGCGAGCACTACATTCGATGCAAAATTCATCTGAAATTATGAGAATTTTAACAAAAACATCAAATTACTTCTTTCTTTGATAATTGGTACGGTTATACTTTTGCCATTGTCAAGAAATAGAAAATTATCAAAAACTTCCCCACAATATTATTTTGATGCAACATGCTAAGTTTTTGAAAGATTTCTACGACATCGAATGTCTTCGAGTTTCTTAAGCTTTTAAGGCGTCGCAGACAAAATAAATTCAGGTCTACAACAAAATATCAACATCGGAATATTGGTTTCCGCTAATAATTCACATGCACAGACACACAAAAATATTCGACACCTTAACAATGAAAACTCGCTGGCGGTCGACTTATCACCAAAACTCTGATTAACGCTTTCCTTAGGAATATTTCACGTCTATCGGCATTAGCAACTTTAAAATAGTAAGGTAAAGAAACCTATTTCCGAGGTATTTCACTAAAACTCGAAAAGAGATCGATAATTAAGCATTTATTGTACCCTTATGAAGAATGGAATAGACAATTTACAACTTAAACTGCCGGTTACTAGCCGGTAACGTCTGCAACTTTACAAGGCGCAGGTTCGGCCGCACATTGAATACTGTTACCATCACTGGGTGGGGCTTCCCAGTGCCAGTTCCTTACACTTGAACGCATCCAGCGCAGAGCGGCTCGAATCGTCGAAGACCGAGTGCTTTCCGATCGGCTCGATTCACTGACGCTGCAAAGAGATGTTACATCTCTTTCCATTTTCTTTCGCATATACCACTGAGGAGTGCTCTGAGGAATTGTTCGGAGTAATCCCAGCCACCAAATTTCATGAACGCACTACGCGGCAAACCACCCAATACCATCCACAACGTCTGGATGCTGGCGGTCCACCACTATACGTCTCACTAGGAGATTTCTTTCGCGTACGACTTTTCTGTGTAATAGTTTACCACCGGCGATTTTTCCGGACCGATACGACCTGGGGACCTTCAAGAAAAGAGCTTACTCCTTTCTAAAGGGCCGGCAACGCACCTGCAATTCCCCTGGTGTTGAGGTTGTTCATGGGCAGCGGTAGTTACTTAACATCAGGTAAACTGTTTGCTCGTTTAACCCCTCTTCTACAAAAAAAATTATGCCGAATATTGCCGATATCAGACCGATTATTACATTTAGAGATGATTCACTTTGAACATTAAAAATTGCACAAAGTTTTTACATATAATATGTAGCCAACAGAACAAGAGGACGGTGCGAAAAGCAGCGCGCTTACATAAAGCGGAAATAAATAAGACGCGTAACCACGGAATCCCTCAGGGTGAGCCAGCACAAGGTTGGCGGGAGCGGAGAGGGAGAGGAAAACTAGGTGGCCTACATGTGCAGACCCCACTTTGCTACATAACGGCTGCTCTTTCTACCATAGCGCTCAAAATGAAATATTCGAGGATCTTACTCGAGCCGCAGAACGAACCATCTTGTTTCTTTATCCGACCTGGACCGATTTTACGAGTAGAGTTTTGTTTGAAACTTATCTCTGTATCGCTTGGATTACTTCAGAAATAAACCTTCATCACCAAATAAAAGTTAAAGAAGGAATTGACTCATGCTTTTTTAATTTGATAAATTTTAAAATTATTTATAACAATTGTTTGCGATAAACTTTAAACTTAAGGGGAAATATAACCTCAAATGGCTTAGCAAGATCCTCCGTTATGCCGAAAGTTTCTTCTATTCCTGTCGCTCCGCAGGAACCAAGCTTACGCGCCGATAGTTTAGGTAATTTCTTTTTACAGTGAAAATAATGATATTTTAAAAAAAGGAAATAACATAAGCACTGCTTTATGGTTAGTTCAGTTAGTATGCAAAGTTTCATGATCTTATTTAAAGTATTTTATGAATAACAGCGGTTTATTGTTCAGTTTGGAGGTAACTTTGGATTTTTTTTCTATCGAGAAAATTTTACGGAATCGTGTTTTCGTCTAACATAAACCTTAACATTAATCCTCAACTTTACCATATATTTATTTCAAAATTAATGCTGCAATACTTTCGGCATAACGGAGGATCTTGCTAAGCCATTTGAGGTTATATTTCCCCTTAAACTTTGCGCCAATTTGAATCGCCATCCGTTATTAGTAACAACAATTCTAAATTTACATATTAAGATTTGTAAATTTAGAATTGTTAAAAAATGCATATTTATTAATTTTTGCGGTAAAATAAATTACTGTCTACTGCTGGGACACGATCGAGAAAGACCGGTCACGTTTTATCTCACACGTGGCTTAGGTATTTGTTTATCAGGATATAATAAAAGCACGCATGTAATTTGAATATGTAAAGAAACGATTCTATGGAGCCGTTTCCCAATGTGTACAGAATAAAACCCCCTTTTGACGCCTAGGCATAGGTCATTCTTGAATTACCAGCAATTGTTATTGTTCAAACTGTAATCCTGTAAAACTGGTACCTACAATAAATTGTTTTCATTATTCCTTGGGGATCACTTTGAGCATTTTTGCTTTAATAACGTAAGGGGATTACTATAGTTTTGCGTATTTAAACGGGGAGACGTTATTCCTATTGAATTATAGGTACGAAATTACGAATTCGCAATCCTAGAGTAGTACAGTAATGAAAGACTCTGTGCTATTATCTAGGAACAACACAAAGTTCGTCGAACTCTCCGCAATATCATTTGAATTGGGACAGTTAATTACGGTTACTGTATTTTTACTGCACAAATGATCAAATAATTGAAATTTTAAATTTTAAAGAACTTCCGATTATTATCCAAGAAGTCCACATTGCTGTAAATATGATACCGCCGCGTGTACATGTACATACTTTTTGTTGGATACGCACTTTTATTATATTCCTGTCGTTACACTCTTGTTCACGCATTGCCGTATCCGAAATTAAACGTAAACTCTATTAGATTCTCTTAATACTCAATTTTAATTACAGAAAATAATATGTCAGAATTCGTACGTCCATACAAAGAAAAACTTAAAGGTATATGCTAGCTATGGTGCTTTTATTGGCTTTACTTTACCCACTTTATCAACATGTGTATTGGTAATAACGAAATATTCAGATTTTTTCAAATAAAGTGTCCAGTGTCCGCCAATAAGGCGTCAAGTCTTCCGGGATGTAAACGCGAACGCCTGCGAAGAAGCCTAACGATTTTGAACTATGTAACTGTACACTTATAGCATAAACGGAAATAGAAAGTCTTCTCATTTTAGGCTTTTCCGCTCGCCCCGCACGTACCAATTGTAAATCTCTTATTATCTCGTCACCAGCTAGCCCTTACAATTGAGTACATCTAATAATTGGGTAACTTTACTTCGATCCAAGAACTATATACTTATTTACACTGAACGTAATCTAATTTTATACATAGGTACATGTAAAAAAAATTGAAGTGTCTATAATATTGAATTAACTTTTATACGTGGTAGAGCCATGCTGCAGTTATATAAGTAGTAAAGTTGTAGCACGAATGGGTCGGCTCGACCGGGGAAGGATCACGCTCTCACAGAATACCAGCGTGAAATAGTAGCTTAATGCTGCTGTGTTACATTTGGTGAGTGTAGAGAACCGGAGACCCTTTTTACTGGAAACGAGGCATTCCATCTTAGTCCTCACGGGTGACAACGCATCTGCATTTTGATTCGTAATCGAGGATAGATGTAGATGTCCATGGGCCGCAGCAACCACTTACCATCAGGTGGACTGTGTGCTCGTTTGTCACCCTATCCTATAAAAAAATGGCTTCTGTCAAGCTCTGAGCTTTTAAAAATGTTTGTCTGTCTGTTCGAGCTGATCTTCGCTCTATGGCTGAACCGATTTTGATCAAAGTTTATTTATACACGGTTACGGGCTACGTCGACCTTAGATCCTTTAGGGGGTTGTAGTTTGCATCACTTCCGACTGTTTCGATTATGAAACACCATACCCCAAACTTAACCGTTTTCAAGATGTTGGATACTTAAGATTTTTATAAAAATTGCCAAATTTTTGTCTCTTGTACTAATTTTTTTGGTTATTTGTGCATCTTTTTTATCTTTCTTATAATTTTTGTATAGTAGATAAGTTGTTTTTTTATTTTAAACACTAAGGTAAATAAAAAATCTGGGTCGTTGATTGATAGTTGAAAAAAGAAATAAATTTGTACTTACTTACTTATCTTCACGCACAATCCCTAACGGGGTAGCCAGAGAGAACAGATCGCCAAGTGTCACGATCCTTACATACCTCTTTCGCTTCTTTTTCAGGTTCATTAACTTCTTCATACATGCACGTCTAGGTATCCGAGTTACTCTTGACCCTCCCCTCTTCGAGCAATTTGCTCACATGGTCTTCGAAAGTTAGACTCGGTCTACCTCGACATCTTTTAATATTTACTTTCGCTCTATATATTTTCTTCACCATTCGGTCTTCACTCATTCGTTCAACGTGCCCAAACCATTGGAGTACGCCCCTATCAATTTTTGTGATAAGGTCATCTTTCAATCCTGCCATATGGCGAATGTCTTCGTTTCGCTTTCGGTCGGCTATGGTAACGCCACACATTTTACGAAGAGATCGCATCTCCACTGCATTCAACTTGCTTTTATGCTTCTTCTGGCATACCCAGGTTTCGCTGCCATATAACAAAGTCGGTACCAACACTGCGTTATGTATTGCAAGGCGTGCACTCTTCACCACGCCTTGCCTTTTTACTAATGCATTCAGGGCACCATTGACTTTGTTTCCGGCAGCGACACGCTTATTCACATCTAAATCACATCTTCCATCCCGGCTGAAAGCACTCCCCAAGTATACAATAAATTTGTACAAGGAATTTTTTCTTTGAGGAATATTTAAAAAAATCTATGGTAGGTATGTTGCAGATGTACTTAAAATATCTGCGTCTCTTCAGCTATTCAATAAGGTGTAACAGTCTTAGGTTTATCAGAACTCCTAGAAAAAACCTAGGACAAAAGGCTCACAGGTAGTAGGAAAAAATAACAGTGTTGGGTGTTCAACAAGCCATTTCGGTGTTTTTTGTGTTTAGTTTATTAGTCTACTTACGTGATTCGTACGTCTACTTACATGATTCGTACGTGGTAGATGCGATACTCAGTGCTTTATATTTCCTACTCAGCTTGGCTTGTATTTCTGGGCTGTTTTTCTTTCGATTCGTGACTGTGCGCGCCAGTGCGCGCTAACTGAACTTTGATTTGTGCTTTTGATATTTAACCATTGAAGATGACGAACTTTACGAACGAGGAATACACTGATATTTTGATTTGTTACGGATACTGCAATTATGTATCCGCACGAACTTGTGATGAATACATAGCATGTTATCCCGGCCACCGAGTGCCAGATGTTAGTGTGTTTGACAGAACTTATCGACGACTAAGAGAGACTGGCTCTGTTTCAAGGCGACGACCTAACCTGCATAGATTATGTGTTAGTGATGATAACGAAGAGCAACACAATGAGATAGTTCGAATTTTAAGATTGGATCCAACTAATTCTACTAACATTACTACTTCTACTCACTCGAACTCGGGACTCTCGCAGTGGAAAGTGTGGTTTACTATACATACCGTGGGTCTATACGTACATCACTATACGCCAGTACAAGTTATCAAAGAAGAAGATCCTTTGAGAAGGTTGGATTTCTGCAAACTCATGATGAATGCAGATTTAAAAGACCCATCGTTTCTGAGAAATATCTTATGGACAGATGAGTCCAAATTTGATAAAGATGGTATAACCAACTACCACAACGCTCATTATTAAGCCCTGAAAGAACAGGGAAATCCCATTAAGAAACGGATAAAGGGGTCACCAAGACGATTCGATTCGACCAAGACGACGGATAGGCATAATATCGAACCGTTTGGTTAAGCTTCACTTTCTAACTGAAATGTTTAAATGGAGAACGCTACGAAAACTTTTTAAGACGAGATTTATTCGCCTTACTGGATGCTGCTCTGCACATTTCAGCAGAAGCGTTATACAACGGGTAGAGCCAAGTGATAAATTTGACGCAGGAGCATTGCTATTTTTTAATACTATCTGTGAGCGTTCCATCTAAGTTTTTTCTTGGAACTCTGGTAATATCCTATATTGTTATACCTTGTTGGATAGCTGAAGAACTGTAGATATTTTTAAGTACATCTGCAACATACCTGCCATAGAATTTTTTAAATATCCCTCAAAGAAAAAAAATACCTTGTACAACTTCATTTCTTTTTTCAACTATCAATCGTCTGCTAAGACCCAGATTGTTTATACTACACAAAAGTTATAAGAAAAATAAAACAAGATGCACAAATTACAAAAAAAAAAGTTTTTATAAAAATCTTAAATATCCAATATCTTCAAAACGGGTAAGTTTGTGGTATGGTGTTTAATAATCGAAACAGTCGGAAATTATGCAAACTACAACCCCATCAAGGATCTAGGTCGACTTAACCTGTAAGCCTGTATATACGAGCGTGATACAGCAGTGCTGTTGCGTTTCGTATCGTAGAGAAAGGGGTCGCTTAGTCCTCAGGAGTAATAGCACATTCTGTATTTTGGTTCTTATTACTTACACTTACAAGGTTACTATCATACAATGCTCATTTTTTAATCTTTTTCTGAAAAAAAAAATCTTGAAATGCATTTAGCACTTCCTTGAAAATGCGTTTTAGCCTCTGCTTTGAGTTATTCAATTCGCAATGCATTCTTCTATGTTTCTTCTTCTTCTTTATGATAAATATTTAGGAAATAAACGAATTATTATTATAAATATCAGTATTTCCAATTTAATACATTGTGTGGATATAATTTACCCACAAATAAATATTATACTATATAGATGAAATAGACAAGGAATTGTTGACCTGGATTATCATTTTTCTTCTAACCTTGTAATGGCTGTGACATTTACAATTGGTTTTCAACAATTTTCTCCTTTAGCGATAATATTGATATAATACACATCACTTTTTGAAACGTGTCCAGCGATTGTCTGATAACTATAAAATAAGCGTTTATTAATAAAATAAAAGTGCCAAAGGTGGTCTTGATTAAAGATTGACTTATTGATTATACTTATTGAATATATTAATAATAATTAAAGTAATTAATATAAATTATTTTAACATGTTGCAACACAAGAATTTGCACTGCCTACGCACATTGACACAAACGTACAGATGTGGGAAGATACGTTAAATAGAGCTCACACAAGCGTCGCTGACCGTGAGTAGAGTTGTCGTATTTGTCACGTTGAAAGTCGACCTCTGGCCATTTACATAAAGCGACGGTGCATGATCAGCAGTGATCGTAAATCCCGTTTGCGTTCTTTTCACATGTCCATCTTTGTGTAACCAAACGCAAAATATTAAAATCGTCTTTTCAGCAGAACCTGTTTTCCATCACACAACCATTATCGCAATATAATATAGCTGATGAGTTCGTATTTGAATAATCTGCGGTTTATTCAGTTATTTGTGTTTTAAATTCATTGAAAGTCTGGGCATTTCCTTAGCGTGCATATAATATGCTTACGAGTACATTACATTCTGATAAAATGGATAGAGGTATGAAATGTTTAGTGTAAATTAAACAGTAATTAAACCAACCGTAACTCGGGTAAAAAAAAATGTATGACCCAAAAACATTTCATGCCTATTATCCACTAGTACGTTTGGATCCCAGCCGGGGCCCACATTTATATAAGTACTATTGTGGGTTTTGGAGTGTGGTTATGTTGCATCTTCAATAAAGAAGTGTTTTTCACAATCGTTTATTGAATATCATGTCGTTTATCACAAAGTTCCTCTATCTCATAGCATCAGACACCATGATATGATTATTTCAAACTCTACATAAGTAATTGATAGGAGGGATGGCGAGTCTTTCCGAAAAAGTTCAATTTTTAAATCGATTCCAATCGAAATTTAGTGAAACGATTCAGGTAGGTATCTAGTAGATAGGTCTAAAAGATCGATTTGCTTTCAAAGTTTATATTTACAATATCAAAAGATACAACAAAGTACAGATTAAATGTTACTTATTTTTTATTTCTTTAATATGAAACTGAGCACACAGTAGTTTTGCGAGTTTTTGAATAGAAAAACTATAATCCTTTAGAAGTTTGGGTACATTTCAACTATAAAAACAGAAAAAGATTTGATCTCGATTTTCTAGGGTAATATCGATTTACTGGATCGATTCAGTTCCTACTATATATCGATTTAAAAAATCGACCTTTTTGTCACAAGAAATCGATCAGACAGTTTGCCATGCCTAGTTGATAGCCTACAAACTTCAATAATTCAGCAGCTAATGGCGTGATTGCTAATCAAATTGATTAGTAGAACGTCAACAATCTTTATTACGGCATTGGGTTGTAAAAATTAATGAATTACTTAGCGTTAGTCCAAGAGAACTCGACGCATGAGTAACGAAAACTATTCCACCTCAATTTTTTATGCGATTGTCTGTAAATTGCATGTCTAACCTACTGATGATATAAATGTATGTTGCTATGGGGCAACTCGGTGACATATGGCTTAAAGTGATTTTTTTTACAATTGCAAGGAATAACACTATATATTGTATTCTTTTTAATATATTTCACAGTACGTAATGCTATAAAACTTGTTCGTCTTTCTCGTTTGTAGTGTGAACGGGTCGGCACACCGATCTAGGTCGAGCGCCGCGTTCTACGTGTCGAAGTAACACATGAACAAAGACCTAGTAGTGAACAGGAGTTACGCACACAAAGGCACCGGCCTCGTCCGAGATCTAGGCCGAAAAACTCGCGCATGCGCCGATTATGCCCCTATCTACTATTGTGTATATATATAATATATAGTCGGCTTGATAACCATCCCTAAATATACTTAAATCTAGATAGATATGTCCGGTCACTTCAGTTATTAATACTTAAAAAAGAGATCAGTGAAATAAGATAGATCCATTTCATTACTGCAGTAACAACTTTGTACGCTGGAGAAATACGTATAAAATAGATTACATTTTGTTGATATATAACGTACAATGGAATTTTTTAATTACAAATGCTCTATGGCTGAATTAATAATAGTATATAGAAATTATTTATAAATGAAAATGATGAATATTATAACGAAAACTGCTGTTTTAAATTACAAATACTGTGTAAGTGAATAACAATTGTAAATATTGACTTAATGAAAGTTTAAATTTGAAATACCGCCTATTAGTTTTACGAATAATAGAAATTATGAGCAGTAACATTCTTTTTTATACAAATAAATTATTAGGCAGCCAGTCGTGACTATCAGTACGTAGGTACTATTATTTAATCTGTGCTATTAGGCAAGCTACAAGGGTACTCGTATCATTATGATTCTCAAAGCAAGCTGCTGATATTACAAACAAGAAATTTTTGGGCGTGAGAGTCAAGATAGAACAAGCTACGGTGAAACAATTCTGGCCCTGGCATACAGTTATGTATTATATTCGTATGTGTTTGTGTGCGATGCTGTGCGTTATGTAGGCCGCCAGTAGTTGATCTACCATAACCTTAGAGTATTTATAAGTATAGCTTATAAATACTCCAAGACCATAACACTCGAAAAGATCGAGTCACATTGGGTTGAAGGTAGCTTTTAATTTTAAGTTTCTTTAGGTCGGTGTATACTGGCCTAATTGGGCTAAAATAACATTAACAAAATTATAGTTGTGTGCCAACGCCATATTGCGTTTTATTTACTGAATTACTTGCGGTTTGGGCCGCAGTTTAAGTAAGAGAAGAGATCTAAATGCATAATGTAAAAATTGAAGTTACGTACGCATGTAAGTACGAGTTAAGCACCGCCTTCAGTTGCTGGGGGTTGAGATATCCTCAAATCTGAACCTCGGGCGGTTCATTGAATCCAGGGCCAAAGCAGCTGCAAGTCCGGTCGTGCATGGAGTATTGCAGCCGTATATGGGCTGGTGCTGCAAAATGCCACCTAGCAGCTTTGGACTCAATGGAAAGACGTGCTAAGAGGCTTATTGGTGAGCCGAATTTGGTTAAAACCAGACTTACTAGCCTCGAACACAGGCGCAAAGTAGCCAGCCTTGTGGTCTTCTAGAGGATGCATTTCGGAGAGTGTGCGCAGGAATTGGATAATTTAATTCCTCCTTCTCCCTTACACCAACGGACAACCAGACGTTCGGCCAGTCTCCACCCTTTCGTTGTTAACTTACCACGCATTCGAAACAAACGGTTTGCTACGTCGTTCGTCATGCGTACACCAAAGGAGTTGAATAAGTTGCCAGCATCTGTCTTTCCATCCGATTACAATGTGGATGTCTTCAAGGCAAGAGTGAATAGGTTTTTGTTCAGTCAATGCGCTTTACCAGCTTAAGCTACATCACCACCTACCATCAGGTGGGATTGTAGTTAAGCGCTGGCTTAGAATAATTAAAAAAAACCTGAACGTTTAATTTTAATCTTAGTAATCCTTCATTAATTTTACAGAGTGCAAAAACATTTTTTATAAATACACACTTTAGGTATATAATATAAGTTATGGTGTTTATCCGTAAAAGTAATCGACCGTGATATACTTAGTTATATCCCTAAGGACATAACTAGGTACCGTAATATAGTTATATGAGGGTGGTACATAACTGTATGTGTGATATGAGCACGATTTAATAATATAATAAAAAAGTACCTATTTATGACTAAGGACGTTAGTTAATACCACTTCTAACTACATACTTTCAACTAATACTTTCAATATTAAAATATTTTATATCATTATAATTTACGCGGCTTTACCTACCGGGCCCAGCCGCACCTTAACATACTGTTAAAAAAGTAACTTCAACAACAATACCACAGGATCCAATGTCAAGTCTTTTTTTATATAGAAGAGGGGGCAAACGAGCATACGGTTCACCTGATGCTAAGTGACTACCGCCGCTCATGAACATCCGCAACTGCCTTCTCTTTTTCTTTTCTTACAAACGTAATTAATTATTAATTATACTTTAATATAATGTCGACTCAGTCGCGTCAGCACAAACTTTAGTGGTTTTTTATATGCGACTTTTAGCATAGTTTTTTCTTGTAATGCTTATGAAAAATAAAAATAAAAAAAAAACACCGGAGGAATTGCAGGTGCATTGCCAGCCCTTTAGAAAGGAGTAAGCTCTTTTCTTGAAGGTCCCTAGGTCGTATCGATCCGGAAAAATTCGCCGGTGGTAAACTATTCCACAGAGAGGTCGTATGCGGAAGAAAACTCCTAGTGAAATGTACTGTGGTGGACCGCCAAGCATCCAGATGGTGTGGATGGTATCGGGAGGTTTGCCGCGTAGTGTGTTAATGAAATTTGGCGGCTGGGATTAATCCGAACAATTCTTCAGAGCACTCCCCGTGATAGATGCGATAAAATACGCAGAGATGCAATAAATTGCAAATAATCTGCATCGGTGGATGCAGCCACCGAAGTATGTGGTGTAAGTAAGAGAACAAATGAAAGGAAAAGGAATACGTTGTGGTGGGATGATGAGGTACGGGTGGAAGTTGAATCAAAGAAGAAAGCATGGTTAGATTTACTAGCAACTAAAGCTGGTAATTCTGGTGGTATGAATGATGAGATTGAAAGAAAAAAGGCAGAATTTAGACGTCTAAATAAGAAAGTAAAAGAAGTAATTGAAAGGAAAAAGAAAGAAAGAACGGATAAGAATGATAGGATATCTGATAATTTCCAGGCTAATATAAAAATGTTCTGGAAACTCGTAAGAACTGCCAGGGGAAATACAAAACAGCCTATAATTAATGCTGTAAGAGACGAGAATGGATGTATTCTGAATGATGAAGTTTCGAATTTAAACAGATGGAAGGAATACTTTGAAAGCGTGTTTATGAGTGAAGAGTCATCTGAATTAAATGAACAAGAAATTCCGAAAGAAGTGGAAAAGGATATGGAGATAAGTGTAGATGAATTAAAGAAAGCAATGAAAAGCATGAAAGCAGGTAAGGCAGCTGGATATGATAGAGTATCACTCGAGATGCTAAGGGCTGGAGAGGGAGTGGTGGCAGCCCTGCTGTTTAACTTGTTTAATTTGTGTTGGGAATTAAAACGGGTACCGGATGACTGGTGTAAAGCAGTTATAGTACCAATATATAAAGGAAAAGGGTCACAGCAGGACTGCAAAAACTACCGTGGTATCTGCTTGCTTAGTATTGTGGGTAAACTGTATGCTAAGGTGTTAATTGAAAGAGTTATGAAAGAAACTGATGGAAAAATTTGGGATGTGCTTGCGGGTTTTCGAAAGGGAATGGGGTGTACAGATCAAGTCTTTTCCATGCGCATGATTGCGGAGAAGATTTTGGCTAAAAACCAGAAAGTTTTTTGTGCGTTCATGGACTTGGAAAAGGCTTATGACAGAGTGGACAGGAATGTGTTATGGCAAACACTAAACTCATATGGGTTGAGCGCTGGTTTGATACAGGCATTGAGGTCTCTTTATAGGGATTCTAGTGCTTGTGTCAGGATCAATGGGGTCTACTCGGACTGGTTTGGCATCCGAAAAGGTGTCAGACAGGCCTGTGTGGCTTCCCCTTAGCTGTTCAACCTATTTATGGACAGGTGTTTGCAAACTATGAAAGATGATTTTTTGAAAGATGGGTTAAGAATGGGCGGGTTAACCGTCAAATGTCTTTTGTACGCCGATGATCAAGTCAAATTTGCGTCGTCGGCGGCTGAATTGCAAATGATGGTTACATTAATGAACTGGGCATTAAAAGAAAGGGGAATGAAAGTGAACGCAAGTAAGACGAAAGTGATGGTTTTTGAAAGAGAGGAAAGCAAAACGGTATGTGAAATAAGAATAGAAGGAGAGTTAATTGAGCAAGTGGATGAGTTTGTGTATTTGGGATGTGTATTTAGCAGGGATGGTAGATATGATAAGGATATAGAACGACGAGTAAATGCAGGGTATAGAGTGAATGGGGCACTACACTCTATTGTGAAGAACCAGAATATATCAAAAAATTACCATACGTGGGTAATTCATAATGCTGTGTTAGTCCCAACTTTAATGTATGGTAGTGAAAGCTGGGTGTGGCAGAAGAAGCACGAAAGTAGAATAAATGCTGTAGAAATGCGGTTCTTTAAGGAGTATGCCAGGGTTGAATCTGAATGACAGGGTGAGAAATTGCGTGATAAGAGATAAATGTGGTATGCAAGATGATGTTGTGACCAGGATTAAGAAAGGAATGCTTCGGTGGTTTGGTTACGTAGAAAGAATGAATGAGGAAAGAGTGACAAAGCAAATTTATATGGCAGATGTGAACGGCAGAGTCGGGAAGGGACGCCCTAGAAAAAAGTTTATCGACCAAATTGGCGATATTTTGAAAATAGGCCACGTTAAAAGTACCCTTAACCGACGAGCATGTATGCGTAGATATATGGATGTAAAGGAGGCGAAAGAGGTATGTCAGGATCATGTCAAATGGAAGTCCGTAGTCTCTGCCTACCCCTCTGGGTGACAGGCGTGAATGTTTATGTTATTATGTGTTAATCTCTTCGCAGCGCCAGTGAATCGACCCGATCGGAAAGCACTTGGTCGTCGACGATTCGAGCCGCTCTATGCTGGATGCGGTCAAGTGGAAGGAGCTGGCACTGGGTATCCCCAGCCCAGAGATGGGAGCAATATTCCATGCGCGACCGAACCTGCGCCTTGTAAAGTTGCAGGCGGTGTGCCGGCATAAAATACTGTCCCGTTCCGCTGAGCATGCCAAGCTTTTTAGAGGCCAATTTGGCAACAGCTGAGGAACAAGGGGAGTGCCTTGAAACTGAGGAGATACGAAAAAGGGTTTCTTTTTAGCGGTTAACGCGCAAACTTGTGTCTTCTGAGGGTTAAATTAGACTAGATTTAGTCGAACCTAATCCGAGACTTTGTTCAGCAAAGACTCGCCTTCAGACACAAGTTTGTCCCGGCACTCGGAGACGTTTTCCCGAGATTAATATTGTCACGGCTGGTGTACAGAGCATCACCAGTGCTGTCATCTGCATAGCAATGAATGTTGCTAGTGTGCAACATATCATTGATGTGCAGAAGAAACAGTGTTGGTGATAGCACGCAGCCTTGTGGAACACCAGCATTAATAGGCTTGTAATCGGAGCTAGCACCGTCTACAAAGATAATCTACAAGAAAGCTGGTGAATTGCACAATTTCTCGGGAAACCTATAGGAAGGGAGCTTCGAAATTCTTCTTTGTGCCAAACCCGATCGAAGGCCTTCGCAATGTCCAAACTAACGGCCAATGCCTCCCCCTTGGACTCTACTGTCGCCGCCCATCTATGGGTCAGGTAAACAAGAAGATCACCAGCTGATCGACCACGACGAAAACTGTATTGGCGATCACTAATCAGCTGGTGATCCTCAGGGCAATCATGAGCTGGCAGTTTACAATAGACTCCATTGTTTTGGAGAACAAGGAAATGATGGCGATGGGCCTGTCGTTGGACGGGTCTGAGCGGTCGCCTTTTTTAGGGATCGGGTGGACGAAAGCCGTCTACCGTCATTTTGGGACTACGCCTAGGGAGTAGGAATACCGGTTACGCGTTAAGACCGGTGCCAACTCTGAAGCACTAGTTCTCAGTACAATTGGGGGGATACGGTCAGACCCACTCGACTTGTGGATGTCCAGGGATTTGGTTTGCGAACCGAGCGCTGTGTGAACCGCATCTCCGGCATGGAGCACTCACACCACTGGTTAGTCGGCGGCATACTCCCCTCGTCATCGAGACTCGAGTTGGACGCAAAGAAAGAGCCTAGCAGATCGGCTTTCTCCTTTGCGGCATGGGTCAGTGAGTCGTCCTTCTTGTGCAGAGATGGAAGAGATGGCTGACAGAAATCCGCTTGTACATCCTTGGCGAGACATCAGAATGCACGGGTTCCAGAAGGAAGGCGAACTAGTTTCTCGCCAATTCTGCCTATGTGCTCTAACTTTGCCTTGGCAATGACTCTTTTGAAGGACCTGGAAGCGAAATTATACTTCTTTTTTTAGAGCGCTGGTGTTTACATCCCGGGACTTTGATGCGTCAGCACAGGCTTGGCAGCACTTCTGCTTATAGCATGATGCTATTTTACAGGAGGGACCAAACCACGGCTGAGATTTACCTCCGATGGGCACCACAGAGGAAGGAATAAAAAGTTCCGTACCCTGAATTACCATATCAGCGACAGAATCGGCAACAACGTAGGGATCATCCGGCGAGAAGCAGACCCGCCCCCAAGGGTAGGGTGCGGCTTTAGCCATCTTATTGATCGAATGGATTGCCTCGTATTTGCCATTGTCA